>CM057459.1:83780000-84442500 GCA_016271365.2 Neoceratodus forsteri
AATACATGATCATACTTGTTAGTACTCTGTATGATATGATGTGCAGTTGCATAACTCAGGTCATTATTTTAATGGCCCTGATGTGTTCACCAACTCTCTGTTTGAGGCTCATTTTTGTTTTGCCTACGAAATGCATTGCAAGTGCAGGTTGCAAGGTAAATAATCCCACTGTCATAGGTTATGAGTTGTCTAATAGTGTATATTTTATTTACTGAAGACTTAGTGAATTATTTGCTGTTTTGTATATTTGGGCAATATATGCACCTCTGACACTTGTAGCATCCTACACTGGATTTTAGCCATGTATGATGTGCAGGGTAGCTTGTCTGCTATGAATGAGAATGTCCCTGAGAGTTCTCTGCTTGTCTATCTGAAGAATCTAGAAGTAGTGTCATGGTATTCTTTCAAACTAGAATCCTCTTTTAAAGTATTCCAATTTTTCTTTATGATGTCTGCTACTTTGGGGTCATGTACTGAGTATGTTGTGACAAAATTCAGTTGTTTATTTGTCTGCATTTGTGCTGTATTTGATGACATACTGTCTTGTCTTGATGTATTCCAAACTTCCTGATAGGTGGCCTCAACATGAGCAGCAGAATAGCCCAGTCAGTGAATCGATTCTATAAATCAATAGCTGCAGAGTCGAAACTTGTCAAATCCGTAGAGCTCCTCCGAAATCTGAGGAACTGTCCTTTTGGAATATTTCTCACTACATGTCTCGGATGGCAGCTACTTGACAAAAGAAGTGTGTTTCTCTCACAAGGTTTTCTATAAATGTTTGTCGAATTGTACCATCTGACTTTTTCATAATACAAAGATTGAAGAACAACACTCTTTACTAGCATGATAAGTAAAGTGCAGATTCAAGTTTGAATTATGTAGAAAGGTAATACATTCATCAAATTCTCTAAGGCTTCCATTCCATATAATAAAAATGTCAGCAATAAGGTGCTTATATAAGCTAATTTTCCAAAAAGGGTTATGCATAGGGTCTCTCACATAGAAATTCTCGATTGCCCCATGTATAAATTGGCAAGGCCAGGAGCAAAGGTTGCCCCCATTGCTGCTCCTTTTGTTTGTAAAAATAACTCCCTAAAAACAAAAAGGCATTGTATTTCAAAACAAATTCAGAAAGCTTAAGTAATAACTCAGTACAGGGTGTAACATGTTTGTCACTTGAATTAAGAAAACAATCCCAAAGTATCTAGTGCATCCTCCTGTGGAATATAAAGAATAAAGTATGGGAGGTGTTTATAACAAGTTTACACACCCAAGGGGTTAGATGCTACATAAACCCGAGCGAAGCTCAAGGGGTTTTGCAAGCATCTAACCTCGAAAGTGTGTGAAACTTCGAAGTACACACTACCCTCATACTTTATTTTATATATTTGCTGGTTTCATTTTTCCCCACAGCAATTATATAAAATAGCAGAGGTTCTGGCCAGGGATTGCGCTCTGTTTTATTTTTCCATCGGTGATGGTGCCAGATTTAAAAAGTGGTCCGTGGCGTTTATTTGCCCTGAAAATGTTGAATGTGACCAGAATTGTGTGAGAAAATAGACATATATATAACTTACCGCTGAGTTACTGTGGCAGGCTACAGTTTACTTTTTTACGAGCAGGCAAGCAATGTGTTTGAGAAACTATGCAAGTCTAGTGACATCGCAGAGTGAGGGAAACTGTGCATGTTTGCCATTATAAACACTCTTTATAACGGCAAATTATAATACAGTTTCCTATGGAAAATGGGGAGCCAGTTATTATATTGAATAAAGGGATTCAACATCCAAAAGTAATCAGATAGCACTCTGGCCCCACCTCTATTTCCCACCAAATTTCCAAATGTCATTAGTCTCTTTAATGTATGACGCCAGTTGTGTTACAAATGGATGTATAAAACAGTCCACATATTGTGATAGTGGCTCTGTGAGGGAGCCCACCACACTCACAATAGGTCTTCCTGGTGGCGGGAGGGTGGAGGTCAAATGCTTGTGAACTTTGGGAAGCATGTAGATGGTAGACCTAGTGGGGAAATCCACTGTAAGAAAATTTTTACATCATTATCAATCCATCCCTTTTCAGATACATTGAGTAAAAGCTCATCAATTCTGTGTTTGAAAAAACTGTAGGATCCTTTTCCAGCCTTTTGTAAAATGCAGTATTGGTCAATTGCCTATTAACCTCGAATATATAGTCAGTAGTATTCTGCACAACTACTGCTCCCCCCATCTGCCTGCTTTATTACAATGGAATCATCTTTCTAAGTAGTTCCAAAGCATCTCTCTATTTTTGACATATTATTAAAAGTTATAGTTGGCAAATGTGAAAAAGGCTTTCAAGTTCATTCTCACACACAGATCGAAAAGTCAAAATCGCTGCACTTGCGGTGGGTAAAATGTGGAACACCCTCTCAATTTGTTAGTGGAAGTAATACCAGTATCTGAAATTTCAGGTAATAAAACAGAGATGCTCTCAGGGCCACTGGCCATATCAGAATGAGTCCTCTCCTGTTGTTTGTAAAACAAAGACTTGAGATTTACATTTTGCATAGTTTCTGTAAATCCAGAAATGTCTCAAATTTGTTCACTCCACTGTTGGTGCAAATGTTAGACCTCTCCCTAGAATGCCAGTTTCAACAGCAGACAGTGACCTATCAGATAGGTTAATTACTTTCTGTTCCATGATCTCCTGTAAGGGCGACCCTCCGCATGTTGTTGTTGTGTGGATAGTCCTGTCTACTGTATTCCTGATCTGTGTACTGATCCCTGCATTGTTGTTGATATCGTTGGGGGATGTCTCTTGAAAGAGAAAGGATTTCAGGCCTCTCTTAAAAGCATCCAATGAAGGGATGTCAGTGCCTGAAAGTCTGTTCCAAAGGGCCAGACTGACAGAAGAAAAGGCTCTATTGCTGGAAGATTTCAGCTTTACCTTTGGAACAGCTAACAGGTCCACTTCAGAGTAGCAGAAGGGGCAAGAGGTCTGCTAAGGAACTGGTAGGTTACACAGGTAGCCAGGTTCCAGATTGTACAGGGGTTTGTAGGTCAGCATACCGATCTTGAAGGTGATCGCCACGCACCAGCAGCCATTGTGATTCCTGCAAGACCAAGGTTATATGACTTTTGTAAAGCCTGTCAACAACCGGCCACTGTGTTCTGCACTAGCTGCAGGTGCCAAGGATATCTACATTCACCCTAAGGCATAGAGCACTGCAGTAATCAAGTCTTGAAGTAATGAATGCATGTACCAGTGAGGGAAGATCTTCAAGAGGAATCAAGGTTCTAATCCAGGCAATGATCCTGAGATGATAAAAATCATTCTGGACCACAGTCAATGCCTGAAACTCAAAGGTCAGCCATTCATCCAGAAAGACTCCACATTCTTAACCTTAGCAGAGGCCACCAACTCAGAGGAAGTCAGCCATAAGCCAGTCCTTGTGACAGGGTTGAATAAGGCCCTATCCCAGCTGTTATGCAGAAAGAGTTTAAATGCAAGCAGTGTGCTAGCCTCTCCTTTTCTGCCTCTCTCTGTCTGATTGCACAACCAGATTTTCTTGTGAGACCTAGGAACTGATCACTCAGACGGTTTCTGCAATTCTCCGCCTCTCACTATTGCTCTGCCTTCACTTGCTATTCTGTCTTTTCTTCCCTTGCATATCTGTGGTTATAAAAAATATATGTGAATCTTTATGTGGAAATGTAACTGATACTGGGATCCCTTTGTTTGAAAATTTATACAGTTATACTGTTGAAATGATTGCCAAAAGCTATTTGGAACTCAAGGGGTTAACCTGAGATGCAATTTGCAAACTCTCTGCAGAGCTGTGAACAAGAAGTCAGTTCTGGGTCGCTATGTTCTGTTTGTTGCACCTGCATTGAAACTTACAAGAACATTCTGAGAAGCAGGCTCTCTTAACGAGTTCCCAAAGATTTATAAAAAGAACAGCAATGCTTTTGCTAGAGAGACAAGGAGAGTAAGAGACTGAGAGACTGAGAGATTGAAACTTGGAATTAAGAGAACCTTTAGAAGGACTTAGTTTTCTCTGTTTGTACTGCCTTTGTAAATAGCTGTACTGAATAATTTTTATTTTTATTTTGCTATTATTGAGAAAAATGAAACACTGTTTGTGAATTTTGAAACTGCTTCTGGTTTTCCTATGCTTCCTGACCTGTGCCTTAACAACAGTCCTATTGGTGGTCCCTCTTCCTTTTCTACCCCTTTTCACCAGACTTGCTCACCTGTGCCTCCATCTTGTCTGGATGGAGCCACAACCAACATGATGACATCCAGTCCTATCTCAGCCATGCACAAATTTATTACCTTGATGGCACCTGATGTCCATCAGCATAGCCATGAAAACCCAACCCATATACTCTAATGATCTCACTCAGGGCAGCATATCCACCAAAATCAACATGGGAGAGAGGATCAAACCCTGGGCACTCCACAGAGCAAGGACATCCGAAGTGACAAGAAGCTCCTCTCACCATCGTGATGTGTCCTGTCTCCAAGGTAGCATTTGAACCAGCAGATGACATGCCAGTGAGTTCACAATACTCCTGAGCCAATCAAAGAGCAACCCATGGTCAACAGTGACAAAAGCTGAAGAGTGATCAAGGAGAACAAGAACCTACATTCTGCTTTATCCTAGCCCTGAGTAGATCATTCTGCATCCTGACAAATCCTGTTTTGGTACCATGTCTTGACCTAAAGCCAGACTGGAGAAGTTAATAGATATCAAGGTCTGTGAGGTGCTCTTCAAGATGCAGAGTCACCACCCTCTCTGTAACCTTGCCCAAGAAGGGATGTTAGAGATGGGTCTGATTTGCCAAACAGTCTGGGCCTAATGATGTTTTTTCAAAAGAAGTCTCACCAGAGGCACTTTGAAAGGGAGAACTGGATTAGTTTGATGAACATCAGACACAGAAATCTCACACACCCAATTATTTGGTGAGTTGAGCCTGCATCCAATTCACAATAGGTGAGCTATAGCTCCAAAACCACCCACAGACCTCTTCCATCAAAACTGGTCTAAACTCGCCAAGATAATTGGATGGCATCCCTGTCTAGCCCACCTGATATTGCTAGATTGCAATGATTCAGCTAGATAAATTCCTGACCAAATTAAGGACACTCTGTCATAAGAAAAAATGAGAGAACTCTGCAGCTATTGGATGAATTAGTTCTTACCAGTTGCAGACTGACCTAATTTAAAGGTCTGTCGACAACCAGGAAGAGTTGAGGTGGTCAGTTCCTCCCTGTGGTGATCCGCCTACAGGAATTCTGCCTTCTTATAGGAAGTCACCCTTGATACCCAACACAGTGAGTCCTCAAAGCCAGCCTGTCCTCATCAGACCTGGATCTTCTTCAGCGATGCTCAAACATCTAACCCTTTAACTTTGGCTCCTGAGCTCCCCATCAAACAAATGGAGATCTCAGGCATGTAGTCAAGGGTCATGTACGGACTGGTGTGACTGCATCAAAGGCTAAGATGATGACCTGATTATAGGCTGCCACCACCTCCTCCAATTGAATTACAAAAGCACCCCACATGCTTGAGAGCCACCACTGCCTGAGTCCTTCTGGGGATAACACCCATAAAGGGTGATGGTGAACAAACTTCATAGGTGATGGACTCTGGGGAGTGGCCTGCAAGGAAGCTCACCATACAGTGGTGAGATTCCTTCAAACCTCCCCCGACCTTACCCATATATGTTGGTGTCATTTATGCCTCCCTCAGCTCACCCAGACTCACTTATCTCTTGCCTGTCATTTCTTCTTCTTCCCCAATCAGCAAATGGTGAACTACTTCTACTAGGGACTATAACTTGGACTGGCTTCCCCACCTCAAAACCTCCCTCACCAGAGCTGAGGCCTTAACCTAATCCAGTTGATCATGGAACCCACTTGTTATAACCCCACTCTCAAAACCATTCCTCATAGACTGGATTCTCTCTTCCATCTCCATAGAATCTCCTCTGCTGGTGTACTGCCCGATACCTAAGCAATCAGTGTCACTTATTGCATCAGAAAAATTTATCTTCTTCACTCAGCCCCCAAGTACCTTAATTTACAGCACCTACATCTCGATAAACACTGAATCCTTCTACACTACCTGAGTTCAGCTGACTGGACACCATGCTACTCTGCACCTAATGTGGACTCTGCCTTCTCAGTTTCCTATCTACTCTTACCAAGATCTGGGCTATCATGCCCCCTGGTCAAAATTAGAGTTAGGAAGTGACACCGCCCCTGGATCTCTGCAGCTCTAATTGACCTATGCAAGGCTCAGGATAAGAACTAGCCACTCTACAAATCCTCCCTGTCCTCTCATGCATAACAACACTACAAATCACTCAGAAATAAATGCACCAAGTCAATCCATTATGCCAAGGCAGGCTATTTCAAAAACACCTGCAGAACACCTACTCCACCTCCTTCAGGAAATGATCCATGCCCTGATTGACCCCCGTCCCAACAATACCAGTCCTTAAACAAAACAACCAAGCTTATCTCAGACTCTCAAACTGTTGCAGACATTCTCAATAATTTATTACCTGTGCCTCCTGACCATCCTGCTGTCCCCACCATCATACCCCCTCCTCACAAAATAAGTTCCATTTCTCACCCGTCTTTTCTCAAGAAGCACTACACTCTCCTAGCACTAAACGCCAACAAATCCAGTCCAGACAGTATGCACCCCAAACTCTTACATGTCGGCCATGGTAATTGCTGCCCCTTGGCCCACTTACTAAATCTCTCTCTCCTCTGGTACAGACTCCCAGATATGGAAAACTGCAGCAGTGATTCTCTTCTTAAGAGGAGACCCCTGGACCCTGACAATTACTATCCAATCTCCTCCTCCCTGCTTTTGCCAAACTGCAGGAATTCTTAGTATACTCCAGGCTGCCTGAGTACTTACCTCCACTTGCTTCCTCTCCCTTTCCAATCTGGCTCCTGAAAACACTGTTCCACTGTATCCTTCCTACTTCAAATTTCCGAGGATATCCATTCAGCCATGGACCATGGCCACTTAACAGCTACTGTCTTAGTGGACTTAGCCAAGGCGTTCAACTCAGTCTCCCACCCTCCTCATCTCCAAGCTATGTGCAGCTGGTCTAGCCCCCAATCAGTATTTTGGCTCAAGTCTACCTCAACAGTAAGCAGCAGTCAGTTAGGTGGGAACTCCTCATTTCCCCTCTCCATACTAGCTGGGTTACTAAGCAAGGGTCTATACTAGCCCCATCCTGTTCTTCTGCCTTTATAAACAATCTCCCATCGATATATGTACCATGTACCAGCTGAAAGATACACATGTACGAAAACAACACCATTCTTTTTACCTCTGGACCAACTGTCTCAACGTCCACTCTCCACTGCAACATGAACTACTAGCAAAGCAATCCTGGTTCCTCAAAACCTACTAAAATAAACACCTCAAAAACCATTTCAATGTTCTTTGGCTTCTCCAAAAACTGGCCAGATTAACACCCCCAGCTTTCACAACCTTAGACGGCTCCTCTCTAGACTCTGTCACAGCCTACAAATACCTAGGGTCTGGCCTGATCCCCACTTAAATTTCTCCAAGCACATAGGCGTATTACTTCTAAGCTACACCCTAAGCTCGGCATTCTTTATTGCAATAAAGACTCCATCCCCTTTCCACCCGCTGTGTATTGGTCTGAGACTATAACCCCAATCTTTGAATCTGCCAATGTCATATACAGCTCAGCCCCTGTTTCCTCGCTTAACCACCTAGACACCCTGCTAAACACTTTCTGCCTTTTCCCCTCTGACTCCCCCAAGAACTCATCACTGTCTCCTTTACTCCTCCCTTGGCCTCGCATCACTGTCACAGATGCACTACATGCTCTCTCTCTCTCATAGCCAAATACTGGTTCAGCCTTCTTCCACCCTACTTGTCAGAATTTCTATCCCCATTTGCAACCTACCAATATAACCTATGTAATAGGATGTCCACACCTTCTCCATCCTGAGCCCCTCCTCGTCTGCTGGTAAAGCTGTCTTTTCTAGAAAATACGAGATAATTGTAAGATATAGTCCAATATGTCCATAAAGTTAATATGTTTATTTTATCTTCACTTCAAACCAGTATACTGTAGGCAACAGTTTCATGGCTGAAACGTACTTCCTCAGGCCATTAGCTGCCTTTTCTACAGACTCCCACTTTATGGAACCTCCAACTGTCCCAGCTGTGGCATCCTCCTCCTTCCCTTCCTTAAACAGCATCTACGCCCCTTCTCCTTCTTGCTCATGTACCTCCACATCTTTCTAACAGAACACTGGGCCTGGACGTTAGCCTGTTGTGCCTCCAGCAATTAAGTCATCAGCATATATAACTGCATACTTTTTCTAGTCACGCTGTTAGTTGTTTTGCACTACAAAATTTATACCTTGTTTTCTTTCATGAACTTTCCTTGTGTCCTCCTATTGTTATCCCATCCCTGGTTGCACCTGCAAACAAGTCTCATCTCAATGTGCCTTTCCGGTTACCAACATTTGAAATAAATAAATAAATAAACAATGATCAGACCAACTAACCAGATCAGTCTTGAGGTTACTAACCTCAAGTCCTGGTGAGAACACTAACTCCAAGGTGTGATCATGCTGATAAGTCGCAGAGGTAACCACTCAGCCTGACCCAAGAATCCATTAACTTGAGGAAATCCTGACCAAACTGCAACCCCTGTGTTCAATACAGGCACTGAAGTCACCCAGAATGAACCATTTGCATGACTCCAATACCAACCCTTGATGAGGTCTGTGATTTCCTCAGGAAAGTCCTCCCATCCCCACAGGCCAGAAAATTAGAAGGATCCTACACCCTGCAACTGAACCCCCAGGCACATTCACACATTTACATTTCCCACAGGGTGTACAGAGAACCTCAACTTGGATCTAAAACAGATGGTCACCCTCCCCACAATCCCAATGCAGGCAGTGCATAATGGAAAATCTGGCTGGATGGCCACCTCCAAGACAGGTCCAACATCTTCCCTCAGCTATGTCTCCTTAGTACAAGCCAGATCAACCAAAGAACCAGACATTAAATCAGTCATGACAGCTGTCTTGTTCTTCATCTGTCTAGCATTGTATAGCAACACCCATAGGGAATAAATGGTGTCTGCTGGCCTGTTGGCTAACTGGCAGCTCAATCCAGTGGAAACCCTAGGTATGGGCTCCAAAGACATCGGACTTCTCTTGTGCCCATTTCACCCCATGGTGCCTCCTGCTCCTCACCAAACCAGTTTATCCACCCATTAGCCCACTCCAAACCTCACCACCTACCATCCTGTTTCCTAGGAATACCCTCCCTATAGTGCCTATACACTAATGCTGAAAGTAGGTGCACATCAAAGAGGCAGAGGTCCAAAGCTGGAATGGAGTGTATCTAAGCTGAGAGGCCCAATGTCCCTAGCACATGGCATCTCACACAAACTTATTCACACTACCAGCTAGTCAAACCCTGCCTTCAATATATCTATCAAAACCCTTCTAGAACACACACCTGCCACACACAAAAATTTACAAAATTACTTTATGTCACACCCATAAACACTCATCCCATTATACTGCTTCAATCCTACCCAACCCCCAACTAATTAAAATACTGAGTCATAAATGAGCCTTTTACAGGAGAATCCCAAATTTGCATGTAGTGCTAGCAATGTCAAGCCAGAACTGCCTACAACATTTCCATTCAGCTCCCTCCTGTTTGGCATTCTCCTCATCCTCAATTCCACCACACAATCCAGTGCCAAAAGGAGCTGGCAGAAGTGTTTGTTAACCTCTGAACTTTGACCAGGGCTTGGCCTCTTCCAGAAAGGTGAACTTCCCAGGCAGCCACAACAGTACAAAGCAGATTTTTATCAGAACACAAAAATCTTTCTTTCTGAAATTCAAGCCCTAAAATATTATTTGGTTGGCTAGTCTAATAAAATGTGTTACTCAATAACTGCATTGTCAGTTTTTGTAATAGAGATTGATCAATGACTAAACTACTGAGTTGCCTTCACAAAGCATTGAGCTTAACCACTGAATTCAATTGAACCCATGGGATAAAAGACTTCAGGGTGGGGTAGCATTATGTAACACTATTGTAAGAGTGAAGGAAGACATTTTCCAATTGATGACTTGCAAAGAGTACTGGGGACTGAAGGTACTGGTTTTAGATGAAGAGTCTGTTAATATGTGACAGACAGACTAACAGTTTATGTGGACAATGATCTGAACGTTGGTGTGCAGTGCCTCTTATAACCCCCTATAGACGTTGTCTTGCTCAGGCATTTAACTATGGCTCTGTTAAGATTTCTAAACTGTTTTATGGTTACTCTCTGCTGGTATTTCAATAGTAAGGGACAGATTTAATATTTATTTATTTGGTTTTCATTTACTGGGTAGGGTACACTAGGAAAATAAGCGTCTATTTATAGAGGTATAACCTAGGACAGTACAGAAATCAGAAATTACTGTCAGTTCTACACAGCCATCAGATACTTCCTTTTGAGATGAGGTTTAAGTATTGCTCAACTCAACTGATGCAAAAGATTAGGCTGCAGATCATTGCGTATGAATTGTATCTGCCATCAACCAATGACATCTACACAAGATCACAGTCCAAATATCTTTTTAAAATTCTTAGTGCAAAACCACTTTTGGTCAGAAAACTTTCCTTTTCACATCTATTCATGTCTATGATGGTCCTCAAATGATGTACTGTGCTGTAAAAATGCCACTATTCAAATACAAATTGAAGAAATGCCTGTCTGATCATTCAAATGTAACTGTTATATGTGATTTGTTATTTATTTGTTTTGTTAATGTTATATTTTCACTTTGTTTATGTATGTCTAAATGTTCCATGTCACTTGTGAAAATGTGCATAACCAGAATAAAAAGAAAATGAAATGAATCATTGCCCCACCACCACTCCCACACATACACACACATGGCTAGCTGTGCCTGATGGCAGTGATGGTGTGAGGGTATTACCACCTAGATTGCTTTTGACTTGTATGCCCTCCACACCACTTTTGGGGACAGTGCCCCATCAGCAGTTCTGTTGGTAGTTTATTTCTTGGAGTGTTACTGAATAAGATGTTTCTGAGGTCTTATAAAAGTGAACTCCAACTCAACTCAGGATGAGAAATTACAGCAAACAGACAATTATCAGTTGTTTATGTAGAGCTGTGAAATAAGTCCTATTGTGCATTTCTGTACTTGTTAAGTGTACATTCTTAAAAAGTAAGGCATATTAAATACTTTAAGGGCTATGTGAGACAACAGTCAATTATTTGTGTAGGGCTGTGAAATGTTGACACGAATCTGGTGGGCAAAGCCAATCAGTTCAAGATATCAGGCAAACTACTTTTTAACACTGTCACTTTTCTTTCAAGTTTTCTGTGCTGATGCTAAGTGCCATGACAGCAGCAGTCCATGCCACAGTTGAAGCTATCACAGCTCCCAATTTTTTAAATATAGAAATTAAAATGAGTAATTAATAAAGTATTAATAATACTAACTTTGATGGCACTGCAGGATACTTTGTTCACATTGTCACATTTCGTTCTATGTTTTCTGTGCTAATGCTGAGTGCTTCTGTGGGTAAGAGTTGAGCAATATGGCAATTTTTCCCAAGCAATCAGTCATTTTGTTCAAATTCTCACTTTTATGAGAAGGCATGCTTTCACTTTTGTTTGTCTTGCACCAGACCAATAATTTATTCTCTGATGTTTCAGTATGAATGTTCTTCACCATTCATCTTATTCACTGCCCCAGTTCCCAAAACTAACAAAATAGAAATGGAGTCCCAGAAAACATGAACTTACATAATTAATTTTTACCTAAAAGACAAGTTTGATGGGTAAGGAACATGAAGCATAATAGCACTTTTTCTCATTTGTTTTAATATTAAAAAATCAGTAATAAAATAATATCAATTTACATGATAGAAAATATCATGTAAGAGGTACATTTGTTTCATAGTTTCATGGGATACGATCTTTTCTTTATGGTTTCATGGCATGCAGTTTTGTCTAAGGCACAGTGGAAAATGGCTACTGACTTGGCAAATGATGCACTGTCTGCCCCACATCCAATGCCAAGCATGCTGTTATGGCTATTAGCTAGCCCCTGGGCTTCACCTCCACTGTGGTGGATGGCTACTAGGGGACAAGCTGCCATAAGAGATTTGAAGGTAGACCTCATGGGACAGAATCCCAAGGGGCAATGCAGAGGTGTGTTAGGGGTGGCCTTGGAGACCCAGGATGACTAGGTGAGAGGGGGGTCATGATGGATGGGAATTGGTGCTGGCAGATGATAAAGTAGTCCTGGGCAGGTGGGCCCAGGATAAAAATCAAACTGGAAAAAAGAAAAACTCCAGTGCTTGAAAGGTTGCAAGTTTTCCTTCACCTGAAAATATGTGGCAAATTAACAAACATCACTCTTCAAGAAGACCTGGTGAGTGACCCCACTTTGTAAGATTTGGGGTCTTGTGCATCTCACAAAACTAAGTGCGGTGCTTTGCTGCGAAGGCAGCTCAGCTTCATGATGGGGAATAGCTGGGCAGGGTACATGGTGTGCCAAAGAATGAAAACTTATTTTGCACCAATTTGTTTCCTTGCACCTTTCAGTGCTGGTAGATGTTTTGGAACTAAACTGAGCTGAGGTTGCTTTTAGGATGATGTAGGCACATAAACCATGCACATGTGTAGGCCACAACTATTTTCAATAAGTTTGTCTGTGTTTGACAAGTAAGGAGGATGGCAGACTTGAGGTGACTGTGGATAGGCACACCAAATTTACTTCTGAGGAGGAGAATGTCTAGAGTGACTGAAATTTTGCACACTGGAGTAACTACATGTATTACATTGTTATTTTTTAATATAAGGAATATAGTATACCTCAAAGTACATGTAAAATGGTATAATTTTGTCAAGGGATTCTGGTGACATTTATAGTAAGATAGATGTCCATTCATTTATATTAGAGGTAAAAATTATTTAATTTATTGTTGGGTTAAAGTCAAATTGTTGTTAGCCACCCTTGGCCATTTTCAATCGCATTATTGGGTTGATCGCAGCCCTAACCTCACCCCATGACATGTGTAGCAGCAAGAAGATAGGAGAATGGGGTGAGAGTTAGACCCATGATCCCAATGCCACCCCAATGCCGGTTGGGGGTGGGCAGGGGTCCAAGGGGGTTTTCAACCCAACAGCCTAATTTCCTCACTTTGTCACTGTGGAACAACCCTAACTAATGCATTAAATGGAGTTTTTGCCCTAATTTCTTCTTTTGAGAATGATGATGAGAAATAGTGAATGTACTGCAGAAGGGCCCCAGGCCCCACTGCATATCAGCAAGAGCGGAGCGCTGGGCCTTCGGCCCCACGCCTCCTGCACATGATGTCTGTGGCATACCAACAGGGACAGCAACTCAAAACAGAAATGCTAACAGTGGCTATATGGTAACACAAGCACGAATGAGAACAGAAAGGGTAACGCACATGGTGGCGTAGACAGGAATGGTCTGCCACGTGATGTGTTGTCACATAGTCAACATGGTGCCTGCAAACAGAAATGTCAATGGGCATGGTGATGTAAGTGAAACAGTAAGATAAACAGTACTGTAGACAGAAATGGCAAAATAACAGAAACGCAAGCGCAAATGAAAACGCAGCGATAACGCATATGGTGGCGCAGGACGCCAATGGTAAGTGAACGGGTACGGATCCACAAGCGGAAAGGGCAACAGTAACAGTAATGTGTTATTGCGCTGGTTTTCCCAAAACCTGCATTGAGAAAGACAGTGAGTACAAATAATGTATGCAAAATAATGAGTATCAGCAGAAAATGAGATCTTGAATACTAAATACATTATATCTCAGGAACCGCACTACATAGAAAAAAAATTTAAAAGTCATATTATTTACAACTGTCCTGGTTATTTAAATCTTAGCCCCATTAGGGGGCTAAGAAGTTTTCGACGTAAAAGTCCGTATCTCGCACCGCTTCGATACGGGCCCTGAAAGGCACGAACTAACGCCATAATGTTATCCTATGGAAAAAGCAAAGTTCGAGCACCATAACTTTGCCTCCTGTAATGTTTTTCACCAAACTACTTAAAGGCACATCTGTGGGCTGTTGACTGTCTTCCCTCCAAATTTCAGGAAAAGACCAAACCATTATTTTGCAGCAGGGCTCCAAATGATTTCTGTTAAGGTCGGCACCGAATGTTATCCTATGGGAAAAAACGTCAATTTTGGAGTGCCGTGATCTTGCCGCCATGTGATATTTTTTCACCAAACTACTGAAAGGCACATCTGTGTACTGTTGGCTGTCTTCCTCCAAATTTCAGGAACAAAGACCAAACCGCTATTTTGCAGCAGGGTGCCAAAGGATTCCTGTAATGCTCGGGCGCCGAATGTTATCCTATGGGAAAACTGTCAACTTTGGAGTGCCATAACTTTGCCGCCATGTAATATTTTTTCAATAGAACACTGAAAGGCACATCTGTGAGATGTCGGCCATGCTCCTCCAAATTTCAGCCCAAAACTCCCAACGGTTATTTTGCAGTGCAGTGCCAAAGAATTGCTGTCATTTTCCCACAGACTAGAAAAATTACTGTTGCACTTCATAAAGCTGCAGAGTTTGCAACACTTTCGTGAGCACGAAGTAATTTCTATGTATTCTTTTTTCCAGAAATTTGAAAAACATATTTCTGGGGTGTTTTACCAAAATAAAGACATGGCAAGCATCCTCAGGGCCCGACTAGGTGAATACAAAAAATTAGGTTGCTAGAGGGTCCCAAATTTAAATGCCAAACCATTTTTCTGATCACCAACTGAAAACAAAATGGCTGATTTGTGAAAGTACATAGCCCATTTAAGAAAGTAGCATTTATGAAAGTGTTGAACTTTTGTTAACTTTTCCCATTGACTTATAATGGGAAACTGTTTTTGAATAACTTTGAACCGCTTAATATTTTTTCACGAAATCTTTGAAAGGCACATTGGGGACCCCGCTGCATCTCCCCTGAAGATTTTGGCCGGCCACGCAAAACCGCATGACCTGTAGGCGTGACCACAGAATTCCAGAAAAGCGTGAACCGCCACAGATCACACTTAACTCCACAGCCATATATCTGACCAGTAGGAAACTTGGCAGATCCCAAGGCCTATGATTCTTGATCATAAATTCCAAATTTCAGGCAAATCCATCAAACGGTTGCAAAGTTATTAAGGTGCA
Organism: Neoceratodus forsteri; assembly: GCA_016271365.2. Taxonomy (NCBI): domain Eukaryota; kingdom Metazoa; phylum Chordata; order Ceratodontiformes; family Ceratodontidae; genus Neoceratodus; species Neoceratodus forsteri. The sequence goes on from CM057459.1 coordinate 83,795,264, forward strand.
AAGTTTTGGGGTTTAACATAGAAATGGCTCCTCAACCTAACTATGGTAGCACTACCGTGCTACCATAATATATATATATATATATATATATATATATAGAGGCAAAACTCCATTTAATGCAATGTTAGTTGTTCCACAGTGATAAAGTGAGGATTGGCTAGGGGTTGAAAATCCCCTTGACCTCAGCCCACTTCTCAATCAGTATTGGCGCATTGTGGCATCAGCCCTAACTCTCACCCCATCACATGTGTAAAGCAGCAGAAGTATAGGAGAATGGGTGAGAGTTAGGACCGACGACCCCAATGCGCACCCCAATGCCGGTTGGGGTGGGCTGGGGTCCAAGGGGTTTTCAACCCTAACACTGAATTTCCTCACTTTTGTCACTGTGGAACAACCCTAACTAATACATTAAACTGAGTTTTTTGCTTCTAATTTCCTTTTTGAGAATGATAATGAGAAATAGTGAATCCCTGCCGTGATGTCTTGTGGCATAATAACAGGAACTGCAATGCAAACAGAAGCGCTAACTGTGGTGCACATGGTAATGCAAGCATGAATGAGGACAGAAAGGGTAACGACACGGTGGCGAGACGGAACGGTTTGCCACGCTATGTGTTGTCACATAGTAACATGGTGCCTGCAAACGGAAATGTCAATGGGCATGGTGACGCAAAGTGAAACAAAAGAGAAACAGTACTGTAGACACAAATGGCAAAAATAACAGAAACGCAAGCGCAAAGGAAAACGATAGATAACGCACATGGTGGCTTAGACTTCAAAGGTAAGTGAAATGGGTACGGAACTTCAAGCGGAAAGGGCAACGGTAACATTAATGTAAGCACAGGCTGGTTTTCCCAAAAGCTGCATAGAGAAAGACAGTGAGTACAAAGAATATATGCATAATAATGGGTATCGGAGCAGAAAATGAGGACTTGGAATACTAAATAGGTTATATGTCAGGAACCGTATTAATGTGAAAAAAAATTTAAAAGTCATATGATTTACGACTGTTCTGGTTGTTTGTACTTAGCCCCCATTAGGAGCTAAGCATTTTTCTGATGAAAAGTCTGTATCTCGTACTGTTTCCAAGATACGGGCCCTGAAAGGTGCAGCGAACGCTCGTAATGTTATCCTATGGGAAAAAGAGAAGTTTGGAGTGCCATAACTTTGCCTCCTGTAATATCTTTCACCAAACCACTGAAAGGCACATCTGTGGGCTGTTGGCTGTGTTCCTCCAAATTTCAGGAAAAAGACCAAACCCGTTATTTTGCAGCAGGGTGCCAAAGGATTCCTGTAACGCGTCGGGCACCGTAATGTTATCCAATGGGAAAAGTGTCAACTTTGGAGTACAGTAACTTTGCCACCACGCAATATTTTTTCAACAAAACACTGAAACGCACATCTGTGAGATGTTGGCTATCCTCCAAATTTCAGCCCAAAACTCCAAACCGTTCTTTTGCAAAATTTGTGACACTTTGTGAGTACGAAAGTACTTTATGAAAGTACTTTTCCAGAAATTTGGAAAATATATTTCTGGGTGTTTTACCCCAAAATAAAGACATGGCTAGCATCCTCAGGGTCCGACTAGTGAATAAAAAAGAATTAGGTTGCTAGAGGGTCCCAAATTTAAAAGCCAAGCATTTTTCTGATCACTAACTGAAAACAAGATGGCAGATTTGCAAAAGTAACAGGGCCATTTGCGAAAGTAAAATGCATTTGACGCTGTCAAACTTTTGTTAACCTTTCCTTTGACTTATAATGGGAAATTGTTTTTGAATAACTTTTGAACCGTTTAATATTTTTTCATGAAATCTTTGAAAGGCACATCGGGGACCCTGGCTGCACGTCCCTGAAGATTTTGGGCGGTTGTGCAAACTATGCGACCTGTGGGTGCGACAGTAGAATTCAGAAAAAGCGTAAGTCATGTGCACATCATGCTTAATAACTCCACAGTTGTGTATCCAACTGGTACAAAGCTTGCCAGATCCCAAGTGTATGGGTCTTGATCTTGTTCCAAATTTTAGGCAATCCATCAGACGGTTGCAAAGTTATTAAGGTGCAAAATTTGGGGTTTACATAGAAATGGCCTCAACCCTAATTATGGTAGCACTACCGTATACCATATATATATATATATATATATATATATATATATATATATATATATATATATATATTTTTATTTGTTATTATAATGGCACAGTAATGCAACTATTGGGTTATAAGGTCACTTTAATTGCACATCAGTAACTCAAACAGAGAAACAACAACTGTTCTCTGCTTGCCAGAGCAAAGATCCATGATATTAAACTGAGGATACCAAATATTGTGAAACATAATTATACTAATTCTGTCACAGTGGTCATGCTGGAACAAACAATGTAGGCAAGAAACACAAAAAGACACCTGCCAGGACTTGACATCAAATGAAGAATAAAAGCCATGCTCATGAAAACAAAATGAAACAAAACAAGAAAACAGATGGATACAAGTAACTGCACTGAAGGTGATCTTATGGTGGGCTGCTGAAAGACTGACCAGCACAAAACACCCCAGTGCTTTGAAAACAATGGTTCTTCCTCAGGGGACCCCTGAGATGCAGGTAACTCTGTCAGCAGTTCACCATTAAATCATCATTACTGCAGTTACGTGTGTCCAGCAGTTTTTGTTTTCATGAGCACTTAACTTTTTGTCTTCATTGCATAGTATTTTATTAGAGCTACAACTTTTGTGGCAAGTACACCGGAGCATTTTGAGTGTCTTAGTTGACATTGATAAGACTTGATGACAAAAGGATGTCAAATAACTATATCAGGCATTCTCCTGGTCGTAAGACCTCAACAGAAAAAATCTCACTGTACCATAACTTAACATTAGATTAGCCAATCAGTGCAGTAAACACAACATAGCATTCATTGACACGTGGAATCTTTTTACAAGATGAGCACACTTCTACCTCATGATGGTCGCACTTGAAGAAATGGGGTGCTAAAATACTGTATGAAAAAACTAAAACTATGTGCAGTTTAAACTAAAGAATAAGGGGAACAACATCCAGCAGAAATGGAAAGGGCATAAAAGAAAGGGTCTCATAAAAAAGAATGCTCAGAGAATATATACCTGAAATGTGCTCTATCCTAAATGTTAGCAGTCTAACAAAAAGACGAATTAGAAGGCCTTATCAATGAGAAAGATCTTTCCTAGTAGCTGTTACTGAAACCTGGTGAACAGAAGACACCTTTTGGGGCAATGAAATCAGGGGTCTTAAAGTATTTCATAAAGATAAATAAGCAAGAGCTGAGAAGGGTCACACTACACATCAAAGAATGGATCACAGGCTTCGATATCACAAATTAAATCAGAAAGAATAACATGCTAAATTCAGAAAGACTTGGATTCATCTAAGCAGTCAGCATCAAGATCCTTTAATAGACATGTTACAGGCCACCACAGTCTCCAGTTGATACTACCATGAGCATTTGTAAAGAAATAGAATCAGCCTGTTATGCTTGGAATGGTGATCACCATGGGGACTTCAGACTTACTGATATAAAATGGGACCTCAAGATAGACACCACTAGGGTGGGAAAACCTTTATTATGAACCGGCGATCGAATGCAGAAAGCTGATTGGCCGAGAAAGCTGCCGTGATGATATCGAGAGCTACATCATCACGGCTTCAGAAACCTCCGTCACCAGCCTCCTCACTTACCGCATGCAGTGCTCCTCGCCTCCCACACTCCGAGTAGTCGCCGCTATTCAAAAAAACCTCAACTGTGCCCGTAATCAAACGCAGCAGCACGGAAGCTGACATAAAGACCGACGGTCCACGCACTCCACATCCTCCCCTTGCGCTCCCTACACAAATCTCATCCAACAGCCAGCACTCGCAGACCGCCGCATATCAAACCACAACACAAACTGGCGCGAGACGCGCTTTGAGCGAGACGTAAAAATAAAAAAAAAAGTAAAGGATCCCAAACTGGCCCCCAACTTATTTTGCAAACACTATTAACGTCCAGCCAAGCAGTACATTGGATTTTAGGTGACTTACTGAGAAATGTTCTTCCGGCTTACAGTGCTGCTTCCTGCTTGCCCACATAATGTTCAAAAAAATGCACACATCTTCACTGACCCTGTGACCCAGAAGCACCAAGTCAAGGGCAAGAAAAACAGAGTTCACTTTCTGGTGCTAAGAGAGACACAAAGAACAACCGTCTTCCAATAAATTCGACTTACAACAGTGCCACCTGCAGTCCAGAGGTCTCCAGGGACTATTTTATTAAAATGTACTCCTCCACCACCTCAGAAAATACCTTTTCAGAAGGATTTAAACATCTTTTTTTACTGCAAAAATTGTATTCCTGTTCATAATAGCAATAATACACTCCAGGGTGTGGTAGTATGGGATATCGTACTGGTCGCTGGACGACTGCCTGTGGCCTCGCGCTCAACCACCCCGAGGCGTGATGATATCCCACGATATACCACACCTTGTCATGTATTATTGCTTAATTAGATACCAATAAACAGCTCGAGGTTTACTAACGTGTAAATTGTCCAACACAGAGTTATAATACTGTTGATCTCATTTTGTCTACCCCCAACATTCAAATCAGTAACTGCACACTAGTGTTCCCTCAGGAATAGTGCCATAATATAGTCATCTTCAACATCCAACATCCAAACAGAACACCCTTTTACATCCAGAATAACAGAACTGTTTCAGTACCATAGGGTGATACCAAAAGTATAATTGCAGAAATTAGCAAAATTGACTGGCAGGTGATATCATAAAAAAACAAAGTTGAAGAAATGTGGCTGTGCTTTATTAATTTCATATTTAAGCATGAAGTACATCCCAAGATAAAAATATAGCAACAGAGGAATTTGAGCTAAATGGCTCTCACCAAAAATCAAGAGGTTAAATAGCAAAAAGACAAAGCATATAGAAAACACCTTCTTAATAAATTGCCAGTATCATGGAGTGAATTTTAAACAATACAAATACAATGTAAAAGTGCAATTAGGAACACCAAATGCAGGATGGAATCATCATTAACACAGTATGCCAACAATCATAATAGTAAGTTTTTTAAAGCTATATAAATTCTTTGAAGCAATGTGACAGCAGTGTAGGCCCTATCCAAACACCCAACAGTACCATAAGTAGCTCTTCAGAAATGGCAGAAGCTTTTAATAAATACTTTGTACAGTATTTGTACAGTTAACAAGAGTTCTGTAAACTAGATGCTGAAACTGCTACAACCATCTTAATACATGGGGATAAAATGAAAGAAAAAATTGAAAACTTTAAGAACAACACCTTCCCAGTCCAGCTACTATATCCAATAGCATGTTAAAATTTACATCAGATCACATTATCACCCCACTTCAGTACATGTTTCAGAAGTCAGTAGATACTGTCCAGATATCACTACACTAGAAAGCTGCAGAAGTTACCCACATTTACAAAAAAGGTGACAGATACTCAGTGACTAATTACAGACAAATAAACTTGACATCTATTCCTGGTAAAATCCTTGAAGGCATAATTAAAGATAATATTCTACCAGAAATCATGGACATTGATCCAGCTCAACATGACTTCATTAAATGATGTTCATGCATTACAAACCTACTCCTTTTAAAAAAATAAGTGACTTACTTGACAAAATATTTCTTAGACATCATATATCTTGATCTCTGTAAAGCATTTGAATAATTGAAAAAATGGCTTTCATAAACAATAATCTTAAATTGACCTCCTGGACACGTAACTAGTTAACAAATCACACACACAGTTAGGCTAAATGGGCATACGTCCACAGCTGGTAATATATCAAGTGGCATCCCACAGGGCTCAGTACTGAGGCCTCTGATCTGTCTGTCAGATCTTTATATCTGACTTGAACAGTGAAATCATCAGCTGGTTTTCAAAGTATGTAGATGACACTAAACTGAAGGGTCTATGTCTGACTGAAAATACCATCAATACTCTACAGTCTGACTTGGGCAAAATCACCAGATAGGCAATGACTTGGGAAATGAAGTTCAGTCTCGATAAATGCAATTCCATGAACCTTGGGAGAAGCAATAAACCATCTAAGTATTCCACTGTGGGTCATATTTAAATGAGGGAATGAATGAAAGAGACCTATGTGACATTGTTTCTGATAACTTGGAACATTGCAATCACTGCAAAGAAGTAATTAAGAGCGTAATAGAGTCATGTAGTCCATAAGAAGATATGTTAGGCCACACCTAGATTTTGTAATATAATTCTGGAGCCCCTACAAACAATACAGCATCACCCAGATTGAGAAAGTTCAAAGAAAAGCCACTAAAACAATTACCACTATCTCAAGTAACATAAAAAGAAAGGCTAACCATTTTTAATCTAATGCCTTTATCTGTCAGGAGGTTACATGGTGACCTCTTTAATGTTCAACATTATTAACGATCCATACCTAATGTGTGAATTAAATTTGAAATTCCAAGCCAAACAATACTGACACTAGGGATACTCTTTACAGACACTGGGAAATAAATTACATACTTAAAAAGACAAATTTTCTCCACTCAGCATATACAGTAGTAAACTCATGGAATAAACTTCCTCTAGATATCATTACCAGTAAAAACAAAACAGAATTTAAAACTTAAGTTGAGTGGACACAGGTTAGACTATTTCTACAGATAGAGGGTGCTATCTATGGGCTTTCTGCCTTCTTGCTTCTTCATTCCTCAGTAAAAATGTTAGTTTTAAAGTCCCTGCAGACTGTCAACTGATAAGTGTTCAAGGACTGGCCTACCTCAAACAGAGCTCTGGGCTTACTTGAGTTCCCTCTGATGGCATACCTGAGGCATACATCAAATTTACAAAATTGACTAATATTTCCCTGCCATGCCTCTATCCAAGACATGTGACAGGGACTGACACTAATTTGAGAGAAATAATTCTAAACTTGGATAAGAGATCAGATACCTCCCAGATTAAAGTTGATCATCCTTAGCTGTTCCTCATGTTGAAAGAAAGTAGAAAGCTTGTCATAAAAAACAGAATTCTATACCAGGTGAACCAGGGAAAGATATCCTCCATAGGAAACAGTTGGGCTTGCTCATAAAGTTCTGAAAAACTGTCATGAGAGCATTACATGAGGACATGGATCATCTGAGTTGACAACATATTAGACCTGGTCAAGACACATTTCTGCTGGCTGTTTTCAACAGTTGAAGTAACACAATATTGTAAAAATTGTGGCAGATGCCTCTGATGCAAGACTTTACATAAAGGAGCAGCCCTTCTTGTCAGAATCCTAGTACCAGGCCATTGAAATTAGGTTTCATTTAATTTTTGTCTTTGAACCTGACTGCAATGCATAGCATTCTTGTAATGGCAGATCATAATACCCACTATGGCTAGGTTTATCCTACCATGGATCAAAAGTGACTATCATAGCCAAGGTTCTTTGGGAGAAGTACTTAATACATTATGGGCTCTCTTAAAGGCTACATACAAACTCAGGCAGAGACTTTAAAAGTTATCTCATAAAGGAACTCTTAACCATTGATGGGTGTGAAGCATTCCATATCAACCTATGCTGTAACACTGACAGGGAGACCCAAACTCAGGGAGGTTCAGTTTTATGCTGTTGAACTTGTTGGGAACCTTGAAGCAATTCTATAAATCTTGTTGAAGTTAATAAGTCAAATACAGTCTCTGATACATGCTTAAAACTGTGCAACTCACAAAGCTACTGAATTCTGTATTACTTTATGTTTGGGATGGAAGCCAGACTCCCAGTGGATACATGCTTTGGTGTGCACCTGATGGTGCTATCCTTGAGAGTTACTTGGTGTACACCAAACATCTGAGGATACAATTTAAGTATACATATAATTTGGCCCTGGGTGCTGCTGTAAAGGCCAACAAATCCAACAAGATCAGATATGAAAACTTGTTCAAGAACAAGAATTACATTTAGGTGACTGAACCTTAATTAGGAGCCTTGGAGTTCCCAGAAAACATAGAACTGCAGACCACTGGAAAACAGAGCACATTGTGATTGTAATAGCTACCAAACCTTTTATTTTTATTTATTTATTCAAAATTTGGAAAACACCTTTGAGTCACAGATTCATTTACAAAGCTTCCACGTCACATTAATGGTACAAACAGTAATGAGGTAAATACAATGCAGGAAACAGGACAAGCTTGTTACACGGTAAAAATACCATTAAATACAGATAAAGGCTCACAATCAGTATCAGACAAACCTGCTAGCATAATGACTATGTCTGGAAAACGAAACACTGAGCTAATGACGCCACACCACAACTATCACTTTTCAATTGGACAACTCATACTTCAGACAAAGAACTCACTGCCCTCTTTACCACTCAAATGACCAGTCACCAAGAGTGAGGCACAGAGATGGAGCTCACTAGTGTTCTGCCCTGGCACCCTGTTGCTAGCCTAGTACAAACGGTTGAAAACAGCTCAGATGCCGAAGACCAGTTTTGCTACCCTAATGTGACAAGGCATGTAACGGAAACCAAAGACCTTAAAGTTTCAACTGTCAGTAGCAAGGAAGAGGGATGTTCACACCTCAGTAAATGTGGACTTTAAGCCCTGGGGCAGAACCACTTGTTCCACCTGACTATGAGCCTATGGTTAACAAAGCTATTCAAGAGGAAGATGATGGATGTCTAGATAAAGCACCAGAATAGGACACAAAAAGACCAGGACCTTCTGAGGATGTTCTGTGTTGGATGCAGAACCCAGTTACAAAAGTAATTCAAATTGGTGGGCCCTGATTTTACATAATACAGTAGTCTGCCCTTATAATGAATCTTGTTTTAATGAATCCAGCATATTATGAAGACACATACCTTGGACCCCAGGTTATTTAACTGAAATCTGTTTGCGGTCATATTAGTAGTACTTTGAAATTCTCTCTAGGTGCTGTCTTGCCAATGCTGCTCACTCTGCTAACATACCTTTTACCAGAAGGGAGTTAACTGATATTTATTAGCACTGGCTGTGCTTCTCTTTAAATTCCACATGGTGCTTTTCTGCCATATGCTGGTTTGTCCTGCTGACACCCTGAAATCCAAATATCTGAAATATCTGAGAGCAAAACATGAAGGGCACTGTATGTGAACACTAAGCTGGAGATACCAGATAAACTAAAAACTGGTGAATGGGTGGCAAAGCTAGCCACTGAATATTGTTTGGCTAAATCAACTATATTAACTCAGGAAGACTCACTGCAAAAATTTGCCAAGAAGTGCCTTGAAATAGATGGTCTGCCCAGAACAAAACTCCATCCTGCTGCAAGTGCCAATGCTGATCAGGATATCTTTCCATGGTTTGAGAGTCATCGGCTTGTTGGGTGCTGCTGTCAGGTGCAATTCTTAAAGAGGAAGAAGACTTTTCACCAAAGAACTCCTCGTGAGCAGTGGTCTTTAAATCTTCACCAGGGTTGCTTTGGTGATTCCAGAGAAGGAATGGCATTCACAAATTGAAAATTGCTGGGGAGCAGAGGTCAGAAGACAATGCCACAGTTCTGGAATTCATGTTAACTCTGACTGATGTTCTGGAGGAAGGTGATTGTGAGCCCACACAGTTGTATGATGTGGACAAGACAGGTCTTTTTTAAATGTCTCCTGATCACATTTGGCAGCATAAAGTGAACAAGATGCCTCCATGTGGTAAAAAGTTTATAAAGACCATCTTACCTTACTTGCTTGCACAAATACAACTGGGAATCACAAACTGCAGCCATTACTAACTGGCAAGTAAGCTAACCCTAGATGTTTTCAACTCAATAAAGCAGCTTTATTACTAATTATGGCATCAGTTCAAATGCCTGGATGGCCAGGAAATATTCAGTGAATGGTTTCACAGACATTTTGTCCCATCTGTTTGTAGGTTTCTAAGAAGCAAAGGAATGAACATTAGGCACTACTTTTACTAGATCAGTGCCCTGCCCACTCCACACTGATGAACTGAAGATGATGAGCAGGAGAGTAAAATCTCTGCTGTACTTTCCTCTGAACACAACATCCAAGATACAACCCTTGGACAAGGGAATCATTCCTAATCTTAAAACCTGTTATCAGAAGCAACTCTTGCGAGAGATCATAACAGAGATACAGGCACTGAACTAGTAGCACTTCTGAAATCAATTACGTATAAAAGACATGATTCATGTTACTGCATCTGCTTGGGACAGTATTACATCAGAAAAAATAACAAAATGTTGGTGAGATGCGCTGGAACCAAAGTTTGAGGAAAGCAGAGCACAACAGCTGCCAGAACAGCCATCAGTAACAGATACAGAAAGTATGTGAATATCACCTGTATTTTAGGGCTGGCAGATGGAACTCCTGCTAAGTCAAACAGCAACAGATGTGGCTGAATCTAGCTGACACACACAGCACAAAAAAACCAAACCTCCAGCACTACTCACCACAGCAATAAAACAGTCAGACCAAAGTAAAGTGCAAAGTTGCAATACTTTATTACCAATAGTGTGCAAACATGACTCTCTCACCGGGAGCGGAATAGTCCACACCTCCTACTGGTTTTGCCTTCCATTTGTGGCATTAAGTTGAACCCTAACTAGTGCATTAACAATTTTTGTGTTTTTTGCAAAGAATTTCCTTCTTTTGAGAGAGTGAAATCATATCCTCATTCATGTAGGTCCCTTTGGGACCTGCATGATCAGATGCAGATGCATAGGGTCTCTAGGGCCCTGCACCAAGGAAAGACTGTCTGTTTATGGAGGTGCAGGGCTGCATGCAGCAATGGATGTCAAGAGTTCATGGGTCTGCCTTGTGAGCTGTGGAAGCACAGGGTCCTCCAAGCCTGCATGTCCATGTGGCCACAGATACCACATATACATTACAGACATGCAGGGCAAAGAGTCCATCTCTAAGCCAAAACACAGGGTTCTTCTGCTACCAATGGGTGCAGAGGTATAGGGTCCTATGCCCGGGGAAGAGTTGTCTTCACTGTATGATACCTGGGTCCATACAGGCAGCCCTGCACCATTCCTTCCCTGGCTGGGGTAGTGTCACATAAGAATGCCATCTCCCCAGCCTCATCTCATCCAGCTGGCTCAATGAGCTCACCCCTGAACTCAACACACTGGCACGAGATCACAAAGCACTACATGTGGAGGTAAAGGCTGGCATGACACACATTTCCTAATAATTAATACATTTTTAAAGTTTGACCTAAACTTTCAAGATAGTTATTTTATGACTCCACCTTATGAACGTGCCATGAGGCATTTATAGAGGAGTGGCCAAATGTCATTTCATACCACAAATGTGAAACCAGTGTTTGAAAATTACACCTATCCTGTTTATGAGGTGTTGTGAACAAATGGCTATGTTGAAAGTTTGGAGTCAAAATATTGAAAATTACTAAAGTTATAGATATATTAGCTTTGTTCATGAGGTGGGGTCCCAAAAGGGCATTTTGAATGTTTGGTGGAAAATATTGGAACTTAGCAAAGTTATGAGTGAACATTGAAATATTTGAATGGTCACTCATAACTTGATGATTTGACCAAATTTTTCCACCAAATTGTCAACATAATCTTCTTGTGACCTCACTTCATGAACCAGGCAGGTGAAAATGTTCAACTCCTGCCTGAAGCATGATATATATAATGTTAGAATAAGGTTTTTGGGCACCTGAAACCTAGAGTGCCCTGGTAAGTGAGAAGAGTTGTTAACCTGCATTCTCTGTATGAGAACAGTTGAACTTTCTTGAATTGTGTGTGGAATAATGCTGCCAGCTGGAGTGGAAGCAGTGAGCTGGCTCTCTCAGCTGACCATCTGTTCCAGGTGAGTTACCTGTAATCAATCTATCTGTCTGTCTGTCTGTCTATCTATCTATCTATCTATCTATCTATCTATCTATCTATCTAACCTAAGTATATAATTAATGTACACTAAGCAGTCCAAGGTTCGCAACGGCTGGTACTGCTTCTTTCTTCCCTCTCCTACAGATTTCCCACATCTTCCCAATGTTTAATAATAAAATTATATTTTAGGCAGACTGGTGCACACCACCAGTACAGATTCTGTCAAAGCCCCACCCTCCAGGTCACCTGCCCACCCTTCCTAATATATGACTGGTGGCACTGGGGCCAAACAGTATCAACAACAGAGGGGTACCCAATCATCAGTGTCAGCTTTTTCCCTGTTACCCTGTCAAACAAAGAAAACATCCTCAATTATCTTTTTAACTGAAACCTATGAAAAACGAAATTGACCATCACCAATCTAGCCCTTCACACCCACACTGACCCCACCCTAACTGTCCCACCAGAACCCACCACCCACACCCTCCTGCACACTCACTGACCTAAGACTGTCCCATGGTGTAGATCCACTTGCTGACTGAAAACACATCTTGCTGCTGGAACCTGTAATTGTATTATAAGAAAATAAGGAAAGTCTGGTTTTATACATTTCAATCTGTCTGAACTTTTACACACACCTTTGCCATGCTTAAACATTTTCAACCAAATTTTCAGCATGGGCTTTTTGGGACCCTCACTCCAGAACAAGGTAGGTACATTTTTCAAATCCAAGTTGTAAGTTGATTTTGCACTCTTCCCATGAAATCATATTTTATTTATTTATTTACTTTTTGTTTACTGATAAGTACAATGAGCCAAGGCCCTTTTCATAAGTGACCTAGGGCCATTGTCACAAATAGCCATGTTGTTAGTCATTAATACTTAAACTGAATACATGCAATATTTAGGATTAACAGGCAAAACATATTCAATGTAAATCTAGATAAAACACTTAAAATACAGCTGTTTTGAGTTGGATGTGAATATTTTCTCCTATGGGTCCATGAGATGGGATCATAAGAAGATTGTGTTGAAAATGTGGTGGAAAAATATGGTGAAATGACCAAGTTATGAGTGAGCATGGAAATATCTGGTAAAGGCAGTGTACCTTTACAGTAGCAGAAGCAAATGAGCCTCTGGCTGCAAAAGTGCTGTTGCAGTTTGGGTATTAATGGATTTCTATCTGCAGCTAAAGTCAGTGTGTATGTCTGCACCTGAAGCTGCAGAGGGGCACAGGCCCCTCAGGGGCCTACACTTCTGCAGACAGAAATAATGGTTGCAATTTGGGTATCATGGTTCTTGGGTGCTTCTGCAGCCACAGGTCAGTGTGCATGCCTTACATTTGTGGCTGCAGACGACAGGCCTTTCAGGGCCTGCTCTTCTGAACCCCAAATTGTATTTATGTCTTACAGTGTGTATGACTACCTGTGGTTACAGAAGTGCTGGCCCCATAGGGACTGTGCCTCTGCAGATAAAAGAACTCTTGTAATTTGGGTATTATGGATTTGTATCTGTGGTGTAGGTGCCTTTGCTTCCACACACAGAAGTACCATTATGATTTGAGTATTGTGAATTTCTCTCTAGGCCAGAAGTGACTGTGAATGTCTTGTCATATATGTACAGTACCACAGATACAAATCCATGAAAGTAGCACATTTGAGTCATCTGGAAACAGTTGTATATTGTTTGTCTTAACTGATGATGACTGCCTGTGGTTGCTGGTCTCATCTTGTCTTTTTACTGCTTGGGGTATGGGTGGAGAGTTAGGGTTGGAAATCTTAATAAGACAACCAGAGTAACTGCCCCAATGGCTGGATGTGCTAGGTATAAATAACATTATCAAACTGGTTTCCACTGCATCATCCACTACTGTTACATAAGCAGACCAAGATGCAAAATAGACTGTATAAAGTGCTTTTATTATTTATTATTTTCATACCTCTCACAGAGATGCCAGAAGGAGCTCTGCAGCTAGTACCTCCAACCAGTTTTGCTTAACGATCATTAGGGAGTCCCCTGAAGATGCATTAAGAGAAATTGGTTGGAGGTACTAGCTACAGGGTTCCTGCTGGTGTCTCTGTAAGCAATATGAATCACTGGTACCTTATAGAATAATAAAAACACTTTATACAGCCTATTTTTGCATCTTGGTCTGCTTTTTGTGAGAGTGGTGGATGGTGCAGGGGCTCTGATTTGATTGGAAACTTAATGCCACATTTCCCTACTTTTGGGGTGTTACACTGCATTCTAACTGGTGCACTAACACAGTTTTTTACAATGAATCTATTTATCTAACTGTCTGCCTGCTTGTCTATCTATCTGTCTGTCTGTCTGTCTGTCTATCTATCTATCTATCTATCTATCTATCTATCTATCTATCTATCTATCTATCTATCTATCTATCTATCAATATTTGTTTGCAAAAACTGCATTATTGGTCCAGTTAAGGTTCAATTTCTTTTCTTTCTTTCTTTCTTTCTTTCTTTCTTTCTTTCTTTCTTTCTTTCTTTCTTTCTTTCTTTCTTTCTTTCTTTCTTCTTCTTTGCAAAACTGCTTTAATGGTCCAGTTAAGGTTCCATTTAAATCTACAAAAGCAGTGAAATGTGGCTTTAGGATTTCCAGCTCTAAGTTCCCCTGTCACCCCCAGCAGTAAAAGGAAACAACATTAGGTTTTGGGTCTCTGGACTCTTGACAAATCAGTCATGAAATCTACCCTGGGGTTGTCAATGCAAATGCTGACCCTCCCTGAGAAAACAAGGTCAGATGTGATATCTTTCTTCTCGTAGGCTCAGATTCTGTTGGCAACATATTGAAAACTGTATCCCTATGAGGCACTGGCTTAGAGCTATATAACTTTGGAACCATGTACTATTTTTTCACAAAATCTTCCAAAGGCAATACCTCTGTACAGACCACGTCTACCCTGAAAGTTTCATGAAAACATTCTTTTTTTGGTGTTCTGAGCATGCTCAGTACAATTTTGGGATAATGTTCTGATACGACACAGAAAAGTCCATGTGACAGACCATTTAAGTTTTCTCACCACTTGCTTCCCACAGCATGAAAAAATGTTTGTGTCAAGATGGATGCATCTTTTTCCACCCCAAAGTAATAAACATGGAAAATGCATACAAATTCTATGACTTTCAAAACAAACACTTGAATCTAGATAAACAGGAGCCTTTAGCTAGATGCTGGTGTTTGTTTTTAAAACAATGGCCCCAGAAATACCTTTTCTAGGCATCCCAAAATCCATGGTACCCAGCTTAGTGAGAGGAGCCACTGACCTATGTTCTCTGTATGAGAACAGCGGGACATTTCTTGAATGCTAAAGCTGCAGCTGGACTTGTTCTGGCAACTTCAGTTAGAGCAAGGAGTCAGCAAGCAGTCCCTGTTCTGTCTGTCTGTCTACCTACCTGCCTAGCTAACTTACATTTTATTTAATGGACAGAGTGCCCACCCCTGGTACTGTTTCTTTCTTCGCCTCTCCTCCAGGTTGCCTACCCCTTTCCCAATGTTAATCTTAGCAGACTGGGGTACCCACCCACAGTACAGCTTCTGTTGATCCTCCTCCCTCCAGGTTGCCCTTCCCCATTCCTAATATGTGCATGCCCACCCCTGTGTCATTGAACAGTAACCTGACACTGGAGTGCCCAAGCCTCAGTGTTGGAATATGACTGTTGTCTGGCCTGAAATAAAGAAACCATCTTCAATTACTTTTTAAACCTATAAAAATGGTCCCTTGCCACTGAACTCCCCACACACATATACCTCCTGCCTCACCTCAACCTCCCACTCAGCACCCACCACCACGCATCTCCCACACCTTACCACATACCCTCACTCACCTGAATGTGCCCCATGTTGTAGATCCATCCTGTGATCAAAAATATGTCATGCTGCTGGAACCTGCGACTCTGATATTCCAAAATGAGGTAAGTGTAGTTTAATCTATTTCAATGGGGTTTGAACTTTGATTCATAATATTGCCATTTTACATATTTTGACCCCAAACATTCAATATAGCTTTTTGGGACCTCAACCTCCTGATCAATGGCAGTGGAATTATGCAAGCTGGGCCAAAAGATGTTTTCACAGTCACTTTGCAGAATCACCTTTCAGGTAAGATTTGAAAGGAACACCACTCATGTTCATGAGGTGGGGTCATCAGAGGGCTATGTTGAAAATTTGGGGTCAAAATATGTAACAATGACAGTTATGCACATTAGTTTAAATTTTCTATGCTCACTCATAACTTTGGTCATTTTAAATATGTTGACCCCAAATTTTCAACATGGCCATTTTTCATACCACTTCATTATGTGACAAGTGTCATTTTTCAAATCCTAGCCAAAATATGTCTCTGCACCTGTGGCACAGACTGACATTTCAAGAGGATTTGAAAAATCTACGGGTTCATAAAGTGGATTAATAAGAAGGCTATGCTGAAAATTTAGTGTACAGATATGGTAAATGAATGTTATGACTGAATGTGGCAACATTTCAACATTCATTCATAACTTTGCTACTGTTCAGTATTTTGACTCCTAACTTTCAACATAGCCATTTTTTTCACACTGCCTCATAAATGTGACAGGTGTAAGAGACATGTTTTTGCACTTCTGCTAGGAAATGTTGTTTCAGCCAAGATACTATAAATGCTGCATGTCATGTTTATAGGGAGAATCATAAAACAACTCTCTTGAGAATTTGTGGTCAAAATTAAAAATATACATATATATGTAATTATTCACAAACATTGTGTAGTACCAGTGCGACCCAGTGGGTATGCTTTAGTACCCATCCTGGTGAGCTGAGTTCAGGACCGAGCTCAGTGACTCAACTGGATAGGGTGAGGGTGGGGATGGTGCTGTTATGTGACTCCTCCAGCCAGGGAATGAAAGATGTGGTTTCCCAGACTGGTCCAGGTACCATATAGTGAAGACAACTCTCCTGTTGGTGTAGGGCTCTGCAAGTCTGCACCCATGGTTGGCAGAGTGCCCTGTGCATTGGCTGACAGTTGGATTCTTTGCCCTGTGTGACAGTATCTGTTCAGATGGGAGCACAGGAAACAAAGGGTCCTGTGCCTCTGCAGCTCACCAGACAGCCCCATGATTTCTTGGCATCCATTGCCACACTTCTGTAGGTAGACAGAGCCTTCCATTTGGTTCTTAGGCCTACATGCCCACATCTGTTCATGCAGGTTCTAAAGGGATCTGCGTGAATGAAGCTAATTCCACTATCTCAAAGGAAAGGAATTCTTTTGCAGAAAACTGTGTTAATGCACTAGTTAGGGTTCAAGTTAATGCAACAAATGTAGGAATATGGCGTTAGGGTTTCCAACCTAATCTCCACCCACCCCACCTCCCAAGCAGCAAAAGGAAAAACATTAGAATTTTGGATCTCTGGAGACTTGGCAAGTTAGTGGTGCAGCCTTCCTTGGGGTTATCAACCCTAATGCTGACCCTGTTCCTGAGCAAAAACATTAGACATGATCTCCTTTCTTCATGCAGGGCCATGTGGTCCCTGCATAAAAAAGCTATGACAGATTGTGTTGGCAACATGTGTCGGGACATACTTCTCTACCTCGAAGACTGTATCACTAGGAGGCACAGTCTTGGAGCTGTACCATCTGCTTCAGACAGGAGGCTGCAGACTGAGGGAGGGGTGAGTATTAGAGTTGACAACCCCAAGGAAGGCCCCACAGCTGATTTTCTAAGACTCTGGAGACACAAATCCTAAAGTTTTTCCTTTTGCTGCTTGAGGATGGGGTGAGAAGTTAGAGTTAGAAACCCTAATGCTACATTTCGCTACTTTTGTTGTGCTGTTTCCATTTAGCAGTGATGGGGCTATGTGTCAATATATAGCCCGCCTTGAAGAACATGCTCTGTATGAGTTTTTCTTTCCTCTTTCTGTCCGCCATTATTAGCAAACCACGTCAGTCTACTTGCTATAACCTGGACAATGTTGTGCCCAATCTCTGGTGCCAGATGATTATATTTATATTTAATATTTTAATATACTGACACTGGGGTTCTCATCCCCAGTGCCAGTTCATCTGCCCCTGTTTTGTTTGTTGTCCCCACCACCACGTTAGTGTTCTGAAACCAGGGTGCTCAGTTTCTGGTGTCAGCATACTCAATCCCCAATCCAGCAGTCTGGGTACCGGGTGCCCATGCCCAGTATCCCTTAGAATGAAGCTGACATGGGGTACCCAATCCCCTGTAGGCAGTCCCAATTATCTTTTCTGTTTTTTTTAGTTTATTAATCTATCATAAAGAAACAGTCCTCGCTTTTCTTCTGCCTTAAAATTCTGTAAATAACAACGATCTGCACCCAACACCCCCACCCACCCCACCCCAACACCCCACTCAGCACTAACTGCTCAACCCCTCAACACCCTCACGCAACTAAAGTATCCCCTGGGAAAGTTACAGGCTGAGGCAGACTTCAGATGCAACCAGAGGAGGTCTTAAATATTGGATGTGTGGGTATATCTGATGGTTGCAGGTAGGGTATTCCAGAATCTAGGGGCACAAACAGCAAAGGCATGATCACTTGACAGTGTACAAGGTTTTTGGGACAAAGAGGAGGTGCAAGTCAGCTGACCATAGCTGGTATGATGGTATAGCCGGCGAAGGAGTTTGGACAGGGTGGGTGGGGTGGCATTGCAGATGATTTTGTCTGTGAAGCAGCCCAAGACAAGTGAGCTATAATTACCCAGGGACAACCAGTGTAGTTGGTTATATAAATCACAGCAATGGATAAGTCGGGACGGCAAGGGCAAAGCAGCAAATATTATTATAAGCCACATCCCATTTAGTAAGGCTAGTTTTTGCAGCGAGGGTAAAGGCCGCAATCAGCCCATAGCTAGAGAGGGAAGGAATAAACTTTAGTAAGGGCAAGCCATGCAGCAGCAGTAAGGGACCCACCAGCCCGGTATGTAAGTCCAAGGATGATATTTGTTGCCCTGCAGACATTTTGAATGTGTAGAGACAGGTCTAACTGGTCCAGCCTGAAAGAAGATTTTGTAATCACTGTGCAAAATTATCTTTCAGATGGGATTTGGTAATTTGCACCACCTTGTTCATGAGGTGGGTTCCAAAACCATTTTAAAATCTGGTGCTGAAAATATTTCAAAAATGACCATGTTATGAGCATACATTGACATTTTCTATGCTCACTCATAACATTTGGAAATTTTCAAGATTTTGACCCACATTTTCAACATAGCCATTTTGTTCACATACCTAATAAATGTGACAGCTGTTATTTTCAAAATCCAGGCCAAAATGTGTTTTGCACCTGTTTGAAAATCCCAATTCAACAGGAATTTGAAAATCTTCACCTAATAGGATCATGAGGTGGAGTCATAAGAAGACTATGTTGAAAATTGGGGTAGAATATTAAAAACAACAAAGTTATTGAGGAACAGTACATTGACATTTTTCAATGCTTGCTCATAATTGGTAATTTTCAGTATTTTGACCCCAAATTTTAAACATAGTCATTTCTTCACACCACTCTGTGAACCTGACAGCTGTCATTTTTCAGATCTTGGCCGAAGGTGATTTCACACTTGTGGTGCAAAATGACCTTTCATCCAGTATTTTATAAATGACATCTCTCATGTTCAGAAGGGAGGGTCATAAAAGACAAGGACATGGTCTGTAAACTGATGATCTAATAAATAATTAAAATAAATAAATAAATAAATGTTGACATTTTGGAGTAAGAATATCACAAAAATTTTTAAAGTAACATTGTTTGCAGGGACAGCCATTGGCCCAGTCGGAACCACGTTGCCTCACTCTGCCAGTGACCTGAGTTTGGATCGAGCTCAGTGAGCCAGCTGAATGGGCCAAGGTTGCAGGAAAGGCACTGCAGTATTCGGCATCAGCTCCAGCCTGGGGAGGAGCAGCATAGTGTTCTGGTGCACACACAGCACCTTGTCCCTCATAAGGGATTGGCGTGCATTTCAAGGCCTGTGGGCCTGTACTCTGTTTGGACAACTAAGGTGGCAAGAAAAATGGGGGAAGATACCTGTTAGGATGAAGTTCAGGTAATCCATTTTCCACTTTATGTCTACAGGGCCAATGAATGTGAGAGCTGTGATGGAGGATACTGACCATGTGTATCAGATAAGTGTTGTTTATGTTTAGAGTATGTTGTTTGTGCCAGTTACTTACTAAAGAGCTATACATCCTTTGTGACCCGTTACTATTCTTATTTTACAGGTATGATTGGATGTTCCTCATGCATACCACAATCCACAGTACCATGTAAGAAATTCTTATTATTAGTACTGTACTCAGCTAGTAGTTATAATACTTGAAGTTACCATTACACTGTACCATCGTACAGTGAGAATGAGGCAACTTCTAACTATCAGGTCAGTGTTTTACTTGTTAGTTGGTTAGTGAAGAAGGGCTAGAAATAACTCCAATATTCTGTTTGTTTCATTTCACACAGGTCCTTCTGGGATCTGTGTGAATGAGTATAAATCTCCACTACCAGATAAAGAAGGGAATTAATGAAAAAAAAACTACATTAATGCAGACATTAGGGTTGAAGAGCATAAGCGTACAAAGTGGGAAATTAAAATATTAGGATTTTGGATCTTTGGAGTATTGGCAAATCAGTGGTAGGGTCTTCCTTGGGTTTTCAACCTAATACCCACACCTCCCTGAGCAAACAACGTTAGACATGAAGACATCTATAAATCAATCAATCAATCAATCTTTATTTTACCAGGTGGAACACCATTGAGTAAACTTCATTTACAAAGTGGACTTGGACAAAAATCACTTGTGCATTACAACAAGGATAGAATAAACCAATACACTTCAATACATATATATATATATATATATATATATATATATATATATATATATATATATATATATATATATATATATATATATTTATTATTATGGTAGCACCAGTGCTACCATAGTTAGGCTTGAGGAGCCATTTCTATGTTAAACCCCAAACTTTGCACCTTAATAACTTTGCAACTGTTTGACAGATTTGCCTGAAATTTGGAATACTTGATCAAGAACCATAGACCATGGTATCTGCCAAGTTTTGTACTGGTCAGATACACGACTGTGGAGTTATTAAGTGTGATCTCTTGCGCGTTCGCTTTTTCTGGAATTCTACGGTCGGCGCGCATACAGGGTCAATGCGGTTTAAAGCGACTGGCCTGAAATCTTCAGGAAACATGAGGCCAGGGTCTCTGATGTGCCTTTCAAAGATTTGGTGAAAAAATATTAAATGGTTCAAAAGTTATTCAAAAAACAATTTCCCATTATAAGTCAATGGGAAAAGTTAAAAGTTCGACAGTGTCGCAATGCACTTTTTAGTGTCGCAATGGCCCTATTAGTGTCGCAAATCCGCCATTTTGTTTTCAGTTAGTGATCAGAAAATGCTTGGCATTTAAAATTGCGACCCTCTAGCAACCTAATTCTTTTTGTATTCACCTAGTCGGGCCCTGAGGATGCTAGCCATGTCTTTATTTTGGGGTAAAACACCGAGAAATATGTTTTTCAGATTTCTGAAAAAAGTACTTTCACAAAGTAGTGTCGAACTCACAAAGTGTCACAATTTTTTTTGCGAAAGCTTTCGCCAAATCCGACACTACTTTGTGACACTATGCTCAAAATAACAGTAATTCTTTGGCACTATGCTGCAAAAGAACGGTTGGGAGTTTTAGGCTGAAATTTGGAGAGGAACGCAACCGACATCTCACAGATGTGCCTTTCAGTGTTTCATTGAAAAAATATTACATGGCGGCAAAGTTACGGCAGTCCAGAATTGAGGTTTTTCCCATAGGATAACATTACGGCGCCCGACGTATGACAGGAACTTTGGCACCCTGCTGCAAAATAACGGTTTTGTCTTTTGGACTGAAATTTACAGGGAACACAGCCAACATCCCACAGATGTGCCTTTCAGTGGTTTGGTGAAAAAATATTACAGAGAGGCAAAGTTATGGCACTCTGAACTTCTTTTTCCCATAGGATAACATTATGGCACTTGCCGCTTTTTCAGGGCCCGTATTCTCGAAATGGTGCTGAGATACGGACTTTTCATCAGAAAAATGCTTAGCCCCTACTAAGTACAAACTAGCCAGGAAAATCATAAATCATATGACTTTTTAAAATTTTTTCTATCATACGGTTCCTGAGAATATACACTATTTAGTATTCCAACTCCTCATTTTCTGCTCCGAGACCCATTATTATGTATACATTCTTTATACTCACTGTCTTTCTCTATGTAGCTTTTAGGAAAACCAGCCTGTGCACTTACATTACTGTTACGTTGCCATTTCCGCTTGCGGTTCATTATCGTTCACTTACTGTTCATGTCTCGCCACCATGTGTTTATCCTTTGCGCTTTCATTTCCGCTATGCTTCTGTTATTTTGCCATTTCTGTCTACAGTACTGTTTGTCTTTTGTTTCGCTTAGCGTCACCATGCCCATTGACATTTCCGCTTGCGGGCACCATGTCACTATCTGACAAGACATCACGTGGCGGACCGTTCCGTCCTCCCACCTTGTGCATTACCCTTTCTGTTGTCATTCACACTTGTGTTACCATGTGCACCACTGTTAGCACTTCTCTTTGCATTGCTGTTCCTGTTACTATGTCACAAGACATCATGGATGGGAGTTACTGATAAGTTTCTATTTTCCAGTTTGACTTCTCATTCTCAAAAGAAGGAAATTCATAGCAAAAACTCCGCTTTAATACATCAGTTAGGGTTGTTCCACATCAACAAAAGTGAGGAATTGTGTTAGGGGTTGAAAACCCTAACTCTAGTCACCCCCCAGCACCACACACACACAGACACACACACACACACACACACACATGCAAGTACAGGGAGGACCAAGGCAACACGACAATAACAGACAACCAGCAGCAGGTGACAGAAATAACAAACAATTGTCTAAATGTACTATAAGACATCCCCACCTACCTGACCAGGTACTGCATGCTCAGTGGAGATCAACAGCAAAACTGAGGCCATGTACACCAAATGTACACATCCCTGATTGCAGCTGCACTAGCATTACCACACTTAGTAGTTGCATGGCCTTACCTACGATGCCCCACACCACACCACATGGTGGGCCACCTGAGCAACAGAGTTGAGCAAAACCAAGGAGTTGTACAGGTATAATATCTCTAATTATAACAAGGGTTTGAGAAATGCAGTTTTTGATTGGCTGTAAACATTCTAACAGCCTTATGTTTACTTTTTATTAAGATACATGTAGAGCCTAACCATACGATGAACATGGTTTAATGTTGCTTAAAAACAGTTTTATTATGATAGCAACAAGCCACCTTCAGGTATTATGTAAATGGTCAGTTTATCACTGTCTAATGACATGTGCCACCCAGGTACGCCTCATTCAACATTAAACCCTAGAGGGTGATTAACAGACCATTTACATAACCGTTAGTCATGCCTTATTGCTTAATCCTTCATGTGTAGATACTCTTCCTCTGCTAGGCACTGCAGGAGCTTTGCAAACACAGTGTCCCACCCAGTTACACCATCCACTGTCTAGTTACTGGACAATGGCTGCGAATATGAACTCATGAAGATGAACAGTGTAAGTGATCATTACAGTCATCGAAACCTTGAGTGTGATTATAACTGACAGACTCCAGTGATAGAGAATAACCCTGCCATTAGTTAGGGTTGTTCCACAGTGACAAAAGTGCGGTAATTTGGTGTTAGGGTTGAAAACCCCTTGGACCCTGGCGCACTCCCAACTGGCATTGGGTGTGCATTGGGGTCGCCGGTCCTAACTGTCACCATATTCTCCTATACTTCTGCTGCTTTACACATGTAGCCAGGACTGTTATAAATCATATGACTTTTAAATTGTTTTTTCTATGTCGTACGGTTCCTGAGATATAACCTATTTAGTATTCCAAGTCCTCATTTTCTGCTCCCATAGCCATTATTATGTATACATTCTTTGTAGTCACTGTCTTTCTGTATGCAGGTTTGGGGAAAAGCAGTCTGTGTGATTACATTGCTGTTAGTGTTGGCCTTCCGGTTGCGGTTCAGTACCTGTTTGACTTACTGTTGCTGTCTGCGCCATCATGTGTGTATCATTTGCTTTTCATTTGCACTTGTGTTTCTGTTATTTTAGGCATTCATTTGTGCAGTACTGTTTCTCTTTCTGTTTTAGTTTGCGCAGCATGCCCATTGAAATTTCTGTTTGTAGGCACTATGTTATTATGTGACAACACATCACGTGGCAGACCATTCCCGTCTATGCCACTGTGTGTTGCCCTTTCTGTTCTCTAATAATGACTGCATAGGCACAGGAAAAGTAAGTACATTGCTGAGTTTTTTACACCTAGGAATTATGTAAAGTGTGACATGCAATGTGCCACATCGTTGCATTTGCTGTGATTCTGACTGGCCATCATTGGCACCAAAGAAATTGATGGAGATATAGCTGTAGCACTATTAGTTAACATTGGTTTGTATGCTTAAGTCAGACACACTTATTTTATGTCATAATGCTATTTTAAGTAAAGAGTCGACACAGGTGGTTATGGTTTTAAAAATTTATTGCCAAATTGTTAGATGGAGAAAAGGGCCAATCAAGACTGAAATTTAGTTAACAGAAGCAGTCTCACAATACAATCTTTGTATGTGTAATCATTGCTTGTAATATATGTAAATGTGTAAGAATGATAAAACTGTATAATATGAATTGAGTAAATATGTGATATTATAGGAAACTAATCAGGTGTTGTGTGTTTCTAGTGATGTTTCACTACTCACTATTCTTTATGTGAGGAAGTACTTTCTGACATTTGACCTGGAATCTAATAGTAAATGTGAAGCTGTGAAGCTTCATTATATATTTACTATTGAACATAAAGAAACTTTGTTAAACAATGAAATGTTTTTTTGAAATGGTTGTATAGTAATGAATTATGTAGTGCATTACTTGTGTGGTATGTAAATAAGGCAATGTCAGTAGGTTGTATACTGTGATTACACACATGATACAGAAGTGTTTTGTTGTTATTGTGTGACTGCTAATTTGGATGTTCCAGGGTGAGTAGAAAACCATATGCTAACTGTTGAAGTAATACAATGTTAAAAAATGTTAGTTCAGTGACATTTGATTAGTGTTATTTAATAATATGTCACTGACTAGGCACGAAAATGGAAAATTCCCACCTGACCCCTCAATTGAGGTGATCCATAATATTGTCAGGAACAGGTATGCAGTGTGTTGTGATCAGTAACAGTGTCTGATTTACAATTGTCTAATATTTTTACATACGTTAGAATTACTTATGTGACAAGTTGAAAAAATAGAATATTTTTACATGAACAAATGATATATTATCAATTCTTACATTAGCTTCTATGTAAATTCTTAACACTAAATACTAAAACTGTGCATGGTATGCATTTTTTAACAAACATATGGTTAATTAAATGTAGTTAGTATAGTGCTGAATAATATGTTAAACATTCAGTTGTACTTTAGTGTTACACTAATACTTTTAGTACAAGTATAAAAGTAGTTATTAACAATGTAAAGGTGAATACAAATCTTTATATTATGTACAAGTAATTACAAACACATGTAAAAGTCAGTAAAATGATATTCTGCAATTGCTTGGTATTTACAGTTCTGCGTAAATCAGCTTCTTGCATTATCAATAAAGGTAGTTATTTTACATATGAACAGTATTAGTATTATACATGAAGGTGGGGATAGTTCTACACTGTTGCACGGTGAGGCGAATGATGTTGTCTACATGTCAAGTCAATAGACAAATACAACTGTTGATACACAACTTGATGACAGGTGCAATGTTTGGTGAATGGTAGAAGTGTTGCTCAGTTATTTATGATGATAACTGAACTTCTCTTTATTGCAAAAGAGTCACACTTTAAAACTGATATCAATTTGTTGTTATGTGAGTCATTACATGAATAACTACATGATATGTACAGAGGAGGACAGCAGTAAGGCCTCAGTTTTAGATCTGTACAATTCTTGATAGACATGTAATCATGGTTTCTCTAGTGACTGTGAATATTATTTAGCACTAATTGAAGCCACTACAACAATTTTCATACTGTAATCACTGATCCACACAAGATCTTTACATGTTGTAGTGTATGGAATGTCTCTGTCAGAATAGCATTTTGTAGAAATTCTATGGTTTATTTAGAGTCGTAGCATTATACAAAACTGTACTGACCTATGGATGTTCTAGGACAAAGTAGTCATTTTAGAAATGCAGCATGTTTTGTCTCCTATTCATCTGAAATATGAAGGTCATCATAATTCTTCAATATTAGAAGATATGCATTTTTTTAAGTGTAGTAGCAGTCTCTGTTTAAAATTGCTTGGTAAAGTAAATCACACTCTCCTCATCCACTTCTGCATCTTAGTAAAACAGGTGTAATGGCCAAAATGCATGGATTGACCATGGTGATATATTATACTGTAGTGTCAAACACTGATTGGTTGAAGACTATTCTACTAGCTGTGTAATCCGTGATGGAGTATCAACTCTAGACCCATTGGAGTCAAATCTGTATGAACATAAGCAGCTTGAATGATGAGATGAACTCCTGTATGGACTGAGTGCATCTGCCTCCACACCTTCTACAGGCATGCCACATTCAGCATTGGTGAATGGCTGTTGAAAATTGACAGTTTTGGTTTGAGGGAGAAGAGAGTAATACAGCAGTGTTCTGTGGTTTCCGCTGTAAGTGGACCACATGGAAACACATACATATTTTGTTACATATCTTACTGTGAAGTACTGCCGCATGCAGGTGACGTGCGTCTTCACATCCAGGTTGTTTGTGACAGCCATCATAAACTCAGTAGTGTCTTGCTCTGTATGTCTGCAGCAAATGTACTACATCCATCATATGTAGCTAACACCTGTCATTAGTAGTTGTTGGTGGTACACATTATTAGACAGGTCCAAGTCATGTTGACAATCTGCTTCAAAGCGTTTGATAGAGAGTTGTCTTGTAAAATAGATATTATGCACAAAGTGTGGCATGTGTAGAAACTTAGCTGAGTTAGCATAGCAGTTGACTCTAGTGCTGTTGTCCGAAGACTGAGTACAGCCAGCCCCGCAACTGATTTCTGATGAGTTGCTGTCTGTGAATGTTTACTTGAAGTTGTGACCTTTGTTGAACTCTTTTAGTTGAATCACTTCTGGAAACTTGTGGCTGTTTGTTGATACCTGTAGCTGTGACTTAATTGTGAGACAGACAGATATGTAGACAGTGGTATTAAGAACATTGTGGCTGATGTACAGTATGTAACCTGTTGTACTCAAAGAATACATATTGTCAGCTCGTATTTTCTGAGGTGCTATAAGTAATATTAATACAGCACAGAGGCTGCAGTACATGTAAAGAACCATGTAGCTCATGCCATCCTTGAAAATGTCTGTACCATATGTCACCATTGCTGACTCAAACTCAATCCCTGAGATTTGTGAATGGAACCCAGCATATACCTTTATAATGGAAACTGTTTCCTGTTTACATAGATATCCACAAAAACCTGGAATTTCATGGTTCATTCTATGTGTACAGACTGTTCCATGTTGTCAAAGTGATCTACAAAGCGTCTCGATATATATGTTTCTGGAAATTGTAGACAAAGTCATTGATGTTTCCCATGGCACCATTACCATGCCTCATTCTACATCTAGATTACACCATGGCATGATCGTGCATTCTTACAAACTGAGAGAAACAGCCTTCTGGGCCAGCTGTGTGTAGAGCATCTGACTTTAGTTCCTTGAATCTTTCAGTCATCTTGGCTACTAGTTTGAGCTAAGAATAGCAGCCATCAGCATATCAACAGCATGCAGAGTTACAGTCTCTTGGTTTCTCTCTGCAGCATTAGATTGTTAAATTCAGTGCATTTTTTGAGTAAGTGGCATAAGACACATTATGTGTATCCCAGTAGAGTATATATAACTGAAGACACGACATACTGTTTCTATGCATGCAGTATCTACTGTGATTCTCTGATCGTTAACATACAAACATGTTCTGGTGATAAAGAACCTGCTTGACTTCATCTAAAAAGTGATTTGTAAGCTAGATCACCACTTTGGCGCATGTTCTCAGACAACTCAACATAGGTAAATAATTCCCATATGTTATAGCCTGCTGACAGGATATTCTTAGCTTGTTTGGCAGTTAGAGTTGTAAATATATGCTCTGCATTGACTGGTGCAAGCATGTAAAGGTCTCCTAATACAGGCCTTTTGCCACCAAATGGAACTCCATCGTCAGTGGCTAAGATCTACCATAAAGCGTAGATGAATACAGACAAGCATGAAATTGGAACCATGCTGATTGTATCAATGATGAGTAACTTCATCTTTGTGAACATGGACGGAGCTGAGATACAGCCTCAGAATGACAGTTCTGATACTCTCAGTTCTCCCATGTTAGGCTGGCAGCATAAAGAGGCGGTGTAATGTAACTCCTCCAATGTATGCTGCTAGTCCCTGTAAGAGCAGTTACAGTAACAGACATTGAAGAGCCTGTCAGGGCTGTCTCAATTTCTGGCATTAACACTTCTGGGGCAATTTAAGGGCAGAGCTCACCAGAACACCTTGTCTTCTGGATCAAAGTTGTCTTGTGAACTAACTGGGTGTCTTCCTGAAGCTGTTTCTCTGCCTTCTCAAGCTGTTCTTTCTCAGCCTCTAGTCTCTCTATGTATGTCTGTGAGTATTCAGTTTGAAAAGTTTCATAAGTAGAGATTGAAGTGTTCTTGAATGTATCACAGTCTCCTTTAATTCAGACTCACTCCTCCAGGGTCTAAACAGGAATAGGAGAACAAAGTAGTATGTTCTGTCTACAGTGTGCCTAGATGTAGTTACAGTGGTCTGTAAGACCATGGCTTGTGTCTCTTTATGAGACAGCCATCTACTCCATTGACCTTGTAAATTTAGCGTGTTGAGGTCAGGTGCTACATCTGTCTTGTAGTCCATACCACTTAGCCACCTGAAAAGAGACACATGTCATTTCATGTCATTTGTGTCTACAGAAAGTAGTATAATGTCTATCAGGTTATTCTTCAAGATCGTTTTGAAGAAGGTGTATTGTCAGCGAGATCCTCAATTTCAGCATGAGGAATCAGTACGCTTCACGTTTCTCTTTATAGTTCACACTGAAACCATACAGCATCAGACTTCCGTGCAGATGTGTACCCATTAAATGGTCACTGGCCGTAAGCTACATTCTCTGTGTGAAAGAGTCTTAAAGCCCAGTGACCCAGAGCCTGAATGTCAGGCTTTTGTTTGAACTGGCAATATCTACAGATCTTGCAAGCTAGTCTGTTCATGTTTGGTTATATGCAGTGATGTACTGAACCAGGGCTAGTGATGAGTTATCAGCCACAATTGAACATCTATGTTTGCTTGCCACATTAGGAGAAGAGTTGGGTTGTAGTCATTTATTATACCTCTTTTTCATCTCTGGAGTAGCTTCGTATATACCCTCTTGGTTGATTTTGCCTTCAAGTAGGTGTGCATTGCTGAGAATAGGTCATTCATGGCACCATCCTGTAGCAAACTCACCTAGGAAATCAAAGCAGCATCGTGTGTACCAATTAGATTTGTTCTTTACTACTGTCAGGCCAGTACTTTGCACAAATAATGGCTGGAACTTTAGCCACCAACTTCCATAGTGTAGGACTGTCATAGTACTTGTCTGGAATGTGACAAGTGATATTTTGATGATCTGCACTTCTGCTAATTCGCCACCAATCGTGGAATCCCAGACCCACAATAACATGAATACTCGGGGCACCCGTGTGATATTCTGTCCCAAAGTAATGTTCCACAATACCTAGAAGTTGTCTTTGACAGAAGTCAGAATGTCATGGAACACTTATAATGTCTTGTAGCAGACACAGGATCAAGTGAACACATTTCTCTACAGTCATTGATGATATACCATCAACATCAGAATTACCACTTCCATGTCAATGGCTCATCGGGCATATTCAGCACAACTCAGTCTGACAAACCATGTGGCTGCACCTCTCGCAGCATTGTCATCATGAGTGTCTACGTACCAATATTCTTTGGTGACGAAGCGAAAGTATGGAGACAGTCACTTAGACATTTCATCTTTCTTAAAATTTCTCTAGAAATTGAGCAGCTGCTATTCCATCTAATTGGTAGACAGATGGTATGCCATAGACACAGACAGAATCTAAGTTCCTCCCACAGAGATGGAACAGGTACTATATTCGTCTGTGCCATCTTTGCCCAGCACACGGGTAGTCCAGTGCTCAGCACCCTGTACGACTTCTCTTTCATCAGGCATCCACCTGACCCTTTTTGGAAATGGGTCGACAAACAGCGTGCTCTAGTGTTGCTTCCCAAATGCAACGGGCTCACCTTCACCTGCTTCATTTGATAGAGATCAATGTGTCTAATGGATCTCTGCCATGCAGTAAAGTGGTGTATACTATTCATACATTGTCCTTGTCTGTCCACTGACCTCCTCAATGATTGGTTTTAGTTTTCCCTAATAGATCATTGGACAGAGTGAGTAACATCAGT
The DNA here is from genome assembly GCA_016271365.2 of Neoceratodus forsteri. Taxonomy (NCBI): domain Eukaryota; kingdom Metazoa; phylum Chordata; order Ceratodontiformes; family Ceratodontidae; genus Neoceratodus; species Neoceratodus forsteri. The sequence goes on from CM057459.1 coordinate 83,825,780, forward strand.
CTTTATCAAGGTCTGTATAAGGGTTATTACTCTTTAAATAAGTAAGGAACCAACTTTACCTTTGCGTGACAACATCTTGAGAATGCTGGCTTTGTTGGCACACCATTAACAAGATAATAAACTATTTTCTTAAGTTAGCGACATTTCCTGTAGAGGAAGTGATACATACGGAACCAACTAAGGCTAACAAGCTCACTCTGTGAATGTTCGTGTCTTTGTGTTCAGGCATGGAATAGTTTGGAATGGTTTCATTGTCGATTAGAATGAGTTCAAACATATTTAATGTTGAAATCTCACGGTATAACATCACCATGTTATTAGCAGTAACCTTGTTGGCAAGTGTTAGAATTCAGTTTGGAAAAACAATGTTTCATAGCACAATAGTGTCTTAAGGAAAGTCAGATTTCAACAGCAAGAATGCTGACAGGCGAACCACATGTCATTGTATGGTGACAAGGTTTCTAGTTAACTGTGACTGTTTGTTTGTAGCACAAGGGTGCATGACACACATCTGATCAAACTTCTAGACTTTGCTATCTCCAAATTGCCAATTTCTTTGCAGTATGTCTCAGAATGTCTTTCTAACACAAACAGATTTTAATGCAGAAGTGTTACACTGAAAAATTGTTGTTTCTGTTACAGAAGTATGTTGCAGTTTTGAGAAATGTGATAGCACCTGCATGTCACCTGTTACAATAAATCATTTAAACAATTATTACTGATGTACAGCTCGTACTTCATATACTCATAGACAAAGTTTCACATGCCTGTGGCACTGCTAGCATCTGCATGGTATGAAAATACTATCACAAACACCACTATTGAGACATGGTTTGTAGATGGGGAGCGGTGTCTACTGCTGACTGCGGGAGGGAGGAGGTTTATCATGTCCCAGTGAAGGTAGGTAAAGGTTTAGTATTGACCAGTGTACTGGCCTTGTATTGACTAGAATCGGTGTGCATGAGGTACTGGACAACAGCAACATGATTTATCCATTGTGTAATACCAGAGATAAGGGTCCAGCATACCTCCAGGTTTATATCATCTGGTCTGCTGTTGACATGGGTTGGCAAAAGTGTCAATTGTATTGTACTGACTATGATGCAATGTGTTGCTCTTGTTGTTTTTACTTTTGTTCACAGTACTATTGGTGCACGCTTGTATTATGTGTGACAAACTGTTAATATTGGAGTCATTTGGTGAATGTAGTTTTAATATTACTATTTTAGATGTGATACACTGTGACATTTAGAATTGTTATATAGTTGCGTGTCAGCATAACAGAATATGACTGATGTAATATAATTAAAGTTTTGTTAGATATGAAATATTTTAATTATGATAATTAAATTAAGTTTTAATACTTTTATAGTGACCACACAGCTGTAGCTAGACCATGGTGGTGCAGGTGAAGCAGAAGGAGACTGGTACTGAAGAATGTATATTACATCACTAGTAGACAGTTACATGTTGTTATATAAGTACATTTTTAGAACAAGTACTTCTGTAGAATGTAATGAAATGTATACATACTGTTACCTCATTTGCTATGTGGCACATGTCCCACTGTAAAGCTGCAATTACAGTATTGGAAGAGGTGATAGACACCTGCTTCTGTAAATTAATCTGTGCAGGACTTTCAAACAAACATTACATTGAACCCTGTTAAGGTACTGTGTACTGCAGCTAAATACAAATACAAACAAACTTGAGCAAAGGTTTAACACTTCACAACCTAAGATGCCAGACAATTGCCTTGAGTTAGCTATATCTGTAAATCAGTATGAAACCCATCTTGGTCATTATGTTCTCTCATATCTTTGTTACTTGTATATACAACACCCACATCACAAAACAGCCATTACTGGGGTTCAACAAAAAATATGAATACCACATTTGCATTGACAGAAAACATAAGAGCATTGTCAACAATGGCACAACCATATGTTTAATGTGGTTCCATCACCTTCGGATGTCAAGGGTCTTCACTGCAACCAGAATGCAAAATGCATTGTCGTTGAGAATCATGAAGTAAAAGTGCGATCCTCGTTAGCAGGTGGTCTACCAATTGGGGTATTTTTTGCAGTGGAACAGTAACCGCTCAACATTTGATAAGATAAGTGGAAGAAATTTGTTGTCATACTTTGCATGTGTGCAAAAAAGAGTTCATTGTATAATTGCTAAATGTCTTTGAGATAAGTTGTGATGCCAGCATCAGCCACATCTGGTGTTTTTGATACTTGCCTCTGCTCATGGCCAAAGAATATCCCAGGATGTGGGTAATGCTGCATCAGCAATACCTTTCGTGGTATATGGTGGTGTACAGTAAGTGAATGCAGAATGATAGGTTTCCAGTATGTTGTTCATGACTGTATAGTCAGGTTAGAGATCGTATCTAGTCTGTGATGTGTACCCCAAACTGGTAACTGCATCTTAACATTTGCACTGTTTGATAGGCTGAATGATTTTTTATAGTAAAACAAAGGAAGATTTTAGAGAGACAGACTGTGGCCCAGATATTCAAACTACGGTATTCTCTGCACAAGCCACCGCTCCCACCAATAGTTGCACAGGTGTGTCCAGGGCAATATTCAATGGAGTCGTATGCCACAGTCCTCATTGAACCTTAGCCACACCTACAGTGCATGGTGCAGTGGAAGACCAGCGCAAGTGCGTGTGAGAGTGAGCATTGAGATGCGTGTTAACTCGCTCTGCCATGCAGAGCAGCTGCACATTCAAAGGTTAATGCATATAAGGTCATAATTATGCAATGCATGTATTTCGCATCTAATTACGGTGCCATATGGATGCTATACATGGAGCCGCGCTGGATCCCCGACAACTTGCAAGTGGTGCCACAAGTAGGCAGCAGCCATCGACACCTCAATCCCCCAGCCTGATTTCTGTGCCTCCATCATCATTGTAGCATTCCTCCCCACAGCCTGATCTGGCCAGCTATATTCTCCTCCAACAGCTCCATTCTGACATAAATAAAAGTAGTCCAGCCCCCAGTGTGAAGATCATGGGCATAATGTAAAGGTACCCCACCACCGCGAGTAGTCCGATCGCATATTGTAAAGGTCTCCGCCACAAAGTAGTCCCATCATGGGGATAATATAAAAGTTCTCCCAGCCCACCAACTAGCGGATTCTGGCGCCATCCTTACCTCACCCATGTCCAGAAACCCTGGGATCTGTGGCCCCCACCCCCTGTCGCCCATGGAGCCCTACCACCCGGTTCTCCCTCCGGGTTGCTGGGCAGGGTATGGCAGCACCCCACCTGTAGTACTTGCCGCTTCACTGACTGATAGTAGGGTTGTATGTCTACTTGTTCAGAGCATCAGCTACGAGCATGCAGCCCATTTTATAGGTAATTCAGATATGGAATGAATGAATTACATATTCATTCGCATATCTGGACTGCATTGGTTAGTATGGGTTCCATGCCCATTGGTCATGCTGTGAACCAATGGACATGCAGCCCACCGAGGTGTCGTCACTGAGCCGGAATGGCAGGTGGGTGGAGTGTGCCATCTGCCATCGGATGGGGGCAGGGTGAGTGCTGTATGGTGGAAGGGTGGCACACTAGGTCACCAGGTATTCTGCACATGGCGGGAGGATGCTGCCCGCGGTTGGACTACTCTGAGAGGTGGAGATCTGCAATATGCCTGAAGTGGCTACTTGGGTGGTAGGGGGCACCTTTAATAGTATGCCCATGGTAGGGCTATTTGGGGGTGGGGAGACCTTTATATTATGTATGCAATCGGGTACTGAGGGGACACTTAAGCCCATGATTGGGGAATGGGGGTGCCACCAGGTGTGGCATGAATTAGGAGGGCCACCCACAGGTGGTAGCTGCTATATTGCACCTTGAAATGTGACCCTCACCTGTGGGTGGCCCTTGACTTGTGCCTTTTTTTCCGTGAATTCTCTGCAGGTGAAGGTAGGGGTTGTAATTTGCATGACTTTCACGGGTTGGTTGAATATCGGGTTGTATAGTTTATGCATGCACACAACATCCTTTTGTGTGTTCAGATAACTTACTGATGCATCCCCCAGTTCATTGGGATTTGTGCAGGTGCACTTTCCCTTTAAATATTGGAAGCTGGTGATTAGTGATTGTGCATGGTGCAAATTCATGGCGCCATACACAACTCTTTTTCAATATCTGAGCTCTGTATATAATTTAAGTAGTAGTTAGAACATTTAGTGTTGCTTTTATATTCTAATATGTAATGTTATGAAGAAAAACAAACATGTTTTATTGTATTGATTTTTTGCATATTGTGTTACTTAATATGTATACAGGTCATGTCTTTTGAAAGACTTGGTGACACGACTGTTGAGTCTGATTTTAAATCCTAAACATTAGTTGTAAGATACTCATGTTTATGATCAGTAAAATAATTTTTTTAAAAATGTTTGTTGTAGATAGATACAGCACAAAAGGTATTCTAACTTGTTGCTATGTGACAGAAATTATTGTACAGAATATTAACTGATAGGTGCTGATTGATTACAGTGGCAGCGATACAACACACATGTAATATTAAGAACTTGCGTGCTAGAAACAGTACATGTACATTGTGGTAGCTGCACAGATTTAATAGTATAAAGCAGTTACATGTGTTCTATTCCTTGTTGTGTTATACACTGTAATAAATCATTATATTAATCAATAATATGACAGACAAGGTAATATATTATATTTATGTAGGAGATGCACTACTTCTGAAAGGGCAGAGAAGTAGTTAAGTTATTATAAATCACATGTGAGTGATATGATATATAGACTAGCAAGAGTAAATTGTACGAATTTCCAGTTTTATATGTATTCGTAACAATAGAGATGTTTGTCTACTTAAAAAATATGCAGGCAAAGAATATAACATTATTAGATGAAACCCAAGAGAGAAAGCTGAATATTTTCAACGGCATGTTAATGGATTTTCTTTAGTGTCTTTACAGAACAAGAGCATGAAGAGACGTGCACTGTGCACTGCTGCTGTATCTGCAGGCTTGAAAAAAAAACAGACAGCAATAAAGCAGAAACTGCTGCGCTGCGGGAGGGACAAGAAGAATTGTTGTCCCTCTTGCAGTGCAGCAGGCAACTATTAAGTTGGCTGTTTGAGCCTGGATACAGCAGCAGGTGGCAGTGTAACAAGTACACACCCTTCACCTGCACCACAAACAGCAACTGTTGCTGAGACAGAGTGGACAGCCTTCACAGCTTCATAGGTATCTCCCCTCGCCCATGCCGCAACAGCTTCCACTTTCATTGCGCCTCCACATACTGTCCAACTTTCAGCCTGGACTGCCTCGAGCAGCACTACACCTCTCTTCACATTGGACAGTCTCTCTTGTAAATAGTTTAATAGACTGAAAATAATAATTAAGTTTAATTTTATGTCTTCAGAATAATGAATATTTTTTTTTCGTTTGTTCTTACAACACTTTCAAGAATCTAACATTTGATATTTTTTTACAAATGTTTTATATTTGACATGATTTGTTTTATAAAAAAAAATACAATATTTTCTTAACAAAAAAACTTGGTTCAGTTTGATTTTGCTTTATGGGTAGTATCTATGGAACAGGTATCATGACACACTATTGTTTTAATAGATGTTAAAACAAGGGTGTTGCAGCTGATATTCTATAGTTCAGTGAAACTTACTTACAGCCTATGCTAATCTTTAACTTCAGATAGCTGAAGAATTAAGCAATATGTTGCTCAATATTTATCATGTTTTCAAACATGTTAAGATTATTATAAAATACATGACTACAACACATTATTGTTGATAGTGAGTTAGTAAGTATGTAAGTAGATTTACACTTGGGCAAACATTGTGGCATAATACAATGCTACAAGGCCATAATGACTGGGTCAACAGAATTGTTGACCAATCATTGTCAAATAAACAAATAGTTACATTTCTTGTGCAGTACAAGCTGAGACACACATCACAGTTCAACAACTGTTTATTGTGAAATACATACTATTTATTATCACTTGTTTTCAGGAAGGTTTCTTAATATTTACATAGTTGTTTGAACAGTATCTTAAAACTTAAGCAAGTGAAGTTCAACATGAAAAAAATATGCAGATCTTGAACTGTGTTTCAGAAAACCATGGCAACAGATTATATGTTTTATTACAGTAGTACCAGTTACTGCAAAATGACAGAATGTTAAAGAGCAGGCAAATATAGTTTTTCATGTGGTATTGCAATCCTAAGTACATGTAATCACAAGCAGTAATAGTAATGCATAAGTAGATAGATACTCAACACAAAAATATCATGTGGTCATTTGACAATTCAAGTATTGATTTGTGTCACATTTCATTACTGTGGGTGTAAACGTTAGTTCTGTTCTTTTTTGTAAGACTTACCATTGATATGTTATATATGAAATCAAATGGTAGATTAACAGCATGGCAAAGCTGTGCACTACCACTACTGTATGCATAATGGTAATTATTTGCTGGTAGTGTGGCGCGTACAGTATGTGCCCTGTGAACAGTGCATTGATACACCTAATCATGTGATGTGAGTGGAAGGCCAGAAGGGTATGCAGTAGTAGCACTGCATCCATGCAGGTAATCATGTGGTGATAGTGTATATCTTGAAGGTCCTGTGCCCTGAAGCACTACATCTATATGACAAATTACATAATGATACTGTATGGACTGGTGGACATATACTGCCAGCATAGTATATATACACCAAATTATATGATGAGATCGTGGCAGGCAAAGGACGAGTAGTACCACCATTGTATTGATACAGTGAATGATGTGCTGGGATTGCACGGTTGTACTGATAAGTTTCTATTTCTTCTAGTTTGACTCTCTCATTTCTCAAAAAGAAGGGAAATTCATAGCAAAACACTCCGTTTAATGCATCAGTTAGGGTTGCTCCACAGCGACAAAAGCGAGGAAATCCGGTGTTAGGGTTGAAAACCCTATCTCCGAATTCACCCCCCCCAGCACCACACACACACAGACACACACACACACACACACACATGCAAGTATGGGGGAGGACCATGTCAACACAACCAATGACAGACATCCAGCAGCAGGTGACAGAAATAACAAACAATTGTCTAAATGTACTAATGAGACATCCCCACCCACCTGACCAGGTACTGCATGCTCAGTGGAGATCAACAGCAAAACTGAGGCCATGTACACCAAATGTACACATCCCTGATTGCAGCTGCACACAACGTGCATCACACTTAGTAGTTGCATGGCTTTTACCTACAGATGCCCCACACAGACCACACTGCTACATGTGGTGGGCCACCTGAGCAATAGAGTTCAGCAAAACCAAGGAGTTGTACAGGTATAATATCTCTAATTATAACAAGGGTTTGAGAAATGCAGCTTTCTAATTGACTGTAAACATTGTAACAGCCTTATGTTTAGTTTTTATTAACATACATGTAGAGCCTAACCATATGATGAACATGGTTTAATGTTGTTTAAAAAACAGTTTTATTATGATAGCAATAAGCCACTCCCAGGTATTATGTTAATGGTCAGTTTATCACTGTTCAGCATGTGGCACTCGGCTATGCCTCATTTAACATTAAACCCCTACAGGGTGATTAATAGACCATTTTGAATATAACTGTTGGTCATGCTTATTGCTTAATTGTCTTATGAGTAGATACTCTCCCTCTGCTAGGCACTGCAGCAGCTTTGCAAAACAGTGTCCCACCCAGTTACACCATACACTGTCTAGTTACTGGAGAATGGCCGTGAATATGAACTCATAAAGATGAATCAGTGTAACTTGACTTAATATAGTCATCGAAACCTTAGTGTGGATTATAACTGACAGAGTCAGTGATAGAGAATAACCCCTGCTGTCCTAGTACACTTACCCCATTGTGAGTTAAATCAATACTAAAAGGCATTCTTGTTTATATCTACACCATACCTACTTGATTCCTGTTGTACCACACTAACAAAGTTATCACTTTGATAGCATCAGTGACAGAAGTGTATGCAACCCCAAACACTAGCATACAGCCTGAGTATGAAACAAATGTTTAAAAATTACAGTGTGTCCATATGGCATAGATCACTCATTGCAACAGTAGTAAATGTATTACTATTTGAATAAGTTAGTCATCACAGATGCAATGAGATTGTCTTTATCAGGTACAACATACTCAGTAAGTGTCTACAGGAAAATCTATCCTATACTGTCAACATACCAGGGCACACAATCTACAGGAGGAACAGGGAGGATAGAAAGAGGAGGAGGAGTAGCTCTCTATGTAAGGGAAGAGATAAAAGCAACAGAACTAAAGGGTAAACAGGGAGGAGAGAAGGCACTGTGGGTCACCCTGGAGACTGGAAATGGCACCACAACCGCACCGGGTTATGTACAGACCCCCATGTCAGGGGAGAAATGGACAAGGATATGATGGAAGGCATTCTTAGAATGGCAGAAAAGGGAGATATTGCTGATGGGAGACCTGAATATGCCAGATGTTGCCTGGAGCCACTTTCTGCAGCCACATCTAAAAGCAGGGCCATCTTGATGCCCTCACAGGTGGCAGGCATTAGACAGCTAGTTTAGAACCCACTCAGGAGGGAGCAATCTTAGACCTATACTCTCAAATGGGATGGAGGAAGGATCTCAGATCTGAAGTAGGTTGCCATCTGGGACAAGTGACCATCAAACAGTGTGGTTCACGTTAAACTCAGCTACAGAGTCAAGCCACACAAAAGTGAGGGTACTGGACTTTAGGAGGGCTGACTTTGGCAAGATGGGAGAATGCCTCAGAAAAGCACTAGCAAACAAGCTAGAAGGAGGTGTGGAGCAACAATGGGAATTATCAAAACTGCCATCACAGACGCAACAAGCCTTTGTGTGAAACAAATAAACAAATCAAAATGAAAGAAAAAAACACTATGGTTCTCAAGAGAAGTGACTGTGAAAGGTAGAAGAAAAAGATAGCATTCCGGAAGTATAAGGAAACACAGAAGGAGCAGGACAGAGAGCTGTACCAGTTAAGGCAGAAAGAAGCAGGAGGGAAGTCAGAATAGCAAGGCCCAAACTAAGGAAAAGATAGCCAACTCGGTTAAGAAGGGGATAAAACCTTTATAGGTACATCAGCGAGAGAAGAAAGACAAAGGAGGGATAGTGAGGCTGAATAGAATGAATGGTGGGTGGGCAGAGGGGACAGTGAAAAGCAGGAATACTGAATGAATATTTCTGCTCAATATTCATACAAAAGAGGAGGGGAAGTGCCTAATCCAATTAACAGAAGCACTCTTGATAGGGGGTGATCCAGTCCTTTCACAGAAGAAAGGGTTCTGCAAGAACTCCTAAAACTGAAGGTGGACAAAGCAATGGGTCCTGATGGAATTCACCCCAGAATTCTAAAAGAATTAAGGAAGAACTAGTGAAACCACTGCTACTCTTTTAATAAATCATGGGAGGATGGTGTGGTACCGAGGACTGGAGGAGGGTGGATGTGATCCCTTCACAAAAGTGGGACCAAGACAGAGGCAGGAAACTACAGACCTGTCAGTCTGACCTCAGTGGTAGGGAAAGTGATGGAATCACTTCTGAAGGAAAGAATAGTTGAGTACCTAGAGGCCAGTGGGGCACAGGATCCAAGGCAGCATGGATTCACAGTGGGAAGGTCATGTCAGACAAATCTAATAGATTTCTTTGACTGGGTGACCAAAGTAGTAGACCAGGGAGGGCTGTGGACATGGCCTACCTAGACTTTAGCAAGGCATTTGACACAGTCCCACACAAAAGATTAATAATCAAATTAGCCAGCCTGGGAGTGGGTCCCAGGATGGTAGCCTGGGTAAAACATTGGCTGGACAACAGGACACAGAAGGTAATTGTAAATGGAGTCCACTCTGAAGAAAGGGCGTTACTAGTGGGAAATCGCAGGGTTCAGATTGGGTCCAGTCCTTTTAATGTCTTCATCAAAGACATTGCAGAGGGACTGAAGAAAAGTATGCCTTTTGCAGATGACACAAAGATCTGCAACAGGGTTGATACACAAGGAGGCGTGGAAAGGATGAAAAGGGACTTAGCAAGGTTGGAGGAATGGTCAGACGTGTGGCAGCTTAGGTTCAATGCAAAAAGTGCAAATAATGCACCTGGGAAACAAGAACCCAGGGAAGAATACACAATGGGGGGGAGCTAGTAACAACAACAAAACAGGAAAGGGACCTGGGGGTAATCATATCAGATGACCTTAGGTTAGCAAGCAATGTGAGAAGGCAGTAGGAGGGCCGGGGTATACTGGGATGTATAGGGAGAGGCATCAGCAGCAGAAAACAGGAAGTTGTTATCCCTGTGAACAGACAGTTGGTGAGACCCCATCTGGAGTACTGTGTACAGTTCTGGAGACCCCATCTCCGCAGGACATAGACAGGATAGAGGCGGTCCAGAGGAGAGGCAACTAAATGGTGCAGGGTCTGCAAGAGAAGCCGATGTGAGGAGAGACTAAAGGAGCTTAATATGTATACCCTTGAGGAAAGAAGGGAGAGGGGGACATGATAGAAACTTTCAAGTACCTCAAGGAATCAACAAAGTTCAAGAGGGTAGCATCTTTCAGAAAAAGAGATGTGCAAAAACAAAGGGCACAATTTGAAGATAGAGGGTGTTCAGGGCAATGTGAGGAAGTATTATTTCAAAGAGAGGTTGTGGATGCATGGAACAGCCTTCCTGAGGAGTTGTAGAGTCTAAAACTGTGGGAGAATTCAAGAATGCATGGGACAGACATACAGGCAATTCTAGTGGGGGTAGGAGGAAATAGGCTGTTGGTTAACTAAGATCTGCAGCTTATCCATTAGGTAGGAAATGGGCAGACTAGATGGGCCAGCGGTCCTTATCTGCTGTCAGATTCTATGTTTCTATGTTTCTATGATCTCTCGATACAGGTACGTCATTGTTGGCTCAGTAGTGCTATGATATTTAGAAGTTGCTTGGCCTGATCCATGCAATTACAGTGTTTCTTACAAAGAATACTTACTGCATCTTTAGTATTGAAACACACTGAAGGTCTATGTATGTACATCAGCAGTACACCTTCATCAGTAAGAATGCATGTGATACTGGCAGTATGAATTTCACAGCGTTGAACAGGCAATGCTTTTCCATACGCTTACATCAGCCTCTATGTTGAGTAAACCATTGCAGTAAATGTACTACTATGTAAATCACCTACTAAATGTATCACTACTTTTATCTTGAGCATGCTAGTGTCTTGTAGTTAATTTATGTGCTTCTCTTAATTAGTGAATATTCACTAGTGTTAAAACCTTTCTACAACTGTCATCATGCACCTTCAGCATTTATATTGAATAACGGCACAGTACCAGTTGTGGTGTGGTGTGGGGCATCGGTAGGCAAGGCCATGCAACTACTAAGCGTGGTACGTTGTGTGCAGCTGCAATCAGGGATGTGTACATTTGGTACATGGCCTCAGTTTTGCTGTTGATCTCCACTGAGCATGCAGTACCTGGTCAGGTGGGTGGGGATGTCTGTAGTACATTTAGACAATTGTTTGTTATTTCTGTCACTGCTGCTGGATGTCTGTCATTGGTTGTGTTGACTTGGTCCTCCCCAAACTTGCATATGTGTGTGTGTGTGTGTGTGTGTCTGTGTGTGTGTGTGTGGTGCTGGGGGGGGTGAATTTGGAGATAGGGTTTTCAACCCTAACACCGAATTTCCTCACTTTTCTCTGTGGAACAACCCCAACTGATGCATTAAACGGATTTTTTTGCTATGAATATATATATATGTATACACAGTATCAAACAGGAAATGTGGAACACATTTGATATTGACATGTAATACACACGGCAATACATAGAAATACTAGAAGTTGTATTGCAAGTGTAAATCAGCAAAACAAGGAATTTTTTGGGAAGTAAGTAGTGAGGGAGGCTGGAAGGTGATAACCTGTACAGAGTGAGGCCTGAGAAAGGAAAGGGGGGGGTAGCTGGATGAGGTAGAATGAAGGGAAAAGGTATTCCAGACATGCTAATGAGGAAAAAGAGGGTTACAGCTATCAAGTCATCTAAGAAGAGTGTTAGAACAGGGAAGGCATACTTGGCTCCCAGTTTGGAAGTGATTAAGAATAACAGTTGCAGGTATCTTTAATAGATTGCCCAAGCAATAGGGGTGGGTGAAAGTTGCGAATTCTGCTTTAGCAGAACTTCTGCAAAATTTCTGAAATTTCACAGAAATTTCAGAACTTTCGCCATTGGCAAAACTGGGATTTTCTGTGGATTTTTGCTGGGTTCTGCAGACTTTTTTGTGAACTGTGGAAAAATGCATATAAACTGTGGGATTTATTCTATCCACAGTTTAATGAACTGTCAGGGAATGAGCGTGTGCTTAACAACCACGCGATCATTCACTGACAGTTCAGTGGGCCACCGATAGTGGAGGAGAGTGGAGGACTGCACCAGTGGGCTGCTCAGGGGCAGGGTGGGGGAAGTGGGTGGTGGTGGATGAACTGTCAGGGTGGGGGTCCAATAGGCACCAGAATGGATTGTTTTTTTATAAGGGATTGGGAAGGGGTCCACTAGACACCAGGAAGTACTGGGAATAGAGGGGGATGAGTTGGTGGACTGCCAGCTGTTTTATTAAGGGAATCCAGGATAGGAAGGGGGTTCCACTAGACACCAAGGAAATAAAATTTTTTTGCGGCCATGATCGGTGGGTAGGGGGGCACTAGACACCAGGGAGGGACTGGGGTTTTTGTTTCTTCTTTACTGGGATCCATTGGCTATGATTCCCAGGCAGGGAGGTGGGTACCACTAGACATCGGGGATCAGGGATTTTTTACTTGGGACCCACGATCAGTGGGTGGGAGGGGGCACTAGACACCAGGATGGTCCGAGGGAGGGATTGGAGTTATTTATTTATTATTTATTTACTGGGACCCCTGATCAATGGGGGGTGGATTAATTAATTAAACTGTGGTTAAAAAGTCTCAGAACTGACCACTGGCAGTGATCCATTCTGTGGATTTTTTCCCCCCACAGTTCAATAAATTAACCCACAGTCTGTTTATTTATTCTGCAGTTTTAAGGTGGAATTTCTGAGAAAGTTGTGAAAATGATTTTTGAACTTTTTCGGAAGTGAAATTAGCACTTTCACAGAAATTCTACCAGCGGACTTTTTGTTTCGCAGACCCCTACCAAGCAATGATTTAAAGGTTGCCATTTTAACTAAATTTGACAGTTTTAAACCTTTTTCAAGCTTATTCCATAAGGAAGGCAAAGCGTGACTCACAGAAGAGCTGTCATGATGCGTTCTAATTCTAGGGTTTTCAAGAGAGATGTAGGAGTGTCTTCTCAGGGAATAGCTTCCAGGGGTGCTAGTTGGCAGGCTGGAAATATATCATGGAAGCTTGTTTGGAAGTGCTCTATAAGTCCAGGTAGTGACATTTTTTAGCCTTCTGGTTTTAAGTGACTTCCAACCAAGCTGAGACTAGAGGGAGCAGTGATGGGTATTGTACGGTGCACTAGTGATAAATCTTAGCACTCTGTGATACAAGGTATCAAACTTGGATAATACAGTGTTGGGTCCGTCACTGTATAGAATATCGGCATAGTCCAGGAGAGAGAGGAATGTAGTTTGCACCAGTCTTGTTCTAGCTTCCTGAGTTAGTAGGTGTTTAATGAGAAAGAAAATACCAAGTCATTGTTTTAACTTTTTGGACACCTCCTCAATATGAACAGTGAAGGAGATTTTGCAGTCAATCTAGAATCCTAGATATTTGAATCTGTTCACCAACTCCAGAGGTTTCCCCAGGAGGGTCATAATTTGAAGTGTGGTACCCAGGGGATAAGAGTTTATTGAATTAACATGTGGAGAAAAATACATGACTTTTGTTTTTTAGCATTTAGCAGCAGTTTTAGGCACAAGAGGTTTTGCTGAAGCAAATTAAATTCATGTTGCAGTTCCTTGCAAGCGAGTTCGAGGGTGGGTCTAGCGATATAGAGAACAGTATCATCAGCAAAGAGGTACACATCTGCAGAGTTAATACCAGAATTAATATTGTTAACTTAGGTTGCAAATAATAAGGGTCCTAATATAGACCTCTGAGAAACACTTCTCTGAAGTGTTTTCAGTGGGGAGAGATCCTCTTATACCTTGACTTGCTGCTGTCAGCCTATGAGGTAGTGTGATCGCAAATTCTCTCACTGTAAGTATTACCTGAGCAACCACTCCCGTCGTCACGGGGAAAAAACCACACCACTGGGTTTTGTCTTAATGTCACTTTATTTGATCAAATATCTCACACATGCATGTGGGACTTCTACAATGGAGAAGTTCCCTGATTACAATTTACAGTAGCTTTTTATAAGCTAGATTTTGCACTTTTATCTTGAAAAATACCAACATTTCAGTATAAGCCAATCATAAGACAGCATAACAAGTTTTCAGCAATGTAAAATAAAACATGCAATTCATTTCTTTCCCATTACTGCTTGATACATATGCCTGGGTCAAGCTGACCTGAGAGACAACAAGTTTTACTCACACCAGCAACGCACAGCTTATCTTCAATGCCACTACGTGCTCTTATCTTATATTTTGTCCAAGCCTGCCATGCAGGCTGGTACACCAGTTCTGCTCAGTTTTATCTAGCTTTCGGTTTTTACAAATGTACTTCAAGTAACCTCAGTACAAATTCTATAACCCTTAAAAAAGAACAAAACATGAACTCAGAAATGTCTACTACATTCATTATTACTTTGTTACAGCATGGCTTTTAAAGCAAGCATAGCTTCAAGGCATTTAATAGCAAATATAGCTTTAGGATATATAAAATTCCCTCACACTCTCCCCTTTTGATACTATGTATCAACTAACCGATCCTTTTACTTTTTTTTTTGCTTTATATTTTGGTCACAATCTGGCTCATTTTGTAATGGAAAACACCCCTCCAGTTTAATGGGGTCCTTTGTTCGGGTTGTAGCAAGGGACAGGTGGGTGGCGTCCCGTGACACCATTATGTTGCACAGGCATTGTAGGAGAAGTTTGATTAGGACAGTCAGTAGCCAGAGTGCCAATATGACCACTTACAGTACTGTCACCCAATGGAGAAAGTAGCACCCCGTCACCAACTACATGTAAGCCATGACCATGGGTCCCATATTTATGTGTAGCAAGCTTAGAAAAAAATGCAAGCTGGAATTTGTGCATATCTCTAGCCACCTCATTTTATGCTTTTAGCTATTTTTTTTTTTTTCATTGTAAGAATTTTACAATTACCCTTTTAAAGTCTTACACACACACATATTATGATATATAGTGGTATTTTCACTTGCAGCCTTTTTGCTACTAGATATACTAATTTACATGTTGTCATCATTTAGTCATTTACTAACCATTTTTACCTTTTACTAGCCCTTTAGCAATTTACACTAGCCATTTTACACCTTTTTATTTCCTCAGTTTTATGGTTAGCCAACTACACATTGTTGATAAAAGTTTGGTCACTGATTACTAAAACCTTGGCCACTGACCACTGTTAATAATTTTCACCCTGAAGATAGGAGGCCCCAGAGGGACTCGAACATTCACAAAAAATTGAACATAAATGTAAAGATATTAGTTAATAACTGAAGGTTACAAAAAAAAAACTAAACATTTCTACTTTTAGACTGTTAGACTAGGTGACTAGGTATATGATTTAAAACTGGTTGCCAGCATACAGATAGTCAAGGCATTTATAAAAGCATCCTGTTTTGGAGTTGGCACAGGGTGGTTACAGATGGAACACAAATCATGAGTTTGTAAAACATAATACAGAATTGAGGATGTCAACACCACAATTGAAATATGTGAAAAATGCTAACATGTGACACCACATATAACACAATATAACATGACAATTTTGTTGATGAAAAAGAGTTTATGGAATTCACTTTGAGAGTGAATAACGAGATGCTACCTTGTGTTGAGTGTGTGGCACACCCTGGGAGCTATGTTGAAGAATCTGTTGATAATGTCTCTTGACAGATAAGTCCTTATAAAACATAACAGTCCATAGAATTAACAGTTCATATAAAGTATTTACAGGTTGATGTAGTTTAGTACAGATGAAATGTCATTTGCAGAATGGTGGTAACCCCACAAGGCATATGGGGCAATGCAGACAGTAATTTAAAAACAAAACACCAGCATAGTAGAAAAGTCAGTGTTCATTTGTGGCTAAGCTGCTGGATGGCTGGTATTGAACACACTGGCCAGTGCATTGAGTCCTTTTAATGGAATAGCCCACACACACACTGGCATGGCATTTGTTTTGTCGTAGTTGATTCACACCCTTGCATAAAGATTACCAGTCCATAAAAGGTAACAATTGACAATAAACCATTAAGAACACAGTCCATAACAGAGCAATAGGGTTGTAGAAAGTACCAGCCATGTTTGTAACAAGCAGCAGCGAAGAAAATAGATGTATTGCTTGAAGGTCAATTGAAGCAGAATCTTTTCACTGGAGTTGGGGAGTGCCCCTTCCCCAGACTTAACTTCATAGTAAGCAGAAACAATAAGCTTGATTGCAGAGTCTTAACTGACTGGACCTTCTTCAGTTGATTTAAAGTTCTACAAATAGGTGTAATTTTGCTGAAAACATTACACTTGCAGAGGTATTCATGCAATAGTCCTTATTAGGAACCAGTCAGGCACAAAGATGGTGATAACATCAAAACTGTGGCAGTTGTTTTTCTTTGTTAAGGAAAAAGATGAAGGTCTTGGCAACTTAGATGAAAGTATTACTTCTGTTGAACGTGGAGATTTTATGTGTGCCACACCTTGGAAACCTGCAAACTTGCAAAGTGTGTTAGACACTGAATTAAAAAACACATAAATAACAATCTTTTAAACCATTAACTTCTTGTTTTGTAAAGAGTGGTGTGACAGAGCCTAAATTCTGGCAATTAGAAAGAGAAAAAATAAAAATTGGACATTAACCGCACACCTGGGGGTGCAGGCCAAGGTTCAATTATACCATTTGACCATCTGTAAATCATGACAGTGTTATGTTACCTCCTGCTTTTAAATTACAGAAGCAGTTATGACAGTGATGAACATTATTTCCCTGTCTGTTGCAAGCAGGCCTGACTGAGACCTGAGTTATAAAATCTTGTAATGTTACAATACATAGATACATAGATACATAGACAGTGTCAGCAGATAAGGGCCTATGGCCCACCCAGTCCACCCATTTGAGCCCGCAAGTCCAGCCTGTTTTCCCAGAAGTCTGTTTTCCCTTACCCCTGACCTCCAGAACTCCTCCATGTCCACCCCATGCACCCTCAAATCCCGTGACCGTCTCAGCCCCCACCACTTCCTCTGGCAGGGTGTTCCACTTGTCCACCACCTGTTCTGTGAAGAAATTTTTCTCATGTTTCCTCTGAATCGTCCTCCCTCCAGCTTCATCCCATGATCTCTAGTCCTGGAACATCTTTTTTACTTAAAAATAGTGTTTTCCTGCACTCTGTTTCTCCCTGTAAGATACTTGTATGTCTCTTATCATATCCTCTCTCTCCCTCCTCTCCTCCAGGGAGTACATGTTCAGTTCCTTTAACTTGTCTTCATAGGATTTGTGATGCAATCCATTTCTGCACCATTCTCACCCCTTGTACTCCCTTTAGACCCATTACCCCTCTTCCTCAGTAAAGACCGAGCAGAAACACCTGTTCAACATGTCAGCTCCACTGTTGTCATTCTCCACATGACTCCCATCCTCCCCCTTTAGTCTCACTATCCCTCCCTTTGTCTTTTTGTATTGCCTGAATGCTATCTTTTTGGCTTTCACTTTTTTTTTTTGCTCCCTCTTTGGAAAACCATAATGGTCTCCTCTTTTTTTTTTTTTTTCTTGCTAACCTGCTTAATGCAGTTACACGCTTTAAACATATTGTTCATAACAATATGCCTTTTACACAATGGAATTAGTGGGACAAATACATATGTTGTTGGCCTATGCCAATTTAATAACAGTGCCTATTGCACCTGTGACAAGTGAAAAGGTCTACCTTTTTTACCCTGTATAGTGAAATACTCCAAAGTACTGAGTGGGGTAAGCTTGAAGCATAGATTTGGAGTACAATCTAAATTTTGCATATTATAATTGTTGAAATTTAAAATGACAAAACCTGCATAGAGTACACTCATTCTTCAGGGGTACCTGTGAGCAATAAGACAGGCGGAGCATTAATTTTACTTTTGGTTTTGCTTTGGAACATATTGTAGGGGTGGGTCAGCAATGCTGGTCCCAGTATTTAGGTTTGGTTATGAGCATTAAAAACGTTATACATGTGGAACACTTTTCTGAATACACACATGATACAGTGTAGCAAGATGTATATCAAAACGTTATAACATAAACATGAAACATAAGCATGTTTGTAATAGAACAATTTCAGTATTGAGCATAATGCATAATGCATAAAATACATTTTAAACAACACATATAGACTGTAAACTTAGCTTAGAGTCCAGAAATGTTAAGAGTACTGTGAATTTACTGGTTGAAAAAAATGCATTCATTGCTGTAAGGCAATGACAAAAGTTGTTTTGCATTTGTTTTAACAGGATAAGAAAGCTGAAAAGACAATTAAAAGAATGAATATGTGTGGACATACATACACAACTTTACCCTCCAGCGTAACTGATTACTTGCTGAGGGCAGAAACCCTTGTACTAATAATAGGTGTGAGATTTAACTGTTTGCACTAGAAAAAACAGAAGGGCTTGGGCTGGGTTATGCTGTTAAAATACCTTGGGTCTTTTTTTTTTTTTTAAACCTGTAAATAAGAAACAATTATTGGCAAATATACATTTTCTTTATTTACCCCTTTGGGGGACCAGTGATGTACCTTGCAAACCTTGCAACCTTTGTGGGTACTACACTGGAAGGGATAGAGGAAAGGTAGCTTACCCCCTCCCTCCAAACTCCTACTGGTGGAAGAGACAGCTCGAAGTGAAAGAGACAGCTCGAATACTGTAGCAATAAAAAGGTTAGCTGTGGATGGTGACATGATCCCCCACTTACTACACTTTAAATTATAACAAGATAATATTACAATTAGTTTAGTAAGTTTCATACCTTACTATAAAGATGGGGAACTTCTTTTTCTCTAGAAGAAAGAGAAGAAACACAAACAACAAAACAAACACACACCAGTTTAAAATAAAACAAGATTATTTCCATAAGATAAAAAGAAGCTAGCGTCCCTGGGTTCCCTTATCCTAAGCATGACAAAATGTCAGCTGAGTTTATAAAAATCCATTTGATGGTAATACCGACGTACGTATCTCTAGAATGCATTTTAAAAGACACAAAAATGATTACACCATGGTCACACATAAAACAAAAGCCATTGTTTTTAACTGTAGATGATAAACTCTCAAAAACAGCTGTAATAGTCCTTTTTTCAAAATCGTACTATATATATATATATATATATAAAAAAAATATGGGGAGATGATGAATAATCCTCCCCTTTCAGCTGGAGTACTGCCTGTGTTGGCTGCAAGTCAGAAGCAGTGAGATAAGAAGAAAAGTTTGTTCCTCTTCACTTAGAATACTAGTTTTGCAATAAAAAGTCAAATTACATGGTTCACTCTTGGTGTGCTTTCATGAAAACATACATTTTGTGTGAAAAGTTGTGCTTTAGGTATGGAATACACATCAAGTTTGAACTGGTAGTAACATAAAATGTTGAAACACAAGAAGGTCAAATAACGTGCAAAAGGTCACAGTGTACATGCAAGGGTCGTTCAAACCCAGTTATTTATTTTTAGTGTCCTTGAACACTACTGATATTAAATATCTTTACAATAAAACTGCTGGCCAAGACAGTACACACACATACACATACACAAAAAGAAATACTTAACACAAAATAAGACTGACATTGTTTCACACCAATTTGCTGAGGTAATGCCCATAGTTTCATTAGAAAACTGTACATGTTTTAGATATATGTGCTGCCTCCCCCTGTCTTGTAACACTGACAATTTTTAAATCAACACATTTATACATATCACCATGCCAAATCTTTCCAGAACAAAACACTTTTTAAACACATTCTAACTCCTTTCAACACCTTTAAAACACAACACAACGTACCATCTGTAAGTGAACACATCTTGTATAACACGGTTACACCTTTTGGCACATAGCCAAAATATGGCACCCTGCCATTTTGCAAAAAGTTTCTGGTTATAACTAGAAGTATGATAAAGCCATTTATAGCTGTTAACACATTACATCTTCACCTAGCAGTGGCTTGGCACATTGCTTGCAAACTACAAATCTTTCTGCACATTGCGGTCTATATGACGTCATATCTCTTCACCTTCAACACTTCCTGCTTCACCCAACAACTACATACAAAAGTTTTTCACTGACCCTATCTAGGCAGCACAAATGTTCCATTAAAAATAAAACCAATTAAAACAGTCAGATATGAGGCAAAGAAGCTTCCTCTTTCTTTTTTACTGTTACATGTTATGCACCGAAGGCAGTCAATCCTGTCTCACAACCTTGACAACAGAACATAATTACAGAACACAGATATAAGCTAGAAAATATGCACGAGAAAGAGCATTACCTTGTTTAGTATATGTATTACAGAAATAAAACAGACAGACATAAAACAACTTTGAATAAAAATTCAGACTTACCCGGTGCCAAGGTATTTTTCTTCTTCTTTTCCGATACACAAGTCTGAGTAAGAAAACTGACTGCAGGACCTTCATGATAATTTCCAAACACTGCAGCTATTAACCCTTTCAAAGATTTTCTTTTGGCCATTTTAGTAACCTGCCAAACCAAGTCTTTTTCCAGAGCTCTGGTTTGCAGTTTAAAAACAAAACAAAAAAAATCTCTAACAGTACTAGGTTGAGATCCATCTGGTAGAGGTCCTGAGTACTTAGGTTTGGGACCAAATGTTTCAGCCTCTATAGGAGGCACGGAACTTGAAATTAATACAAAAACTTGAAACTATACAGATAGGCAACATGGGGGGTAGGATTTTCAAATCATCCTGTCTCGTAGTCACCTACTGTGTGTACATCCACAGTAGTTTATTTTTCTTTCTCTAGATGTTGCTTATCTAACGTTACTTAATCAGCCGCTGCTTTTCTCCTAAAGCAGCCTGAACTGTAAAAGCCATCATTGGCTCTAACAGTATATACTTGCAGCAAGCACAAATTACAAGTACAAAGGGCAGTGCAGTTGCCCTTGTAATTTGTTTAGTCAAACTTAATCAAACATACATTTTGCGGTCCAGATAATACTAACTCTGGACCCAGCTATTTTTTTTTTCCCTTGTTTCCCATATTATCTAGGCCTGTCCTTTATAGTGCACACTCGCTCCAAGGTATTCTTGTACTTACAGTGATGATGAGTGTCGCCAGCCCCTAGGTGTCACGTCCTGATGGGGTTCCACAAAAATGTCCTTCTTTTTGTCCAAGGGAAACAACCCAATCATGAGGTGACATGGACCGAAGAACTCATCCTGCCGACTACGCCAAAACTGTGATCGCAAATTCTCTCACTGTAAGTATTACCTGAGCAACCACTCCCGTCATCACGGGCAAAAACCACACCACTGGGTTTTGTCTTAACGTCACTTTATTTGATCAAATATCTACATGCATGTGGGACTTCTACAATGGAGAAGTTCCTGATTACAATTATCAGTAGCTTTTTATAAGCTAGATTTTGCACTTCTTATCTTGAAAATACCAACATTTCAGTATAAGCCAATCATAAGACAGCATAACAAGTTTTCAGCAATGTAAAAATAAAACATGCAATTCATTTCTTTCCCATTACTGCTTGATACATATGCCTGGGTCAAGCTGACCTGAGAGAGACAACGAGTTTTACTCACACCATAGCAACGTACAGCTTATCTTCAATGCCACTATGTGCTCTTATCTTTATATTTTGTCCAAGCCTGCCATGCAGGCTGGTACAACCAGTTCTGCTCAGTTTTATCTAGCTTTCGGTTTTTTACAAATGTACTTCAAGTAACCTCAGTACAAATTCTATAACCCTTAAAAGAACAAAACATGAACTCAGAAATGTCTACTACATTCATTATTACTTTGTTACAGCATGGCTTTTAAAGCAAGCATAGCTTCAAGGCATTTAATAGCAAATATAGCTTTAGGATATATAAAAATTCCCTCACAGTAGCAAGAGAACCACTGTAAAGCAGTGGTATCAAGACCAATGTTTCTAAGCATTAGCAGTAGTAAGTCATGATTCATTGTGTCAAATGCTTTGCTCAGATCGAGAAATAATATGTTCACATAGGGCCCTATGTACTAATGGGTGGGTTATATGTGCCTAAGGTGCATACACCGTCCATGCACCTATGCAGCCCTGGAGAGGTGTAGGGTGCATATTCTGCATGATTGCATGCACCCGCTGGCACCTGTCCATGGCCAAGCCCCCTTGAAGCACAGAGTCATGCGTGGGGTTGTGGGAAGAGCCCTGGACCTGGGTGTGAATCCAATTGGATGCTCATACCAGGTCTGCAGTGGATCCCTTGCACCCATGTGGTGGGCACACAGATTGGGAGTGAGCTGTGGAAAGTGGCAACATGTGTACCACTGCCAGGCACTCGCCTGGCTGCTGCCCCAGCCTTCCTCTGCAGGCTAGTGGGCTGAGGCACAAAGGAGGTTCATTGCTCAGTACCATCACTCCTGGAGGATGTAGTACATGGGGGTGCATACCGGGTTATGCCTGGTCTCAGATGGCATACCCAGTGCCCCCCTGTACCTGGCACTACACGGCTTAGTGAGTGCTGTATGGTGCAGGCACACCCCAGACACGCACCAGCATGGAGTCACCTGTGGGGCTAGGGTGGTATGCATGTAAGTGACTTGGGTGCCCTTAATGAATGCCCCTGGGGGTCAGCAGGACCCACGCTGCATGGCATTCACATGTATAGTTGCCTACACACCTCGGAAAGGTGGCTTAGCAACTGTTTTGTTCGTGCATACGGCTGATGGTTTTTAGAGTTGAAGGCTGGTTGCCAGTCATTGGACACCTAGGCTAGGGCAGTTACCATGCTGTGATTCAGTCTAAAACCAGACTGTAGAGGGTTAAGCATGTTGGATGATTCTAAATGATTTCTTAATGTGAATTGACTAGTTTTCTGAGTAATTTAAATAGGATGGGAAGGAAAGATATAAGTTTATAGTTATTGTGGTGACTCGGGTCGGCTGACTTAAATAGTGGGATTACGTGCACTGTTTTCCACACTGAAGGAAGAGCACCTTGGGTGAGTGACATGTTGAAAAGATGTGTGATGGGTGCAGTCAGCACATGATGACCTAGTTTTAAGAAGTATGGTTCAAGCTGGTCAGCACCTGCATTTTTTTTTTTGCATCCAGGCCCAATAGGAGGTCTTCTGCTTCACTGAAAGTGATAGGAAAGAATGAGAAATTGGCTTCCGGCGCATGGACATTTACAGGGGGACAAGCTGAGTCAGGGATATTGGTCTGGGAAAGCAGTTTACTTGCAGGAGAGGTACTGAAGGCTAGTCCAGCTGTAGTGAAATGATTGTTTAGAAGATCTAAAATAGGCAGTTTACAAGCAGTGGTAATGCCACCAGTAAATATCCTGGCAGGGAGAGAGTTAGCTTGGCAGTTCCCTTCTATTTCTTTTAATGTTTTCCAGAACTTAACTGGGCTGTTGGATGTGAAGTTCAGTTCTGATTGAAAGTTTTGGGCTTTCTTGGCCCTTATGAGCTTTGTGTATTGGTTTCTCACCATTCTGAATATTGCTCAGTCTGTTGACAGCGTAGATTTGTGAGCTCTTTTCCATAGAGCATCCCTGTTGTGCAGGGCTGATTTTAGATTGTCAGTGAACCAAGGGCACAACCTTTTTCCTGGTTCTAATTTTGACTATGGGTGCATGTTTATCAATAACTTTTGATACTATGTTGAGGAACAGGTCATAGGCTTCTGATATGGAAGTAGCTAGGTAGAAGTCTTGCCATCTGGTATTTAGGTCAGAGAGAAAGGCAATGACTTCTTTTGAATATGTATGTATGTATGTATCTAGAGGCGGAGATAGGTTTACAAAAGGCTCTCACACAAGCTATGGAGTTGTGGTCACTTTTGTCATTGAAGAAAAAGCTGGTGTGAGCAATATAGTGGGGTTTATTGACAAGAATTAGGTCAAGCATTGTACTATTGGCTGGATTTTTAGGACTTATTTGGGTAGGCTCAGAGATGAGTTGGGAGAGACTATAAGCATCACAGATGTCTTTTAGTGGTTTAGAACAGGGACAGTGCCAATCGATGTTAAAATCACCCATGATGATCACCTCCAAGGTCTGTGAATACTGGAATTAGCCAGGTGACTTAGCAACTCTAGGCCCCCTGAGGGTGGTCTACAGCAACCCATGACACATACTGTAATAACTCAGTTGGAGATAATTGGACCTTTACTGAGAGACTCTCAAATTCTTTGGATATGGTGGTCGATTCAAGAATAGAGGCTGAGAATTTATCTCTGATATAAATCTGAACCCCACCTCTTGATTTTCTGTTGGTGTTGTACATGTTATAAGAGGGAAAATTTACCTCATGGTTGGGGGTGGAATATCTTAGCCATGTTTCTGTTACCACTAGTATGTCTGGTTTTGCATGGCAAATCCAAGATTGTACAGCGTCAAGTTTTCTTAACATGCTGCAAGCATTTATGTGTAGAAAATTCACACCCTTTAGCAGTACTAGATCAGCGGGTGCAGAGATAAGTGAAGGGAGGACTGGATTTAGCTTAACATTGCCAGAGCATAGCAACAGTATAAGAAGAAATTTTTTAACTGCACCAATCAGCACTTTAAGGAATAGTATCTGTCTTCTTTTGGAGTTGGAAAAGGCATTCGAGGGTGGACATGTGTTGAGAAAACTACGGAGGGCCATAGAAATGTATAAGACCACCTGAACAGAAAGGGTTAAAGGGGTAGGGATGTAGGATGGTGGTGAGGGAAAAGAAGAGTGAATCCTACATCCCTGTGGATCAGTGCCAGAGTAGAAGGTGTGATGCACTAAAATGTCTGGGCTTGTCAGTAAAGCTGGGTTCATAGGTACAGAGTGGGATTCATGGGTGTTATGAAAAGTCCCTAATAAACAGACAAGAGATAACATGAATAACAGCATTTCAACAGTCTTCCTTAATGCTAAGTGACACAAGCCTGATAATTTGGATAGTCACCAAGAAGTAAGGGGGAGACTTAGAGTCCCTCTAGTGGCTGAACTCTATAATCTGCTAATGGCAAAGTAGACACTTAAGAAGAAATGCACTTCACTATATAACAAGTGATCAAACTAACATGTTCCCACAGGTCTGTAAATAAAAATGTTCAGATAGGGTGGGTGGGCAAGATAAAGAGTGGACGAGGCCAAGGAAAGGCACGCAGAGTTTGAGGAAGGAAGTGGCTTACAGAAGTGCCGTACCTAGTGGCTTTGGTTTCCCTCTAGCAGTGGGCAGCAACTAGTCCTTGAACCACTGGAATGGTTCTCCTGAGGTGGGGGTGATGTGCCCTGGCTGGTTGGCCACTCAGCCTGAGGAGAGAAGGATCAAGAAATTACTTATAGCCCTACCACCAAGGGAAAACAATAGAAGGCACCACTACCAGCTGGTTTCAAAGCTCCAACAAAAGAACTTCAATCAGTGGGCATGGGGGAAGCTGAGTGAAAGCATGGGTGGGGGAAAGAATAGGAAGAGAGTTAAGAGGGAGAGGTTTAAAATAGATAATAAAGCTAAAGCAATAATTTAACAGTTAAGGCAAAAAGAAAGCCAGTAGCACATCTCCAATAAAAGAGCTGTAAACATGGGCATAGAGAGAGCGGGTTAAGAGCAGGGATGGGGGAGAGAATTGGAGCAGAGTTTTAGGAGGAGCAACTTAAGGTAGATATGAGAGCATAAGGAGGTTTTCGCCTATGACAGATTCTGTTGGCAATATGTGGTGGGCCATACTTCTCTGGCTTTGAAGACTGTATCACTGTGAGGCACTGGTTTGTAGCTGTACCTTGTGCTTCAGATTGGAGCATATGCTGGGGAAGGGGGTGGGGTTACAACCCCAAGGAAGACCCCATTATTGATTTGCAAATATTTCAGAGACCTAAAACTCTAATTTGTTTTAAATTTCTTTACTTTGTACACTTTGGGCTGGATATTCAAAATGGTTGCGCAATGCGCAATAGGGTTGAGCCAGCGCAAGTCAGAAAATGCACCATTCTGCGATATTCAGCAGGAGGCGGTTGTGCCACTGAAAACATGCTGAGCAACAGCACAATGATAATGAAGGCATGTGCAACCGAAGGAGGTGGAACCATGCATAAAGTGTGCAGTACGATGTTCAAAGACTTGCGCAATGCGCAACAGTGGAGCAGACGGAAGTTGCGCCATAGCAGAAATGAGCCAAAATAAAAAGGAGCAAGGAAGAAGTGTAAGAACGCTACAGGGAAGCCACATGAGGCAGGGAGTGAGACAGAGCAAGAGGGACAAAGTGGGCAGGCCAGGGAAACAAGAGGACAGAATGGGGCAAGGGAAGGTGTGTGGGGCCACAGTGAGCAGAGGCCAGTAGGTGTACCCGGTGCAGTGGAGGTAGCAGTCAGGACAGCGGGGGAGAACACAGCAACAACAGCCGGGGGGGGAGCACAAGCCAAGGACATGGACAGTGCCACCTTCCACATGGAAGCCATAATGAGGGGGATGAGAAGGCATGCTGTGGGGGGATGTGGCTGTGGAAGGCCCCGTCGGCAGTACACCCCCAACAGGCAGTACCGAGCCCGCATCAGCTTTCAGCTGTACTTAGATGTCGAGATTGTGGGCCCGTACCACCTGAACAGGGCAATACTGAGGTGGCTCTGTGAGCTGTGCAGTGATGTGATGCAGGCACCCACACGACGGAGTCATGCTCTGTCAGTGGAGACAAAGGTAACAGCCTGCATGTGCTTGCTCACCATAGGTACCTTCCAGAGACCAACAGGGAACACCACAGGCACAACACAGTCAGCCACATCACGCATCCTCACCCAATTCTGCTACCACATGCTGTGGAGTACATCCATTTCCCCAGCACCACAGTGGAGTGCACAGCAAACATACAGGAGTTCCACAGGGTAGCACGTATGCCTGGCATGCTAGGAGTGATAGACTGCACCCATGTGGCCATTCACACACCACCTGGCCCCGATGGGGCCACCTATATGAACCAGAAGGGATATGCCAGTGTCAACTGCCAGGTGGTGTGTGATGCCAGTGGGTGCATCATCAATGTCTGTGCCACGCACCCTGGGGGAGCACATGATTTATTCATATGGTACCAGTCAGCACTGTGCCATCGATTCAAGAGTGGGGACATCCCCACAGGACATCTAGTGGATGAGTATGCATGTAGAACTGACAAATAGTGGGCAAGGGGGGGTGAGCCACAGGTGCCATGGGTGTGGCACTCAGGGTTTGGGGCAGTCTGAGCCTGAACAAGACACTAACCTCCACTATCTCCACACAGGTGACAGTGGATACCCACTCCGTCCCTGGCTGCTCACACCCTACCGGTGGCCCATGCCCCGATCGCAGCAACGATTCAATGAGGCACATGCCACCACATGCAACATCATTGAGCAGGTGTTTGGGATGCTGAAGGCGCGTTTCCATTGCCTGGACACCTCTAGCGGTGCCCTACAGTGTAGCCCCTCAAAGGCCTGTAGGAAATTCCTGGCCTGTTGTATCCTGCACAACATGGCCAAAGACTGTTAGATAGCCATACAGGTCGAAGAGGAGGACAGCAATGGGGACGACAGTGATGCCGGTGATGATGGGGATGGGCAGCCACCCCTTGAACGACGGGACCCCCGACTGATCCGGCTGGCCCAGCTGCACCGGGACACCATCACAGAGGAGCACTTCACCCAACACAGGTAAGTCATGGGGCCATGTGCAACCAACAGTGGCTAGGGCACAACCCACATACACACAGAGAAACACACCAGGGGTGCATGGCGGCAAGGGAAGTGGCAGGGCACTGAAGCACACACATACAACCAGGGAGGGGTGAACAGTAACAGGCCACATGGATGGACACACACACAATAGGCACAAAGTGCACAGGGGTCAGGTGCACAACAGAGCAGGAACACAGACACTAAAAACACAAATGTCCACAGGCCACCACGTCCACTGACTGTTCATGTGCATGTGTCAGATGCTGGGCACCTTCGCACTTTGGTGTACAGCGCAATGCAGGCATCATCATACACACGCACCTGTGGACAGCAGTCAGGAGGGTGTGCAGGTGGTCTGTCTGTCTGCGTGTAGGGCTGGGCACCCACTGGTGCACTGCTCACCAAAACACACATTGCACACAGGGCAGCACCAGACAGGGCCTGCACTGGGAGACAGCTTAGTCTTGCGGCACAGTGCCACAGCCACCTTGGATGCGTGGGTGGCCCCACCAAGACCCAGCAGCACTGGCAGGCTGAGCACGGGCCTCATGGGGTGGCACCGATGGTCCACCAGGGGTTCCACTGTGTGAACGTGACCATGCCCGCACAGGGGTCTGCAGCACACCGAACATACCTGCACCAGGAGTGCTCGGGATGCCCACAGCTGAACCCAGCGTTGACAGGGTGGGTGTTGCACAATGCCGGGAATGGGGACTGGATAGCGTACTGCATGGTGTAAGCAGCACAGGGGCACCTGACTGTGTGCCCAATGTGGCCACGACAGCGACCAATGCCTGTGTCTGCCTGTCAATGGCGGCAGTCACATCCATCCACAAATGGTCAGTCCATGACAGGATCCTCCCGGTGTCCCTGCTGTGTCACTCCTCGACCTGCTTCAGAGCCACACATAGTGCCTCCACAGACGTTGCAACCCGCATCTGCTGCTGTATTGATGCCTGCAGCAGACGGGTGTGCTCGTCAAAGAGGTCGTCTGCCACATCGGCATTTTACTTTGAATTTTCTATATCTGAATTTTGTATGAATTATTCTGGAGTATATTAAGTATTAAATGCATAAAAATTGAAAATGTTCTTGTTTTTGAATTTATTTCACTGGAAAACAGGTGCGCTACGCTATCTCCCTCCTAAAAGTCAAATCTCCCTCTTAACTTGGCCAAACCTCCCTCCCACCCAGATTTTCAGTATCACATGTATGCGGCAACCTGTCCCTCAGGGTATGGAAGGGCTTGATGTTCAGCACCCCTTGAGGGGGGTGCTGCTCACCAGGACCAGGTATGGGCAAGTCCACAGGCGGTGCACATATGCCACCGCTGAAACCTGCACCCCCAGTCCTGGTGGGTGACTGCTGCTGCTGCTGCCCCTCCACCTGCTGTGCCCAAGGGATCAGTTGTTCCACCGCTGTGGCTGCAACAGTGCCAGTGACCTGCACAGCCACCAATGCTGCCCCACCGGTGCTGACAGGCACAGCCTGGGACTGTGCTGATGTGCTGGCACACACATCGGAACCAGCCAGGTCCATGGGCGTGAGCTATCCTGCTGTGTGTCCATTCTGTGACACACACATGTCAATGCCCATAATGGTCATTGCATCATCAATGGTGCAGGTCTGTGCCACAGCCACAGCCACAGCGTGCTGGCATGCTTGGACGCCAGACCACTGAAACACAGGAAGGGCACCCCCTACACCTGTCTCAATGACATCAGTGTTGGCAGCCAGGCATGCACACTGTTGCAATGCATGCCAGCTACCAGCGGAGGTGGATGGTCCCGTCTCCTTCTCCAACTCCAGATGGCTGTCCGCAGTGGACAGGCCCTCCACCGCTGACCCCTGCAGATGCACAGGATCTGTAACAGAAAGTAAAGACACCTTAGTGCATGGGATCTACCTCCCTCCCCACAGACCATGACATACCATGCAGTGATGGGCTACCACCTGTATGGAAGCCACCTCCAGGAACGCCCTCAATGGCACTGCACTGCATGCTTGCAGCTAGCCTGTCCTCTGCCTGTGTCAGCTGCACCACCTCCAGCTGGCCCCTGCCTGTTGCAGCACATGCTGCCCTGATGACAGCCACCTTTTCCTTCACCCTCCTCCTGTCGGTTCCCTTCTTCTTTTTACACTCCAGCACAGAGCGCTGGTGGCTGCCGTGCAGGTTGACAGCACGTGCCACCCCCTCCCATGCAGCAGCATGGGCCTGAGGGGTGCCCCACTGTCCACTGAGCAGTGGCTCTTCATCCAGGTAGGCCTCAAAGATTGCCTCCATCTCAGCCTTCGTAAAATTAGGCCTCCTCTTCTGCCCACCATCATCCTCCTCACCCAATCCTCGCTTGGTCATTTCTCAGCCAGTATGGGTGAGAGTGGTCACCTGTGACTGTGCAGTACACAGCAATTCCCTGAGACCATAGTCCAGAACAGCACACAGCATGCAACTCACCTAGCAACTGCAGTAACCGAATATGGCCACTGCAGAACAGTGTCACATTTTTATAGTGCAATCCATGCAAATTAGGTGTGGAGCAACTTTAATGAGATGCAAATCACGCTGCTGCGCCATTGAATGGCTGATCGGATGATTTGCATATGACGGCTGAATATCGCGCTGTTGCGCTTTGCGCAATATGGTTGAACGTGCTGAGCCAATGGCACAGTTCTGTGACTGCGTAGTACACCGCACTGCACATGCCCAAGTAGCTTATGCAGGTGTCTGCCGCGCTGATGACGTGCTGTGCACGGTAAGCAATTCAGAGCACGGCCACCATTGTGGCAGTGGTGCTACAGCGACGGTCACTACATGGCGCTGTGGCACAACTGTGCAATAGTTTGCTGTGGCAATGGCACACAGGCAACCAATCGTGCTGGACACATAGACGTCTGATGGCGCTGTGCATGGCCTTGCGCCAGAGACCCATGACCCTGTCCCCGACCTTTGCCCCCTTGGCGCTGTACGTATGGCGTGTCTACAGCTCTTTGGCGCTGTTCTGTGACAGCGCGATAGAGAATGGCGGCACTGTACCGACAGCATGATAGGGAATGGTGGCGATGTATTGCGCAGCAATTCCACATGGGGTTGCTGCGCTGCAGAGCGCCATATTGCCTACTATAGCACTGGAGATGGCATGCAGAAGAGCCCCCCAATGGAGTGCCCTCAAGCTGGCAACCTTGTGGCCATTGTGGAGCCACACTATGGCCCACTGTATGGTGAGGTTCCTCTGGACAGGGCCAGGACTCAGGTCTGGCTACAGGTGGCCACTGACCTGGAGGCAGCCACTGGCCGCAGGAGGACCTCCGAACAATGCAGGCACCTCTATGGGGGACCTGAGAAGGAGGGAGCCAGAGCTACTGGCATGTCTGTGGTCATGTGCCAGTAGGGGCGTGGTGTCTCATCCAGATGGGTGATCCGTCTACGCACCTGTATGATCCATATACGTAACACTGTCTTTTGTGTCCAGCACATGGGGGAGGGATGGTCTAGGGTTGGCTGTGGCAGTGTTTACAGGGTATGTGATGAATGGGTCTGGCTGGGTGGGTGGGCACACACATTGGGGCAGGGGGAAATATGCTTTTGGACTGTACTGATGTGTTTCTCACCTTTTGTTTCCCACAGGCATGGCAGAGTGGATGAGGGCCATGGATCAGCAGCAGAGGGTGGTGGCTGCAGAACCAGATCGTGGCGGTGAACAACCACAACACCAGCAACAGCCCGATGAGGGTGAGTGCCATGACAACATGATTGCTATTGCATGCTGTGTGACAGGGTGGGGAGCAGGGCATGGCCACCATCCATGGCCACCACTGCCATGCACGCGACATGTGACAGTCAGCACTGTCCAGTGGCACTGCATGTCTGGGAGTGCGTCAATGGTGGTCCATGCATGCACTGGGCACATGGCTGTGACACTGCCTGCCCACTGCATAGCCATGTTACTGTACGGCCTTGGTTGTGCTGTGCTGGACATGGGCAGTGTGTGTGTGTGCAGTGGTACACATGGCTGTTGCTGCCTTGTTGGGCATGTCTTGTGCACATGGTCA
Source organism: Neoceratodus forsteri (assembly GCA_016271365.2). Lineage (NCBI taxonomy): Eukaryota > Metazoa > Chordata > Ceratodontiformes > Ceratodontidae > Neoceratodus > Neoceratodus forsteri. Next base: position 83,857,842 of record CM057459.1, read on the forward strand.
CTGTGGGTGGGTGCACACCATCACAGGAGCGGGGCACATGGCTGTGTGCCATTCATGATGGGTGGGCTGCAGGGGGATGGACAGTCACACCCATTGACTCTGATCCCTTGTCCTAGGTGTCCGGATACTCCTACGCATAGAGCGTTCCATGCAACAACTGTTACGTGTGGTGGCAGAATCCTTGGCAATACTGCAGGAACTCCAGCAGCATGGGGTGAGGAGGAGATGGCAACCCCAGGACCAGCCCCAGGCAGCAGGGGAGCAGGCTGGATGACAATAGTTGAACATTACCTCCCCCCTTTGACTGACTCTCACATCCCGCCTTCCCTCTCCCAGTTGTTCACCCCTGCCCCTTAACCACCCTCACCTTGTACCTGTACCTCCACCCCATATATGTATATATGTAAATAGATGTTGATGTTGTTGTTGTTGTATATTTTATAATACAGATTTTGATATGAATACTGTGGTGGTCTCTGATTTGCAGCTGGCTATAGGTGCTCAGTTGCAGTGGTGTGCATGGCATCTGGGGTGGTTCGGTCATGGGTATGTGTGTGTGCGTGGGGAAGCGTCTCTGGTGTAGGAGTGGCTATCAGTCGGTATCTGTGGTGTGTGTTGTTCTCTGTGCATTGCATTACTGTGAGCAGTGGTCCATGGTGCCTGATCTGTGTCCATTGTGCCCCTGTCAAACTGTCCTTGACCAGTGCAGCTGACACCCTTGCATGTATGTGGCCTGTGAGGTCTGCTGTCTTGTCAGTGGTGGCTGTCCCTGCGGGTCATCCACTGTGACTGTCACAATTCTGGGTTGCCTCCTGTCACTGGTGAGGTGCATGTTTGCCTCGGCTGACACTGTGGCCTCCACAGTTGCTGTCCCACCTCCATGCTGTGGCTTGTGTGTGTTGCAGGGGCTGTGCACCATTGTCTGTGACTTGTGATCCAGGCATATGCTGGTGGCATACAGGGTCACAGTTCATGCAAAGGGTGGGTGTCACCCCTGTACCATGGTGGACTGCAGGCTGTGTGTGCACAGTTTACATGGGCCCACACTGGGGGCTTGGTTGCCACACTACTGCATCCCTGTGTTGGTGTCCCCGAGGGTATGGGTGTGTGTTTGCCCCTGCACTGTGTTGCATCCGGTGTGCTGCATGCTTCCACACACCACTGTGGGTGTCTGTGCTGGCTGCTGTGGCTCATGGTGGGTCGCACTGTGACACTTGTCTACTGTGCAGGGTGCTGTATCAATGGCAGTGGTGTCAGGGGCATGCTCTTTCCCATGTGGGGTACCTCTTGTGGCAACACATGTTCGGTCTCTCAGCTGTGCCTCAGGGGGTTTGTGCATGTTGGCACTGTGTCTGCCATTGTTGCATTGCCGTGTGCTGCCATCCACTGCTGGGTGCTCATGGTGGCTCTGGCTTGTATGGTTCTGTGGTACATGAGGTTGCAGTGTGACAGTGGGGGGGTATGCATGGGGATTCCTGCAGTGATGGTCACTGCTCATGGGGGGTGTCTTGGGGTCACAGTGCAGGGTGTGCTGTGCATGGGGGGAGCTGCTGTACATGAGGTCATCCACTCCCCTTGTGTGGCAGTCTCAGCTGTGAGTGGGTGTGCTGGGGCAACATGGTCCAGCTGTGCTTTGTTTGCTTGTCCCCATGGGCTGGTGAATATTCCATCCCTCCCCCAGTTATGCTGTGCTTGGGGTGTGGGAGTGCATTGTCAGTTCTGCAGTGTGTTCCTGTGCCCATCTGTCGCATGGGTGGTGGACCCCTGTTTACCTCCCTGGTTGTGCAGTTCCATTGCTCTGCTGCTGGGGGGCTCCCTGCTTGCACTATGGCACCTCTGGGCTGCTCAGCTGGGCTGCCCTTGTTGCGATATAGCGCATCGTATCTGCTCAGCTTCCTCTTCCTAGTTGCGCTATGGCACAGGTTGTGCAATATTCAGATGTTGGCTGTTTGAGCAATTTGGCTTGCTCCATTTTTGAATATCGCGTCTATTGCGCATGTGAGCAATGGACTTGTGCTTGCTCCTGCTTTTGCACACATTTTGGGTGCAGTTTGAATATCCAGCCCTTTGCATTCTTCAATCCTAATATCTACATTAATGTAGCTTTTTGCAACAATGTATATTGTGCAGTGCCATTTATCTGACCCATCTGGGTGACAAAAAATTAGGCCGTATAAACAGGAGTTCATTAATGTGGGATGGGCATATTCTAGCATGGGAATTTGGTTCTAAAGTGCGCAAGTGTGAGGTGCTATTTTTTTTCATTTTCTTTATCTTCTGAGTGTGAAATACATGATGGTCGGTGGTGCTACTGGTGAGTGCTTAAGGTACTTGTACAGTACTGCAATAACAGCACTTTACCTCACTTTTATTCATTTTATTCACTTTTAGCAGCTCCAAACAATATTTCATGCCACTTTGCTGCATTGCCCCAAGTTCTTATCATGCAGCTTTTGCCCTCATGTTCCAAAGCAGCATTAAGAGAGCAGGGTCAAAGTCAGCTTGCCTCTTCAGCCAAAGAAGGCACTTATCAAAGTGCTCTACTGCTTCTGGGTTTGATGGAATTAAAGATGGTTTGTCAGTTTCTTCCTTGCTTTCACTGTTGTCATTCTCATCTGGCTCTTCTGGACACTGACTTTGTTGGACATGCTCTACAATGGACTCCTTGGTCAGGTACTGGAGGCAGTGCTCTTTAGTATCACACAGATCCCATTCAAAAATCTTGTCAGTGGTGAGGCTGATGTTCAGTGAGCCACACAGTGTCTCAGCCAGCTGTGTAATCTCACTGTTGAGCACTTCCACATTCTCTTCTGCACTGTCAACAGATTAATTTTCCCCAGGCTCCTCCAGCTGATCCATGCATGCTATGCCAGATTTTTTCCACACCTTAGCAATTGTATCAGCAAGGGCATTGTCCCAGGCTTCCCCTGCCCTATACATCACATCCTTAAGTGTGATTGATTTCACAATATCCTGCAATGACAGGTCTTTGTTTGTGTCTGAAATGACAGCTTGTAGTAGCCACTTCTGATACAGTCTCTTAAAGATCTCAAATATGCCCTGGTCACAGGGCTGAATTTTGGCAGTGGTGTTTGAGGGGAGAAAAAAAAACAATGAATAGCACCATCATTGGTTTTCACAGGCTGAATTTCAGGATGTATTTTAATATTTTTTTCTTTCCTGCATACAACTCCTTTGGAATAAAATTTGGAAGAGCCATATCTATTTATAAATCGATTAGTTAGTTGTTTGGTACTAGTTTGGTTTTTAAACGGATATCAAATGGGTATCAAAGGTGGAGTGTCCTCCTAAGTCTATTGGCCTTCCTCCAGTCTTTGCAAATTTGGGAAGGAAGGGAAGGGAGAAGGAAGGGAAAAGGAAAAAAGGGAAATAAAAACATGCTAAGAAAAGTCTTTGATTGTATTGTAGTAATATAGGTTTCTGTGAATTCTCTAGCTATGACTGGGGGGGGGTGTGCTGTTCATCACCTAAAAGTATCAAATGATACTGAAAAGATAATGAGATTTTGTAGGAGAAGAAATGTTGTACTTTTAGCCATTCAACATTATAATTGGTTTCTTTTTTCATTTTTTTCCCTTTTTCCACTGCATTGGGGGTTGGGGTTTCATGGGGGCACGTGAAGAATAAGGAATATCTACATCTGACAGGTTTTTTTTTTTTTTTTTTACCTCTCTAATTGTCTTAAAATGGACAGCCTTTTTGTTTATACATTTAATTTTAGAATCATATTTGGGGTAATAGGTATTGGTATAGTTGAGATTACTAAAGGAAAATATTCCCAAAAACTCAGTAAGAAATGGTGCCTTTCCCATGGTGTCCAGTGAAAAATTAAGAAATGCATAGCTGACTTTTGCCTCTATAGACATAAATGGCTTAAATAATTATAAAAAGAAAAAAATACTTATTAGACAAAAAATTGGATATAGTAGCCATTCAGGAAGCCCATCTTGACTCTTTTAATAATAAAAAAATGAAAACATGGTGGGTTGATCAGGTATATTTCTCCCAAGGTACAACTAATAGTAGAGTTGTAGCAATATTATTTTCTAAAAATATTGATTTCAAATACATTCAACAATGGCAAGACAAGGAAGGGTGAATCATTCTAGTAAAAAGTAAATTGTACAGTACGGACATTATAGTAGGTTTCATATATGCCCCACTTTCTGGGATATGAAATCTTCATTGACCAAATTTCACAAGCTATTATAGACTTAGATACAAACAAAATCCTGATCAGAGGGAACATTAATGCATTACTAATTCCTAAGATGGACAAATCTTCTTTACCTATTGAATCCAATAAAAGGACATCAAATATTTTAAACAACTTTATAAATGATCAAAATTTGTGTGACAGTTGGAGGAATGAAAATCCAAATAAAATTAAATACACATTTAAAGCTAAACATATAAATGTACACTCAAGATTAGACTATATTTTTTCAAACAAATAATTTATAAAAGATATTGTCAAAACAGAAATACATGAAATTTCCATTTCTGATCATGCATTAATATCCATCATCTGTATTCCAACTAAAGAAAGAAAAAGACTTCCCCAATGGGAGTTTCAAAATAGCCTATTATAAGACCCCAGTTTTGTAATTTATATTAAAAAGCATATATTAGAATTCTGGGACATAAACTATATGGGGCAGAAAGTTACTCAAATTTGGGATTTATTCAAAGCAACACAAAGGGGACACATCATAACGTACCAAATACACATAAATTAAAAAACAGTAAGAAATGCCACACAAGCTAGATAAAGAAATATTATAGTTACAAGAAAAAGAATAATAGACCCTAGCAAATATCAAGGATTATTAGAACAAAAAATAAATGAAAAAAATCTAAGTAAAGCCCAAAGAACTGAGGAAAAAATAACCTAACTGAAAAATAGATTGTTTATTTTCCAATAAATAAGGTAAACTACTAGCTCATGTTTTAAAAAAAGAAAAAGAAAAACTATTACACAAATTAGAACAGATGCCCAAAAATTGTAACCACTGAAATTAAAATAGCCCAAGTTTTCTAGCCATGTTATAAAACCATTTATAACTGCTCGTCAATCAACAAAGATAATTTTTACAGTTTAAAAAGGGAGAAATATCTTAAAAATAGCAATTTGCCTAACGTATGTATATTAACAACAATTTTGTCTAAAACTGAAGTAATAGAAGCCATACACTCAATGAAAAAACTCTGCCCCTGGCCCAGATGGCTTAACTAGCGAATTCTACCAAACATTTATACAAGAACTTTTGTCTTAGCTCTTTAAAATTACTACAGAAATTTCAGTAGAGGGGTGCTTACCCAAAACTTTCTATGAGGCAGATGTTATACTTTTACTAAAGGAAAACAACAACCCTTTATTATCAGAAAGTTATCAGCCTGGAGCATTGTTAAACACTGATTATAAAATAATGGCCAAATTAATTACCTTAAAATTGAAAATCAGATACCTAACATTATACATGATGACCAAAAAGATTTGTTAAAGGCAGAAATATTTTTGAGGGTCTAGGAAAAACACAAGCTGCCATTTCTTTAGTATCTGAGACAGATCAAGAAACCATTGCAGTCACCTTGGATGCAACCAAAGCATTTGACCTAGTAAATTGGGATTTTCTGTTTCACACATTGGCAATATGGGGATTTCCAGACTACATTATCAAATCAATACAAGCATTATACAAATCATCCACAGCTGCTTTTAAAATTAATCAGTATAAATCAGATCCAATATAAATGTGTATTGGGGTAAGACAAGGTTGTCCCCTAGCCCCCTTATTATTTTTATTAACACCAGAGCCTTTATTAAATCATATCAGACAAGACAATGAAATAACTAATAAAGGAGAGGATGGTCACCACTTTAGACTACACATATACACAGATTATATTATGATCATTATATCAAACCCAAAAGAAACATACTCAGAATTAACACAATAAATAAATAAATACTCCACATACTCTAATTATACATTAAATAAGTCCAAATCAACCATATTATGTTTAAACTCAATAAAACCAGAGACTGTACAGATTATCTCTGAGATGAAAATACAAAACTCAATAAAATACCTGGGGATCCAACTAACAAATAATATAGACACTACAGTACAAATAAATATAGATAACTACATGGAAAAAACTACAAATATGCTTACACAATGGCAAAACAAAGCTCTGTCCCTGCAGGGAAAAACTGAAGCCTTAAAAATGATGGCTATGCCACATCTTATGTATTTATATCAAGTAATTCAAGGTGAAATCTAAATAACTTGGTTAGAACAAATGAGATAGATTTTTAGGAAATTTGTATGGTGAGGTTGAGTTCCAAGAATTGCCTGGAACAAATTAATCATATAGAGGAAAGAAGGGGGAATGGGGTGTCCCAACAGAAGCACCTAGACCGCAGATGGTAGTTGGTCCAGGAGGTTGGCAGGTAGTTAGGAAGAGCAAATTGGGTGCCCCATCACTTGGTGCTCTCCAACATATTACCTCCACAAACCATATAAAAACTATAAACAGGTATCTGCCTCTATCTCCGAAATCAAACAAAGCATCAGAGGACACTGCAGAGCAGGACATTGCAACAGAGGAGCTAGCACAACAAAACTCACCCAAAACTGGAACCAAAACAAAAAAGCAAAAAGGAAACCCAAAAACCTTCTGATCATAGGAGACTCCATGATTCGGGGAGTTGATACCCATCTCCAGTCAGGGGTAATGGTCAGATGTCTCCCAGGTACATCAGCGTGGAAAGACACTGACCACATTGCTAAAATTGTTCAGGAAGCAAGAGAAACCATTGACATCCCTGCACACATAAGGACTAATGATATCACCAGCCAGTCAGTTGTGGAGGCCAAGGAACACCTGACCAGGCTGGGTGACAAACTGACATCCATTTCATCCGGCATCTCCTTCTCTGAGATTCTGCCAGTCTGGGGGGGGTAGATGGACAGAAGGTCAGAGAAGGGGAGACAGGGGAGCTAAACATGTGGCTCAAGGGCTGGTGCCAGCAAAAAGGACACACATTTGTAGGGAACTGGCAACAGTTTTGGGAGCAAAAGTTCTTTAAATTTGATGGACCGCATCTGACTAAGGAGGGAGTCAGTGCATTGGGGTAGAAGTTTGTTGTCTTTGCAAAATATTTAAACTAGCAAATGGGGGTAGGGGTGCAGCACCCCATACGTCGAATGGGAAGAACACCCTTCCCCCCTCAGCTAGTGGTCAAACAGGAGATCAGCATGTTTGCAGTTCATTTGCATCACCAGTTAAGGAAAAAGGTCCAGCTCCCCATACAACACACAGGGGAAATGCCAGACCTCACCCAACAACTAACACACTGAAATATGGCCAATGGAAAATCATGTACACATATGCTCGCAGTCTGGGAAACAAGATCCCAGACCTGCAGGCAATAATGACAGAGGCAAAACTGGACATAGTATCAATTAGCGAGATGTGGTTTACCGGTAACCACACTTGGGAGACTTCAGTACCTGGCTATGTACTTTTCAGAAGAGACTGAGGTGCAAAAAGCAGGGGGGGGGCTGGAGTGGCCCTGTATGTCAATAAAATTATATCAAAGTTACAGAAATTCAGACTATACACAAGGAGCCAGAAGAACTGTGGGTCACCCTGGAAACAGGAAATGGGAGAGCCATAAGAACTGGGTTTGTCTACAGGCCCCCAGACCAGGGGGTGGACATAGACAGATTACTGTTAGAAGATATATAAAACATGACAGCTAAAGAGGAGGTTCTGATAATGGGAGACTTTAACATGCCAGATACAGACTGGTCAATACCAGCAGGAACAGCTGCCAGAACTAGACACATGGTGGATTCCCTGCAGAGGGCAGGCCTCAAACAACTGGTACAACAACCCACAAGAGACAGGGCTATCCTAGCTCTAGTACTGATTAACAGGGAAAGGATCACAGATCTCCAGGTAGAAGGTCACCTGGGGACCAGTGACCATCACATGGTATGGTTCAATTTGGCCACTACAACTAAATCATCCCATTCCAAGGCAAAAATATGGGAGTTCAGAGGAGCTGACTTTGATAAGATGGACAACAGAGTTAAGCTAGCTCTGGCAAAAAGAAATACAGGTGAGGGACTACAGGCAAAGGGTTTTACCATGCTGCAGTGACAGCGGTTATGGAGACATTCCCAACAGCGACAGTCTTATTGTCAAGTGTCAGAAATGCAGTGTTGGGGATGCCTCCTATTTCCATCGGAGGCTGTGATCCCCAACCCCCCCCATGTGGGGTGCTCCGCCCCCACACCCCCGGTCTCTAGGATTCCAACTCCAAGTCAGAGTTGGACGGGGGGGGGAACACCCTGTAAGCCAATCCCCTGGCCATGCAGAGACCATCACAGTGACAGGTGGATTTTGGCCGAATCCTGTCACTGTGGTGGTCTTCACCATCAGGGTTTCAATGGGGGGTCGGTATGTGCAGGAAAAGTGGGTAAGCATAAGGATGCAATACTTGAAGCAACATCCCATTGTGTTATAGAGAAAAGGAAGTGCAAAAGAAGAAGGAAACCACTTTGGTTCTCAAAAACAGTAGCAGAAATGGTCAGAGCCAAAAGGCTGGCCTTCAGGACACAGTAGGGAACACAGTGGGATGAAGACAGGAGGCATACCAAACATCCCCAAAAGGAAGCAGGGAAGGCAGTAAGGCAGGCAAATGCCCAAACCGAGGAAACACTAGCACAAACAGTAAAAGAAGGTGACAAGACTTTCTATAGATACATTAGTGAAAGGAGAAAGTCCAGGGGGGTATTGCTAAGATCAAAGGGAATAGGGGGCATGTGAGGAGGAGGACCATGTAAAAGCACCTATCCTAAATAGATACTTCTGCTCAGTATTTACTGAAGAGAACTTAGGGCAGGGCCCACAGCTCAACACCATGGACACGGGGGAGGGAGGTGAGCACTAGTCCCTTCAAAAAATAAAGGGTCCTACAAGAGCTCAATAAGCTCAGGGTGGACAAGACAATGGGACCTGATGGCATACATCCCAGGGTATTAAAGGAGCTAAGGGTGGAACTAGCAGAGCCATTATCAGAACTGTTTAGTGAGTCTCTAAGCACAGGAGAGGTCCCAGAAGACTGCAGAAGGGCTCATGTGATCCCACTCCACAAGAGTGGTAGCAGGGAGGAGGGAGGGAACTACAGACTAGTCAGTCTTACCTCAGCAGTGGGCAAGATTATGGAGGCACTCCTTAAGGAAAGCATAGTGCAACACCTGGAATCCATAGAGGCACAGGATCCAAGACAGCATGGATTTACAAAAGGAAGGTCCTGTCAAACTAATCTCATAGATTTATTTGACTGGGTAACCAGAGTGGTGGACCAAGGAGGGGCAGTTGATGTCGCCTACCTTGACTTCAGCAAAGCTTTCAATACTGTTCCACATAGAAGATTGATTAATAAGCTGGGTAGGCTTGGAGTGGGTCAGAAGTTGGTCAACTGGGTGGCAAACTGGTTGACGCACAGAAAACAGAAAGTGGTGATGGTAAATGGTATGCAGTCAGAAGAAGATGCAAGTCACAAGTGGGGTACCTCGGGGATCAGTCCTGGGGCCAGTCCTCTTCAATATCTTCATCAGTGACATTGCAGATGGACTGGAGGGTAAGGTTTGTCTGTTTGCAGATGACACCAAGATCTGCAACAAAGTAGATGATCCAGGTTGGGTGTTCAGAATGAGAAGAGATCTGGATAAACTAGCAAAATGGTCAGAAGAGTGACAACTGGGGTTTAATGCAAAGAAGTGCAAGATCATGCACATAGGGAAGAGAAACCCTGAAGCCACCTATAGGCTGTGAGGGGAGCTGCTGGCAGTCACAAGGGAAGAAAGAGACTTGGGCATCATCATCACCGATGACCTGAAATCATCCAAGCAGACCACTAAAACAGTAAGTAAGGCTAGGGGGATGTTAGGGTGTATTAGTAGATGTATCACAAGTCAGAAGAGGGAGGTAATAATCCCTCTTTACAAGACACTGGTTAGGCCCCATCTGGAGTACTGCGTGCAGTACTGGAAGCCACACCTTCACAAGGACATTAACCAAATTGAGGCAGTCCAGAGAAGGGCAACCAAAATGGTGCAGGAACTGCATCAGAAAACATAAGGACAGATTAACAGAGCTCAATATGTGTACCCTAGAGTAAAGGTGGGATAGAGGTGATATGATCGAAACAGTCAAACACCTGAAGGGCATTAACACGGTGAAAGAGTCTAACATGTTTCAATATAAGAAAAAAAGCAGGACAAGAGGACACAGCATGAGATTTGAGAAAGGCCAATTAAGGGGTAATGTGAGGAAGTTCTTTTTCACAGAAAGGGTGGTGGATGCATGAAACTACCTACCTCAGGAAGTGGTGATGTGAATACAGTGCAGGGCTTCAAATAGGCATGGGAGAGGCATAAGGGAGCAATACAGATGAGTATGAATAGATAGGTCATTGACAGAGCAAAGACCGATGGCACATTTATAAGGTAGAAAAAGAAATGAGCAGACTGGATGGGCCTTGCAGTCCTTATCTGCCATCAACTTCTATGTTTCTATGTCCCGATGCTATCAACTATTACTGGGCTGCAAAAATGAAACAACTATTTACTTGGATAAATCAGAGTAAAAAAGAACAAAACATTTTTCCTAATCAAATAATAATGGCCAAATTGCTGCAAAGTTAAGTAACTAAGCTAAGATTTCAGGACAGTCTGGCATTCCAACAGTTATTTGAAAAATGTAATAATCCAATTATTAGTTCCATACGAAAGGTATCTAAAATTATTAGTAAAATGTTCCCACACAATGACTTCCTATTATGTGCCAGCCTAAATGGTAACCCAAAAATTTGGAATCTCCTTAATGACAACTTAATACCCAATTCTGATTTGCATAAATTAAAAAAAATATTGGTTAGACTGTGTACACCAGGGTAATTTCATAGATTTTGAAATAGTCTCAAAGAAATGTCAAGAACAGGCTATTACACAATCACGGATTAAATATAACTTGCTTAAAAATAAATTCATTTCTCATAATGGGAAAAAGACCATCATATTAGGACAGGAAATATTGGATATACTTAAAATTATGTTCCCTATCACAAATCAAACTAAAAAGATTATCATCATTGCATTTTTCTATGAAAATATTATTAATAGATATATGCAAAAATCTGAAAAAAGTTTATATAAGGAAAAACAAAACGGGAAGAAGAAACATCGGATACATGAGAAATTAAACAATGGAAAAATCTGTTTATAAAAGCTAACAGACTCTACATTAATGCTAAAAACAAATCCATTCAACACAAAATTAGAGATACAGCATACATAACTCCATATAAACTAAATGATATTGATCCAAACTACCCTAATTCTTGCTAGCACAATTATAATGAAAATAAAAAGAATACTGATCACTACCATTTATTGTGGGAATGTAAAGACATTCTGGTGTGGTGGGAACAAACAAAAAATAGAATCAGAGAAAACTTTGCACATACAATTACCACTCCAATCAAAAAATTTTATTCATGACTTGGATTCATTAAAAATTGGACAGAAAAAAATAAAAATCTTAGCTTTGGCTATAATGGCCACTAAAAGATTAATATTGACCAACTGCAACTCTGCCAAATTTGAAGAAATGGAGCTGTATTGTTAAAAATACCTTATTTATACTATGAGAAACTGATGGTTGAATTTTATGAAGACCATAATGGGGAAAAACATTCTTGGTTAGAAATATCCAGGCTTTTGCCTCCGCTATTACAGATATGAGTTAAAGAAATATTAAATACCAATATCTAGAACTTTCAAAGGGATATTTTTGGGGGAGAAGGGTTGAAGTAGGAGGGTATATTATATAAACAATGTTCACATTTGGTTTTAGATTGACCTTTAAAAACAATTTAATATGTCTCTGTATTTTTATTCCTGATCTGTGACAATTCAATGTGCTGAATATAAATCCTATAATAAAAAGAAGATGGGGAAAAAATGAATTTCAGGGTTTGCAAGAGAGTTGTCAAGAAGCAGCAAAGCTTTTAATGGTAGATTTTTTCTTAAAAAGTGGTGCTTAACCTCTGGCACAAACTCTCCTTTAAACCATTTTGTGAACAGAAACCCATCCATCCAAGCATTTTTTTTGATTGGTGTAGAGAAGTGAAAGGCTGGCCATGTTCACATGTCTAAAGCACCGGGGTTCTTTGGATTTTCTGATAAGCAATAGTTTAAGCTTATGACAACCAGTTGCATTTACTCATGCAGGTATGGTCACCCTGTCCTTTTGTTTCTTAAAACCAGGCAAGTCCTTTTCCCCTTCTTGAACCAATGTTTTATCTGGCAAACAACACCAATACAGACCAGTCTCATCTGCATTGATAACAAAAATAAAGAGCCACACTCACAGCACTAATAGTAAGGATATAGCCAGACACCAAAAGCGAGATGCAAATGCAAAATTTAATTCCAGATTCGATAGGTAAATCCTGAGTGTCCAAAGCTGCAAGCTCCAGCTATGAACACACTTTGCCCTGGTGCTTTGAGACCAATTGTCTCTTCTTCAGAGGGCATGGTTAATTCAAGATCATGCCTGGTTTAAATCTTGCCTCTTCATTATTATTCATGAGGCATCATGACATCATTTCAATACACTTTTTTATAAAATAAAACAACTTTATCAAAAATATTTGTTACCGTATATAACAGCATAACCTAAAAAAACAAAAATAGGGCCATACCACTTAGTTATTAACTAGTTAATTTGTTTCTATATAGTCCCAAATGAAAAATTAAACTAGGTTCCAAGTAGTCTCAAAGATAATAGAATAAAGCATATTTATACAAATTTTTAAAGAGAAAGAAATGGATAAACTGATAAAACTGTATGTGGAATAGAATAGAGAGGATTTTTTATAGTACAGCTTCTTGAATGTTGATCACTTGGCTCCAAAACCTAAATAATTAATTTTTTATATATTCAATTTAATATAAATGGAGCAATAAACATACTAAATCTAACAGTACCAACCAGCTAACTGGGGCATCAGATGAAAGTGCAGAAGTCTAAACAGAATGGGAGAAAGTATAAACACAATTTAAGTACAAGTTAACCACACTCTTTTAAAGAAACATCTTGCCTACAAGAGGAAGCATTCATATTATTGTTAATTCAAACAAGATACTGTCTTAATTTCTATTTTTTATATTTTATAATAGATGGGGGTTTAAATCCCATCTGTCATTGAGGCCCTGGGGCCTGACACTCTGCCTTGTAAATATCCAGAAATGTTCACATTTCAACAATAAGTTTTTCCTGTCACCACCTCTTTTGGGTGAAAACACTAGTTCAAGACCCATGAACTAAAGGAGCTGGAGACTAGAATTATGGAAGTTAGCAAAACAGAAACCCACTAGGGTGTCCGTTCTTTAGTTTACTGTAGAACGGACGTGCTCTTGGATACTCTACTTTAGGGGATGAACAGTTTTACCAATGTAAACCAAATTATACCAACACCATAGGGTGTAGACAACAAAATTTGTGTCACAGGTAATGCATTGATTAATATCAACATCCTTATGTGAGCCTTTTGGATGTTTAAGTCTTTGGCCTGCACACACATGCTTACAAACATTACAATGAAAGCACTTACAAAAGCCTTTCAGTTTGGGGGGAAGCCAGGTGGTTATCCTATCAGTGGTTGATGTTGTCAACCTACTTTGCATCAAAATGTTTCTAAAGTTCTTAGCATGCTTAAATAATACCCTGGGGCAGGGCCAATTGCTGTGCCCAATACATCATCACTTAGGAGAATAGGCCAATTAGTGAAAATAATATTTCCTACTTTGCAGCAATGTTATTGAATTCTGTGACAAATGAAATAGGGCCTTTATGCTCTAAGCTTTTGCTAGCTGGTTCCCTGTTTAACAAAGTTTCTCTGTCCAGTTGCAAAGCTTTTTCTTTTGAAGCTTCCAACAATTCTTTACTGTAACCCCATGACAAAAATTTGTTCTGCAGCTCATCGGCCTGTTTCTGAAAATCTTCAATTTTAGAACGAGTCCATCTTAATCTTACCATTTGGCTGTATGGAATAGAATTTTTAAGCTTTTGGGGGTGTGCGCTGTCAGCCTTCAAGACTGAGTTGATAGCAATGCGTTTCCTATGGCATCTAGTTTGAACCCTGTTATCGGGACCCAATAAAAATTCTAAATCTAGAAATTCCAACCTATTTTTAGATGCCACATACATGAATTTTAAATGCAGATCATTACTGTTAAGCCACTCAATAAACAGTTTTGCACTTTTGAAGTCCCCTTTCCACACAGATACACAGTCATCGATATAACAAAACCAGTGTATTATATTTTTCCTGAATGGGTTATTAGCATGCCTTAAAACTCTCATAAACTCAAACCAATCCAGAAATAAATTGATGTAACTGGGGGCCATACTGGCCCCGATAGCAGTCCCACATAGCTGCAAAAATAATTTTTTGCTAAACTCAAAGACATTATGATGTAAAATAAATTCCAAACATTCAAGCAAAAAATCAACAGGTATTTCTTCTGTTTGTGATAGTTGTTCTAAGAAAAACCTGCTCAAGAGTAACCCATCTGTATGTCTAATAGATGAGTACAGGGACCACATCTATCCCCAACCAAATATAATCTACTTCCCATAGCATGCTGTCAAATTTCCATATGGCATCATTGCTATCTTTTAATTAGGATGGTAATACTACAACACATTTTTGCAGAAAGAAATCAAGAAAATTTCCTAGGTTTTCACACATTGCCTCATTCCCCAAGACAATAGGTCTACTGGTTTATTTAAATCCTTATATACTTCAGGCAATATGTAAAAACCTGGGACCAGGGGGAATTCCTGCCAGATGAATCCATATTCATTTACACTGATACTGCCATCATTCAATGCCTGTAACAAAACTGCATGCAGTTTCTTTTTAAAGATGGAGGTAGGATCACACAGCAATTCCCTGTAATTTGTATGCACCTTTAACAGGTTCTTGACCATTTCAATGTAGTGTTCTCTATCTAACACCATCACATTGCCCCCTTTGTCCACAGGTTTAATAACAAATTTGTCATTTTTAGACAGTGAATCAAGTGTATTTTGTTCTGTTTTCCTAAGGTTCCTTCTATTCCCTAGGGATCCTCACAGACACTGTAATCTGTAACCAAACCCCTTCCTACCTTGCAGCTCTACTTGTACCACAGACACCTGCCCACGAACTACGCTTGGCAAACAAATTTCTACTCACCATACCCAGGTGTCTTACTTCAAAAGGCTCTAGAGCATTTCACTGCACTGCCCCAGCCACCTGGAACTCCCTCCCTCCTGCCCTGAGGCAGGCTAACTCCCACCCAATCTTCAAAAAAGAACTATATTGCCACCTGTCCCGGGACCCCTGCACATGCTTTGATCCCACTTAATGCCTCACAGCTAACCACCATATTTCACCCAAGACACTGCTGCACTTCTAAACAAGCTTTGCTATAAAATGTCTTTATAGCTGCCACTTAGCCCAGTTTCAGTTATTTGCATGTACTAATGTCACTTTTGTCATCTCTGCATAGCTATATGTATTATTTTGAGTATGGTCTGACTTGATCTGTATTCTACCCTAACTGTACTATGTACTATGTACCTGTACCTGTACTATATACTATGTATTGTATAATCTCACTTCGTTTTATGT
This sequence comes from Neoceratodus forsteri, assembly GCA_016271365.2. NCBI lineage: Eukaryota > Metazoa > Chordata > Ceratodontiformes > Ceratodontidae > Neoceratodus > Neoceratodus forsteri. Next base: position 83,873,629 of record CM057459.1, read on the forward strand.
ATGTATTCTCTTGGGTCGTGCCTGAAAATAGTCAACTTTGGCTAGCGCACCTAACCCAGTTAACAAAAACTAAATAAATAAACATGAGCCCTTTTTAAGCATTAATTCTTGAACCTGCTTAAGAACCACTTTCTCAAACCATATAACCACAGGACTAATAATTTGAGGGCAAAAGGTTGATTTAGATTTGAACAGTATCTTCCTTGGTTTTTTAATGTCACCTGCAACCTGCAGCATCCTAGGGAGATAGCTAGAGCTATTATATTCTCCCTGGTTTTCATTCCATAATGATTCCGAAATCTCTAAGTCACTTTCTTCAGCAGTAATATTGCTCTGTAGATCTGATATATTTCCTAGCAACAGATCTATGTCTTCACTTGTGTCCTCTGTGTTATGTTTCCATGAACAGAAGGTCATGACCTCCCATGCTTAAGTCTGTGTCCAATGGAGATTTTTCAGAAAAAAGATTTTTACTGAATTTTACGAAAGAACTTCTTTAAGTCAACAAATAGTGCAAAGTAATGAACTTTTGGACTGGGTACAAAATGCAGTCCTTTCTTTAATACCATTGTTGCAATTAAATTAAGTTTATACGTTGAAATATTTAAGACTTGTAGTTCTTCCCTTGATTCTTCATTCCCTTGTCATCTGTTCTTGTTTCCCTGCTTCCCCCTCCTTGTTTTGCACCTATTTTGCTTCTTGATGGTAAAGTTCTCCTGCCTAAAAAAGGTTTTTCAGCTGCATTTGAAGTTTTTGTTATGTTAGTAGTTTCACCTTCCAGCTCTAAGAGCTGCTGATATTCAACATCAGGTTGGGGGGGGGGGTTGTGGCATTCTTTCTATTGTCTGTGGCAGCTGTTGCACATCTTACTTTACTGCCATGCAATTTCTACTTCTCTCCCCCTTGATTGACTCTGACTACAACTCCTGCCCCATGTCAGAATACTCCGTTGGCTATAGTCTTCACTGTCTCTTAACAATATGTGTTGCTTTCGATGTACGATCTCTTCCTCGTATTTTTTCAATTTCTTTTGGAGAGATTCATCTAATTCTTTGTGTTTAGGGGAATCTCTTAAAATGACAGTAGCCTCTTTAGCCTCAGTTAATTCCTCAGTGAGTTTCTCTAGCTTATTGATATCTGCTTTCACAATAAGCCTAACATAACCAATACTACAGTCATCTGAAAGCGTAATTCTTCCTTGAATTCAAAGTTATCAAGACTGCATGACGGCAACACAGAGTTGCGTAACCCTCTTGGTGCATTGTACAGCTGATCTAGTGTTAAACTTTTATCCCTGACAGTTTTGTTTAGTTGCTCAATGAATGGAGCAGCTCCTTCATCCTCAGAGCCTCAGCTGGCAGATGCTGTGGCATTTCTTGGACTGATCTAGCCATCCATTGCTTGCAACAAAAGCGCCATGGTCACCACCTGGCACAGTGTGTAACTACAGAGCCTTTTCCTTAAGCAGTAGTCCGGAGATCGGTGTCTCCTTCTCCCACTCATGTATGAACCACAGATAGATAGCATCGTCCCTCTCATCGTCATTGCACACCTCATGTTCTTTCTTTTTTCTAATCTTGTTGAGCCTTCCATAGTCATCATAAAGCTTTGCAACTTTTGCTTTTCCTCTTCGATGTTGTGTATGGCTGATTTGCTGACACCATACTCGTCAGCAAGTGCAACTGCCCTCTCTTCACTTTCCAGCCTCTCCAGTATGTGCAGTTTGTGCTGGAGAGTCAAGACAATCCACTTTCTTTTTGCACCCGACATGACTGACTACTGCACAGCTTGGTGCAGCTAGGTGCTCATTGATTCATGTAACTCCTGTACCTGGATTCCTCAATTCCTGTGACTGCAAGTACTCACATCAAAATGGTAAACATCTAATGAGCAAGTGAGTAGAACGGCTTAAATCGGCAGGAGTGGTGGTGTCACAGGCAACAAAACGGAAGTATCTATATCTATATAGAAGTCCAAAATATATTTTGAACTGGTTGATTTACATAGAGAATACTGGCTAGGCAATGGTGCACAACCAATATGTTCTGCCATAGAGGTGTTTTGATTCCCTCTGACCTCAAGAGCAAAGCTCCAGAGGTCCGTGGGAAGCAGAACCCTGAGCTGTCAGACAACACTGGTTGTTCATAGAGTTGCACATCCAGGGGCCCATTCTCAAAAGGATACTACACCAGTGTAGCTTACACCTTAGCTGGGGTTGCACCAGCACAGTGAATGCCAAACACTGTGTGCTGCATTCTGAAAGAAGCGGGGAAATGCACATCAACAGTGGCACAAGCCATATGGCACAAGGTACACACTTAGAATGCGCATGCTTCAAAACTGTTGTAAGCTGCCCTGCAAATGGTGGAGCATGGAGATACACAAGGTGAAGGAGTGATGCAAGTAATAGGCACCAAACACCAGTGAAAACAAAACTTTACAGATGACGAGATGGACATACTTGTAGATGAGGTGGCAAAGCAGGTGGGCACATAGGACAAATGGGGCATGCAGGGGGAACTATTGGAACATGTACACAGGCATGCAATAGGTAGAGAAGGGGCAGGCATGGTTGATGCACCCCCATTGGAGGGCATGCAGTGTTGCATGGGTGCCTGTTGCAGCCACCAGCCCTGCAGGAAGGGATGCATGCAAGTGTCCAGAGTTATGTGAATGCCACATGCCCCAAGGGGATGAGCAAAATGACATGTGAGCAAACAGTGGGACACAAAAGGGTGGACACTGACTAGGGCCCATGCAAAGGCTATGGTGCCAAAGGTGTATCCCCACCAACACAACGTATTAGTCCCCCAAGAACATGTTGCATACAGGGCCAGACACCACAGAGTGAGGATGTGAGAACCACACAAGGGTGCCAAGGGATGCCTGACACAGATGTACCAACAGCCACATGTCACAGATGCTATGCCAACAACAGCAGGGTCAGCAATGCCAAAGGTGGAATGCCCTGCAACAGGTGCATGGCCAGCCATATGTACCCTGTTAGGGTGCATGGCTGGACACAGATGTACCAAACAATGCTGCTGGACACTTGTAGGCAGGTGGTGCAGTAAGGGACGAAGGTAACAGATAGCATAGGACAGCACAACACAGATGACACCATGGAGCACAGACCAATGTGTGCCACTGAACCACCAGCAACAGGGAGTGGCATACAGTACCCCATAAGAAACAAACAAGGTACCCCATGCCAGACACAACACTCTGCGAACATCGGGATGAACACCAGCATGGGATGTCATATGTGCCTGTGCACAAACTGTGTAGAAACACACACAATGGCATGGCAAATGAGGTGGGTGACATACCCAGCTGTACAGAACACCACACAGCGGTACAGCCATAGAAGGTATGGAAACTGAAACACAGCCGCAGTCATGCATTGGACTGTGTGCACACAATGCAATGGCAAAGTCTGGCAACATGTGCAATATGTGATGGAGCACAGTTCAATATGGGCATGGATGCCCCTGGATCAGGCACTATGCACAACACCCTGGAAAGTGGGGCCATGCCCATACCATGGACAGCGACTGTATGTGGGCTATGCCCACAGTGGACAGAGACAACTGAACAGAATAGAACATAAACAGGACATGAACTATTCACATTAACAGGCATGTAGGGCAACAGGCACAGTCCGCCCAATAAGACACAGGTGCCCCCCCCCACAAAAGCAAACAACAGGTGGAAGGATACACAGATGGTAGGGCTGGGGCAGACACCATTAACATGGCTCACACATGATGCACAACAGTACATGTGGATGTCTGTCAGCAGGAAAAGGGATGTGTTACAGGATGGTGGATTATTGTGCTCTGTGACAGACTGTATAGAGTCTGGGAGGACGCTGTTTGCCCTGCATGCATACACCATAGCACACATGTGCCAACAATACACTGTAGGGTCTGTGTCAGATGTGGCACATGACACAAGGGGACACAGCAGTGCACAAAATGCAGACACAAGGCCAAGACACATGCACAGACTCAGCAAATGGAAACATCACCCACCATGGGATGTTGAACAGGTGGTGAGGTGCATAATTCCACCCGCACAGCCACTAACTTATCACCACGGCATGGCAATGCTGGCAGTACCATAATGTACAGACAGAACCCCATGTGAATGCACACATGTGGAACACATGCATGGGCACACTGATAGCCATGTGAAGGTTAACGGGCCATGAAGGGTAGGAATGAGTGATCCAGGCACAGATACACTTGGGAATGGGACTTGAGGGCTGGACAGGCCCGGGAATGCTGCCACCAGGGTGTGGGGATGTGGTGGGGGGCTCATGGCAGGCACCAAGATGACCACAATGGTACAGCATGGCCTTAGAGGTTGTGTCCTGTGATGGCCCACCCCAAGGGGTGCAAAGGGTACACCGATGAAGAAAAACTTGGAGGCAACAGACAGGTACAAGGGGGGGTGTAATGTAACACCAGACGGTGGTGGGACACAGAAGACAGGACTGTACCTGCAGTCCGGCTGCAGAGCAGGGTGGGGGCAGGATGTATCATGGCTGTCATGGCTGTGCGGTTTACAATGGCAGAAGCCACAGATCACACAGCTGCTGGCTGCAGACAGATGCACCATCTGTCTAATTGCCCACAGGTGTATGCACAGGCCAAGTTGACTGCAGATTTAAGTGCATACTGAACACATCCTGCACTAACATGTCCCTCAATCCATACACAGATCGACCTACTACTATCCAGAGGCAGTGACAAGAAACAATGCACACAGCGGCGGGAGGCATGGGAGGTGATAGCAACAAAGATAAATGCTACCGTACCATGTAAGTGCACTGTGCGAGATCTACAGAAATGCTACCATGACCTGAGATGCAGGACAAAGGAGGAGCTGGCACACAACCACTGCTGCAGGTCGGGCACTGGTGGTGGACCAAGCCTGCTGCTTCAACTCACAGGGGCTGAGGAAATTGTGGCTGCACGCCTGAGTGCTGGCATGGTGGAGGATGTTGGAGACCTTGATGTGTTCAACCTTGGTGGCTCCATGGGTAAGTGCAATGCACAGACATGCACCAAACTAATGCATGCATCATACGCACATGGAACACAGCCTGATAGGTACACATGTAATGGGGATGTGCAGGATACACATGGCAACACACACACACACACACACACACACACACACAGAGAGTATGCCATTGCCAGTGAACAAGCACAGTACACACCATGTGCCCCACTGTGTGTGGGTCACTGAAATGCTAATGAAGGACAGGCACAGATTGGGAGAGGCATCAGGCAACCAGCCCATGGCAGTACATACATAGGTGTGTCACTGTGCACCATGCACATGGCAGGATACTTGTACATGCACGGTGCCGCAGATGTGTCCTCCTCAATGTGTGCATCGTGCTACATGCAACACAGCATGTGTGCTGTGCTCATATGGTCTGGAAGTGGCATGCACACACATGGATGCACGGCCAGCTGTCCAACATACAATGGTACTGCAGCATGGCAACATGCAGTAGGGACCACAGGACACACACACAGTACAGTGTGTCTGAATACCATCATAGCTGAACGCAGTGGGTACAGGACACTACAGGGTGGACATGTGTGCGTGGTAAATGGCTTGGGATAACAGCCACACTGCCAGACAGTAACCATGGAGGGGACACAGGTGCACAGGGCACTGGTGTATGAGTGGAATGCTGTTACATGGAACACATGTCTGCACAGCACACTTGTAGACATACCTGTCACAGGGACAGTGATATGACATGTGCCACAGAGGGAACATGACAATTACAATGGCACAAGACAAACAACGGACTGTGTACGCATGTGGACATGGCATAGTTGTCGCAGACACAATGCATGCACCATGGTATGCAACATGACACACATCCTTGGCACAGGTGCAACTGCCCACTGTGCAGTACACACACACACACACACACACACACACACACACACACTCATGGTGCAGACACACACAAACATGAGCATATGACACTGACAAGGTACATAGTAACCCAATTCCGTATCCACACAGATGAGCATGGTGAGGAGGCCAGAGACACAACTAGGCCAGTGGTTGCATCAACAGTAGGCTAAGAGCTGCAGGATGAAGGCCTTGACAGTGACAATGCTAACACACAGGAGAATGGGGCCACTCAGGACCAACATGAGGTACTGAATGATGAGACGGTCACAACACACCAGATCACAGCCAGCAACAGACCTCTGACAGACACTGACCACAGCTGTACCCTGTCTATGATTGAACAACTGCTGCACACACGGTAGCATGTTGAGGGGCCAGACAATGAGAATGAAGAACTGGATGGAATGGTAGTCACACCGAGCACACAGGCTGAGTCAACACCATCCCTCGCAGATGTAATGGTCTAATCACCGCCATTTGAGAAGGACGTCAACCGTTACTTCACCGATGTAGCAGACACACAGGAGGTGGTACAACATGAGGTGTCTGCCATACACATTGCCATAAATGGCCTAATAAACACCACAGCAACACAACAGGGGTATGTAGTGGATGCTGTATGGGGACTGCAGGCCACATTGGACACAACCAGATGTGATGCTGTATTGTGGCATGTGGAATCAATGGCCATGATGCACATGTTGAACACCACCACTCTGAGGATGCCTGAGCCATGGAACATGTTGCAATGGCAATGGAGCACGGATGTCAGGCACAGAGCACACAGAATAGTGCACTGATGTCAATGATGGAGGCACTGCACAGCATGACCCAGGTAACATTGCAGAACACTGGCAACAATGTATTCAATCGTAACACACATGGGACACACATGTATGTGGGTGAATGGCCAATGCACAATGTTGATTACATACACCCAGTGCAGCACACAATGCCTGCAGGTACACAATAAAACACCATGTACAGTGGCCTGTACAGTGGGCCAGGCAATATGGTACCCACTGTACAGCAGTAGTGGATGCATGTCTGGGACAGGGATGTTGTGCTAACATGGCATGCACAGAGAGGGGACAGGACAGCAGCACAGGAACCACTGGGGGGGATGTGATACTGGCATGGGTATGGACAACATCTGAATGAGCCATGGCGGGGGCCATCAGGCAGAGAGGTGTGTTATTTCAAACCATGGTCAACAATATGCCCAAAGAGCACAGAACACAGTGATCAGTCATAGCCATGCCCACACAGAGGTGACAGTTGCATCAGTAGCGGTATGCGACAACAGCAGCAGCAACATGGTGACACAGGTGATAATGCCTGAAGTGCCCCAAAATGAGCAAACAAATGTGGGACCACCAGAAACAAACACTGCGGACACTGACATCTGGTCTGAACCTGCCCCGGAGGTCACAGTGCCTGTGGAGGATGCAAACATGGTTGGCAGGCAATAGATGTCTGGGGGGCAGGAGCATAGGCACACACTCATCAGTGATGTCAATGTAATCAGTATGGAACCCACTGATGTGACACTGGCAACAATCATGACAACAGGTGCTGGACATGTGCCCACATTAGTACATGGGGATGACATGGCATTGGCAAGCCAGACAATCATGCAATGCAGCATACTGGCATGTCAGCCCATCCCAGTGGAGGAGCCTGTCAACACATCAGTGGTCCCAGTAAGGAAACGCAAGTACACAGACAGCATTGGTAATGTCAACAACACCAATGTCATGCATGCACCGCAGGAGGAGCATACCGATGTCCGCACAGGGTAGAGTGCAACACAGAACAGTCAAAGGGGCAGCCCACCCAAGGCATGTGCTATACCTGACTACACTGCAGATGACATGCAGCAACCAAATCCTGCCACCACATCAAGACAGTCCATAAAGGTCTGGAAGATGGTGCCAACAGTAACAGTAGGGACTAGCAGCCATGTCAGCACACAACGTGACACCAAGGCATCAGGGGGTGCACAGGTGATGAAGCGTCCAAAACCAAACATTGGATGGAAAAGCAAGGGTGGATTTTTGTAATATTGCTAAAAATGGCCACCAGGTTGAGGTAGACATTGCAGCATGGGTACATGGGCACACACGTGATGGAATACGGGTGAGACACTGTAATGTCAGACCTGAAGAATGACCAATGGCAACAACAGAGACACATCATACTGCACTGAATGGCACACATGCATGCCACCTACCACATCTGCTAATGTCCCTGCCAAATGTATTCAGTGAGGGCATGCCACTGCAGGCCCAGACTGTGGGGTTCCACCTTGATGACTGGTGGTTTGGCTTACCCATGGTGCACAAGGCACATGGAACTAAGAGGATCCCATTACACAGCAGCCATGCATGTTTCATGTACATCACTGGGTATCATAGATGCTATGTCAGGTGAAGGTGAACAGTGCACAACAGACGCATGTGTGTACATGAGGCCAATGACATCAGGTATGTTGTCAAAGCATGCAGTGACTAGCATATGACCGTCATACACAGTGCACATGTGGCCTATGGTACATGGGCAAGTGTGTCTATGCACACACTATATGCATGCTGTACAATGTGGGACAGACACAAGGAATCCAAAATGATGACATAGCCATGTGTATGGCATGGCTAGTGAATGCCCGTATACACAGCACGTGATGTGTTGACCCTGACACATGCCTGCTGTCACCAGTCTCACTTGTGTGACCATTGTGCAGCCAGCAATTGCATCAGCTGTGCAAACAAGGCATGCTGCACACACATACGCAGTATACACAGCTATATGTGCATATTGTGCCACATCATATACAATGGTATGCAAGTGGTGCATTGGGCATGCCTCCAGCATGCTCTAACACATGTCTGCACCACAATGGTTACTGAACACATGCTACATGTCACACACACACACACACAGCCATTGATGTGAAACACACTACATGTGAGATACACACATACACCCCACGACGCTGCACTGTGTAGCGCAACCATCACCACAGTATTAGTATGGGTCAAATGACACATGCAACTACCCACGTGCCCCACTATCAATACGGATATGTGGACACACCATGCAGTGTTCACACCATCCTGTCGGGGACGTTACCTATGGTGGGTGTAATGCGTATGCACCCTGCATGTGTACCATACTGCGTTTGCCTTGGGACATGTGTCAGTGGACATTGGTACAGTGCATATCATGTCATTGTGATGGTAACATGGCTGCTGGTAACCGACACTGCTCCCAAGACATGCTGTGCATTGTATGTGGCAGCAACTGTTACACATACAGAATATGTCCAATGACTAGCACGTGCATAGCATCCATTGGCCTAAGGGGTCTAGGAGGTATGGAGGGTATTTGGGACTACACACCTATGGTGTTCCCTGTGTCACCATGGTGCATGGCCAGCATTGTACATGTGTGGGTTCCCCTGCTGTGTGGCTGTTGTCGTGTATGCAGGGCCTCAACAGGGACACCATGTGGTGTGGGCACCTTGCGGGTGTGGACCAGTGTTGCACACTGTCCAGTGGTCATGTTAGTGTGTCCCAGGGTATATCTATTATGTGCTCGGCTGTGCCCCTGACCACGTGAGTATCCATCTCTGTGGCAGAACAGTTCCTTGCTACAGAACCTCTGTTGTTGTCCGGTGTGTGATGCAGTGTGCAGATGCGTGGCATACTGGCATAACTCAGTCAACACTGCATCCATTCACAGAGGTACCGGACAGAGATGTGTTGACAGTATGGATTGTGTGTGGCACAGGACACATATCAAACCACGGGCATGCGGTGTGTGTAGTGCGCACCAACCACACTATGGAGGACATGGATATGATGTTGTGTAAACCAGTAACACACAACATCAGTACAGTGCAATGGTACACCATCTTGTTCGACTGTAGGAACTGAATGTTGCCAGCACCGGCACAGGCCATGCACACTTATAACATGCCACACACCATATTCTAGGGTCTGCCATCTTGCCCCACTACTATGGAGCTGTGCACACTGTCAGCATTGTACAGTTCAACGATAAACCTACTATACTGTATAGCTGTTACATGCACATGTCCAACACCTTGCGTTGTGCACTGCATGTGTCATCCTCCCACCTGAATCCTTCCTGCACAAGACCTCATGGGCTGATCTTACAGTTATTGTTCTGTGTCCCAGCAGTCTGCAATTCTTGTATTAACCTTAATCTCTGGCATACATTGTACAATACCACCTTATGTTGTTTCTCATGTGATATCATAATCTTTTCTTCACTGTAACTTGTCTGTCATACTGACCTGGATCCTATGTAAAAGAGCTGATAGCTCAAAGGTATTTAATCCGAGATCTAAATAAGTAAATGAGTAGTGGCCACACTGGATGGATGCTGTCAATCAATGCATAGCAAAGCCATACAGGCCCTGGTACGCCAGTTGACTGCTTGATACAACACCCTGCAGTGAATGCCACCTAGGATGTACAGGTGGGTGGAGGACTACGCCCAGAATGGTTGTTAACAGTGAACACATATGACCAAACAGAGCTGGCAGTGGGGGAAATAAGTTGAATGGAAACTCTGGTGTTCCTGGCCCATGTACCCATCCTGTTCACTGGTGCTGACACCAACAGCCTACACCCCCACCTTGTGTCCCACTGTGTGCCGCACCCCACCCGTACCATGCCCAGGTACACAACACCCCCCCACCAAACAACAACACATGGCCACATAGCTACAACCTCATGGGTGGGTGGCAAGACACCTACACACCCTTGGTCCCGTACCGTACCAGACTGTGCATGTTCGGACCCCTCAGCCATGCCACACAATGCCACCACCCCATCACCTGGCCACACTCATTTGCACCACCTTTACAATCCCAGTGCACATGACTGTCATCTGTTATGTGTCGGTGACCCTCTGCAGGTGGTAGGTAACACAGTACCACACATAACCATACACCAGAATGACTGTGGCAACACATGATACCTGGTTAATACCACCTTCCCGCCTTACATCCATCCTTAGAGGGGCACATTAATGGTTGCTGAGTGCTGTCCTGATTGCCCACAGCAGACACTATTGACCTTGTCAGTCCCTGCTGGTATCGTGAGTAGCACAATGACATGAGTAACATTTGAACACATTCATTGAAGCAACATATTAACAACAGTAACAATCACATCTCACAAAGCTGTAACATGTGCATGGTAACATGCATGGCCTACATTCACACATCCACAATGACACTTGTTTAGGCAGGATGATCACCCACTGCACATGTACAGCTATCAGGTGTGGTCAGTATGGCATAGATGACAGTAATAGGAACCACCACACATATAATGGCATCTACAGCAGTGTATGCCAAATGCAACCATAACAAACAACCAAATGGGCACCTTCATATGCATCACACTAACATCCTACACATGTACAGGCAGGTGTACCCATATAAACAGCATTAAACTATCAGCAATATGCCTAGCAACTACATGTATCACAACAACAACATCTGGTGTCAGTAAAAGAGCATCAGGCAGGAACAACATTTAGCAAAAAGTATGTACAGTGAAAGGCGTGTCCATGTACATGTATAAGGATGGTGAATGTCCTTCTGGATAAGGCATTGGCAGCATGATGTGGCAGGCACAGAGGTCATGTAGGCGTGCGTTCATGTTGGCACTAGTAGGTACAGGGTGTCATTGTCACATGGCCATGGTTGCTACTGTGCTTCACATATGCATGTGCTGTCTGTACATCAAACACCCTATGCCTGTCAAGGTATTCAAGCAGTCTGCCTACATCGGCATGTAGCAGTGCAACATGCCTTGCTATGGGCTGTACATGTGCAGCAAGTCCCCATGCGAAAGTCAGCATTGCCTTGTGTTGCTGCTCATCCAGTACCACAGCAGGTGTGGCAGGTGTCTGGTCCTCCCCACCAGATGTTGGCACATATGGCCCCTCTCTGTCAGTGGCTGTGTCATCCTCCCCACACTCAGCCTCAACGACATCCTGACCTGCCACATCGGTGCTATCATTTCCCCTATTGCCATCACTGGCATGGCTAACAGTGCCCTCGCCATTGGTGGGTTGCGTCTCCATGTGTCCAACAGTTGTCTGATTGGTATCCTCCCCTCACTGATCAGCAGTCTGGCTCACATCATCATCGTTCACATGTACCTTTTCTCCCTGGGCATGTTGGCATGTATGCTCCCTGTACACCCTTGCCTCGACTGTCTTCAGCTGATGCATTGCCTGCTCAAGAGCATGCTTGTTTGCGATGCATGCTGGACTTGATGTCTTTCAGGGACTGCCAGTACCTGCAACATTGCACAGGAATGGCCAATACTGTACTGCATGGTGGCTTGTTCTTGGTGAACTGCAACTGTGTGACCAACATGTCCAGTGTTATGTTGCTGTCACATACATGTAAGAATGGTACACATTTCACATGTTTGCGCTCACTGCGACTGTGTGCTGTACCCATTTGGAATGCATACACTGCATAACATTGTGCTGTGTTAGCATATGTCCATTGTCCACAGTGCATGTGCTATGACACCATCGGTGTATACACTGCACAGGAATGGTGTTCAGGTGCACACCATGTGTGCCACCCATGTGGAAGACTGTGTTATGGCGTGTATCACATGCCATGCCAGTGTGGCTTGGGGAACAGGACCTATGAGGAGAGGCTCGAAGAGCTAAGTATGTACACATTGGAAGAGAGAAGGGACGGGGGGGACATGATAGAGGTCTTCAGGTACATGAAGGGGGTAAATAGGGGAGGAACAGTCAGGGTGCTTCGAGGAAAGGAGGAGGGGCCACTAGAGGGCATGGGTGGAAGATGGAGGGGGGAAGATTCAGGGGAGAAAGGAGGAGGTTCTACTTCATTGAGAGGGTGGTGGAGCCATGGAATGCGCTGCCTAGTGGGCTGGTGGAGGCAGAGACAGTGGAGGAGTTCAAGAGGGGTTGGGACAGGTACAGGGCAAGGGTTCTGGAAGCAAAATCCAATGCAGCGAGAATATTCGGAACTGGGAAGGGAGAAGCCAGAGGAGGCGAGGTGGGCAGCAAGGTCAGCTCCCAGGGTGGGGGTTGACCAAACGAGCAGACGCGAAAGACATTTAGGCCTATTCTTCTGGCATTTTAGTATGTTAGTATATGCACTGTCCTACACAGTACAGACCTCAGGGTGCACAGCAGTGTGGGGGCGCACCACAGATGGGCATGTGGTAGTGTGGCTACCCCTTACACACTATCACGGCATACAGCAAACATGTATGACTGTGCTGCCCTACCACGTTGCATGCAACATGCCTTTGTAACCAGTGCCCCACACCCCCTGCCCATCATTGTTGCATATTGCACATTGTCATACACATCAGGTGACATGCAGTGCATGTGGGTGTGTGTTCTGTCCAACACTAACAGTATCAGTGTGCAACAGTGTGGTGATACATGCATGCTGTGTCACTTGCTGATTTACCTGGTGTTACTGGCGTGAATCCATCATCTGCTGAGGGACAGGATTCTCCCTGGCCAGCGAGCATATGTTCCTGGCCCTGGGCCGTGCTGTGCCATTGGACATCTGTGTGTACATGAAGGGGGGCAAAGCTGTCAGTATTCATGAACATATGGGCACAATACACATTGTGACATATGAGAATTATGATGGCATGCATTGTGAATAGTCTGGTCGCATAACATACCTGACATCCGTGGACGTCCACCATGCATCGCCACGTCGGCTGCCCATGCCATCATCTGTAGGTCGCCTATGAGGTCCGGCTCTCTCTGTGCAAGGTCATTCCACCTGTGCTGCACTTGTTAGGCTATATGGTGCACAACTGATTGCTTGTTGAGCCTGTTGCACATGATCCGCCACACCCGCATCTGCTCGGTTTGCTAGTCTTGTCACTTCCAGTATCTTTCTGGCCCATTTCTCCACCATGCTGATTAGCAGAATGGTGTCTTCATTGGTGACATTTGGGGCATATTTGCTGGAGGCCATACTCTTGTACCTGTCAAAGGTGTGCTTGTGGCAGGGCTCACCTGTATGGTAACACCTTTGGCAACGCACACACAGCTTGTGGTACTGTACTCGTGGTCCTGTGGAGCAACAGCACGTGTCCACTGCTTACCTGATGTAACTTATGCTGTACACAATGCAACCTGCATTAACACTAATGTTTGTGCACCCACAGGACAGGACGCAACTACTGTGGCTGACTCTGCTCAGGATGATACCTGTGTCAACTCCCACATGCCGCCAACACCACTACTAACACCACCGATGCTTCCCTGGGTTCCCACAGATGGATGTGCACCAGTAGACACCAACGTAACTCGGTTGTGCAGTACTTAGACACTACCTGTGGTTATTTCTACAGCAGCACATACTGCAATATGGCCACAATGATGCTGCTTGCATTGCAGAAAGACACAACACTGATTGCGTTGTGATGCAAAGCCTGTGGTGCAACATTGGCTCTGACTATGCTCTGACAGGAGTACTACATTGAAAGCAAACAATGGCAGTCTGTGTACGGACTGGTGGCTACACACACTGTGAAGATGTGCAGACAGTGCAGTCTGTGGATGAGGTGTGTCTGCACAACCTCAGACACCCCCTTGCACGTGTGGGGCTGCACAAGGCCATTGTCTGCTATGTGCAATTGTATGCATGTGGTCATACGGACAGCATGGGTGACCTGGTTGACGATGTCATGTCTTATGATTGTAGACTGCTGTCATGGGGTCCATGTGCATGTCTGGGGACAGGCCAGATCAGTTGGCTGCATGACTATTGTGGTGTATCACACAATACAGTGTGTACATTATATAGGGGTATGTTACCTGTGTATATGGGTAGTACACTGACACTGTGTACTAGGCCCCCCACATATGTTGAACACATGAGACCATGTGGGTGTACAGTAGCATACACTGCTGTGTGATTCCCATGTTGTTGTGGGTTACATCATGTTTACTATGGCTTGTGTTGCTGTGGGGATTGTGATTGTGATGGGTTAGGGATAACCTGTGTCCACCTTGCTACATCCTTGCAGTGGGCATGGATGGGTGGCCATTGTGGCAGCATTATGTTTGCAGTGTGTCTGTGCCACTGTGTCATGCACTCTGAATTTGTACCTGCCCCAGGGACACCTGCATGGGTGAGGGGGATCGAGTCAATGGGGTGGAGGCACTGGGGGATGGGGAGGCACTTGCCAATGCTGTGGTGGCACAGTGTCTGTGGGTTATGAGTTGTGTGGTTTGGTAGGCCTCTGACCTCTGGACGTGGAGGGGGAAGCTGAGTCAGCATGCAGCGTGCAATGGCAGGGTGTTGTTACTGTCACTGTCACTGTCACTCTCCCAGGCCCCCGTAGCTGGACCTTGAGGGTGCTCAGCTGTTATGCAGTGACACCACTGCGCCCCCCGACCAGTAGACCACCTCATAGTGTGGGCACAACCACACACAAGAAACAGCTCTGTTCGATATGGGTGACAGGTGTGCTGCACTACCTGCAAGGCTGTGCTGTATTGACAGGTGACTACAGCCCTGGCATGCTGTCAGTGCTGTGTGCCCCAACCCTGCTGCCATTGCATGCACACAGAGGATGACAGGGGGGAGTCAATGCTAGTGATCTGTGGGGTGTGGTCTGTGTGTCTGCAGCATGACCCTTGGGGCTGGTACAGTAAGACATGCCATGTGGCATGGTGCATCATGGTCAGGTGCCAGGGCCACTGTGATGTTTGTTATGACTGTGTGCTTTGGTTGGCCTGTGGTCCTCATTGCAGCAGTGGCTTCCACCCTCTCGGTCAACTGCTCCCTACAGTATGCATGTCAAATTGTTTTCATGTGTTGGTGTACTGTTTACCCCCTGGGCTGTCACGGCCGGTGTGTGTCGCATGTACCCCTGTTCCATGGCACATCATCACAGTGTTACTCAGCGTATACTTTCCACATGGGTACACACCACAGTCACAGTCCGCGCACACATTGAGCAAGTGTTCCATCACATACCAGTGCATGGCAACAGCACACTGTTGTGGGTGGTGCCCCCCCCGGCCATGCATAACTGTACAGGACCTCAGCTGTTTGTGCCTGCATGTTCATGGGGGTTGTCATCCATGTTCACCTGAGTGCTGTATCACCATGGCGCTGCAGTCTACAGTGACCTCTGTGTGTGAAGAAATGTGATTATTGCCACATTGGCATCTTCTTGTTATCCTGTTGTATCCACGGCATACTGCATGCTGCCCAGACCATTTGTCACATCACATCATGGTTCATATCATCCCATCCTTGTGGTGCCATGCTGCAGTCAGGTAGTAATGTCACACATCATATGCACCTGTGGGCCTCATGCATCACAGCATGTTGCTGCACCTGTGGTGTCCTGAGTACATTGCATGTGGACAGTCATCAAGTGCCGTTGAAGGCTGCACACAGACATTGGACATAATTCCAGCTACAGTGCTACCAATGCATGTGTATTACCCCTGGCAGCAATATCTCTGCATTGTTGCTTCAAGGGTCTACAGTGTGCATGGTGGTAGACCCAGCTGCATGCACCATACCACTGTCTGCACTGTGTTGTCATCCACGATGGTGTCCACACATCCATGGATGAGTGGTGTGTGCACTACTTTCACTATACATGCTGTGCTGTTGCAACCTTGTGCATATCAATGTTTTTCCTTCAGTAACTATGATGTTGGGCACAAATTGTCCATGGGTGTGTCACACACATTCTGGTATGTGGCTTACTGTGTTGCTGTGATCTCCTCATGAAAAGTGGTTGCATATGAAGGCATCCCTGATACGGTGTCCTGCGATTGTTGCCTGTGCATGTGGGTAGACCCTGATGGCTCTGTCTCCTTTGAGTTCATCCTCTTCCCCGATGCCATCATCTGGCCTCTCATCTAGTTCCAGAATGTCAATGCAGAGGCCTATGGCAATGTTGTGCAGTATGCAGAATGCTATGATCATCTTACATGCCATTTCAGGGGTGTACTGGAGTGCCCCACCCAACCTATCAAGGCACCTGAAGCACATCTTTAGTAGGCTGATCATCCATTCCACCACGGATTTGGTTGTGGTGTGTGCCTTGCTGTACTGCATCTGTGCTTCTGCCACTGGGTTCTGGACTGGTGTCATTAGCCAGGGCTGCTGTGCGTATCCGCTGTCACCTGCAATGTGAGACACGTGTGTTATTGCTGCCTGTTTATCAGACATGACAGTGATTTTGTACCCTGACTCCATCATGGCTGGTATTGCGCAGGACCGCTTGGCTGACACACTGGGTGATGCACATTGCATTGCAGTGTACCCCATTATTGTTCACAGGAATGCATGGTGTTGCAGGCCACATACAGCTCTCTATCCTGTATCCATGCATGGTGCAGTGCATATTTGCTCCTTGGTGCACTGTTGCTGCCGTATGTGCCATTAGCACATGTGCATAGTCAGTGTGTCACATGCCCCTCCATGCATTGAGCACATCACTGGCACTGAGCATGCTGCATCCCCTGTGCCTTGTGTTGGGTCTTGGTGTACACAGGCCATTGATGCACCACAGGGTAAAAACATTGGTCTGAACACATACATTACATACCTATCAGCCATCCGTCCCGTAATGTCCCATTCTGGAATGCCTGGCACAGGCCAGTGCTCTGGAAGATCCAGGAGTCATGGTTTGATCCTGGGTAACTTGCAACTGTATCGAGGATGCAGCATTGACTGTCACACACCAACTGAACATTTATTGAGTGGAAGCCCTTCCCATTGACATATCCATCGGGGTTGACTCTTGGTGCCCTTATTGCGATGTGTGTGCAGTCTACTACACCGAGCACACGTGGGAACCTGGCAATGGCATAGAAGCCCTGTTTCACTGCCTGCTGCTGCTGTGCATCCCTGGGGAATTGGATGTATTGGTGTATCCTGCAGGTGAGGGCATCTATGAACTGGCCCAGACATCTTAATTGCAGTGTACCCCACTATTGTGCACAGGAATGCATGGTGTCTTTGATTGTTGGGATATGCCCACTGTGTCCCCACTCGGTTTCTGGAAACTACCACTGTCTAGTACATGGATCACGGCACACACCTTCTCATCAGTGGTGAGTGCATGCCCTCTACATGTTCTGCTCTGCATATCAGCACCGAGTTCCCAGCACAGGTCATCAACTGCAGCCTTACACAGCCAGTATCAGGTTGTGCAGTGTTCCTCACAGAGTTTCCTGTGTGAGGTGCGTGTATTGTACACACTCCTTGCATTCCTCTGACAGCTGTTCTGCACGGGCCTTGATTACACCTGTGCAAGGCCAGCTTAGTGTTATGCATGTTATGCGCTTCTCCTATGTCAATGTAGTAGTGCAAGGCCCATTGCCAGTATTGCCACTGCCCCAGACATTCCCTCCCTCTGCTGTGTTGCTTCCATTGTTGCACTCTGGCCTCTGTAGAGTTCACACTGGGCTTGCCTGCTATGCCACTACCTCTTATGTTCTGTCCTTAGACCAGGTTTTGCTGGTCTAGTAGGTGTTTGTTATTCTCTCATTTGTTGCGCAGCTTTGAGAATCACAGTTCGGGGGCTGTTGACTCCTTTCTGTGGTGCAAGGCCACTTGCGCCATGTCTCAATGTGTTTACTGGTCAAATGTTGAGCTTCGGCACTTCAGCACAGTCACTGTGCATTTGGCGCATCCTGCATTTGTGAGTTGTGTTTGGTACATTGTTTGGCGCATCTGGCTCTTCCACTGGCGCAGGGTGCCTTGCGTCTTTCAGACTGCTTTGAGAATGGGGCCCCCAGTATTTTCTATAGTGTATTGCACCACAAAATAATTTAATAACATTTTATAACTTTTTTACATTAAAAAATACATTGTTCACTGCTGCGTTTTATTCTGGGGCTCAGAGCTGGTTACTAGGTTAAGTAGTGTGGTTGTTAGGGACCAGATGTCCATATGTCTTTAGCATGGAATTGCATTGGTTGTAAATCACGTTTGGGAGGGATTTAAAAACAACAAGGAGGCTGAACTTCACGCTTAGTGAGAAGATGCTTATCGGAAAGAACGACTTTTAATTTTGTGAGTACATTTAAATATCTGGTTGATCCTGCATTGGAGTTTTGATTAATAAACATATCTGTTGATCCTGCAATTTATTTATTTATTTATCTTTTTGCTACCTGGTTGATCCTGCATCTGTAGGATTTGTGTGAGTGAGAGTGCCACCATGAGTTTCTATCTGGTTAATCCTGCAGTCTCTGTTGCCTCAGTTAGTTAAAACTGTGTCTCGTGTACTTTGCAAATCAGCTGGAATGCTGTTGCATCACAGAAGGGTACAATGTGTTTCATGACCTTTGAACTGTGGTACAACAGCATTTCAGCTGAAATGGAAATCAGGTTAGAACAATGTTCCACCATATACTATAACTGCATACTGTTACACATTATCTCATTTAATCTTTAAGTATGGTATAATAAAGAAGCATAAACTGCATCTTCCCTTTCTAGACTTAAAGTCAGTCTTTCATGCTATCAGTCAAAAGAAAATTAGGGAGAATAATACTTGGTATGGATATTCATCTTCTAAATATTTTGATTCATCTTCATCAAGATGCTTGGAGTCGGGGTAGAGCCTCTATCAATGGTCAGTAGATCCAAATTTAAAACAAATGTAGGGGTCTGCCACAGTTGCATTTTAGCTCTGATTCTTCAAAACCATTATATGAACATAAGAACATATAAATGCCACCAGAAACGGGCCTCACGGACTATCGAGTCTGCTTGATTGAGCAGCTAGCCCTTCAACTTGCAGCTTCCCCACCTTTCCTTCCCCTTAACAATGCCCCCCTCACTCTGTCCCACCCCCTCTTAAATCCCCCCACCATTTTACACAATACCACTTCCTCGGGCAGAGTATTCCACTTGCCCACCACCCTTTCCATGCAAAAGTGCCTCCTGGTTTCCTTCCTGAATTTCCCCCCTCCAATCTCAGTCAATGCCTTCTCGTGTCCCTCCCCCTTATGATCTGAAGGATCCCTTCCATACTAGCCTTGTTTATTCCCTTTAAGTATTTAAAGGTTTCAATCATATTCCCCCAATCCCTCCTCTCCTCCAGGGAATACATGTTCAGTTCCCCCAGTCTCTCCTCATAGTATTTTCCCTCCAGTTCCTGGTTCATCTTCGTTGCCCTATGCTACACCCCTTCCAGTAATCTGATGTCCTTTTTCAGGAATGGATGCCAGTACTGTACACGGTATTCCAGATGCGGCCTGACCAGTGACCTGTACAGGGGAAGGATCACCTCTCTGTGCCTGGAGAAGATTCCCCTCGCTATGCACCCTAGCATCTTGTTTGCCTTTGCAGCTGCTTTCGTACACTGAGCTGAGTGGCTCATACTCCCTGTTATTAGTACCCCTAGATCCTTTTCTTCCAAGGTGCTTTCCAAATGTACCCCTCCCAGTTGATATTTCCTCCACTGGTTCCTTGCTCCAAGGTGCAAGTCCTTGCACTTCTTGGCATTGAACCCCAACTGCCATGTTTCCGATCACTCCTGTAGTTTGGTCAGGTGCTCCTGCAGCCCCCCTCCCCTATATGTATTCTACCACATCTCTGATCTTAGAATCCACTGTGAACAGACTGATACAACTCTAGATCCCACATGGGATATCGGCTGTGAATATACCAAACAGCACAGGTCCAAACCCTGGGGTACCCTGCTCGTAACATCCCTTGGTGATGAGAGTTCCCCCCACCACCACCACCACCTTTGCTGCCTACTCCTCAGCCAGTGGGTGATTCAATTGACCATTTTGTTCCCACCTCTGTGTATTCCAGTGTGATGGCGTGGGATACAAAGACACCGTTACCGAAGGTAAAGTGCATAAAAAAACGCACAAGTGCATTTATCAATTTATTTTCGATAAATACAAATAACAAAATAATAAAGAAATAAAAATAACAGTTGATTAATTCAACACAATAATTTGGCCCTCTGCTTCTGTCAACAGAGGCTGCTGCTTTACTTCAGCCAAGATAACCTAAGTATAACCCCTTCTTAAACTTCTCAATTCTGGTGTGAAAACAGCACACTCCACAAGTAGGTCCTTCCCTGCTAACTATCAGCACCAGACTATTCTACATTCCCCTATTGGTGAGCCCTATTTATACCCTAGGGATTACATCACACTTTTTGGGAGAATTTCCATTTGTTGTGACATTACATAATGGGGAGTTTCCATAGGCCGTGAAATAACATAATGGGGAGTTTTCATATTTTCCCATGCTTGAACAAGTAGGGGCTTTTTATTTGGCCCTTTTTTCAAAAATAAGGTTTACTCTACAAGCAGCCCCAGTCACAACATCTTTGGGGCTGCAGAAACTCATTTTTATATTTCATTTTTTTTAAAGCAGCCCAAACACATATGGGGGGGTTTGAGGGTAGACCAAGGCACCCATCCATGACAGGGGCCACCCTGTCACATCCAGTTTTCCCCCAGTCTCCTATGCGGCACCAAGTCAAAGGCCTTGCTGAAGTCCAAATACAGGACATCCTCTGCATGGCCCCTGTCCAGTTCCAGGGTCACCCAGCCATAATACTCAACAAGGTTTGCCAGGCAGGATCTGCCCGAGACCAAACTGTATTGATGATCGTCTTGGAGGCCATTGTCTTCCAGAATGGTCACCAGGTTCTCTTTTAGGATTGTCTCCATGTGCTTCCTAGTTACCTGGATCATCTTTCGAGCCACTTTTATGAATGGGCACCACATGGGCCATTCTCCAGTCCTGTGGCACACATCCTTTGTCCAGTGATGTACTGAACAGGTCTGCCAGTGATCCTGCCAGGATCTCTGTTAGCTCTCTAAGTACCCTAGGGTGAATGCCATCTGGTCCCAGTGCCTTGTCCACACTCAGTGCCCTTAGCCCTTAAAGTACCCAGTAATCTGTAATCCTGATAACAGTCACCTCCACCCCCCCGCCCACTCCACCCTTCCCATGGGGTATCTGCTCCCCCTTTTCTTCATAAACACAGAGAAGAAGTACTCATTCAGAGCCTCTGCCTGGTCCTCCTCCTTCTCTCCACCCCCACCATCCTTCTTAATCCTCACAATCTGGTCTTTGTTCCTTCTTCTCTCACCAATGTAGTGAAAGAAGTCCTTTTCCCCGTCCTTGATTCCCTGAGCCAGTCTCAGCTCTCTGGAAGCCTTGGCCACTCTGACTAGCCTGGTAACCTCCTTGGCTTCTTTGTGTACTCATCTTTGACACTTTGCCCTCCCAATTTCCTAAGCCTCTTGAATGCCTTTCTCTTGGCCCTCACCCCTTCTATGACCTCTCTAGTCAGCCAGCTTGGTTTCTTTGCCCTACCCCTCTTGCTCCCTGTCCTGGTGCAAGCCCCAGTAGCCTCTGCCAGCCCTTTTTTAATGATATCCCACTTCTGGCTAGCAATCATGTTTGTCTGAATTCCTACCAGGTGTTTAACCAAAATGTCGCCATCCTTCCATAGTCCACTCCCTTAAAATTGATCACCATGGTACTTGTACCTCTTGTTTCCCTGTCCATACTGAGTGTGAACCACACCATGTGATGGTCACTCCTGGCCAGGGAGTCCTCCAATCCTAGATCCCTTACAGCCTCCCCATTTGTTAATACCAGGTCCAGAGTCCTTCCCACCTTAGTTGGCTTATAGACCAATTGCACCAGGAAGCCATCATGAAATGTATCTAGCAAAACCTGCTCCTTTGCACATGTGGGAGTTGGGTGTTCTAGTCCACCCCAGGGAGGTTGAAGTCCACTACCACTACTGTGTTCCCCTTCCTACAGACCCTTCTAATCTGCTTGGCCAGCTCCCTATCCATGTCATCCCCCTGAGCCGGTGGCCTGTACACGACCTCCACCCTCAGTGCCTTTCTTTTGGAGTCTTGAAACTCCATCTATAGGGCCTTTGTCCTGCCCTCCACCCCCTCGATACACCTTATCCCTTCCCTCATGTAGATCACCACGCCCCCCCTTCCCCAACCCTGTCCTTCCTGAATATCCTGTGCCGTAGTATCATCATATTCCAGTCCTGGTTCTGGGTAGCCCATGTTTCAATGATGGCCACAATGTCCACTTTTCCAATGGTCAAGAGAGCCTGTAGCTTGACTACTTTGTTATCTAAGCTTCTCACATTCAGTGAGACCACCCTCCAACCTGTGTCTTTCTCCACCCTGGTTTCCTCCCCATTCTACCCCTTCTTTGTGTCCCCACCCCAAATACCTCTTCTATAGCTTCAGGACTAGGCATGCTCGGCTCCCCCTTCTGGGATCCTTGCCTACCAGCTGTCCTCACGCCACACCCCCACCTAGTTTAAATCAATTCTTGATGCTATGTATCCCTCCAACCTCTGCTTTAATACCCCTTTCCCTTCCCCTCTCAGGTGTAGCCTTGTTCCTGCATATATGAGTTTGATCATGAAACAGTTAATGAGAATTTTCATTGTTGAATTTATAAATGTGTCTTTTCTGTACTTGAAATGACTTTTGAAGTTGAACAGTAAACTTACTTTCCACTCAAGCATTATTTCACTAGCCTGTCTACCTGAAACTACAATTAAATGCAGTAAACTATTTAACTGGAATGATAATGCATGATTCTCTAATAATTTCTAAAGTTTAACTGATCAAAAGTCACTTTTTTAAATGATAAAAGAAGCTCCATTTAATAGCCTGATCCTTCTCATGTGAATGAGCTGGAACAGTATTGATATGTCTGCTGTGCAAAAAGTTGTTGATCCCTTGCATGACTGATTGGCTGTTGCAGGTTCTGCATCATGACATTCAAGTGCCAAAGGAGCTAGTAGGTGAATTGACAGGTCCCTTAGCACATTTATTCAGCAGATCACTTCGGACGGAGGTAGTGCTGGGAGACTGGAGAAGAGCTGATGTGGTACCTCTCCACAAGGGAGGGAGTTAGGAGGAAGCAGACAACTACCAACTGGTCAGCCTTACGTCAGTAGTGGGGAAATTGATGGAAACCTTAATAACACAAAACTTGGTAGAGTACCTAGATAAGAACAATCTGCAGAATCACAGGCAACAGAAGTTTGCGGAAGGAAGGTCATGCCACATGAACCTAATCACATTTTTTGACTGAGTCACTAGGGAACTAGACAGAGGCCACCCAGTGGGCCTCCTCTACTTTGATTTGAGTAATGCCTTTGATTCAGTGCTGCACAACCACCTACTGAAAATCTTGGAGGACCTTGGTGCAGCCAAGTGCATAGTCAGTTGGGTACATAGTTGGCATAAGGACAGAAGAGTAGTAGTCAATAGGATAAGGTCTGATGAATGTATAGTCACTAGTGGTGTGCCCCAAAGCTCAGTGTTGGGGCCAGTCCTGTTTAATGCCTTTATCAGAGACATCAGCATAGGTATCCAGGGCAGAATTTCCCTAGTCATGGATGATACCAAGCTAGGAGGAAGGATTGACAGTGAGGAGGCAGTTAAGAATCTACAAAAAGACCCACAGAGGCTGGAAAGGTGGTCCAACACCTGGCAGCTGAAGCTCAATGCAAAGAAATGTATGGTGATGAGTCTGGGTAAAGGGAATCCAAGGACAGAATACCACCTCAATGGAGTCCAGCTCAGTGCGATGCAGGAGAAATGGGACCTAGGTATTATCATAAGCAGCACCTTTAAAAAGCTAAGACAATGCAACAAAGCTTATAGCAAGGCCAACAAAATGCTGGGGTACATCGGGAGGGGATTCGATAGCAGGAGGAAGGAGGTAATGCTGCCACTCTACAGGTCCGTGGTAAGACCCCATCTGGAGCACTGAGTCCAGTTTTGGAGTCCACATCTGAAAAAGGATATAATGTTGGAGGCTGTTCAGAGAAGAGCAACCAAAATTATCCAGCTCCTTTAAGGGCACTCGTATGAGGAGAAGCATTAAATATGTTCTCACTGGAGACAAGAAGACAGAAGGGAGATATGATTGAAATGTATATATTCTTGAGAGGGATAAATTAGGTGCCATCCTTGAACCTGTTTAACAGAGTCTCCGATTCTAACACTAGCACACATGAGTGGAGGTTGAGTGGTGGAGCTTCAAGAAGGCACTTAGGAAACATTGTTTTACAGAAAAAGTCATGAAGCCATGGAATAAACTGTCAGCTGAGGTAGTGGAAACAATGTCGGCAGGCAAATCAGCAAATCACCGATGGCAAGAAGAATTATGGCTAGTACCATAAATTATGAGTACATCCAAAAACAAAGTAGCTACGAATCAAAGCATAAGAGCGACAATCAAAATGGACACCATTATAGTAGCAAAATAACCACCAACTGTTTCAGGTGCAGAAGCTTATGTCTGAGGAACTCAAAAATCTGAGTACTTCTGTTTGAAGGTGAGGTGGGACCAACAAGCCGATAGTTGAGAGGGTAGAGAGTTCCATATCCTAGGGGTGAAATAGGTGAAAGCCTGCTCACCCATTTTGGAGGAGCACTTGGAAGCATTAAATATGTTCTCACTGGAGACAAGGAGATAGAAGGGACATATAATTGAAACACACAAGTTCTTGAGAGGAATAAATAAGGTGCCATCCTCAAACCTATTTAACAGTCTCCAACTCTAACACTAGAGCGCATGAGTGGAAGTTGAGGGGGGAACTTCAAGAAGGAGCTTAGGAAACACTATCTCACAAAAAACGTCATTGAGCCATGGAATAAATTGCCAGTTGAGGTAGTGGAAACAAAGTCCGTGACATCATGCAAGCTGGGGTGGGACATAAAAACATAGAAACATAGAATTTGATGGCAGATAAGGACTGCTTGGCCCACCTAGTCTGCCCATTTTCCTACCTAATAGATAAGCTGCTGATCCTAGTTAACCAACAGTTTACTTCCTCCTACCCCCCACTAGGACTGCCTTATGTCTGTCCCATGCATTCTTGAATTCCCCCACTGCTCATGACTCCATGACCTCCTCAGGGAGGCTGTTCCATGCATCCACAACCCTCTCCATGAAAAAATACTTCCTCACATTACCTCTAATTAGTCCCCCCTCTATCTTCAAATTGTGCCCTCTTGTTCTTGCACATCTCTTTTTCTGAAAGATACTACCCTCTTGGACTTTGTTGATTCCCTTGAGGTACCTGAAAGTTTCTATCATGTCCCCCTCTCCCTTCTTTCCTCAAGGATATACATATTAAGCTCCTTTAGTCTTTCTTCGTATGTCTTCTGGTGCAGACCCTGCACCATTTTGGTTGCCCTCCTCTGGACAGCCTCCACTCTGTCTATGTCTTTTCGGAGATGGGGTCTCCAGAACTGCACACAGTACTCCAGATGGGGACTCACTAACTGTCTGTACAGAGGGATAACAACTTCCTATGTTCTACTTTTGATGCCTCTCCCTATGCATCCCAGTATCCCCCCAGCCTTCCTTACTGACTTCTCACATTGCTTGCCCACCTTTAGGTCATCTAATATAATTACCCCCAGATCCCTTTCCATTTTTACTGTTGTCAGTATCTCACCATCATCGTGTACTCTACCCCTGGGTTTTTGTTTCCCAGGTGCATTACCTTGCACTTCTTTGCATTGAATCTGAGCTGCCATACATTTGACCATTCCTCCAACCTTGCCAAGTCCCATCTCATCCTTTCCACTCCATCTCGTGTAGCAACCCTGTTGCAGATCTTTGTGTCATCTGCAAAGAGACATACTTTTCCTTCCAGTTCATCTGCAATGTCACTTATAAAGATATTAAAAAGGACTGGTCCCAGTACTGAACCCTGCGGTACCCCACTAGTAACCCTCCTTTCTTTACTGTGGACTCCGTTTACTACTACCCTTTGCATCCTGTTGTCTAGCCAATTTTTTATCCAGACTACCACCTTGGGACCCACTCCAAGGCTGACTAACTTGTACATTAATCTTTTATGTAGGACTGTATCAAATGCCTTGCTAAAATCTAGGTAGGCCATGTCCACAGCCCCTCCCTGGTCTACTATTTTGGTCACCCAGTCAAAAAAAGTATTAGATTCATCAGACATGACCTTGCCATCGTGAATCCATGCTGCCTTGGGTCCTTTGCCCCACTGGCCTCTAGGTACTCAACAATTCTTCCTTCATAAGTGATTCCAGCATTTTCCCTACCACTGAGGTCGAACTAACTGGTCTGCAGTTTCCTGCCTCTGTCCTGCTCCCACTTTTGTGAAGAGGAAATATATCCACCCTCCTCCAGTCCCCAGGTACCACCCCATCCTCCCATGATTTGTTAAAGAGAGTAGTCAGCGGTGTCACTAGTTCTACCCTTAGTTCTTTTAGAATTCTTGGGTGAATCCCATCAGGCCCCATTGCTTTGTCCACCTTCAATTTTATTAGTTCTTTCAGAACCCTTTCTTCTGTAAATGGACTGGTATCAACCCCCATATTCAGAGTGTTTCCCTTGTTTGGTTTAGGTACCTCCCCCTCCTCTTCCTTTGTGAATACTGAGCAGAAATATTAATTCAGTGTCCCTGCTTTTTCACTGTCACCCTCTGCCCACATTCCTTCCCCTTTATTAAGCCTCAGTATCCCTTCTTTGGTCTTTCTTCACTCCCTAATGTACCTATAAAAGGTTTTATCCCACTTCTTAACAGAGTTGGCTATCCTTTCCTCGGTTTGGGCCTTTGCTATTCTGACTGCCTTCCCTGCCTCTTTCTGCTTTAACTGATAAAGTTCTCTTTCCTGCTCCTTCTGTGTTTCCTAATATTTCCTGAATGTTATCCTTTTCTCCTTAACCTTCCCTGCCACCTCAACGACAAGGTTAAATTGCAATCAAAAGCAACAGAAGCAGTGGGAGGCCTTAGACAGGAGGGAGGTAAGGTCCTGAGATCCAAGAAGGTCCAAGGAACACATGAGCAGACTAGATGGACCTCAGTCTCCTTCTGCCATCTTTTTTTCTGTTTCTTTGTTTCTAAGTGCCAAAGAGAAACTGCATTCCTTTGGACTGGCTTTGCTGGTGTCCAAACCAATGGATGTTGACAAGTTCACTGAAAGAATATTTAGCATCAGCTCACTTTACATGCCCACACAAAGGCTTTCAAGATATTTATTTATTTATTTAATTTTTGTTGGCCAGGTACACGCGCTAGACAATAAAATGCTTATTTTCAGGCATGGCCCAGGAGATTACAAAATGATGATGAAAAGACAAAACAGCAGGGTTACAACAAATTTGGTGAACAAAGAGGACATCAGAATTAGGACAGGCATGTATTAGCAAATCAACAAACAGCAAAAACAGTAAGGATAGTATATCATATACTGTATAAGTTTGTCAAAGAACAATAACATTGGGTCAAGGCATCAGAGCAGTGAACAAGTGGATATAAAAAAAGTGAAATAAACCACTTGTAGAGTAAGGAGCAAGAGAAAATGTCTGAGTTACAATAAAAACATTATAATGATTTGGCACAGCAAGATGAATTATGGATAGTACCATAAATTATGAGTACATCTAGAACAAAGTAGCTAAGGATCAAAGCATAAGAGCAGCATCAAAATGGACACCATTAAGTAGAGAAATAACCACCAGCTGCTTTAGGTGCAGGAGCATATGTCTGAGGAGCTCAATACACTGGGTAGTTCTCTTTTGAAGGTAAAGTGGGACGGACAAACCAATAGTTGAGAGGGTAGAGAGTTCCATATCCTAAGGGTGAAATAGGTGAAAGCCTGCTTACCCATTTTGGAGGAGCACTTGGGTAGGACCAGGAGGGTCTGATCACTGGAGAGCAGGGAGTAGGCATTATTGGCAGGAATTAACATGGAGGTCAGTGAGGCAGGTCTGAATGACTTAATGATGATGTTGTCAACTGTACAGTTTAGGGTATAGAGGTGCTGGGGGGAGATGAGAGCCATCGCAGAATTGAATGCAACATGCAGTGGCAGGTCACTTGAGGAACCGATAGGGCAAAATGACACATTACTATAGGAGACATTACATTTGTGCAGGTTATGTGCACTTGCCTAATAAAAAAAGAAAATATTGCACTATGGATCCACTAAGAGATCTATTCTCCTCCTCCTAAAGGCTTTTCCCCAAGCAAGCCACAAAAATACTTTTGTAAAATTCTTTTTAACTACTCAAATATTTTGAATGGGAAGGTTTGCTTTGAAATTATAGAACCATCCAGATTTAAAGGAGTTGAAGATTTGTTCAGACCAGCTTGCCTATGTCCACATGAGATATAAGCATAAAGTACTTTATGAGCTGAATTGCCATTCTTTATTCTGAAATGTTATTGTGAAATACTTTCTATGAATTTGTACGGACTGCTTCATAATTCAAAACAAAGCAGAAATGCTAGGATTAGGTTTCTTTCAGAGGAAATACTTTTAATTGTTTTTAATTTTGAATAAGTCGCTTCAAAGGTTCAGTAAACTTGTTAACAAAAATTATAATGCCATCAAAATGTATATGTATGCTTCATTTAGTTGGCCTGGACCTGGTTTAAATATTGCATAAAAGCAATTGCATGTGTGCATATGTGATATCACTCATCACCTACACATTAATAATTTCTACCACCAGTAGCTAATTAGATAACCCATTTTTTTATTCACCAAAGGTTTTTCATATTTTAACGGCCCCTTGGGCTAAAAGAATGGTACCCAGTTACTTTCATTTGTTTCTGTCAAACAAGGTTTATTTTTACAACAAAGACACAGTTCCGTAAAATAGCTGTTTTGACTGAAAAAGTGAAGGAACTTAACAATTTAGTTGTTTTCAGTCAGTTTTACTAGGAAATTTAACATTATGCACACACACATACACACACACACATACACACATACACACATATGCTCTCTCTCTCTTTTTTCTCTGTATCTGGTAAGTCTCCAATCATTCTGGCACATTACAAGGATTTAATTGTAAGCCTCTCATATTGCACTCATTTTTAATGGTGCAGTCATGATTTGAATTTTTCAAGCTACATCTAAAAAACAGTTGTCTGGACCACTGGTGTTTGGCACCACACTGTGCTGCCTTGTTGGAGCCCAATTTTCTCATTCAGGTCCAGAAATCCTACACAGAAGCTAGCTGTGGTTCATGTTCATAACAAAGATGAGAAGCTTGACTCCTTTGGAGGATGGTCTGGGCCACTGGACACTTACACCCTCCTGTTGGCTGACTGACGAAAGGTCAGTATTGTCATTTTGCTGTGAACAACTTACCTGTCCTTTTGTCTAGAGGAAGGGTGCAGCAAAGGAGTTGAGACAAGGGAAACAAGCATTTGTCAATGCCGAATGTTGCTTGCTTCTATGTGCTGTTTAGGTATTTGGAAGTCATTGGAGCGCAAATATTGAAAATGTGCGAACTCACGAGCGTGCGTAGGAACTGCGCAATGCACACTCATAAAACAGTCATTTTTAGGAATTTTTTGTCCAAATTTTCAACATAGCCATTTTAAGACCTCTGCTCATGAGCAGTGTCACTGTGATTTAGTTAATGTGTCCCATACATTGAGTTTGCACACCGACTGCGCCATTGTGCACTACATGGGTGGAAACACGTTTTGGGCAGGATGTGAAAAATGACAGCTATACTGCTCATAAGGAGGTGTGGTAAAATGGCAATGCTGAAAATCTGGAGTGAAAATATTGAAAATTTGCGAACTGACGAGCCTGCATAGGAACTGCGCAACGCACGCTCGTAAAACAGTCATTTTTGGAATTTTTTCACCAAATTTTCAACATAGCCATTTTAAGACCTCTGCTCATGAACAGTGTCATTGTGATTTTCTTAATTTGTCCCGTACATTGATTTCGCACACCGACTGCGCCATTCTGCGCTACATGGGCGGAAACACATTTTGGGTGAGATGTGAAAAATGACAGCTGTACTGCTCATAAGATGGTGTGGTAAAATGGCAATGTTGAAAATCTGGAGTGAAAATATTGAAATTCCGTGAATTTACGTGCCTGCGTAGGAACTGCACAATGCATGCTCGTAAAACAGTCATTTTTTGGAATTTTGGCACCAAATTTTCAACATGGGGTTTTTGGGACCCCTTCTCATGAGTGATGTCACTGTCGTGGTGGTATTCAGACCCAAAGGGTGATTTCACAGTCACTGCGTGAAATCACCCTTGAACCGAACTAACACCATGACAGTGACATCATTCATGAAAAGGTCCCAAAACCTATGCTGGTGAATAAACGCATAAATTCATATCGAGATATGCACAAAAGTTGAAACCCCTATTCTAGGCCATTATACAGCTTACCGGCATTTCCTCAGTTCGTGGTCGGCTTTGAAGAGTGCAGACGTGTTCCGGTCCACGAAGATCGCCATGCGAGTCCGGAGGTAAGTATGGGGTGGCGGGCTGGGGTGCGGCGCGCTGGGTGGGCTGCGGGTTGTGGGGGGGGTGGCGCTCCGCTGGACCGTTTTCAGTTTTTAGTTTAAAATAAAAAAAGACTACGTGGGACCGTTTGCCATTCTGGGGTGGGCTCCCAGCGTGGCACAAGGACATTAGGCGTTCAGCCGACGGAGATTGGGCACCCGTCAGCCTATGGACTCATTGCCCGCTGGGGTGGACTCCAGCGTGCTACTCTAACTGGGGGGCGCGCTCAGCCGACGAGGATTGGGCACCCGTCGGCTACGCATGAAGTGCGGGGGCGTGCGCCTGCGTGTGTAGGGGACTAAACTGCCGTGAGCCTTATCTCTGCTCACTGGAAGCGTGGCCCCCTTTCAATCTGGTGCCATTGCATTTTGGAGCGTGTCATAGACAGCTCCAAAATGCATTGGCTTACAGGGGCTGCGCCTGCCAGCTGGCTGACTGAATTGGAGGAGGAGGTGACACACCTCCGAAATCTCCGTTGATAGCACTATGTTTCTTGCACATGCGTGCAAGCAACATAAAAATGGGGAAAATAAAAATAATGAAATAGTGTCACTTCGTAAATAAACTAGAAAGAGTACATGTGGCCTTATAAACAAACTCGGGTTAGAGCCGATATGGCTGTGGAGAGTTTTTAGTAACAGCAAGAGCATTGAAAAGAATATGAGGTGCTCTCACCACACTGGAGTCAGCCGTAACTAATACTGCAGTGACTACAGTACTGCTCATGCATGATATTCTCGCATGCACAGTTTACCTTGGAGTCAGCCATGTGCAACATGGCAGCACTGCTAAGACTACATATGCGTGATACTCACGCATGTGCAGTTTAAGTCAGCATGGCTATGTTGCACATGGCAGCCATCGCTTCCACAATTGTGAAAAGGAAAAGTATTAATATAGCCTATTAAGAGCTCAGCTGTCAACTCATTATCTCCGACAGCTCCGTATAAAGTCTGAACCATCCATTGCTTAACTTTATGCAGTGGCCACGCAGGTGAAAATGAAAGATGGCATAATTATAATACTAGTATTATCAGTCTTGAACATACAGTCTTCATACAAATGTGTTAGGAGTTTTGTGTCCATTGACTTCAGGATAGAACTTAGCAGTTACAGGGACACTGTCAATCCCCTTAGGCCTCAAAGTATCTATAGTTTAAAAAAACACATTTTATGATTGTTCACATTCTACAGAGACAGTTGATGCAGCTGGTAGTTAGATTCAGATTCCTTTTTTCTTTTAAAAAGTGAAAAAATTGACTGCCCACCATACTAGTATTGCCACACAAAAATGTTTGTTTGCATTTCTTGACCAGCTCCAGTACCTCCTTCCTGGACTCAGAAACACCCCCAATGTAATCTAGCCACTCATTATGCAGTGAGGGTAGAGGAGACTATTGTATCATGAGTGGCTGCACTGTCTGAGGGTGTTTCTAATGTTCAGGAAATATGCACTAAGAGTAGTTCAATGATTTGAATCAAAACAAGACTGGGCACAGCTACACATACACCACGCATTTCAGTTTTAATAAGCAAGGAGGCAGGTGAAACAACCAGCAACATCAATGAATTTTAGAGAAAGTAAGTAATCATAAAATGTTGTTTTTTACCTAAAAATAATCTGACAAAAAAAAGGTTGACAGTGTCTCTTTAAGCCCAGCCACCAGCTGCAACCCCAGTGGAGGGGCTACACATGTTTTGACTGATGACCTGACTATTTTTCATATATTCATAGCACCATGACTGTACTGTATACATTTTGCCTTCTAAGTCTGATTACACTCTGTGTTTGCTCTGTATATTTTTTACATTGGATTTTTAAGCTTGTTTACTCCTTTACAAGTCCTCCTCCCCCAGCTCACTTCTGAAAATGAGTGTTGTCTCGGCAGCATGCTTATCCCAGTTACCACATTTTAAATCAATACCCACAGCACTGGGTGAAGGTACAGTAGGGAGGTGATGGGGCTAGGAAATCGGGTTTGGCCAGAGGATAAAATCTTTATGGGGAGAAAAAAAAAAGAAAAACAAACATCAAAGAACAAAACAAATCCTGACCTGGCCATGTTCAGATTCCTAGATTCAAGGCAGCCTCAGGTCCCCATGTAAACAAAGTTGAGTGGCATCATGCATGCATTGGCACACAGGCTCTGACTTCCCATTCATACACACATCCTCACACTTGGCAGTCTGTTCAAAAGAGGCAAAAGACTGAGCTGCCACTGGGATCAAATCAAAATGCTTAAAATTGTTCTTCATTAGGCAGACTGTCCCCTTTTGTTCTCTTTTTAACCATAGGAATGTAACTCTTTCATGACCATGAAGGCAGGAGATGCGGTTCCTTAGCACTGGCAGTGCATGTGGCATGCCGTACACAAGCATGTTCCTCATTTCTGCAGTTTTTTGAGTGGCTACTTTGTGCCCTGGAGTGGAGGCTGGAGGAAATTACCTTATGCTCCAGTTTTCCCCTTCCGGCCATCCATGCGTTGGTCTGAGTGTGCAAGTCGATAGGGTGCCAATTTTCACACTTCGCCACCCCTTCCCCAAGGTCCGTCCCCCTGGAGTTAGAATAATTAGTTGGGGGGGCAGCCCCTGACATTAAAACCAGGAAGCAAAGTGAAATCCCTATCACCCTAATGACAGGCACGCTCAGACAGGCACGTTATGAGCCCGGAATCCCAGTTTTTATATAAACCGGTGTAGTAGGCAGCTGGGGAGCATTCTCCACCACAGACAAAGCAAAACCTGACAAACCCTGTCACTATAGTGCTCCCCTCCCCACCCACAGGCTTACCAAAGAAGCAGTAGAGGAGCATTTTTCCTGTCCACACTGTATCTGCCCAGCTGCCCTGAGATGTTCCTGCCCTGTACTCTACCTGCCCTGGAATCTACCTGCCCTACACTGTATCTTCTTAACACTGTAACTGCCCCATGCTGTACCTGCCCTGCTCTTTACCTCCCTCATGCTGTACCTGCCCCAGCAATCCACCTGCCTATGCACTGTACTGTACCTACCCCACACCGTTCCTGCTCATGCAATGTATCTGCCTCCACACTATATCTAGCCCAATAGCTGACACGGTGGTGCTGAGGGTTGATGTACTGGATGCCACACCTAATGCCACACCGGAGACCTGGTTTCAACAATGGACCTGGGTCATCGGGGGTCAGCAAGGGAGGGAGACAACTGAGCATCTGGAGGACTGCTCTCTTCTCCCGGGGTGGGTTGCAGGGTGTTCCCAGCTCTGTAGTGGCCTCTGTTGGAAACTGGAGGCAGCACAAGAGCTTGCAAGGGACATCGTAGGGGGGCAGGATGATGGCAGACTCCAGCGGCAGAGGAGTGGTGGAAGCTGCACATGAGTCATTGCACGCTGCGTCCCGAGGGGGAAACACGACAAGGAAAATCCCTGGTGGACTTAGGAAGGTGATGGAGGCCATGGGAGCCTAGGCCCACATCCTGATGCCAGACCTGCCTTCCACTGGCTCCCCCAAGCCCCTCAACCCAAACCCGGACTGTTCCTCTAATCCCAGAAAGGCCACCAGGTAGGTGACGCAAGCCCTTCCCAAGTGGCTGATCTGGGGGGCTAGACATGTCTGTGGGCCTGGGAAGGGGGTGCTCTGTGTGTCTCCAGAGGAATGGAGGTTTCAGGCTGGGAGTAGATGCAGTGGCTGTGAGGGCACTCCAGAGATGCCCTGGTCCCCAGTGCAGAAAGAGAATGTACAATATATATAGATATATATATATCTATATATATCTATATATATATAT
Source organism: Neoceratodus forsteri (assembly GCA_016271365.2). Classification (NCBI taxonomy): domain Eukaryota; kingdom Metazoa; phylum Chordata; order Ceratodontiformes; family Ceratodontidae; genus Neoceratodus; species Neoceratodus forsteri. The sequence goes on from CM057459.1 coordinate 83,908,741, forward strand.
AATATATATATAGATATATATATATAGATATATACCTAGCCCACACTGTTCTTGTCTTCACTGTACCTGACCCACTCTGTACCTGCCTCCACATTGCATCTGCACCCACACTGTAAGTAACAGAGTTTTCAGTCTCCAGTGCTATCAGTCCCTCAGGTCACCTCGCACCAAGCGCACTAAACACACCACAGTGTGGTGAAGCCTGTACTGCACCTGCCCTGTTCATGACCCTACAAACAAACAGGGAGCTTCAGTCTCTACTGCTGTAAGGTGACCAGTCCCTCACTTTTCACAAGCATTAAATACATCACACGGGGAACACTTTATTTATTTAGTTATTTATGTATTACAGTATGTATGTATAGATGTATGTATGTATGTATGGATGAATGGATGGATGGATTGATTGACTGATTGATTTTATTTAAATTTTGATGACCAGGTAGTCGCACTGAGACATGTAAGTTGTATAATACAATACACGGGAGAAAATAGCAAGTAAATAAAATATATTTTACATACAGTGAACATTAGTTTATAACAAATTCGAGTAGACCCGCATGATACCTATCGTTCTGGATAAACAGAGGGCTTCAGTCTCCAGAACTGTTAGTCCCTCACGTTTCACCAGCATCAAATATATCACACTGTGGGGGGAGTCTCAGCATACCCTGTACTTGCCTGCACTCTCTCTGTTGATAAATATAGGGCTTCAGTCTCCAGTGCTGCTAGCCCCCCACCTTTCCCCAGCAACACATACACCACAGAGTGATTAAGTCTTATGTTGTAATCAGTATAGCATAGTGGTTAAGGACACTGACCTACAAACCTGGAGACCTGGGTTTTAATTCACAGCCCCAACTTGCATACCGTGTGACCCTGAGCAAGTTACTTAACTTCCTTGTGCTCCCAGGTCACACCAGGAAACAACTTAGGCTTAGCATGCTTTTACTGGTTAACCTATTTTCCCTTTCCCCAAGTCTGCACTGTACCTGCGCGCTCTACACCTCTGCTTACAGGCAAACATACAGCTTCAGTCTCCAGTGCTGTTAGTCCCTCACCTTTCCCAAGCACTAAATACATCACTCTATGGAGAAACCTGCAATGCACCATCCTACACCATGTCTGTCCCTGTAGCTAAACAGAGGGTAAAAAAAAACAAAAACTTTTTTTTATACAGAACAACTGCAGCAGTCAGAAATAAGATGGTTAGAGGGGCTTGTGTATATTTCAAATAGAGCAACAGCCAGATGCAAATGCATAAAGTAACTATAAATAATATTCCATACTTTCATTAGTGCACAGCACCCCTGCAGGAAAATGCAACATTATCCTTATTTTCAGTTGTGAACAAATAAGTCTTTGCCTCCCAAAATTGGCAGTCTTACCTTAACATGCCCACAGCAGATTCAAAGAAACACATTCTCAGGCTACCAGGACACTTACGAAGCCTGGAATTTGGAGTTCTTATCTTAACAATCTGATGCTATTTATGTTAGAAGCACTTGACACTTCTTGAGACAGCAAAGTACCTCTTGTGTGTACATTGGAACTTACTTATCTTTGTTGTGCTGGATAGCACTTATGTTTCTCAAGTTTGCTAGACTCATGTAAGGGGGCTGGAATTTGGATTCCTTATCTTAAATGCTATATTGTTATTTATGTTAAAACCACTTGAGAGTTCTTGAGTTCCAGAAACCCAGCAGAGAGAAGGTAGTATTTCATTTAACTGGCATAGTGATGTGCAGTTGTTGTGGAAGGATACACTGAAAAGTATTAAAATGTGTGCTTTGGTATCCCATTTTTGCAGCTACAGGTAGCCAGATGACTACAGACTCCACCAGTAGCTATAAAAACAAAACAAAACAAAAAAAACAGAAACAAACAAACAACTGTTTTTCTAATCAGATGCATATTTGTAAGGAGAAAAAATTAGTATTTGCCATATACTGAATGCTAGCAATAATACCCAACAGGATGGGTGGTACTGGGTTATACTGGACTGCCACAGGGGCATAATGAGGCCTAAGACCACAGGTGGAAAGCCTCATAACCTCTGGAAGGTCTGGCATAGCCCAAACTGCCCACCCTGGAGGGTATTATTGTGCTTAGCGGATGGGCTCTGCTTCTCAATGTTAGAAAAATAATTCTTAAAATAAAAAATAACATTAAAATAATTAGAAAAAGCAACTTGTAGGTTAAATAGTCCTTCTACTGGTACATTGTCAGCAGAGGGTGCTGAGCTATTTGGAGGGTGCTGCAGTTTTTAAGAGCATTTTTCCCCAATGCGTCTTTGTCTCTAATCTCTCCTCCTCCCTAACACTCGATACTATATGTAGACTCATGTTTTTCTTTTTGCTTTTAATTGCAGTTTGTGATTTAAAGGTGGCCAATCAGGAGCAGGGTTTGCATGGTTGACAACTTGGATTATGTGCATCAGCATGACATTGGGAGCAGAGCGGGAGAGGTCAAGAAATGACAGTGATTAGCACACAGTGTGCTGGTATCAAGCTATTTATTTTTAAGCACCCTCTCCCCGCTGTCTAGGGACCTGGTGTAAAAAAGGGGGAGTGGGCAACACTTAGCAGCTGAACACATCCAGAACACAAAATTGAAGATGGCACATACTGGTAGTAGTTCTTAGAGATCACAGGCAGTCACAAGTTGCAGCCAGAAACAGAGTGCTTGAAGGCAGGAGTCATGGGCTGTAGAGGCAAGCTAGAGTTAGCAGGCAGATGTCAAAATTAATATTAAAGCAGCAGGAGGCCACACTGAAGTAAAATGTTACACAAACAAATTAATTTATTCTCTGCCAAATAACAAAGCAGCTCCTGGGAGCTAGGGCTATGGTTTTCAAGGGGAAAACAGTTCCCCTGTGGAACAAAGCCATGGTACCAGGCTTGTGGCTGAGAAGGCCTTGATGTTGGATCCTGCTGAGTGGGGGGCTCAGAAACATGTAAGCAGCAGCAAAACCAAGTTGGTCTCAACATTACATCTGGGCCTCACTTAACCTCAGTAGCTTGAGCACTGGCCTACCGCTGTCCCCCTCATACATGTGCGGTAGTGCTTAACAGGCTGCAGCTCTTTCATTCCTTCCCTTTCATCCTGCAACACAGAGCCTTCGGCACCTGGGCTCACAGCATCCCTGCATAACTTATACCACAGGTGATCCAGGGGACACAGAAGACACCCATAATCTTTCACCACAGGCTGTCTTCAGAGAAATGGAGTTCCACGGGGAAGGGGGCTTCCACCACCACCACTCCCCATGACTCAGGCTGCCACCACTGCACCACCCCCTCCATTCATCACAATACCAGGCCTCAGGTCAGGAACTAGGCCCAGTTCTACCCTGGTACAACACTGCATGCAGGTGGGTCACTTCTTCTTCCCCAGGTTGTGGCTCCCAATGTGGACCCAGTCCCAGCCACAGCACAGATCCCTAGACCACCTCAACCGCCACCGAGCGGACTACATTGCCAAGTTGCCATGGTCCAAATCCTGGGTTGGGACTGGAGCCCCAGCCCACATAATGCTCTCGAAACTCTTCCTCCCACCAGCCTCTCCCAAATAGAAAAGACCTGCCCATTAACTACCTCCAGGGAGGACTGGCTCCATCTGACCAGTGAGCAGGCCAGCACCCAATAAAAAAATGGGCAAGTGGGAGGAGAGGGTCAGTTTAGTAAGCATCCCCCAAAGGGGGTGCTTACACTATCCCCTCCTTTAAACTATTCACCTTCTGGTGAATGGGGCACCTGGCTACCACTACCGAGACGATTGAAGGACAAGATATGCCTTCCCCCGCCACATGGGGAATCTCCATAAGGAGGGCTCTACAAAACAAAGGACACAAAACCCCTACATCCTCCCCCAAAATAGTGCTGCTGCCAAATTTAGGACCCAGCACCACAGCTACTGACACCCCAACTAAAACAGTTCCCCCCAAAATTTTTGCAACAACATCAATACAACAGTTTAGAAGATATGCTGCAGGATATTTAATACATTTTTTCATTGTTCCCTGTACCATTCACTACCAACTTGCATCCCCAAACACACACATGTACATACCAAAAATGCTTCACTTAAAATGACTTCCATCTATTTGCATTCCAAACAAACAACCATACTAACTGGCACACACCATTCACCCACTACACTCTGTCCCCTGTGCAAGAGGGGTACATTAATTCATAGTCCAAAAGACGGCAAAGTCCAAGATGCTTAGTCCTTTGGAAGTCTAGGGCATGAAACTTTCTTTTTAGTACACAAATAACCATCTGAACAGTAATTTTCCCTCTAGCCAAACATGAACGGCAACTTGCAACTTTTTTTTTAAACTCAGCTTTATTCATAGAGTAAATAGCCACAGTTACACAATTAAAAAGAACATAAATATTTGTTTATTGGTAGTAATGATGGATCCAGGTTACATGCATTTTATGGCATGAGAAGTACAATATCTAATGTAGGCTGTGGCACAAAGAAGGTTTTTGTTAGTTGTCCTGGTGTCATCAAAGGGATAACACCAGATCCAGTCACATAAATAAGACAGGAATTGTATAAGCTGACACTAAACCCTTATACAACAACAATGGCAGCAAACTAGGCCTCAACCTTTTGGTTGCATGTCATAACTTTTCCTCCAACCCCAAAATTAATACCTACATGAGGTTGACTAATAGTGCTAAAAAATTAAAAATTTTGAAACGTCCTGTCCTAGATGCTAGACAGCAAGAAGAAGGTCTAGGGCTTCAACCCAGTCAGTGCTAATAGTGCCTTCCCACTCAGGCCCAAAATTAAGCTGACCAAGGCTTTTCAGGTATCCCAACTTGGCCCCTAAATCCCTGCCCAAAATTCCAATAACAGATGCCCAGGGTCCTCTAAGATCCCTCTGGATGTGTCATCCATTCTGAAGTAACCAGGCTTCCCATTGCTGCCAGTGCAGAGCATGATGGTCATGTTGAAACCTCAATTTGGCCATGAGAGATTCCATCATTATTACACTCTTGACCCTGTTGATCCAGTCTTGGAGTGTGGGGGTTCCCTACTGAGCCCCTTGGCTGTAATGCACTTCGGCCTGACTACCAGTAGTATAAGCACCACCCTTCGAGAGTCCCCCTTAATTGCACCACAGTGGAGGTACCAAGGACACAATCCTCAAAGGTGTGTGGGATAACTACTCCTGTCACCTCTTTTACTGCTTCTTCCAATTTTCCCCAAAATGTGGCCAACACAGGGCAACCCCAGAGGATGTGCCAATGACTTCCCTCCTCACCACATCCCCTCCAGCATGAGACATCGCCTCCTGTGTAGTGGTGTGTGACCAGGAGTACCCAGAAGTAGTGGAAGAGAATTTCCACTAAAACTCCCACCATACCGGGGAAGAAGTCACCTTCCAACCAAGTTTTAGTCTGAGATTCCAGTCAGAGTCCCATATCGTTATATTAACCTCCCTCTCCCAGGCTGTTCCGTGGTCATCTGGGGAGTCCCTTCTCACCTCTGGCAGTAATTTATATAGGTTTGCCAAAGGTTTAATTTTGGCAGACACTGTTACTACCCCATACAAAAAGTTTTCCAAACCTGAATATGGTCAGGTCAGTCTCCTAAGATGGTCCGAGGATGTGTATAAAATGCCTGACCTGCATATATCTAAAAAACTCTGTATTATCCCAGCCAAACTTATCTTTTACTCTCTGAAATGGAATGCATCCACCATTCTCTATTAGTTGTGTAAATCTGGTGACCCCCGTGCCTCCCATCTTGCAAACCCCAAGTTTAACACAGGGGGGAAAAAGTGTGTCTCATGTTGAATAAGGGATAAAGGAGCTTCTGTCAGCTTTCTGACCTTCAAGAGCACATATATCCCGTGTTTTACCCATCTGTTTCTAATAAGGCGTGCATATTCCTAGTGTGCTGGAGCCATGGTCATAGTGTGTAGCGGTCTCCCCTCTGATAGCTCATTCTCCATCTCATACCATCGCAACTCCAGTCTCTGCTTGGACCAGGACAGGACTGGTCCCATTTGGGCTGCTGGTGTATATAAATGAAAATTAGGTAAGGCCAAACCCCCCTTCTCCTGAGGAAGAATAAGAAATCACCTAGCAACAATGTTTTTTTTAATGCTGCCAGATAAATCCCTGGGTTTCCTTAACAATTTGTTTCAAAAGGAGACTGGAAGTCTCAATGGGATACTCTGAAACAAAAACAGGAGTCGGGGTAGGATGTTCATTTTTATCACAGAGATACATCCCACCAAAGTAAGGGGCAAAATTTGCCACCTTGCTAAGTCCTTTTCCACTGCTTCCCAAAGCCTCCCATAGTTTAGGGAAAAAAGCTTAGAATGATCTGTGGAAATTTGTATACCCGGGTATCTAATTTGGCCCTTTGGGGCCCATCTAAAGGGAAAGTTATCTCTAAATCCCCGAGGTGCTTTCCCACTCAATATCAGAGCCTCAGACTTTGAAAAGTTAATCTTATACCCAGAGATTTCCCCAAAGAACTGTAATGTCACAAAATGCTGGTGTGGACTCCACCGGACAGGATAGAAAAAATATGGAATCGTCTCCATATAAGGAAAGCTTCTACTCCAGATCCCCCCACCCATGACACCCGATATTCTCAAATTTTGTCTGACTTTTATAGCAAGGGGCTCCAGACTTGGAGCCGGCCTGGTGGCGCTGAGGGTTGAGGCCCTGGATGTCACACCTCTCGCCATGCCGGTGACCTGGGTTCAGGAACAAGCCGGGGCCACTGGGAGTCAGCGTGGGGGGGAGAGATTGAGCATTCACAGGACTGCTGTCTCTTCCCGGGGTGCATTCAGGATGCCCTCGCTTTTGGAGCGACCTCTGGAGGCGGCTGGAGGAACGCTGACTGTAACAGTGCGGCATATGTCTGGGGATGGAGCCATGGCAATTTGTTGCCTTGCTGGCCGGGCTCCATGGGGAGAGGGGGGAAACAAAAAAGTACAAAATCCCCGGCTCACCGAGGAGATGATGAGGGCCTCAGGGATCTCCCTCTCATCCCCAATGCCAGGCCAGGCCACTCCAGGGATCCACGACCGACATCCCAGAGGGATGGACCCTCTAATTTCAGAAAGAGTGGGCCCTGTTCCGGGGGGCGATCAGGAGTGCTAGGAAGTTCCTCTGGGAGGGGTTGAACCGGTGATGGCTGATCACGGTGGGGAGAAGAAGGGGCAGGATTGAGTGGGCACCTCTGAAGGATGCCTCAGAGAGTACCGGTGCATAAAAAAAAAAGGTGGTTCCAGACAAAGGGCAAACAGTAGCGGGGAAAGAGGGCAGCCCTGTCTGTTACCCTTTGTCAGTGGAAAGAAGGGGGAGCTTACTCCGTTTACTCTCACCTGCGCCTGCGGTCACCAATATGACTGGGAAATTGTATGTAGAAATTTGGGGCCAAATTTCATTTTTTCCATGGATGCTGTTAGAAATTTCCAATTAACCCTATTAAAAGCTTTCTCTGCATCCATGGATGTGGCTCTTTGGAACTGTTCTTGCATACCTTGAGTGGAAATGATATTGAGTAACCACCTGATATTGTCAAAAGGATACCTCCCTGAAATACATAGATACATAGATACATAGACAGTGTTGGCAGATAAGGGCCTATGGCCCACCCAGTCTGCCCATTTGAGCTTGTAAGTTTAGTTTGTTTTCCTAGAAGTCTGCTGCACCTTACCCCTGACCTCCAGAATTCCTTTATGTCTATCCCATGCATTCTTAAATCCCGTGATTGTTTCAGCCCCCACGACATCCTCTGGCAGGGTGTTCCACTTGTCCACCACCGTTCTGTGAAGAAATTCTTTCTCATGTTTCCTCTGAATCGTCCTCCTCCAACTTCATCCATGCCCTCTAGTCCTGGAACATCTTTTTCGCTTAAAAATAGTGTTTTCCTGCACCCTGTTCCTTCCTGTAAGATACTTGTATGTCTCTATCATATCCCCTCTCCCTCCTCTCCTCCAGGGAGTACATGTTCAGTTCCTTCAACCTGTCTTCATAGGACTTGTGATGCAATACATGCACCATCTTTGTTGCCCTCCTCTGAACCTTCTCTACCCTGTCTATGTCCTTACGTGGGTATGGTCTCCAGAACTGTACACTGTACTCCAGGTGGGGCCTCACTAGTGTCTTGTATAGCGGAATTATGACCTCCCTTTTCCTGCTGGTGATGCCCCTGCCTATACATCCCAGCATCCTATTTGCTTTACCTACTGCCTTGTCACACTGTTTCCCTACCTTGAGGTCATCAGAGATGATAACCCCAAGATCCCTTTCCTGCTTGGTGCATGCTATATCCTCACCCCCAACTGATATATTGTGCCAGGGTTTTGTGCCCCATATGCATTATCTTGCACTTCTTTGCATTGAATTTCAACTGCCAAACCCCTGACCATTCTTCAAGTTTCTGCAGGTCGCTTCTCCTCAGTCTACACCCTCTGGTGTGTCTACTCTGTTACAGAGCTTTGTGTCATCAGCGAACAGTGAAATTCTGCCTTCTAGGTCCTGCGCAATGTCACTGATGAAGATGTTGAATAGGACCGGGTCCAGCACTGATCCCTGTGGTACCCCACTGGTCACTCTTCCCTCTGTGGAGTGACAGCCATTTACCACCACCCTCTGTGTCCTGCCACCCAGCCAGTTACCTACCCACCACACTACTGTCCTGCCCACACCCATATTCCCCAGTTTGTGTAATAGTCTTCTCTGTGGCACAATGTCAAAGGCTTTGCTGAAGTCCAGATAGGCCATGTCCACTGCCCTCCCCTGATCCACCTCCCTAGTCACCCAGTCAAAAAATTCAACGAGGTTGGTCTGACATGACCTCCCCCTGGTGAAACCATGCTGCCTTGGGTCCTGTAGTCCATTGACACCCAGATGTTCCACCAATCTCTCCTTCAGCAGTGCTTCCATGATCTTCCCCACTACCGAGGTGAGGCTGACTGGTCTGTAGTTCTCTGCTTCCTCTTTGTTCCCACTTTTGTATAAAGGGCTACATCTGCTGTCCTCCAGTCTTTGGGTACCTCCCTGTTTCCAGTGATCGGCTAAACAGGATAGCCAGAGGTTCAGCCACCACCTCTCTTAGTTCTTTAAGGACCCTGGGTGCACCCCATCTGGCCCCATTGCTTTATCAACTCTTATTACTTCCAGTTCCTTCAGGACCCTTTCTCATGTAAAGGGACTTGTGTCCATTCTGCACCATTCTCACCCTTGTACTCCTTCAGACCCATTACCACCTCTTCCTCAGTAAAGACTGAGCAGAAATACCTGTTCAATATGTCAGCTTTACTGTTGTCATCCTCCACGCTGCCCCATCCTCCCCTTCAGTCTCACTATCCCTCCGTTTGTCTTTCTTTTCCTTATGTACTTGTAAAGGTTTGTCCCTCTCTCTTTTTTTTTTTACCAATTATTTTACCAGGTGAGACACACTAAGCTGAAAGCTTGTTTGCAGGTGCAACCTGGGAGCACGAGGAAGTTAAGTGACTTGCTCAGGGTCACACAGTATGCACCTAGGGGGCTATGGGATTCAAACCCAGGTCTCCAGATTTGCAGCTCAGAGCCTTAACCCACTGCACCATACTGCCCCTCTACCCACTGATTTTGCAATGTGCTCTTCTGTCTGAGCTTTGGCTTCCCTTACTGACCTCCCTGCCTCCCTTTGCTTCTCCTGGTACTTCTCCCTATCCCCTTCTGCCTGTGCCTTTTTGTATTGCCTGAATGCAATCTTTTTGGCTTGCACTTTCTTTGCTTCCTCTTTGGAAAACCATAATAGTCTCCTCTTCCTTTTCCTCTTGCTAACCTGCTTAATGCATAATTCTGTTGTTCTTGTAACCCCCATTTTAAATACTGCCCACTGTTCCTCGACCCCTGATTCCTGTCCCATTCCCTTAATGCCTCTTTCAAGTATCTCCCATTTCCCAAAGTCTGCCCCCTAAAATCCAGGATACGTGTTTTTGTGTGGTTTGGCTCTGCTCTTTCTGTGATTTCAAACCACAATGACTGGTGGTCACTGTTTCCCAGGTGCTCCGCCACTGTTACCCCCATCACATTGTCCCTGTTTGTGAGCACAAGGTCCAGTATTGCCTTCTGCTGAGTTGGTTTCATGACCAGTTGCTTGAGGAAGTCACCCTGAAGGGAGTCCAGGATAAATCTGCTCCTAGTTGATGCTGCTGCTGGGATGCTCCAGTCCACGTCTGGAATATTGAAGTCTCCAACCAGTACTACCTCACCCTTGTCTGCCATCCTTTGGATGGCTAGCATCAGCTCCCTATCTGTTTCTTCCTCCTGGGCTGGTGGTCTATAGACCACACCTGTTCGGATGGCTGTCCCCATTTTCCTTTCCAGCTTAACCCACAGTATCTCTCCCCGTCTGGTCTCCATGTATCAAGGAGGTTACATGAGCCTGAGCTCTGTTGGCCAGCAATTCTGTAAACAGTTTTAAGTCTACATTTAAAAGGGAAATGGGTCTATAGGACCCACACTCCAGAGGGTCCTTGCCTTCCTTGTGGAGGACCAAAATATGGGTCAGCTGCCATGAATCAGGGGTCACCCCTCTGTCCATGATCTCCTGGCACTATGGTAACCGGAGAGGCAGAAGAGAGTCAGCAAATGTTGTAAAAAATTCTGAGGGGAACACATCTGGCCTGGAGACTTGTCATTTTTCAGGTTGGTGATTTGGGCGAATAATTCTTCTCTTGTAATGGCCCTATCTAAATTGTCTATAGCCGGTTGGGACAATGTTCACACTGCCAAACCCTCAAAGAAGGAGGAGACCTTCTCTTCATAGCCTAGAATAGGTTCCTGAGAGTACAGAATTTTATAAAATTCTGCAAACTTCTTAGTAATTTCCTCTGGGCGACTGATAATTTTGCCTCCATTTGATTGATCCCCAAGTTGTGGAACTAGCCTACTTATCTGCTGTTGTTGCAATGTGGCCACCAATAGTTTTCCTGCCCTATTGCCACTTTTTTATAATAATTCTGGCAAATTCTCCAATACATGGCCTCTGTTTGTGATGTGAGCACTTTTTCTAATGCCAGACGCTTTTCTGTTAAAACTTTCTGCATCTAGCTATTCAATGAAATTTAGTGTTGGAATTTGAGATCTGCCAGCTCTGTCTCCAGGTTTATTCTTTTCTGTTCTCTATATATTTTGTCAGCAGAGGAATATCCTATAATGACTCCTCGGAGGACTGCCTTTAAGATATCCCACCTAACCACTTGTGAAGTCAATCCTGCTGGATTTTCTCGCTCATAGGTTTGAATCACAGTGGTGACCAGGTCCTTAAATTCTTCATTGTTTAAAATACCTATAATAAATCTCCAATGAGAATTTCTGATCTGGGGTGACAGCTCTAGTCTTAGCTTAACTGGGGTGTGATCTGATAGGGTGCAAGTCATTATCTGACAAGACAACACTGTATATATCCATGCCTCCATATGAAAGAGGAGCTCTATTCTGGTGTAGCAGTTGTGTCTCTCGGAGAAGTGTGAAAAATCTCTCATTCTCCCATTGACCCTCCTCCATACATCTGTCAGTCACAGGATTTGTAACATACAGAGCAGTGTGTGCTCTGCCATCCTTAGTTTGGTTTTCAGGGATTCCCCCCCCCACTTATCTAGGGCTAGTGACAGAATGGTATTGAAACCCCAAAATGCAGAGCTGGTCAGTAACTTTAAGGGTATCTGTGAAAAGTTCCTAAAAAAAGAGGCCGCCTCTCTGTCATCATTCAGGGCATACAGACAAGTAATGGTGCAGGGTATTTCCCCAAGGAGGGTCTGGAGTACAACATAATGCCCCTCTGGGTCAGTCTGGATGGATGATACCTGAATAGGGCAAATTTTATGGATAAGAATAGCAGTACCTCTATGATGAGGATAGGCCAAATAGGAAGAGGCATAAACCTGACCTACCCATCTACGGCTTGGTTGCTGGTGTTCACTGTCCGTAAGATGGGTCTCTTGAAGTAAAGAGATTTGGGTTTCCATCCTGCTCAGCTCCTGAAGTACCCTTACTCTCTTCACTGAACTGTTAAGTCCTCTGCCATTGTAAGTTGTTATAGTCAAATCACCCATGGCAACTAGTCTAAGAAATGGTGGAAATTATCAATGGGTGCCCCCTCTCTGTCGAGCCAGGCCCCCAAGGAAGGTGAGCAGGAGGAGACACACAGCCTAAAAACACAGTTTAAAACACAATAACAAATACAACACTGTACAACTGTTAAACTGGTTCGGAGAGAAAAAGTCAGTTTGCAAAAAAGTAAGAACAATAACCCAGTAATCTGCTTCAATAATGTCACGTAGAGCCCTTCACTCTTTGAGTGATGGGTATGAGAGAAGGTGCTGGCTCGAGTTCCACACTGTGTCACCTGCCCCCCCCCCGGAGCCAAAAAGCAACATGAGTGGTGTCACCTGCCATGATGCAAGCAACAAATACCCCCCACAGATGTGATACAATAGTGTAAGATATGGGACAAGGGTAGCGGAGTTTGTTGAGAATACCCCATCCCTCTGTACTTTGTCCCATAACAATGTTATGCTTTCCAAATGGAACTGGTAGGCCCCAGAAAATAGAGGGAAAAATTAAGGGACCCAGGAAAGCACTTCAAATTTTGCAAAGAAAAGTCAAATAGAGCAAAGGATACGTCTCCATCTCTCTTGGGGTGCTGAAGAAATGCCCTGAGTCTCCCCTTCATCCCACTTACCCAACAGGTTAGTAGTCCCATGGTGTGAAACTGCCAAATGTTCACCTTTGCATTTCCATTTCTCCTGTGATGGTGCCTCAGTCCTGGGAGACGGTTGGAAAATCCTCCTTGTGATTTGATTTACGGATACCATCTCTGCTCCTTTTATTCAAGGTTGCAGCCGCTTGCAACTTGGGCCACAGGCCTAGACTTGTATTCAGGAGAGCCTGGGGGAACTTCTTATTTGCTGGGGACCACTGTCCCCATTCTAGTTCTTTCAACTGCCCTGGATTGATGAGTTTATTGACCACGATGTTCAGGGCTGCCAGGTACTTCTTGGCTTCTGTCACCATTTCAAACATTTTAACTCCACTATCTGAAGTGATTCTTAATTTAGCTGGAAAATCCACTTAGGCTTTTAGGCCCTTAGCTCTGAGCGCCTTTATCACAGGAAACCATAGCTTCCTCCTAGCCATGGTCGTAGGGGCATAGTCCGATTCAATGAAAAGCCTTGTGTCTCCAAAAATTATCTCTTTTTGCGACCAGGCTTTATGTAAGACCATTTCCTTAGTGCGGTAGTCCAGGAAGGTGATAACTAGAGCGTGTTCTGGCTTTTGGATCTTGGGGGGGGGGGTGCAATGAACAGTAACTTTAACATGAACGTCAGCATTTCAACAATAAGGAGAGGGAATAATTGAAAAAGCTCACCCATCTTGAAGAAGTCCCAACAAAAGTCCAAGGGGGTATTGAAGCACAATCCTGAGCATACAAATAATGAGTCCATCCAGAAATCACCCTTTTACAGGGTGGGCCTCTTCTGCAGGGGTAATAAAATTGTGGATCTGGCTTGGTGATTTCAGCACCAAATGAATTGGTAGATGTAATGTAATATTTGGTGTGCCTCCCCATAACATTTTTTATCAACACAAAATGCTTGAATAACGTGGGTCCAGTTCAGACCGTGGAGTTGCATAGCAACCTTGCTTTCATGATGGTAGAAACTGCAGGGGGTCCAGAGTGACAATTTCTCAGCTGAAGCTTATCCACTGCTCCTCTGAATGTCCAGTCAGATCTCTTCTCCTCAATCACATCCCAGAATCATTCAGGTATATATGGATATTCCTCTTTAGGGTACTCTGTGCAAATCATCCAGCGCACCCACAGTTCAGCTTGTGACCACTCCAGGATGCCATGCACACTGGTCTGAGGGGCCATTCCTTCTTCTAGCCACACCCCAGAGTGATACTGAACATTCAAAGGGTCATCAGGTAACAGTCCATCCATCTTTTCCTAAAGAAGAATACACAACTGAGGCAGCCTTGGGGTGTTGTCAGGCAATGAAAGCTGAGCGCATTGATATGGCTAGGGAATTGCCCTTTCCACATCTTGATCCTGGAATGCCATCAGTGTGGGCAACATGCCAGGTGGCAATACAGGGAGGTCTCCATGAACGGAACCACAAGGGCTAATCTTTTGCACCTTAACATCAGGCAACTCCTGTCCTGATGCAATAGCCTCATGGTCTATGGACCTGAAGGACTGGTGGGCATGAAAGGAGGTCCTGACTCCCTGGACCCTGGAGAGTCCACAGATTTTACAGGTCAATCACCCACTCTCCCTCTGCCATGGGGAGGCTCAGGCACCTTTGGCAGAGAAGGGCAGTGCAGATGACTGTGTCCTTTCTCCACCTGAGTGTCCTCCTCTTCCTCAGGCCTCGCTTCAAGAGCAGACAACTCCAAAGGTGTAGTAGTGGATCTTACTTCATCCCAGGTGTCCAGGCTGCCAATTGACAAAACAGTGGTGGTCTCAAAGGACATAGATGGTGCTCATGGCCATGTTGGCATATAGGGTGGCACAGAATATACATTAGTCATTGGAGGCACCTCTCGAGCACATGAGGAGCACAAGGGAAACCTAACCACTCCAACTCCTTGATAGCTGTACCTCACACATAGGTCCATCGATGGCCCCCTCCTTGCATTACTCCAGAGCCAGGATAAGAGCAATGATGGCAGCATCACAGGGGGAATCTCTGTCTGGAAGATTTTCTGCCATTTTGCCCAAATTCCTCAGCTGCTGTTACCTCCACAGTCTCACAAGACATGGCATCTGCCTGCACAGTCACCCACAATTTCATGTCTCTGCCTCAGCCAATCAGCGTCTTCATAGTCTGTTTAGCATAGGATCACCTATGCAGATCTGTCCCCACACTGGTGCCAAAGTAAGACAGGCACAAATCTCCAGCCAAGATGGTGCGGTACAGGAACAGCACACAAGAAAACAAGTCTTAGTCCACAAAGATGCTGCCAATGCCCACAGAACCTCCAAGTTACAGTCCTGCACACCAAAATTTAATGATCCCAGATGAGCCTTGTAGCCACCCCCTCCTCGCTGTCAAGGGGTCTGGTGGGGAAAAGGGAAGGGGACACCACTTAGTAGCTGAACACATCCCATTAAATCTTCCTCTCCCTGAGCCTTCTTCTCAGCACGCTCTCCTTTTCCTTCACCACTTAGCTCCTCACTCCTATCCCTATCCTTTTTCTATTACCAACTTGCCCCTGCTTAGTTTTGACCTCTGGCAGGGTTCTCAGCATCCTGGAGGGGTCTAGCACTGGGCAAGCCTTCTCCATCCCCTCTTCTTCCCCTCTTTCCTTTCTACCCAACTTGTCCTTGCCTAAATCTGCAAACTGCCCTCTGTTGGGATTCTTAGTACCCTGGTGATGTCTACTCTCAGGTAAGTTTCTTCCCTCCCCCCTTTTTTCCCTTTCCTCTTCTATCCCCCCTATTCCCTCTACTCAACTCGTCCTCACCTAATTCTATCCCCTGGCAGGGTTCTCTGCATCCTGGAGGGGCCCAGCCCTGGGAAATTGCTCTTCCCTAAGTCCCCCTCCATCCTTTCTACCCAACTAGTCCTTGCCTGATTCTGTGCTCATGCAGGGTTCTCAGCATCCTGGGGTGGCCTGGCCTTAGGCAAGTTTCTTCTCTCCCTCCTCTTCCCTCCTTTCCCTTCATCATTTCTTTTCTCTCTTCCCAACTTGTCTTCACCTAGTTCTGCCCCCTGGCAGGGTTCTCAGTATCCTGGAGGGATCCAGCACTGAGAAATTACTCTTCCTTCCCTCCCCTTTCCCCTCCATCCTTTCTACCTAACTCGTCCTCACCTGCCTCTGCTCTCTGGCAGGGTTCTCAGCATCCTGGAGAGGCCTAGTCTTGGGCAAGTTTCTCTCACCCCTCCTCCTCCTTCACTTTTATCATTTCCTCTAATATCACTACCCAACTTGTCTTTGCCTACTCCTACCACTTAATCTAAGTCCTCACCTCACCTCACCTCATTCTGCCACTGGCAGTGATCTCTGCACTCTCAGTTCCAGATATGACTCATCCTTCTCTATCCTATCCCTTCCCCCCACCTCTCTCCTGCCCCCCTCTCTACCCTCTGCACCTAAACAAAGGAATTAGTTCACTTGAGCTAATAACTTGCACTTTTAGTTCTGTCTGAGGTGCTCCCAGATTGCACTAGTCCTTTGTTAGCTTGCCCCTTGCAACTAATTATTTGCTCAGTTTGCTCCAGTAATGTTCCCTGATCATTATCCTCTCCTTGTCCCAGCTGGTTTCCCCTGTCTAACCCTCTACCCTCCTTGATGACCCCTCACTGCACCTCATTCATTCAATAATTGCTAAATAATCTGCCTCTTAACTGTGGTCCATTCCTGCAAGGAGTTGGGTACAAGGCTTCATTAAATTTATGTTCCTCAAATATGCCACGTGTAACTAAATGCATATTCCACAGGTATGATATATTTAACTGTATGTTATGTCCCAAATGCTATATACAATATTTTTTAACTGCATGTCTTGTTACAAATGTAATTGAATGGTTAATTTCTCAGATATATTAAATATTAAACTGTATGTCTAATTCTTCATCCAATTGTTACCTCTCCCCCAGGTCACACCAGGAGATGAGCAACTTGTTGTTCAGTATGCCTTCCTGGTGAAACATGTCAATAAAATATAAATAAACATCCAGAACACAAAATTAAAGATGGCACACACCTGTAGTAGTTCTTAAAGTTCACAGGTGGTTGCAAGTTGCAGGCGGAAATGGGGTGGTTGAAGGCAAGAGTCATGAGCTATAGAGGCAAGCTGGAGTTAGCAGGCAGATGTCAACATTCATATTAAAGCAGCAAGAGGCCACGCTAAAGTAAAATGTACTAAAACAAATTAATTTATTCTCGGCTAAATAACAAAGCAGCTCCTGGGAGCTGGGGCTATGGCTTTTAAGGAGAAAACATTTCCTCTGTGGCACAAAGCCATTGCACCACACATGTGGCTGAGAAGGCTTTGATGTTGGATCCTGCTGAGTTGGGGGGTCAGAAACATGTAAGCAGCAGCAAAACCAGGTCGGTCTCAACATTACATCTCTGCCTAACTTAACCTCAGCAGCTCAAAAACTGGTCTACCAATCTTCCCCTTGTACACTCGCAGTGGCACTAAACCGGCTGCAGCTCTTCCATTCCTTCCTTTTCATCCTGTGACACAGGGCTTCTGGCACCCAGGCCCCAAGCATCCCTGCATAACTTATACTGTGGGTGATCCAGGGGACAAAGAGGGCACCCTTAATCTCTCCCCACAGGCTATCTTCAGGGAAACAGAGTGCCACAGAGGTACAGGAGAGGTGGGTTGCCACCACCGCCGCGCCCCAAAATAAAGGCTTCCACCACTGTGCTGCTCCCTCTGTTCCTCAAAATAACAGGTCTCAGACCAGGAACTAGGCCCAATCCCACCCTGGTGCCACTGGGCATGCAGGTGGGCCACTTCTTCCCCAAGCCATGGCTCCCAATGCAGACCCAGTCCCAGCCATGCTGCAGATCCCTAGACCATCTCAACTGCCACTGAGCAGACTACATTGCTGAGTAGCTAAAGTCCAGATCCCAGATTGGAGGGCCCACTTGATGCTCTCGAAACTATTGCTCCTGCTGGCCTCTCCAAAATGGAACAAAATGCCCATTAAATACCCCCCAAGGAGGACTGGCCTCAGCCGACCAGCGGGCAGGCCAGTCCCCAATGCCAAAAATGGGCAAGTGGGAGAAGAGGGTCATTTCAATAAGTATCCCCCAAAGAGGGTGCTTACTTATTATTTATTTATTTTTCCTAAATAACTGTTTAAAGGAGAAGTGTTCTTGAGCAGCAGGCGGTGATAGTGAAGGGGAGCAGAGTGGGTGTTGATCCTGGGTGAGCCAGGAAAATTGTCTCCAATAGTGCTGAGCACACATCATGCTAGTGCTGATACTTTAAAATACAATGTTTAAATCTGAAATGTAAGAAGAAATGTGAATAATGTTTGACAGATTATTTTTCTGTAAAAGGAAGTTTTGTATGAACCCGGCTACCACTTGGTTATGGGGGGGTGGCATGGGGTTATCTCTCTCTCTCTCTCTCTCTCTCTCTCTCTCTCTCCCCTCTCTCTCTGTCTCCTAGCTCTATAGCCATATTTACATAGCTGACCTCGCTTCTTCGATGGAGCATTGCAGAGTTGCCCCAACCCAAAAGACACTTATCTCATGTGTCTACACAGCCCTCCTCAGCACCAATGTAAGACGCTCTAGACAGGGCCTGGGAGTCGGAGCCGTCAGCTGATGGAAGCGCCTGCAAGGTGATTAATGTGGGAGCAAGAGGTGCAGCCTGTGCACACAGCCACTTAATCTGCTCACTCCCGAACATGTCCCCAGACTTTCTGGGAACACGGAGTGGAGCAATGGAGTGATTTACCTCGATTCGGTGAGCGTCCACACAGCGGCAGTTGCACCACAGCAACCCGAAAGCTCAGGTTGCTGTGGTGCAAATGCCACCATGTGAACTTGGCTTAAGAGAACATAAAAATGGCAGCATTTTTAAACTGAGCCTTCTGTGGCTCTGTAATTTAATGCTAACAGATGTGCAGAGATGGAATTCATTATTCCATGCTCTGTTGCCTGATACCGGACCAGGTGCTTGGTGGCCTTAGTCAATCAGGTTTGAGAATTTCTCAAACCAATTTTCTAAACTAAATTAAACTACTGCATGGTATGTAGACACCTGGAAGCAGTGTGATCAGCAGTACCTGAGACAAGGGATAGTTTAACAAAAGCCTTGATTTAATTACACACTAACAGTGACATCAAATGTGCTACAGTGTATGTATGAAGTTGCAGAGAACTAGCTGAAGGAAGGTCAGAAAACCATGGAAAACACGAAAGTGAAATATGTCCATTGTTGTACAACTCACTGGTTACTAGCACAAAACCACTATTTCAAAAGTTGCCATTTAGTCAGTCCTAAAGAACCAGTAAGGTTAGCATCAGCTTAACAGTAGGTTCCATTAATTCTAGCACTTGGAATCAGAACTACATGGTACAGTCCTATATCTTCTTATTAAACTTTCAGCAGTTCACCAAAAGTAGGTCTCTTCATATACAATAGAAATTACAACTAGAATGCTTTTACTTTTTTGAGGTGTGCAGCATTAGACAAAACATAACAGTCCAAGGAAAGAGCTTGCGGACAAATCTTTCCATCCAAGAAAGAACTGTGCTTAATTAAAAGCAAAGAAAATATTGTGATAAAATGAAAGCCTCAGCTGAAAGCCATTGGGATGGGAATTAACTCTTTTATTTTGTTTTTATGAAACCCCAACAGCCACTTTTGGTCCCTAAGCTTTAAGAAGAGCAAAGAGACAGAAATAAATAAATGGGAATTTTTCTCTTTTCTGTAGTAGAGGGCTTGTCATTCACATGAACTACAGTATGTGTGAAATTGTTAATGAGGTGGGGGTATGATGAGGAGAGAGAGAGAGCGAGAGAGAGAGAAAGAGAGAGAATTTTTCAAAGGTGTCCAGTATTGGATTATTCAAGTACAAAGAGCCAAAGGGAAATTTCTCAATTGACGTCATTCTCATGGCACTGTGTTTCCACTGAAGAAACCTGTTTTTGCTGAATTGTTTATTAATATTATGCATGAAGGTAGTTACTGTATAATGAATGCTGTTCCATCCTTGGGCAATTTATGAGTGAGAAGGGATAGAAAAAAATTTCATTAGTTCATTTTTGCTTGTTAATTAAATTAGAAGCACCTATTAGGAAACAAAGCTATTGCATTATTTAGAATAAAAATGAATGAAGCAACCCTACCATTTACTTCTATTAACCTTATACATAAATACTTTTTGAAAACAAAGTAATTGTTGAATAGCTGATGCATAGTAAAAGATTGCATTGTTCATCAAAGTATTCATTGTCTTACCTTCCCCATCACCATAATATAGAAACATAGAATCTGTTGGCAGATAAGGACAGCTTGGCCCACCCAATGTGCCTATTTTTCTCTAGCTACACAGTTTCACTGCAGACACTATTTGATCACCGGCTCTTTCTCCCTTCCATCATTCCTTTCTGCTAGGATTCCCTTATACTATCTCATACATTTTTGAAATTCACAACTGCTCTTGCCCCCATCACCTTAGCTGATTTATTGTTCCAGGAAACACCCACCCTTTCTGTAAATAAATACTCAGCTCTCTCCTGAATCTACTCCCCCTCCAACTTCATAGCATGTCCCTTTGTTCTTGAGCACCTTTATTTCTGAAAACTGCTTTTCTTCTGTATCTTTTTAACCCCCGTGATGTATTTAAAGGCCTCTAGCATATCCCCTCCTCCCTCCTCTCTTGCAAGGTGTGCATATTGAGTTCCTTTAGTCTCTTCTTGCAGGGCTCTTTATGCCGACCGTGCACTATTTTAGTTGCCCTGTTCTGGACCGCCTCCATTCTGTCTATGTCCTTCTGAAAATGTGGCTTGCAGAACTTTACACAATATCCTAGGTGACATCTTACCAGTGATTTATACAGAGGCAACACCACCTCCCTTCTTCTGCTGGTGATACCTCTCCCCATGCACCCCAGCATTCCACTAGCCCTCCTAAATGCCTTGTTGCACTGGCTGGCCACCTTTAGGTCATCAGAGATGATTACCACAGGTCTCTCTCCTGCTTGGTGGGTGTCAATAACACTCCCCACATTTTGTACTCTGTCCCTGGTTTTCTGTGGCCCAAGTGCATTATTTTGCACTTTTTCACATTGAAACCCAGCTGCCATATTTCTGACTACTCTTCGAGTTTTCTCAGGTCTCTGCTCATCCTTTCTACCCCCCCCAGAGTATCCGCCCTATTGCAGATTTTGGTATTATCTGCAATGAAGCACACATTCCCCTCTAGCTTATCTGCAATATCACCTATAAAGACATGAAAGAGGACTAGTGCCAGCATGGATCGTTGAGGCACACCACTTACCACCACCCTATGTTGCCTGTCCCCTAACCAATTTCTTACCCAGTTTACCACCTTTGGACCCACTCCTAAGCTACTCAGCTTACTTAATAGTCTTCTATGTGGAATGCTGTTGAATGCCTTACTGAAATCTAGGTAGATCACATCTACCACTCCACCCTTATCTAATTCTTTGGTCACCCAATCAAAGAAGTCTATCAGGTTTGTTTGACATGATCTCCCACCTGTGAAACAATGCTGTATTGGGTATTGAAATCTGTTAGATTCAAGATATTTCCCTATCCTCTCCTTCAGCAGTGATTCCATTAACTTTTCCACCACCGATGTTAGTCTGTCAAGTCTATAATTTCCAGCCTCCGCTCTGCTAACATTTTTGTGAAGTGGTACTGAACCTACCATCCTCCAGTCCTCTGGACCTACTCCTGTTTCCAGTGAGCTGCTAAATAGGACTGTGAGAGGTGCAGCCAGTACCCCCTTGAGCTTCATCAGCAACCTAGGACATATCCCATTTGGTCCCATCGCTTTGTTCACTTTCAGATTAGCAGGTCCCTTTAGGACTCTTTTCTCTAAAAAGGACTAATGCCCACCTCTCTGCCTTCATAGCTTCTGTTATGTTACCATAGAGAAATGGTACCCATTGAAAATGAGTTTCTTGCTCAATAGGGATTGACCATATTCATGGTATTTTGAAAACCTCAAGAATAAAATTTGAATACCACTTCTTTATTTAGTTATTGATTGAAAAGTTTCACCAGGGAAGGCATGCTGAGCTGGAATCTCATTTCCAGGTGTGTCCTGGGGGAAGGAGGGACATGGTGCAAAGTGACTTGACAGATATATGACAATTACATTTCAATCAATCAGTCAAAATCTTTATTTGTCCAGGTGAAACATCATTGAGAAGAACTCATTTACAAGATGAACCTGCACAATTACATATCGGCATAGTTTTACAACACAGCAATAACATTCAAATAGCAATATACAATTAAAAATAGTTACAACTCAAGTCATGAGAACTAAAGTGTAGGTAAACAGTTTGCAACCCAATACAGAGATCATAGACACAGTGCTCATAGACTACTACTAGAAACACATTAATAGATGCCAGTTGATTTGGACTGGTCAGCTTTTTTCATAGGCACATATCTCTATGGTAACAAAGAAGCTTGAAGGGGCCATGTGAAGAAGCAATGCTATTTTCATATTTCCAAAAAAAAATGCATTAATGCAACATTTAGGGATCCGGATAAAATGAAAAAAGTAAGGCAATTTGGTTTTAGCGTTTTCAAGCCTAAAACTCCACCTCATTACACAATGCAGGGGGAAGTAGTAAGAACAACAAAAATGAAAAGGGACATGGGGGAAATCATATCAGATAATTTTAAGGTTGGCAAGCAATGTGAGAAGGCAGTAGGGAGGGCTGGGGGATACTGGGATGTATAGGGAGAGGCATCACCAGCAGAAAACACTAAGTTATTATCCCTCTGTACTGTACAGACAGTTGGTGAGACCCCATCTGGGGTACTACATCCAGTTCTGGAGACCTCATCTCTGCAAGGACATAGACAGGATGGAGGCAGTCCAGAGGAGGGCAACTAAAATGGTTCAGGGTCTACAAGAGAAGCCATACGAGGAGAGACTAAAGGAGCTTAATATGTATACCCTTGAGGAAAGGAGGGAGAGAGGGGACATGATAGAAACTTTTAAGTCCAAGAGGGTAGCATCTTTCAGAAAACTAGATGTGCAAGAACAAGAGGACACAATTTAAAGATGGGGGGACTGCTCAGAGGCAGTGTGAGGAAATATTTTTTCACAGAGAGGGTGGTGGACACAGAGAACAGCTTTACTGAGGAGGTTGCGGGGTTTAAAACTGTGGGAGAATTCAAGAATGCATGGGACAGACATAAGACAGTTCTTGTGGGGTGGGTAGGAAGAAATAGGCTGTTGGTTAATTAGGATCTGCAGCTTATCCTGTAGGTAGGGAAATGGGCAGACTAGATGGGCCAAGTGGTTCTTATCTGCCATCAAAGTCTATGTTTCTATGTTTCTAAACCATGCTTCTCCCATGATTGGGTGTTCCTAGAGCAACCCTTTGGATTTGGTTTAGGGCTCTGAGTTGCAAACCTGGAGACCTGGGTATGAATCCCACAGCCCCTATTCGCATACTGTGTGATCCTGAGCAACTCACTTCACTTCCGTGTGCTCCCAGGTCGCACCTGGAAACAAGCTTCAGCTTAGTGTATCTTTCCTGGTTAAACAAGTTCCAATTTCCCATTTCCTATATTATTTACCTGCAAGAGCAGCACCCAAAATGGGGGGCTGATCTGCCAGTTCAGGCCTGAATTTGTATAATGACTCCCCCCCCCCCACACACACACCAAACAAGCTTTGCAATATGAAAAAACAATAAAGTTAGGAAAAAAGTCAGCCGTTCAAAGATGTAATTTCCAAAAGAGGAAAAAAAAAACAAGTTTGATGAATGGCCGTTCATCCTAATGTTGATATCACAAGAACATAGAAAGTATATTCTATTAGGGAAGCCTGAACAGCACATTAACACCTGCCTGTTTTGCAAATACAAAGCCAGTGTCCATTTTTTCTGCATGAGTGAGAGAAATGGCTAATGGCAGTTCCCTCCAAGTGTAGAAAATATTGAAATATTCAAATTTCAAAAGAAGAGTTGAATTGGCTGTATTAAACACAACACAACAAGCAATTACTTGGCTCCCCCAAAGTAGGACCTTAGTAAATGACTGAGAATTAAACTCATAACCTTCTCTAAAGCATGGCTCCTTTCTCACTGCACTGCAGAAGGCTCAAGGCTTTAACCTTGAACTTGCATCTCAATCTACATGTGGCATATCATAGATAATACTGAATATCACAGAAATGCATTGCATATGGGGGAATATTATTACAATTCTTCCTTAAGGACTTCAGGTTTCAAACATTGTGTATTCCCTAGTTCATATCAGGCATTACCACTATGCAAATATTTGTGAAAATAGGACTTCACTCAAGATAAGACCTGCCTTTTGAACAGGCAAAAGAATATTTTTCCATATATTGTTTATATTTTCTCAGAAAGAAAAAACACCTACTTGAATGGGTTTTAGCATCTGATATTAAAAGTATTAAATCTTTACAAAGACATGACAAAGTACAAGCTTTCTTCACCCCAGATTGTTTCAGTACTACCCTACAGTTCCCTCAAGGTCAGTGCTGTATAGATAGTCAATTTGGCAATACATTTAGCAACTATTTTTTAAGTTGACAGGAGTGCAAACTGTGAGTCTCGATCAGTTTCAGCTGCATCAAGTGGCTTTTCCTGGGTAAATCAGTTCATACATTTTCCAAATGACCAGTCTGAAGGAGCCCTTTGTAAGGACAATTTCTACTTCTGAAAGTGATAATGGACTTGTTCTGTATCTTTAAACATAGAAACATAGAATTTGACGGCAGATAAGGACTGCTTGGCCCACCCAGTCTGCCCATTTCCCTACCTACTGGATAAGCTGCAGATCCTAGTTAATCAGCAGCCTACTTCTTCCTACCCCCCAGAATTGCCTTATGACTATCCCATGCATGCTTGAATTCCACCACTGATTTTGACTCCACAACCTCCTCTGGAAGGCCATTCCATGCATCCACAACCCTCTCTGTGAAAAATACTTCCTTAAATTACCTCTGAGCCGCCCCCTCTATCTTCAATTGTGCCCTCTTGTTCTTGCACACCTCTTTTTGAAAGATGCTACCTTCTTGGACTTTGTTGATTCCCTTGAGGTACTTGAAGTTTCTATCATGTCCCCCTCTCCTCCTTTCCTCGAGGCTATACATATTAAGCTCATAAGTCTCTCTTCATATGTCTTCGGTGCAGACCCTGCACCATTTTATTGCCCTCCCTCTGGACAGCTTCCATCCTGTCTATGTCTTTCTGGAGTTTGGGTCTCCAGAACGCACACAGTACTCAGATGGGGTCTCACCAGCTGTCTGTACAGAGGATAATAACTTCCTGTTTTCTACTGGTGATGCCTCTCCTTGCATCCCAGTATCCCCCAACCATCCTTGCTGCCCTCTCACATTGCTTGCCCATCTTTAGTTCATCTGATATGACTACCCCAGGTCCCTTTCCATTTTTGTTGTTGTTAGTTCTCACCCCCATTGTGTACTCTTCCCTGGGTTTTGTTTCCCAGGTGCATTACCTTACTTCTTAGCACTGAATCTAAGCTGCCATACATTTGACCATTCCTCTAACCTCGTAAGTCCCTTCTCATCCTTTCACCCACCTGTGCATCAACTCTGTTGCAGATCTTAGTGTCATCTGCAAAGAGACATACTTTTCCTTCCAGTCCTTCCATAATGTAAGCTATAAAGACATTGAGAGGACCAGTCTAATACTGAACCCTGCGGTGCCCACTAGTAACCCTCCTTTCTTCTGAGTGGACTCCATTTACTATTACTCTCTGTGTCCTATTCTCCAGCCAATTCTTTACCCAGGCTGTCATCTTGGGACCCACTCCCAGGCTGGCTAACTTGTGTATTAATCTTTTGTGTGGGACTGTGTCAAATGCCTTTCTAAAGTCTAGGTAGGCCATGTCCACAGCCCCTCCCTGATCTACTACTTTGGTCACCCAGTCAAAGAAATCTATCAGATTAGTCTGGCATGACCTTCCTGCTGTGAATCCATGCTGCCTCTGGCCTCTAGATACTCGACAATTCTTTCCTTTAGAAGTGATTCCATCATTTTCCCTATCACTGAGGTTAAACTAACAGGTCTATAGTTTCCTGCTTCTGCCTTGCTCCCACTTTTGTGAAGAGGAATCACATCTGCCCTCCTCCAGTCCTCGGGTACCACCCATCCTCCCATGATTTGTTAAAAGGGTAGTCAGTGGTGTCACTAGTTCTACCCTTAGTTCTTTTAGAATTCTAGGATGAATCCCATCAGGCCCCATTGCTTTGTCCACCTTCAGTTTTAAGAGTTCTTTCAGAACCCTTTCTTCTGTAAATGGGCGGTATCAACTTCTGTATCAGAGTGTTACTACTGTTTGTTTTATGTACCTCCCCTCTTCCTTTGTAAATACTGAGCAAAAATATTTGTTTAGTATCTCTGCCTTTTCACAGTCTCCCTCTGCCCACCCTCCCTCCTCTTTATTAAGCCTCACTATCCCTCCCTTGGTCTTCCTTCACTCCCTGATGTACCTATAAAAGGTTTTATCCCCCTTTTAAACTGAGTTGGCTATCTTTTCCTTGGTTTGGGCCTTTGCTGTTCTGACTGCCTTCCCAGCCTCCTTTTGCTTTAACTGATACAGGTCTCTGTCTTGCTTCTTCTGTGATTCCTTGTACTTCCTGAATGCTTTCTTTTTCTCTTGAACCTTCACTGCCACTTCCTTTGAGAACCACAGTGGTTTCTTACATTGTCTTGTTTTGTTTATTTGCTTCACACAAAGGCTCGTTACCTCTGTGATGGCAGTTTTTATTATTCCCCATTGTTCTTCCACCCCTCCTTCCTGCCCATTTGCTAGTGCATTCCTTAGGCACTCACCCATTTTGACAAAGTCAGCCCTCCTAAAGTCCAGTACTTTTGTCTTTGTATGGCTTGACTCTGTTGCTGTGTTTATTGTGAACCATACTGTTCGATGGTCGCTAGTTCCCAGATGGCTACCACTTCTACATCTGTGATCCTCTCTCCATCTCCATTTGAGAGTATCAAGTCTAATATTGCTCCCTCTCAGTGGGCTCCAGTACTAGTTGTCTAAGGCATGCCACCTGTAGGGCATCTAGAATAACTGCACTCTTGAGTGGCAGCTGCAACTGCACTCCAGTTAACATCTGGCATATTCAGATCGCCCATCAGCAATATCTCCCCTTTTTCTGCCATTCTAAGTATACTTTCTATCATTTCCTTGTCCATTTCCTCCCCTGAGAAGGGGGTCTGTATACAACCCCTGTGCGTATTGTGGTGCGCGTGGTGTGTGTTTATAACTACATCAGAAAACAATATAGGAAAGCATAATGATATAAAATGTCAGCGGTTAAAAATCAGTGTCAGTATCTCAGCAGGTTGCACATTCACCACTAAGGCTGGGGCTTCCCTCCCCACACCATTAACTTAGGCCAAATCTCAATATTGTCACTGCAGTGCAGCATGAAGGAGATGCTGCACTCTTGAGGCGCATTTTTTTTTTTTTTTTTTATGAAACATTAAACCGATGTATCGTCTGCCTGTTCTGGTGGTTGTTCAAGTGAATGTTAATGATCCCCATGGCACTTCTCAAAAAGATTAGGGGAATTTTTTATTGATATAAATCAAACAATAATAACAACGGAATGTACCGACTCAAATGTAAAAACAAGTACAGAGTATTGCAAAAGCATGAACAAAAACTGCCCAGGGACAAAGTTTACACCTATTAATTTACATCTTTTTAGAAAATCTTTTATAGTCCAGGGCACAATGTTTCTGCACAGCAGTCTCAGTAATATGGAAGAACATGGTGTGGTCCAAAACGAGTTGCTGTAACACAAATTTTAATCAAACTTGCCAAATTAGAACTTTAATACATGAAAGTACCAAATGTATCACAGACTGATCATATTTACAGGGTAACATATATAAATCTTCAAAAATAAGCGTGTCATAAGAAAGAGACACACAGAAAAGATCAGACAAGGAGGTGCCTACTAAAGCCCCAAACCTTTGAACAATGGGACAATTAAAATATAAATGAAAAATACCTGTAGTTTCAAAAGGAGTCTCACGACTGGCATGGGAGGCAAAATCTCTCTGTGATACTTTTGTGCATATTATTATCCTTCACATTGAGTTTGCCATGACAGCAGAGCCAGACTACATGCCAGTAATGGGCAGGGATACCTTTGTTAGCTAAATAATTTAAAGCAATCTGCTTAAGACTAGGTGAGACACTGGACATTATCTCAGCACCTGTAACAACCAATGATTTATAGAAGGCTTTCCCATGCTGGCTATGTATGACATTTCAGTCAAGTTTCCTCTTTTTTATACATTTTAGAAAACATTCAAAATAAGTAAGAAAAACAGCAGTTTTCTGAAAAAGAGGCTTTGGTCTGTGCCATTCCAGCTGAAGAGGTTCCAAGCAGATAGTAGCTCATTCCTTCCAACAGAGGGCTGCCCAGAAACCCATAGTCCAATATTGTGGTGAAAAAAATACTGAAAAAGAAAATTACCTGATGAACCATATCCAAGCCCCCTTGAGCCGGGGCAGGAACAGAATATCCCTTTTAATAGGATTTAACCTACTGCCCCAAACCATCTGAAAGAAAATACTAAGTAAATGGGTCTCCCACTGCTGGGGCCAAGGAAATATCACGCTATGTAAAGAAAGGTGGGCAGTAAACATTTTTTAATTACACTAATCCATTTTCATTTTTTACCAGGACTTCCACCTAGCAACCTGCGAAGCTCCAGCATCCAAAGCCTTTTCCCAGTTAAACAAAGGTAAATTAGTCTGACCATAATAAATACCCAGAATTTTAGCTGGTTCCAAAGCTACCTTAATTTCATTAATATCTAGCGGAAAGTCACATGAATTCCTAACATGTCATATTTGTTGAGATTAAACCATGAACCCGTAAGTGTAGCAAGGCATTGTACAAGTGTCAAAGCTGCTTCCCTGGAATGCACATCCTGAATAAATAAATAAATATCATCGGCATATGCCAACATTTTAACTTCAGTCAGAGATAAAGGATACAAAATACCACAAACATTCTGTGAAGAATTAATTGCCCCACAACAGAGGATCCAATGTTAATACTTACAATATAGAGCTAAGAGAACACCCTTGTTGTGCTCCCTGAAGGGAGGGTATTCAAGGTCCCAGCACCCATTTTTGTCA
Source organism: Neoceratodus forsteri (assembly GCA_016271365.2). Classification (NCBI taxonomy): domain Eukaryota; kingdom Metazoa; phylum Chordata; order Ceratodontiformes; family Ceratodontidae; genus Neoceratodus; species Neoceratodus forsteri. The sequence continues at coordinate 83,937,633 of CM057459.1, forward strand.
GGAATAAGAAAAATGCGAGAATAGAGGAGACTAATCCAAGCAATAAATGTATGTGAACACCAATATTTTTCGGGTACAAGAAATATATAATCATGAGGAACCTTATCAAAGGCTTTTTCCTGATCCACAGGAAACAAGAAATACCCTTAACCCCCCATGACAGTATTCAATAAGTTCCCTCAGAAGAAACATATTGTCCTGAATTTCCAAGCCCGGAATTCAACAAGTCTGAAAAGAGGAAGTGTAAGATGACAGGACAGCAGCTAAACGTGTACAAAAAATGTTGGCAAAAATCTTAGCATCAGTATTTAATAGAAAAAACAGGTCACCAATTGTTTAGCTCTGCCGGATTACCCTTCTTAAACAAAAAGCTCTGAATCACATCAGTAACTGATCCAGAAATACAGAGATGTGACAGAAAATAATTAAACACTAAAGCCAAAATCGGATCCAAATATATAGTAAAGATTTAATAAAATTCAGATGTTAAACCATCAGTTCAGGGCAGAAATTGCAGTTCTAACCTCTGCAGCTCCAAAGAGTTGAGTGAAAAAAAGGCAACATCAGCAGCCGATACCTGAGGTAGACCTAAGGAATCTAAAAAATGAGGGACCACATCATCCATGGGAAACTGTGAACCCACAGAAGACTGTAAAAAGTCCTGAACAACATGCAACATGGCCTGTTTAGACATATGAATGGCCTCAGCTGTATGAACCAGAGAGTGCATTCTCCTGTTCTTAACCTGCGATGAGCTACTTTGAAAAACATCCCCAGACAGGTGTTGACCTCATGTCCCATATTGCTGCTCCAAATACAAAGTTTTATCCTGATCATATTGTGGGGATTTTATTTGGTATTTAAGATTCTGTGTTTGAGAGTGGAAAGAAACACCCAGGTGTGATTAAAGGGAAATTAATTTATATAATCAGTACCGTAAATCTAAATATTTCATATAAGCATGCTGAGATGTAGAAGAAAAGTATCTCCCCAAATTACCAACATCCCACTTAGTATCATCCCACCAAAGAGACAAGTCCTTATATAAACAAAGAGCCATATTGTGAGCCCAGAATCAGTCCTGAATAGCATCATGAAAGTGAGGAATGGAAAGAGCGGTGTTTTTTTAAGTACCAATAAGCAAGGCCCCTGTTCTCTGCGGCAAACTAATGTAACTTTTGTGGCAGGGACTCTGAACATTTGTGGAACTGATAGTTCAAGTTCTGTGGGAAGGTTTAAAGTTCTGTAGCACATGTATATATAAATAATACAGAGTCAGCTTTACAGTTTTGGGGGACCCCCGTATGGATGGCATGTAAGGAGGATCTCTGACTTCCACCACATAAATGTAAATTACATAATTTCCCTTAAACCTTCAGTTTTATTCTTTTGCTCTTATGAAGCTGTTCTGGCTCTCCATATTTATCTAAATCTGTTTAAGGCTTAGCGCTATGTCATGACATATTAATGGCCGCTGATAGGCACCCCGTCAATGTACTGACAACAAAGCAAAAAGCGGAATAGTTGTCCTCCAAGAAACAACTTGAAGTAGATTAGCCATGGCGCACCCAATACTCCCCTCCTCTGTGAACACCTATCAGGGGCCTCATACACAGCTGTAGTTGGGGGTGGATGTAAAATATTAAACATTAGCAGTGTCAGCTTGACTATCTATTGTTCTCAGTTTGTTTCACTCTTTCCTTGTTTAGTTGCCACATTTTGAATTAATAATCTTTAGCTTGGTTGTCATCTTTCTTACATGGCTTCATTTTTTTTTATTTTCTTTCATGTGCACCTCACTTCTCTAGCCTGAAAGCTCTGGCATCTACAATGCCCTCTCACCATGGGCTGTCCTTTAGCAGGTAATCTCAGTATTGCACCTAATCATGTGCTGCCCTCATGAAACCGTGCTGTACTACTACTGGCCTAGTAATGCATAGTGGCTCAGCTAGCTTTTTGTATTTTCTCTTTTTTCTTCTGCCTCTGTAGTCTCATTGTCTATAGCTGTGTTTATACGGCAGCAGCTCTACTCATTTTGGTCCACAGCAGTGTGGTTCTGACCAGCAGCAAGTTGGAAACCACCTGTCCACACAGCCCCTCTGTGCACCACTACATTCTGAGCTCGTGAGGGGCTGTGCATCAGGGGGCCGGACTGTCGCTCACCACCGCAAAGGCAGAGTGGACCTGTTGCAATAGTGCAGACAGTCTGCTGCAAGTTGCTTACTCTGGTCGGCATCCCCAGCTTGAAAGGGAACATAGGACTGGCCTAATAAGTAACTTGCCACAATCAGGTACATGTCCACATGGTCACATTTGCACTGGAGCAACCCGAGTGATTGGGTTGCTCCAGTGCAAATGTGACAGTGTAAACAGGGCTTATGTTTCTAAGTCAGGCAAAGTTCCCATTCACCCAGAGGAAAATATGGCAGCAGTGCTCCCACCTCCACTCCAGACCAAAATGGTGAAAATGCTCTCTGCTCTCTTCCTTCCTCTCCAAAACCTAGTGAAAGAAAAGCTTTCTCCTCCCCCACCTCCCACCTACCTAATGGCAGTAATGCTATCTCCTCCCCAATCTACATAATGGCAGCAATAATCTCTCCTCCCCTCTCTTCCCCAGACCTAATCACAACAATGATCTCTTTCCTCTCCCTTCCCCATAATGGCAGTAATGCTCTCTGCAACCACCCCCACCATAGATCTAATGACAGCAAGGCATTCTCCTCTCCCTAAAGTGATTCTGCCCCCTCAAAAACCTTGCCTGAGCCCAGTTTTTAAAATCCAGTGTAGCCCACCTCTTCCCATCTCACCGCCACTGTCCACCCAGAAAGGAAAAGGATGGCACTTGAAATGTTCTACAAACAATTTTATCACAGAATTTCAACACACTGGTGGCTGGCTGTCAGACTAGGGACATAGAGAAAGACAGGACTGCCAGTTAAACAGAGCCAACATTTAATTCATTCAAACTGGGGGTGGGCTAACCTGGATTTATTTTTTGGTAACCTTACTTGGTTACCAAAGAATAGAAAGAAAACTGACTACTCTATTGAATGGTCAAGCTATTTGTGCTTTAAAAACAATTAAGAAGCTGCATTCATGCTCTCAGCAAATCTACTTGTCCCTCAGTGGCATTTTTTATTGTGATGTAGTGAGCTTGAAATCTGTCTTGCCCACCCTTGCATATTGTCCTGGAGCAACATAAAAATGTTAAAACATTTAAAAATGTTTCATCTGCAATGTCATTATGACTTTATTTTCTCAATTTGTTTTCCCTCTTCCCTTGTTTAGTTTCCAAATTTGACCGAAATAATCTCTAGCTTTCCACTTTTCTTACCTTGGTTTCATCTTCTAAATTTCTTCGGTCTAGCCAGCATTCTGTTATTCTTTTTCTGTCCCAACAGTTTCTTTTATTTACTTAGCTGTCCCTTTGCTTGCATGTTTTATAATTTACATTTTTCTTTCCTAGACACCAGAGTTGACCCATCAGGTTGGCAAACTCAGAGCCCCATCCACAGCAACCTCTTGTGCGCTAAATCCCACAAGGATAGCAAATTGCTCCCCCACCAACAGCACTTTACCCTCTCATGGTTTTAGAACAGGTGAAATCCACCACTGCCAATCTCAGCACTACCACTTTCCTAACAAGCCTTGAGAATGCCATTGAATGGTCTTGTAGATTTAAATGTATGTCATTATCCAGACCAATACTGTACAGTGATCCTCTGTCTCTTCCTGCCTGCAACATATTGTAAAGTCTCCTCTTAGACATTACTCTGTCCCCTCACAAAACAAGAAATACAAACCACGCATATCTAATCCCCAAAAGTCATTCCACCCAGAGCCTCATTGAGTCACTCTGTTTTTTATATTGGCACCCCTTTTTTGGTCCAACAGTGTAGGACAATCCTCTGCCTCTTCCTATTACTGCTGGGCCCAAATGCTGGATTCATGCCCCAGTATGGCTTTGTGTGGACCCTATAAAGCACTACTGTGATAAGAAAAAAGCATTCTGGCCCACTAGCAGTAATAGGAATTCAATGGATCATCATGCAGTCTTGGACCAAAAATGGGGTGCCAATATAAAAAAAAATAGGGTTACTCAAGGGGGTCTCTCAGGGTTGGGAGGAGACGTTTGAGGGGCTGAGATGGTTGGGTGAATTTTAGTTCTTATAAAGCTACAAGCAGGCAGAGGAATTGCTTGAAAGGAGTGGTGTCAGTCTCTGTTTAACTTACTAGAGCAACTTCTGTGCAATTTCTGCGGCCAATCCCAAATTCTGCAGCCAACCCCAAATTCTGTTCTAGGTCATAATTTCTGCAGAAATCACCACATGCTGCAGAACTGCAGAAAACAGGGGGCCTTGCTAATAAGGCTTCCCCATGATGTGTTCTGGTACAACCACAACAGAGCAACTGAAAAGAAGAAGATCAGTGGTTTCCACAGGCAATGTCTTACTATCTATAATCAAGCAAGTACTGGAGACAAAAAAATAATCAGTCCTAGTGGCGAAAGCTGCCTGAATATAGATGTTCCCCCCAGAAGGATGTTGTGAACAATTCACATCTACTAACTGCACATTTTTACAAGTTTGCTGTAAATAGAGGGAGTCCCTAAACAATTTAAGCATTTTGGGTCCCCTATCCTGGAGCAGTAAATGACAATTAAAATACCCCCCCAAAAAATAACAAGCTTAGAAGTAAGTCAGAACGGATTAACCAGTTTAAAAAGGGAAACCCTATCAAACTTAATCTGAGGGCATAGACCACTATCATACAATACAAAACATTGTCTAATACTCCAATCCAGCAATAAAGCCATACCAGACAAAATATGGAGAACCCTCATAACCTATGGGTGAATGTTATTAAACAAAATGGCCACTCCAGTACATACATCAGTCCCCAGTGAAAAATATGATACCCCTGCCATCCAGAGTTGTTGAACTGTAACAATGTTTGACAATGAACCAAGTCTGGTATCCTGGAGAGCAAAAGTAACATCAGCAGAATATTGTCACAAGTGAAAGATATCCTGTCTTAACACTGTTAACATTTAAAGTAGTGACTCACATGGTGACAGGGACAGTGAGAAAGAAAACATATTTAAACAGAACAGTCTCAAGGGGGGTGCATATGCTTTTTCTTGGACTTCACCTTGGCACCCGCACCCTGTCCATCTTTCCATTTGCAGGAATGTGTGGAAGGTAGGACATTATCTTCAGTATCAGAAGAAATCAGCTGTCTAGAGGCTGCTCTGGAGGACACTTCAGAGTCCTGATCCTCATCAGTGCCACCCCAATTCCTAGAGGAGGCAAGAGGATGAAATCTATTTGAAGTAGGTATGGAGCCAGAGGGAGGGGCCATATGATGTAAGAAAATGGCAGCGTTATACTGCCATGAAGGGATCAAGAGATGGCACAGTGGTCTCAGCAGAAAGGGTGAATGCAGAAGTAGGAGTCACTGGCAAATCCTGGGAAAGAGTCATATTCAAAATACGGTCAACACTGGGAGCATTGGGAAGGGAGTCATCCATTGAAGGGTCAGAGAGAACAGGGGAAACAAGTGGAACATCAGCAGGACATGCTGTCAAAGGAGTCACATTTGTAGGAGAATCTGGTAGTACTTAATTCAAAGCTGCACTGATTCCAGCTGTACATGCAGCTGCAAGAATATCCTCCTGTAAGGCCGGTCAATGCGATTATGGGTTGCCCATGGACAGATTCTAATGGAATGCCCTCCTAATTGGCAAAGGTTACACTTAACCTTGTTTGGAGAGTGAACACTAATATGTCTGCATTCTAGGCACAGATTACAATGCTGCTGGTTGCAGACATTACTTAGATGTAACAAGGAGCCACACTTGAAACAGGCTTTTGGCTGTCCAGGGTAAAAACAGACCCCCCTGCCCTTACCAAGGTAAAAAATGTTGGGTAAATGAGAAATTCCTGAGTCTGTTGCCTTAAATTGAACTTTATACTTCAAGCCAAAAGTCTGTATATGATGTTTGTCCAAAATAGGGTCTTGATTCCCCAGTACCTCCCATTGTTGCTTGAGCCAATAAGTGATGTTATGCACATCAACCCCCTCATTCTGAAACATAAATGTAACAGTATGGGTATTGGATTTCATAAGAGGGATAGTTTGGAAAAGGAGCCACAGGTCTGAGTACTTTAAACTGTTATATTTCTTCCAGAATCTATCCAGAGCAGAAGGTAACCGAAAGCTGGTGTCATACAGTGTATGTCCAGAGACATAAATTGATGCATAAATGTCTGAAGGCATAAAACCCAGAGAGTCCATAAGGAGTTTTTCTACAAGAAAAGAGCGACCAGGGGTCAGTTAATTTCCAACCCTGTATCTGATTCTATCCACACTTCTCCATGGGGCAGGGGCAGGTTGTGCAGCAGAAAGATCTGACAGGTTGAAAGTATTCCCTGCACCCTGCTCACTATTGTGTGTGTCGTGAGGAGTATGCAGAGTTGGAATTTGAGATACGACTTCAGTATGTTCTGCACTGGTAATCAAACAGTATTAACTTTTGCAGTCTGTACAGATGTGATTTGTCATGCGCAACAGCCATTTCTATTGAGTAGTACCTTCTGTAGCAGTGACTGAGGAACTCATAGTGATAGCATTTGGGATAAAAGTTCAAGTTCAAGTTCAAGTTTATTGCTGAAAAAAAAACTCCATTGAGCAAGCCCATTCACAAGGAGGTCCTGGGTCATTTACATAGACATATGGACATAACGTTCACGGTAACATTGTCAATCAAGACGTATGGACGTAACATACAAGGTATCATTGTCAATCAAGCAAACAGCACATGCAAAGTTCATAAATGACAATTCATGACGTGATACAGCCAGGTAAGGCAGGGTTCTGGCACTAAAGTCTGTTGCTGTATCAGCAGATGTTTGGGTAGAGTTGCATACATAAAAAGATAAGTGCATTATAGGAGAAAGTTAATGTGCAGAGACAGCAGGGGAGAGTTTAAGAAGGAAGGTAGGGAGAAAAGGTGAAGGTAAAAGAGGAGGCTAGGGACTAGCAGAGTAGATACATAGATACATAGACAGTGTCGGCAGATAAGGGGCCTGTGGCCCACCCAGTCTGCCCATTTGAGCTTGTAAGTTCAGTAGAGTGGAGAAAGGTATGATACAAACCAGTGGTGAGATAGAATGTTCAGTTTGTGGAACATTGTTCTGGGGAACAACAGTGGATTCAGGATTGACTGGCACACATGTATCAGTTTTGCATGAAGGAATTGTCGCCAGATCAGGGATCCCGCTCCAGCCATCAGGATCGATAATCCACCTTGCTCCTTCAAGTGCCAGTGCTGAACTCTAAACATCGACAGACGCTGCATCTGTCACAGTAATAGACCATGACACAATCTGAACTGTGGGTTCTGTGTTGGTCCTGCCAGCCTCCACTCCAATAGAGGGTGTAACAACAGCCGGTTCAAGCACACCAGCGACCTCAGGCTCCGTTGTTAGGGCAGGGTCAGGGGACTGATTGGAGTCATTCCTAGGCAGCAGTCCTGGCAGAGTTTTGCTTTCAGTAGAGCCATTCCTATTGAAGTTGTCAATCAGTTACAGAGCTATAAGAAGCTCTTGATTGGGAAACCACAGCCACAGTAGAAGCAAGATCATGCTGTGCAGACTTGGATGAGGAAATTTGCAGGCGACCCGACCACAACATCGGAAAAGGTAATGGAGGAGAAACATATTGAGCATTTAACTCTGTAGTAAGATGAGGTTCAGAAGAAATAGACATAACAGGAACTTGCATGTAAAAGGCATTCTCTGGAGGGACAAACATGACAGTATCAACTCTGCCATGAGCACGTAATTCTAGTTTAGCTTTCTGAAGGTTCTCTTCTAGTTACAACAGGGCTAACAAGTACTTTTTCTTGTCTTCCAGTTGTTCTGTAAACACTGTTGTGCTTGAAGAAGTTTCACATCTCCAAAAGTTCTACAATTGTCCCCATCCAAGAAATCCATAGAAGTACTGAGAACAATATTCTGTGCAGCAGCAGGGGTATCACCAACAGCAGTATCCATTGCAATTACTTCCATATTCACCCCAGACAATGATTCAAGTGGTGTTTCAGGCACAGTAGTCTCAATGTCCATCCCCAAGACAGCAGCCAAAGCATCCCCTCCTTCCTCTCCACCACCTGGGTCGACTATCTTGGCAGACGGAAAGAGGTTCCCCCTACTGGCAAGAGCAGGGGAATTTCCCTGGTATCCTGGCCAAATTTCCCACAGTCACTAAAAATACCCCCAATAGCTTAATCTGGTCCAGTGTAAGTTGGTTTCCATCTGTATTCCCCCCTTCCCCAGGATGAAGCCGATAATAACCAGAATTACCTAGTCTTCCTTTCCCGGTCAACAAAAAAAAACTAAATAAATAAATAAACATAACAGTTGAGATTGATGAAGAGTTGGGGGTTAAATAAGTTGCCCAAAAATAAATCAGACTGTATGGTAGTTCTGCTTAATACTGTACAGTTAAATTTATTTCTCAGGTTATTGCAAAACTGTTGGCATCAGAAGGACTCAAATCCTATAGAAAAGGCCAGATTGCACATGCTGTCTGGTTCAGGATTCGGGTGCCACTGAGGGAAAATGCTCTCCCCCAGTCAACAACAAAGTACAATAACTAACAGCACTTCCAGACAATATAAAGCTTAGCCACCAAATAAATCAGTCCAAAGTTATTGTGTTGTTTTTTAGCAATTTATTACGAGTGCTTCAAAATGCTGCAGTAGAGATAAACAGACAAATGGTGACTATGCAGTAGGTGTAAAATGATACCACAGACCGAGGTGTCCGGTGCTTTGATCAGGTGGGGCTGCATCCTATAGGATTACAAAACAAATTAAGTTTCTGGATATTCTATTCTTTATCACTGAAGACATTTACATGAAAACAGGCTCTTTGATGCCCCCTAGATTTCATCTGTCTTTACTGCTTTTCCTGTTTTGAAGTCATAATCCTCTGCTTATTACATCAGAATCATATCTGTGGCAACAGTTTGTGATGTCACAAGCTGAGGATTATGACTACATAGCAGGTGTCAGCAATCTGAGCAGATGGGCTCAATTTTCGAAGCCTCAAGAGTGACGCACAGTACTTGCACCAAAATGAACTTACACAAGGCGCTCCCTGAGCCACACTGTATATCAGTCCTGATTCTCAAAGGGTGCCTGCACTGACAAGGAGGCCACCTGCTCCATATGGCCATGTCCCAGGCTTGCACCACCCACAGGGCTGTGCCTTGGCAGAAAGGGGGCTTACAGCAGAACCCTTCTGAACCATCCTCAAAATCAGGATTTTGGAGTGCTGCAGGTCCTGTCCATGGTTAGGCCAGCCAGAGCTGGTCTAACACCCCTCTTCCCTGCAGGAGAAGCAAGAACTATGCTACAGCCATGTGCCAGCTTGGAATGTATCTATGACTGTGTGGTGCACTCTACGGCCCCTGTATGCCACAGTTATCAGCAAAATCCAGATGCAACTACTGCTCCTTACACATTAAAACTAGAGCAACTGCACATAATCTAAACCCGGTGTGTTGCTTGAAGTTGAGGGTTCCATGTTTGCTTTCATTTTGTCTTTAAAATAATTAGCAAATCCTCTATGCAGTTTCCCCATGTTTTAATTTTTGTTATCTTGCCATGCTAAGAATTTTTTTTATTACAAAACATATCAGAAAGATGCAGTTTTGATATAGAGCATTAATGTAGCAAAATGAAAATGAAAAGTGGAGGATAATGCTTGCGAGCGTGTGTTGGTTCGTGCCTTCCAGGCTGCCATCCCAGTAATAATAATGCAGCAGGTGAAGCTTTCAGTTTGATAACAGAAACAGAGTTTCCATGGAGCGAAGGGAGCATGGCAGTGCCAGGAATCTCACTCCTTTCACATATAAAAGCATTTCAAGTGCTTTAGAGTGTTTAATCCTAAACTGAGCTGGATCGCTTTTGTTTTCTAACTCCACTGTGGATTTTGTGCAGATTTTTTTCCTCACCTGATTGTCTGCCCAATGGATGTTGATTATTCAAATACTGCTTTTATTCTCTGACTTACTCTCCACTTATTATGGACAACTGTCATGCATTCTGCCATTACATATCATATTACATATTGTCATAAGAAAATGGTACTTAGGCTAAAATAGGAGGTGACGGATGCGTCACACATTTATGTGAAGGGCTGTCACTATTTTCATTCACTTTAGAAAATAGTAAAATCTTTGAAAATGTTCAAGTAAGAAAAGATGCAGCCTGGGATCTGCTAGGATATGGTGTGTTATACACTCCTTAGCTCTTGGCATGTCCTGTGGCATGCAGAGTATGGCTGCCATACTCAAGGTCATTCATTATACCTGGTCTTCCTACTGGGTATGGAAACCTCCAACCTGGTGGTGGAGCCAATCAGATGGTCTGACCATCACACTATAAGGTTACATTTCTAGGCTCCCCCTGTAGGTCTGCCCCTACAGAGATGGTCTGGTACCACCCTTTAAGTGGTTTGACCCCAGATGGCCTGGCTATGGTACTGGACTTATCGAGTCTACCAAGTGCAAGCAGTGATCTAGATACTCTGGTACAGGCCTATAATAGGGCTGTTGTGGAGGCTCTGGATAACATTGCTCCTGTCTGAGTTCACTGCCTCGCTCTGTGCCCTCAGTCCCCTTGGTTCAATGGGACTTTGAGGGAGCTGAGGAGAGTGGGATGAAGGATGGAGCATTGTCGTCAGAAATCAGGCCTTGATGCAAACAGGCTTAGATTTATGGCCCACTACAAGGTCTAACAATTGGCTATTTCTCGTAAGAAGGCACAGTTCCTCTCCAGGGAGATTGCCACTCCACAGAACTGACTGGCTCAACTCTTTTGAACTGTGGAAAGACTGTGCAATCCAGTCTGTCTATAGACTCAGAGAGTGTTGCCTCAACAGAAATGTGCTGAGTTTACTTGATTCTTTGCAGAGAATGTTGCTGACATCAGGTCCAAGATCTGCTCAACTCGCTCCAATGGCGATGGCGGTGGTCATTGGGAGGCTGCAGTTCCTTGGTTTGTCTGTTCTGACTTTAGCCAGCCAGTGATCGGGGATGTCGTGAGGATTATCCAGAGTATGCGGCCAACTTGCTATAGTTTGGACCCGGGCTGAACTCGCCATTGGCCTGGTTCTAGTTGATACTATCTGGTGTTCGTTAGAGTCAGGTGTGTTTCCAGACATCCTGAAGGAGGTGGTGGTGACACCTCTCCCTAAGAAACCCTCTCTCAACCGAGACTGTCTTGCTAACTACAGACCTGTCTCTAACCTTCCCTTTGTGGGTAAGGTTATTGAGAAGGTGGTTGTGCTGTAGCAGGAGAATCACCTTACCATCCATGACATTTACAATCCTCTCTAATCTGGATTTTGAAAGAGACATAGCACTGAGATGGCCATTGTTCAGGTCCTCAGTGATCTCCTGATTGTGAGAGATCAGAAGAGCCATTCCATCTTGGTTCTTCTTGATCTCTCTGCAGCATTTGACACCATGGACCATGGTGTGTTGCTGGAGCACCTGCAGCTGATCTGTGGACTATCAGGTGCAGTCCTCAGATGGTTTCAATTCCTCATCACTAGCAGGTTTCAGAGAGTTGTTTCGGGAATGTATTCCTCTGACAAGCTCTCCCTACTGTGTGGGGTGCCGCAGGATTCTGTGCTATCATCCATACTGTTCGTGGTATTTTTGCTGCCATTGGAAGACATTGTAAGGCAGTACAGGCTGAGTTTTCATTGTTATGCAGATGATACTCAGCTCTACATCTCCTTTGTGCCCACAGGTGAGAGCGATCTCGAGATTTAACAACTGTCTGTCTGCGATTCAAGACTGGATGAGTGTTAACTGGCTGAGGTTGAACCAGGACAAAACAGAGGTTTTGGTGGTGGATCTAGGTCATCGAGTAGAGGGGTCATTGGCTGGATGGCCATCTGGGCTCTGGCTTGGAGGCTGCCAGCTGATGACCTCTGAACGGGTGCCAAATCTGGGCGTTATCGTTGATGAAGGGCCGGCACTTAAATTTCAGGTGTTGGTCGTTGTCAAGACTGCCTTTTATCATCTGAGGAATATCTCCTGGATAAAGCACCTTGTTCCACCCGATGACCTTCCAACTTTGGTCCATACCTTTGTGACCTCCTGCCTTGACTACGGTAATTCCCTGTACCTTGATCTACTGGGGGTTGATATCCACCATTTGCAGCCGGTGCAGAATGCGGCAGCTAGTCTGTTGGCAGGGCTCCCTCAGGCTTGCCATGTTAGGCCTGGTGCTGTGCAGCCTGCACTGGCTGCCTATTCAGTGGTAGGTTACCTTCAAGGTCAGCTTGCTGACCTATAAGGCCCTACATGGACAGGGACTGTGCTATCTGTAAGAGTTTCTCTACCTCCACCACCCCCTCTGTCCACTCCGCTCTACCAGTGAGGGATTTCTAGAGATTCCCATGGTTCATTTGAAGACCTCCGGGGCCCAAGCATTTAAGTTTGCAACCCCCACTTTGTGAAATTCTCTACCTCGTTGGATAAGACAGTGCCTGATGGTGGAGAAGTTCAAATCTGCATTGAAGGCATATTTGTTTAATCTTGCTTTTCCTGATTCTGATTAATTTTTTGATGCTGATATTTATTATAATTTATGGATTTTTAGCTGTGGTTTTATGATTTATTTTGCTAGCGCTATGGTCCTTATGTGAATAGCACTATTTTAAAAAAAGAAAGTTTGCTGTCTTGCCCCATCGCATGTTATACTGTCAGGCCAAGTGTGACAGCACGAGAGAACTATTTCTTCTGGTGTGCTTTAGCACTTTTACATGAGGCCACACATCTCGTTGGCAGCAGATGGCTGACTTTGACATAATGCTGAATTGAATGTATGGTGCCCAATGGTGGCTTACCTGCCAACATGGTATCAGTGTGTCTACTTAGGTCTTGCTATTGTGCACTGTATGGCCCAACTTTCAAATGGCCAGGGGATGCCAGCAGCCTCCATCAAAATCCCTCCATTGTGTCAGTTGTTAGACGCAAGGGAGCAGGTGTGGCGATGTTGGGGAATTTGGCACAAGGCCTCCTTCTGTACCAAAACCTGATGCAGAGTCCCTGGTGCACGGGGTTTCAATGCAAGCTGCTGTTTGCCTCAGCTTTCATTGCTCTACTTGCCCATTTAAAAACTGAGCCCAAGAAGCTTAATAGAAAACAATCATCTTTTAATGAAAATGTCTGTAGTGATAAAGAGTGGAAGTTCCTAATAAGTACAAGGGTACAATGGTTTTGAATACAGGTACAATATATTGTATTTTCATACATAATTTTTCACATTTTACAGACCTTTTCCCAAATATTCAAAACATAGCACAGCACGCAAACCAATAGCACGGCAATAGTACAGGAATAGCTTGGAGCTGCGATATTCAAAGGACCAGTTAGTGTGCGCTAACAACAATAGTATGGGGCAAAATGATAATGTATGCAAGGGGCAAAGTGAGGGGGTGGGAACCAGCATACACAGATTACGGGATATTCAGTGCCATAGCACCACGCTAGGACACATAGCACGACATGTAGCATGGCGCTAGTTACCACCTATAAAAATGCTGGTCTTAACCCAGGGCAAACCACAGAGGGGGAGAGACCACACCAGGAAGTAGAAATGGAAGCAGTGCTGACTGTAGTGTTGCTGCCACTCATGGCAGCAGTAGTGGAGGAAGAGGAAGAGAGGGAGCAGGGCCAACATGGGCTGCAACACAGGCCAAGGAGACGTTATGCTGCACACAGGTGGTACCGGCCCAGGGTCTCCTTCGAGACCCTGCCAAATGAGCACATCACTGGCTGGTACAGGATGAACAGAGGTATGTTGAGGCAGCTATGTGAACTCCTGCATGAGCAGCTGCATTCCAAAACCAGATGCAGCCATGCCATGACAGTCAAGGAGAAGGTGACAGCAGCGATGTGCTTCCTAGCCACAGGGACATTCCAATGACCAACAGGGGACACCATAAGGGTATCGCAGTCTGCCAGCTCACGCCTCCTGACCAAGTTCCTCGATGCTTTCCTGCCACATGCTGGTGAGTTCATAGTATTCCCCAGCATGGCAGCAGAGTGCAGAGAAACCATACAGCAATTCCATTGAGTTGTGCACCTACCAGCGGTACTTGGTGCCATTGACTGCACCCATGCCCCCATCCTTGCACCACCTGGCGATGGAAGTGAGGTGTATGTAAACAGGAAGGGGTACCACTCCATCGATTGCCAGGTGGTGTGTGATGTGACTGGGTGCATCAGCAATGTCTATGTGCAGTACCCTGGCAGTGCACATGATGCCTTCATCTGGCACCAGTCCTGGCTGTGTCAGGCCTTTGAGGAGGGAAGGATACCCAGTGGGCACCTAGTCGGTGAGTAGCAGCATGTAAGGCACACACACACACACCACAGCAGGGGTAGGGATAGGCTGAGGAAGGTAAGGAAGGGCCCTGGGATAGCAACACATGTGGTGCAACACAGCAAAGAGCATACAGCAGAACAACGCTAACAGGTGCACATCTCTCAACAGGGACAGTGCCTATCCCCTGAGACCCTGGCTGCTGACACCAGTACCCTGGCCGGCCACAGTGGCCGATGAATTGTACAATGAGGCACACGCTGCCACCAGAAACATCATAGAGAGGGTGTTTGGCATACTAAAGATGCGCTTCCACTGCCTAGACACATCTGGTGGTGCCCTACAGTAAAGTCCTCAAAAGGTATGCCGTATCATTCTAGCCTGATGTATGCTGCACAACATGGTGATGAACCATGGGATACAGGCACCTGAACCTGAGGAACAGACCAACAGTTACCCAGAGCCAGCGGTCAGGGGGATAGTGGAGCAACTCAAGAGGAGAGATCCTCAAATGGCCAGCAGGGCCCTGGAGCACAGGACCGCCATCATCAGGACACTGTCACAGGCCAGAAGGTGAGTACACACAGCACAGCAAAAGGAAACAGTACAGTGGAAAACAAATTATTATGTACAGACAACCACAACAGTGCTGACAACCAACAAAACAAGTGCACAACACAGTGGTAGCGAATGCTAGTGTGAAATGTGGGTTGTGCAGGACATGTATGTGACGAGGATACACAGCCATGGCACAGTGATGCGGGTGATGCCTGATGAGTGGCGGCAGTGTGGGAAGGGACACCATGGCTGTGCATGTGTGAATGTGCTAGTGACAGTGTGTGTGTATGTGTGCGACAACGTGAGTGCATGTGTGTGCATGTGTGTGTGTGTGAGTGAGTGTGTGTGCATGTGTGTGCAACTGAGTGTCAACAGTGCTCATGCGCATGGCAGTCATGCCTATCTCTGGTGGCTACCACCACGCACACAACGCACACCACATGTGCAGGACACAGAGCCAGGGGTGCTCTGAGCTGAAGAAACAGTTGGGGAGGGCCACGGTAAGGCTGGGAGGGTGGACCACCTGTGCCCCCGCTGACCAGCAGAGCCAGACTGGGTGGATGGCCAACCACAGCAACGCTGGGTGCTGGATGATGCACCCAATGCAGTGGTGCTTGTGCCAGAGCCCATCCTGCCACTGTGTGTGGCCCACCTGTGGGCCTCTGCACCATGGGCATGCTGACCCCCTTGCCCAGCCTGCTGCCCTCCATGCACCCCACACAGCACTGTGGTGAGGTCAACCACTGTGGTCATGAGCCCTGCAAAGCCATGGTCAAGTGTAGCTACTATGCGCCCCATCCTGTCCTCAGACCACTGTTGTGCCCATGCAGATCCTAGGGACACTGCCTCCTGCATCTTTGACAGCTCATGTCTGAGCTCCAGCTGCAGGCCATGCAGGTCCATCTGGGCCTCCTGCTGGGATGTGAGGGCAGCCTGGAGCACAGCGCAGGCCACCGGGGCATCTGGCTCCATGGCAGCGGCAACCTGAATGGCAGCTGGTCGTTGTGCCTGCTGCTTAACATGGTGGGGATGCTGTGGCAGCAGTGGAATGTCCTGCTGCTGCAGGGCACCAGTGGTGTGCTGTGTCCCCTGTGGGCTCTGCACCCCTCCCCATGGAGGGCACCGCATATCCAGCGGGGCACACACAGCCCCACATGGCCCATCACCAGCTGAACAGGTCCACCCAAGCTGGCATGGCTATCCCTGCCCATGGCACCCATGATGTAGACCGGACCCTGCCCCACCCCGTGCCTCCCACCACAGGCCCCTCCATGGGCAGGATGTAACCCTCCTCCAACACATCTGACCCCATGTCGCTGGTGACCATCGGCAGGATCACCTGGCCACCACTGAGATCCTCCACCTGGGCATCCTCCAGGGCTGCACTGTAGTCCAGGTCCCCACCAGCATTGTAGCCCCCCCGGCAGGTGTACCCATGTCCAACAGAGTGCCACACATGGTGCGCGGCTGAGGGTCCATGACTGGCACCCAGTCCAGAGGTCGACGTCAGGTTCTCCTCCTCCTCCTCCTCCTTGGCCTCCAGTTCCATGGCAGCCATCCCAGCCTGGTCCTGGCATGCTGCTGGCCCTGCACACACCGCTGTGGAAGAAGATGGGACAGAGTCACTGACCGATATGTGCACAGTGTGCCACAACCAACACCAGTACATTCACACCCTAGGATACGTGCTACATGCCACGGACATGCACACCACACAGAGCAGTCACTCAGACATAGACCATGGCCACATGCACACACCCACATCACAGTGCACATGCCCCAGGCTGTCAGCTGTGGTAGCAGCCTTGCCGGGCAGTGGTAGCATGCAATCCCACCCCATGTGTACAGTGTGAACAGCAGAGCACCCCCATAGTGCACCCCAGGCACAATGACAACACCAACACTCAGCAACAATGCAGTGACTCCATGCAGGGTGTACATATGTGGATACTGACCAGTCCTAGGTGGTGTGAGTGGCATCTCACACCTTCCACCAAGCACACTGGCAACGGACACTGGCCGAAGGATGGATCCCACCACAGACATGAGTGAGTCCTCCTGCCGCTGTTGTGTGGATTGTGGGCCCCTCCAGTCCACATTCTGTCTCGGAGCCGCTGTGCCTCCTCCTTCTTGGTTCAGTGGAGGAGGTCACTACAGCACTTGCACACCGCATCTGTTGTCCAGCCAAGGCCACCAACGGCATTCACCCCTGCCGTCACCTCATCCCATGCCTGGCACACCACTGCGTTTATCACCTTATGGCACAGTATCTCCTGCTCCCTTTCCTTGACCCCATGTACCAGGGCCTTCAGCTCATGCTGGGAGAAGCAGTGCATCCTAATGCACTCCTGACATGCTGCGGTACCTATGGGAGACATGCAGAGGGATATGTGTCACATGCTGTGGCGTGCCTGCATTGCATGGAACATGTGGAACACTGTGTGCATGCCACCCCCAACACTCACACTGCCCAACCTGATGTAGCATGGTGAAGGCCCAGGCCAGCATGTGCACATACAGCGCACACAGCCACTGTGTTATACTGCCACCCCGTGTGCATTTTGCAAATACATTCCTGACGGCGTACACCGCGGGCACACTGCACACACTGACCCCCACATGGGCACTGCACGGCCCATGTCACCAGCAACAATACCACTCAGGTGTTCCCTGGTATGAGGGGCATCACTACTGTTGGCACCAGGCATTGCACACTACCCCATCCAGCTCCCAGAGGACATGTGCAGTGCACACAGGGCATGCGCTGCACAACCAGACAGTACGGATGGTACGCATGCCATCGCAGGATACCAGGCCCAG
Organism: Neoceratodus forsteri; assembly: GCA_016271365.2. Lineage (NCBI taxonomy): Eukaryota > Metazoa > Chordata > Ceratodontiformes > Ceratodontidae > Neoceratodus > Neoceratodus forsteri. Next base: position 83,955,424 of record CM057459.1, read on the forward strand.
ACCCCATGGTGCTGTCATTGCAACTGTAGGGTTCAGCACCATTTGGAGCTTATCTCCCCATGGCTGTGGCTGAAGCCCCCATCCCGAGTGGCATACGTGGCTCCTTGACCCCCATGTTGGTGTAACACAGGTGCGGGGCATGCCTGCTGGCCAAGGTGCACCCTCCTGCCCGGTGACTGGCTACCACAGTGTGCAGACATTCTACTCACATCGGTGGCTGCTGCTGGTGCATGGGCATATCACATGGCCCAGTCAGCTGGCCAGCTGGACCGTTGGCCATGTGCACCAATATGCAGCACCATGTTGACCTGCGGGCCTGCAGTCATTCACCCTGTCCCCTGCCTGTACCGTTGTGGACTGCAGGTACACAGTGTGTATGCACCAGCCTGGTGATGCCCCACTACCATACTACCAGGCCTCAGGCTGCTATTCAGACCTGCCTCCTGATGCTCTGCCTCCTGCGACATGTCTCCTTCCAGAGTGCCTGTCTGTCTGTAGCATAGGATGTGTGCTGCAATCCCAAGACACAACACTGGTGGAGCACTGTTTGCTCATATATAGCCCAGCCAGGCTATCCAGCCTGTTAGGCATGCAAATGAGCAGTTAATGATATGGTAATCACACTGTTTGCATCTTGCATACACAAGTGCCCTCATTTGCATAGGCCAGTTGAATATGGGCCTGACTAGTGCCGGACAAACAGTTTAGCGCCAGACAAATGTTAGTGTGGGGCAATGTGGGGCCCAGCACTGTGCTGTCCCATTAGCACAGCAATATGTGGCTTAGCGCTACCTCCACGCATGTGCCTGAGGCCTCTGTGCTATGCTAGTGCCCCAGGGTAGCACGCCCCCAGCACCATGCTCTGCCACCTAGCACAGTGCTACGCACCAGCCTGTCATTGCCACTCCAGGGTTGTGGTGGGGTCATGTATGCTTATCGTGCTAACTTCCGGGTAGTGCTGAGCTACGTCATGTGGGAGAGTGGTGCTACAGCACACTTGGCTGGTGAACTCTGGGAGTGGCACAGGCTGTGTTCTCACACTTGTGGCAGGGTACCAGGCACCATTGACCATGGCAGGGAGTCATAGGCTGCATGCAGTAGTACATAGGGACAGTCACTGGGGGGAGATTGAGACTACCAACCTCATACAGCTGGTGCAGCAAAGGCACTGACGCCTCTTTGGGGAGGTCAGTGAGGGTGACCTCCCACACCAGCAGGTGTGGGCTGCCATTGCCCGGAGGCTCAGTGAATGCATGGGCATCACCCGTGATGCTGATAAGTGTCATCATCAGTACACGGACATGAGCTGTCGGCAGCAGCAGTAGCTGGAGCCCTACAAGTGCATGGTGCATAAGGGCACTGTGCCAGAGCCAGGTAAGTGGCATTGCACGTTGTTCACCACTGTCGTGTGCCTCTCGGATTGCAAGTGTGTGTGTGTGTACCTGTGTGTGTGTGTGCACAGGGCATGCTACCATGCATGGTGTTGGGGCACATGTGGCACAGGTTGGGGCCACACATGTTGGCCACCTGGGGGGCATTCTGGTACAGGGTGTGGGGGGTGCAGAGTTGCCACTGTTCCCAGGCAGCACACACGGTGGTAGCGGTTCCAGGTTGGTGCATGCCGTGTCTGTGGGGGTAACACTGGTGCGGGTGGTGGATCAGGACATTGCTGATGGTGAGATCTGATACAGCACCATCCTGCAGCCTACTCCACTGTGGTGCAGTGGTGCTGTCACCTGAGCCACTGACAGCCTACACAGCTGTGTGTGCAGCCAGTCACAGTGTATCTGCATCTGGCACTGTTACACCGCTGTGCCACCATGCCTACATGTCCTGTGTGCCTGGCGCATGCTCCATGGGCCTTGATGCCCTCTGTGTGGATGTATCCTGTGTTCAGCCACTGTCCCTGGGCTGCCCTGTGTGTGCAGTTTGTGGGGGTGGGTGTGCATCTTGCTGTGGTGCTTGCGGTACATGCTGTGTGTTGCACTAATGCTGCTGTTTCCTCTGTCCACTGCAGGTGGATCAAGCAGCCCAGGATGGCAGAAGAGGGCCAAGAGGTGTCCCAGGACAGGCAGAGGAGCAGCCTGAGGGTACTGGCCATGCCACAACAGGTGCAGTAGAGCAGTCCTGTGGCCAGGGGAATTTTGTCTGAGTACATATCTTGTTCATTCGTGCTATCCCTCTGTTATGTGTGGTTCCTTCTGTGTTTCTGCCATTGACTGTGCTGGCAGCTTGGCTGCCACAGGCATCAGTCCAGTGGCGTTGCAGCACTGTGCTGTGTTGTGCACCAGTGTTACACACTGCTGCCAGAGTCTAGCTGTCAGGCCTCTATGCCCTGTGGCGGGGGGGGGCACTGTGGGCCAGTGTCAGCATGCATGGCTGCTAGGGTGCCGGATGGTGATAGGGGCTGTGGTGGTGGTGGAGAATTGGAGGGGCACACATGAGGGTACTCAGGACACTGTTTCCATGCTGTTCTTTGCCATGCACACATCTGCAGTGGGGTGTGCTCCAGCCCTCCCCCACCCCAGTTCCTATGCCTGTGTGTGGCTAGCATTGCCTTGCTGTTCACAGGCTTCGCTGGCCATGTTTGGCTGTTCACTGACCGCATGCATGTGGTGGCTGCAGGGCACCACACACTGTGCCTTTCAGGACCCATGTTTGGTGGCATCTGTTGACCCATCCCTGCTATTGTCTGCACCCTGTGGGGCTGTATATGCTGTGGGTCTCTTTGGCCTTGGCATGGGTTGGTCATTGGCCAGCCACCATGCCTGCATTGTGCTGCTCCGGCGCCCCTTTGGGTTATTGTTGTTGTGCTCTGCATTCTGATACATTGCCATCTGTCTATGGGCAGCCTGTCCCAATGTGTGGGTGCCCTTGTGCATGTTGTTGCATGGCCCATGCACACAGCCATCCTGGGGACCACCTGTGTGTCTGCAATGTCTCATTGTGTGCAGTGCTGGGGTGGGTGGTGTCACCTGTGCCATGGTGCTGTCGAAGCCTGATGTCACTGTGTCTATTGGGTATTGGGATGGTGCCTGTGTCAACCAGGCCTACCCTGTGGGCACCTTCCGGGTGTGCCTCCCGCTGCATTCCTCAGCACCACTTGGGCATGGCTGTCAGGACATGCTGTCCATACTTAGATGGCCACCTGTGGCTGCAGTATGCCTCCTGGCCAGTTTCCCATCCTCACATGCTCCCCCTTCCTCTTGCAGGTCCACTCCGACCAACATTGTGGGTGACCAGACCAGAGGAGTCGGAGGGATCAGAGGACCTGCTGCGACGAATTGTCCAGCAGCAGAGGACATTGATTGAGCAGCAGGCCATCCTAATTTCAGAGACCAGGAGGGTGGCTGCTGTCCTGGAGGCACGTTTGCCAGATCTGTCCAGCAATCAGCCATGATGGGCTTCCCATTTCTGTTGGCTATCCCCCCCTTTCTGGACTGATGTTCATCCTTGCCTTCTGTTAGGCTCCCCCTGTTTGTGTCCACGTCCCTTCCCCCCCATTCCCCTTGCCATCCTGTATATATTGTAAATATGTTGCTATGGTTCTCATGCCACTGTTTCTGTTATTTTATTTCCGCAGTTGTACTTATTTGCATGCAGGTCTTCATTGTGGTACTGTTCTGTGCTGGGGGGGATTGCATTTCAGTTTGTTGCTATGGCTTTCATATCTTCATGGCGGTTCACCCGGTTGATGTTGTGGTTGTGTTCAGTTCTCAGTATGATTTTGTTTGTTGTTTATTTTCTTCATTTACCTTTTGCACTTATATGTATACTGTTTGCATAGCTTTACTGTGCCTGTTGCTTTGCCATACCTTTGTTTATTATTACATTCCAGTTTCTACATTTAACTGTGTCCTGTGTCATTCTTGGGTGCTGGGGTTTTCACCTTGTATGCATTGTTCCATGGTTCCCACACATAGATCCTGGTTGTTGCTTGCCATTCACATGCATGTATGTCTTTACTGGGTTCTGCACTGTGATCTGCACCTGGGGCCTTGTTCCAGGCTGTATTTCCTTGCTTTGTCCCAGGATCAGGCTGCCTCACATCTGCACTGTGTTCCACTGGGTGTTTGCACTGCCTGCTTGGGTGTTATATTCAGTGTTGTCTTGTTTGCTGTATTCAGTGCTGTCTTATTCCCGGGCAATGTTTGCCCTGCACTCCTGGTCCTGTTTGCCCGGCTTCCTTTCCTTGCTATATTCAGCTGGTTTTGCACCAGGCTAATCCTTTTGAATAGTTCAAGCTTTCAAGTTTATTGCAGGAAAGACTCCGTTGAGCAAGCTCATTCACAAGGAGGTCCTGCGGCACATACACATACAGTTCGCAATTACATAGACAGGAGATATAAAATGTAGAACAACAAAGAAAAATATATAATACAAGAGGTATACACAATAGAAGTCCTTATGCTATATATGCAGTACATTCCAGCTTTAACCTTGTCCTAAATTATGCAACACAGTTCAGCTTAATAAGTAGAGGGCCAGTTGGTACCTAGGAAGTTGACTTGGCATTGGGGGCCTAGTAGCACCTACATATGTCTTTTAATTTAGAGATAGCTAGTGTTTTGTAGGAGCTAATTGATACGATGCTGGTTAGCTTCAGCATGGCTTGTAGTTGGTTCCAAATGTTTGGAAGGGCATATGAGACAGCTCTTTGGCCAGCTGTGGTACATGTCCTGGGAACATCTAGTAGGATAAGGTCAGATTTCCTTAGGGAGTAGGCACTATGCGAGATGTGAATAAGAGACATTAAATAGACAGGCAGTTTGTGGAGTAGTAATTTGAGGGTCCAAATGCCAGCATGCAGGAGGCATCTGGTGGCAAGAGAGGTCCACCCACCTGCTGCATAAAGATCACAGTGGTGGATCCTGTATGCAGAGTTAGTAATGAAGCGAAGAGCACGGTGATTGAGTACCTCCAGTTTAGCAAGGTTCGAGGTTGAGGAGGAGATAAAGATAATGTCTCCGTAGTCAAGCAAGGGAAGGAATGTTGCTTGGACAAGTCTTTTGTGGGTTGCAAGGGAAAAGAGTGTCCTATTTCTAAAGAAGAAACCCAAGCATGCTTTAAGCCTCTTTGATAGATCCTCGATGTGGTCATTGAAGGAAAGCTTGTTGTCTATCCACAAATCTACATATTTAAATTAAGGTACGACTTCCAAGGGTTCGCCTAGGGAGGTAACTATGAAGTTTTTAGGTGGGGTAGGTAGGGCACCAGACAAGGCAAGTCTCGAGAAAATCATTGTCTTGGTTTTTTTGGCATTTAAGAGAAGCTTGGCATTGATAAGGTTGCTTTCTAGCTGGATAAAGTCAGCTTGGAGTGCTTCCCTGACTTCAGTTAAGGACGAGCCTGATGCATACAAAACCGTATCGTCCGCAAAGAAAGGTATGCTAGAGTTCTTTATGTGGGAGTCAAGGTTGTTGATGTACAGGGAAAAAAGGATTGGTCCTAGGATGGAGCCTTGAGGGCCTCCTCTGGCAATTGGAAGGGGGCCAGATAGTAGGCCATCAGCTTTGACTTTTTGTATCCTTCCCATGAGATAACTGTTAAACCACTGTAAGGTAAGTGGAGTGGCACCTATGTAGGCAAGACAGGTGATTAGGAGGTGATGGTCTACAGTGTCGAAGGCCTTACTGAGGTCTAAAAAGACTGCACCAGTAACCTTCTTGGTGTCCATAGCATGGATCCAGTCATTAGAGACTTTAGCCAAGGCTGAGATGGTACTGTGCTTCGACCTGAAGCCAGATTGGGCCGGGTTTAGAAGTGAGTGTGCTTCAAGGTGATTTTTTAGTTGGTTGTATATAAGTTTTTCCAGCATCTTGGAGAGAACGGGCAAGATAGAGATAGGGCTGTATTTGTTTAAGTCACAAGGATCTCCTGATTTGAAGAGAGGAAGAACATGGGCAGACTTCCAGCAGGATGGAACAGTGGCTGTGGTAATAGAGAGGTTGAAGATGTGAAGGATGGGGGCTATGAGCTGGGCATAGCCTAACCACAAGAAAAATGATTCAAGGCCATCATCCCCTGCACTTTTCTTGGTGTCAAGGATAAGAATTATGTCTTTGACTTCTTTGTAGCTAAACAGGCACAACTGGAAGGGATGAGGTGGAGTAGCATGTGTAGAATCTGGGCTAGTGTTGCTATTCACTCGGCTAGCATATGAGGAGGAATCAAATGCTAACCCAGCAGTGGCAAAGTGAAGGTTAAGTTCTTAGAGGATTCGCAGTTTATTTTCAACCATCCCATCCTTGGTCAGAATCTTGGTGGGAAGGGAGGAAGCAGCAGGATGGCCTTCAATGGATCTTAGTGTCTTCCAGATTTTTGGGGAGTTCCCTTTGGCCTGCTCCAGAGTGGAGATGTAGAAGTTTGCTTTAGTAGCATGTACACTTTTAACACAGGAATTTCTGGCAGTTCTAAATGCCTGCCAGCCTGCCGGGTTCTTTGTGTGCCTGGCTCTAGCCCATAGCCTGTCTCTACTGGTAAGTGCAGATTTGAGCTCTTGGGTGAACCACGGATGCGAGATTTTCCGCATACTCATTTTAATAAGAGAAGCATGCTTGTTAATTAGGGTGGTGAGGTTGTCATTTAGGACAGAGAAGGCGGCATCAACAGGTTTGGCTAGATATAGGTCTTGCCACCTGATCATAGCTAGATCGGTTAGGAAGTTTACTGAGTTGAATTTACGGAACAAGCATTTGATTCTGAATTTAGGGTGCTGCTGGGTGTTAGATTGGAATCTTGTACATACAACGATACTGTGGTCTCTCATGTCGTTATGGAAAACTGCAGAATGTGAGATTTTATGGGGACGCGAAGTTAAGATGACATCTAAGAGTGAGCTGTTGGCAGAGTTAGAAGCATTGATTCTTGTGGGTTCAGTTGCTATCTGTGTAAGACCCAGTTCATCACAGATGGCTTTTAGGGAATGGGATTTAGCAGTGAGCCAATCCATATTGAAGTCCCCTAAGATTATTGTTTCCATGTTAGCAGCCAAAGTTTTGGATTTCAAGATGTTAAGAATTTCTGTGCCTCCTGATGGGGGTCTATAGCCACCAATGATTGTGATGCACTCTGAGGATGGAAGGTGAAGTTTAAGCAAGACAATCTCTTATTCCTTGGGCTTAGTTTTACAGGAAATGCTGTTAACATCAAATTTTTATTTGGCGAATACAACCACCTCCCCCTTGAATCCCTATCAGCCCTAAAGAGCTTAAAGCCCGGTATAGTAATTTGTGGATCAGTGTTGGGTTTTTTTAGCCATGACTCAGTAATTATAATCAGATCTGGGTCAGTGTGGGCTGCCCAAACTTGAAGATGATCAAGTTTTTTGAGCAGGCTTAGAATATTGACCATCATCAATTTCATCCCAGGAGCAGCTGCAAACTCCGACGGAGAAGTGATTTGAGTTGGAGGACCTGGATTTAGTTCAACATTGCCTGAACAGAAAAGAAGAACTAGAAACATTTTCTTGAGGGCATTTATCAGGTAGAGGTGGGCTCTTTTCGTATGGGTTCTTGTTTGGTGTTCAGTCATTGAGGTATGTCTAGCAAGAGCATAGGAGATGTTGACATGGCCGTTCAAGGCTAGCAGGGGACGTGCATGGAAAGACATTGGTGAAGGGAGGAGGGCCAGAGGAGAGGGATGAGAATTAAAATGAAAACCCGACAGATTAAGAGTAGGGAAACAATATGAAGATGCTGCAGGAACTATGATTGTGGGTTCCCAGGCTGGGATGACTTCTGACTTAGCATGAATCAGTGCTTTATGAGTCACACTTTTTGCCAGGATTAGAAGAAGAATGATAATACAGGCCATATTGCCCATGATTGAGTACAGTGATTTGTGTAGAAAGACCAAGAATCCCTCTAGTGGCAGGTCTGTATAACCTGCTAATGGAAAACTAGCCACTGCAGGCGGGTGTCCTGGTCTCGGTCCGTGGCTGGCTGGGTGCCGGCCGACCGTGGGGGAGCTGAAGCAGCCCCGTTCAAGGGAGGCAGCTGGAGAGAAGAAAAAAGAGCAGGTCTTAAATAGCATAGAGGTTAGGATGGGTTTAGATTTGAGCAGTTTAGCAAGACAAAAGGGAGTTAGACTTTTCGGCACCAAGGCAGAGTGCTTGGATGGGGGGGTGCAGGAGGACCACTGAGACAGGAGAGGTGTAAGCACTTTAAAACACTAGTAGAAATTACAATCCAGCTAATACAGTTGAAAAACTTCTGTTACACACTTGAAATGTGCTTAGTTCTATGTTAAATCTATTTGTAAAAAGTGCCAGGTGGCAGAAGCAGGGAAAAAGTCCTGGCCAATCAGGGCAGGTTTGCTGGAAGTGCTTGTGTTCTGATTGGCTGCACTGTCCCGTACCTTCCAAGGAGCTGCAGGTGGACGTCCTGGTCTCAGTCGGTGGCTGGCTGGGTGCCGGCCGACCGTGGGGGAGCTGAAGCAGCCCCGTTCAAGGGAGGTAGCTGGAGAGAAGAAAAAAGAGCAGGTCTTAAATAGCATAGAGGTTAGGACGGGTTTAGATTTGAGCAGTTTAGCAAGACAAAAGGGAGTTATATTTTTCGGTGCCAAGGCAGAGTGCTTGGATGGGGGGGTGCAGGAGGACCACTGAGACAGAAGAGGTGTAAGCACTTTAAAACACTAGTAGAAATTACAATCCAGCTAATACAGTTGAAAAACTTCTATTACACACTTGAAATGTGCTTAGTTCTATGTTAAATCTATTTGTAAAAAGTGCCAGGTGGCAGAAGCAGGGGAAAAGTCCTGGTCAATCAGAGCAGGTTTGCTGGAAGCGCCCGTGTTCCAATTGACTACGCTGTCCCGTACCTTCCAAGGAGCTGCAGATGGGCGTCCTGTTCTCAGCCGGTGGCTGGCTGGGTGCCGGCCGACCGTGGGGGAGCTGAAGCAGCCCTGTTCAAGGGCAGGCAGCTTCCAAGGAGCTGCAGGCGGGCGTTCTGGTCTTGGTCAGTGGCTGGCTGGGTGCCGGCCGATCGTGGGGGAGCTGAAGCAGCCCCGTTCAAGGGCAGGCAGCTTCCAAAGAGCTGCAGGCGGGTGTCCTGGTCTCGGTCAGTGGCTGGCAGGGTGCCAGCCGACCATGGGGGAGCTGAAGCAGCCCTGTTCAAGGGCAGGCATTGCTTTCTGCTCCAGGCTAAGTTTACCCACTGGGCATTGGTACCTTTGCCCAGTGGAATGGGTTTTGAATATATGGCCCCTTATTAGGAACCTTCGGTACCATTGGTACTTCGATTAGTTATGCTGTGCTTTTTTGTTAGCGCACACTTTTTAGTTGTGCTGTACTTTTGGTTTGCATAAATGTTTTAGTAATGTTGTGCTCTTTTGCTTGCATTCAGTTCTTAGTTGTGCTAAACTCTGCATTTGCAATTTAGTTCTGCTAAACTATTGTTTGCATTCATTTTTTAGTTGTGCTATTTTTTTTTATTTTTTTAGATGCAGTTTACTGTTTTGGTTTAAATCTGATTTTTTTTCATTTGGAATTTTCCTTTGGGTGCACTTTACAATTTTTTTTTTCATTTTGACACTTGATTTTTGTGGCATCACACTTTATATTTGTTTTTTGCTTGCCTTTTTTAATTTTCTGTGTGCATTTCATTTTTATGTTGATTGGGCACAAGCGCAAGAAACATATTGCGGCAGCTTTTGCAAGTAGCAGGTTGTGGAGGTGCGGCACTGTTGTAGCCAATGCCCCCACAGCCTTTAACGGCTTGGCCCACTGTCCCCAATGGTGTGGCCCGTTGCTGCTGACACTAGTTCAGCCAGCATGCCACAACCTTCCAAAGTTTTAACTGCTGCAATCAGGGGCTGCCTCGTCATTGCAGCATCACCTGCTGCAATGAGGAAGTGAACCCTCATTGCAGGGCTGTTGCTGACGGGGAGCCCAGTCCCTGTCAGCTTGTCCCCCCCATTTCTTGTGTGCAGACGGGGGTGTCCAGTCCCCCTCAGCTTATGTCCCCCCTCCTTCTGTGTTTGACGATGGGGGTGCCCAATCCCCATCGGCTTATCCCTCCCATTTCTTGTGTGCCAAGGGGAGTGCCCAATCCCCCTTGGCTCATGAGCCCCCCCCAGGTATGAGCTGATGGGGGTGCCCAATCCCTGTCAGCTCCCATGCCCCTCTACCCCAAAACATGCAGGTGACATGCTGGGAGCCCACTCCAGAGTGCCAAAAGTACCTGCAAAAAAAAATGTCTGAGACGTCTTTTTTTTTTTTTACTCCTAAAAAGAAGAAAACAGTCTCTTGAGGTCTGCGCCCCCAACCCGCGCTCCTCCCATTGTATACCCCACCTCCCCACACCCCCTCACCCCATACTTACCTCTGGAGCCTGGCGCGATGATCTTCAGTGGACCGGGAACACATCTGCACTCTTCAAAGCCAACCATGAACTGAGGAAATGCCGGTAAGCTGTATAATGGAATAAATAGGGTTTTTTTTAAATTTGGTGCATATCTCAGTCATTTTTGGGAATTTTGGCACCAAATTTTCAACATGGGGTTTTTGGGACCCCTCCTCGTGAATTCTGCCACTTTAATGGCATTAATCAGCCCCAAGAGGTGATTTCACGGTCACTGCGCAGAATCACCTTTCAGGACCAATTATCGAAATTACATTGCCAGTGCTCATGAAGTGGGCTCTCAAAAAAGCCTATGTTGCAAATTTGGTGGAAAAAATCCCATAAATGACTGTTTTACGAGCGTACGTTGCGCAGTTGCTATGCACGCTCATAACTTTGTGAATTTGCAATATTTTCATGCCAGATTTTCAACATTGGCATTTTTCCACACTTCCTTGTGAACAGGGCAGCTGTCATTTTTCACATCCTGGCCAAAATGTGTTTTCGCACTTCTGGCGCAGAGTAGCGTGGTTGCTGTGGGAAATCAGTGTTTGGGACAGGTTACAAAAATGACAGTGACTCTGTTCATGAGCAGAGGTCCTAAAATGCCTATGTTGAAAATTTGGTGCTGATACTCCATAAAATGACTGTGTTAAGAGTGTGCATTGCATAGTTTGCACACACGCTCGTAAGTTCACGAATTTATGATATTTTCACTCCAGATTTTTAACATTGCCATTGTTCTGCACCTCCTTATGAACAGTACAGCTGTAATTTTTCAGATCCTGGCCAAAATGTGTTTTCGCACTTCCGGCACAGAATTGCACAGTCGCTGTGGGGAAATCTGTGTTCAGGACACATTATGAAAATGACAGTGACGCTGTTCATTAGCAGAGGTCCTAAAATGCCTATGTTGAAAATTTGGTGATGAAAGTCCATAAAATTAATGTGCTACTAGTGTGCGTTGCGCAGTCTCCACGCATGCTCATAGCTTCACAACTTTGCAATATTTTCACTCCAGATTTTCAATATTACCATTTTTCCACACCTCCTTATGAACAGTGCAGCTGTCATTTTTCACATCCCGACTGAACTGTGTTTTCACTATTCCGATGCACAATATATAGAATAGTGGATGGTCGCCGATCCACAACAAGGTTGTGTTTCCCTCAAGGGAGTTGATGACATCATCGAGATCTCGAGAGCGAAGCTCAAGAGGTCTCTCTGATGTCATCAACTCCTGAGAGGGAAACAGCCTTAGTTGTGGATGGGCGACCATCCACTGTTTTATATAGTATATGGCTTAGGGCTTATTGTTGATGAACATTTTTTTGTTTCAGTTGCTGGCTTGTTTTACCTCATGTTTCTCACTCGATCATCTCCCCGCTCCCACTCACTTCAAATTTGTCCCGCTCTTGCTGCCACTCGCTCCTGCTTCTCCCTGCTCCCTCTGGCACTTATTTCACTTGTTGCCACTTCTGCTCCCTCCAATGCCGGCATTAGTACTTTTTAAAATAAAAAAAAATCACTTTTGTGACATGGAGCGATGGTAGCTCCTCGTGTCAAAACGGGCAGAGTCCTCTACTTGGCGCTCGCTAAACTGCCACTGCCATGTTTCCAGTATTTCTTTACATTGAGCTTGTTAGTATTAGCCAATCAGAAGGCAGTTCAAAGCTAAAAGCTGTTGTACTATCGTTCTGATGTCACATCGATAGTACAACAACTTTTTTGACCTTTAAACTGCCCTACAACAAGATTTAGAAAGCCACTGGTTTTCATCAACAACAAGCCCTAACTATATACTATAGCACGGTTGCTGTGGTAAATCAGTGTTTGGGACACATTAAGAAAATCACACTGGCACTGATCTTGAGCAGAGGTCCTAAAATGCCTATGTTGAAAATGTTGTGATGAAACTCCATAAAATGACTGTGTCACGAGCGTGTGTTGTGCAGTTTCCACACACCCTTGTAACTTCACAAATTAGTAATATTTTCATGCCACATTTTCAACATTGTCATTTTTCCACACCTCCTTATGAACAAGACAGTAGCCATTTTTCACATCCTAGCTGAAATGTGTTTTTGCGCTTCCTGCCCAGAATACCACAGTCGCTGTCGGAAATCAGTGTTTGGGACAGATTAGGATCGAGCGAGTGAGAGAGGGGGGAAGTGAGCAAGCTCAACTGAGCTCTGTCGTGACTGCTGCGGATTTCCTTGTGGGCAGGAAAAGGCACCAACGCTGGCAGGAGCCCAGTACAAAAGGGCAGCTCGCAGTGCCAGGAGACACAGAATGAGTGAGTGAGGGAGGGGGAGTGAGTGAGCTCAATGGAACTCTGTTGGGACTGCTGCAGATTTCTTTGTGGGCAGAAAAAGGCAGCAATGCATGCAGGGGCCCAGTACAAAAGGGCAGCCTGCAGCGGCAGAAGAAACAGAATGAGCAACTGAGAGAGGGGGAGTGAGCGAGCTCAACAGAGATCTATCATGACTGTTGCAGATTTCTTTGTGGGCAGAAAAGGGCAGCAATGCAGGCAGGAGCCCAGTACTAAAGGCCTGCCTGCAGCGTAGGCAGAAACGGAATGAGTGAGTGAGAGAGGGGGAATGAGCGAGCTCAACAGAGCTGTGTCAGGACTGCTGCAGATTTCTTTGTGGGCAGAAAAAGGCAGCAATGAATGCAGGGGCCCAGTACAAAAGGCAGCCTGCAACAGTGGGAGAAACAGAATGAGCGAGTGAGAGAATGGGAGTGAGCGAGCTCAACGGAGCTCTATCATGACTGCTGCAGATTTCTTTGTGGGTAGAAGAAGGCACAATGTAGGCAGGAGCCCAGTACAAAAGAGCAGCCTGGAGCAGCGGCAGAAATGGGATGAGCGAGTGGAAGCAGGGAATGAGCGAGCTCAACGGAGCTCTGTCAGGACTGCTGCAGATTTGTTTGTGGGCAGAAAAAGGCACCAACAGAGGCAGGAGCTCAGTACAAAAGACCAACCTGCAGCACTGGCAGAAACAGAATGAGTGAGCATGAGAGGTGGAGTGACCAAACTCAATGGAGGTCTATCATGACTGCTGTGGATTTCTTTGTGGGCAGGAAAAGGCGGCAACCCATGCAGGAGCCCAGTACTAAAGGCCAGCCTGCAGCGCCGGCAGAAACGGAATGAGCGAGTGACAGAGGGGGAGTGAGTGACCACAACGGAGCTGTGTCAGGACTGCTGCAGATCTCTTTGTGGGCAGATAAAGCTGCCAACACAGGCAAGAACCCAGTACAAAAATGCAGCCTGCAGCAGCGGGAGACACAGAACAAGTGAGTGAGGGAGGGGGAGTGAGTGAGCTCACCAGAGCTCTGTTGGGACTGCTGCAGATTTTTTGTGGGCAGAAAAAGGCAGCAATGCATGCAGGGGCCCAGTACAAAAGGGCAACCTGCAGTGGTGGAAGAAACAGAACAAACAAGTGAGAGAGGGGGAGTGAGTGAGCGAGCTCAATGGAGCTCTATCATGACTGCTGCAGATTTCTTTGTGGGCAGAAGAAGGCGGCAATGCAGGCAGGAGCCCGGTACAAAAGGGCAGCCTGCAACACCAGCAGAAATGGAACAAGTGAGTGAGAGAAGAGGAGTGAGCAAGCTCAGTGAAGCTCTGTCAGGACTGCTGCAGATTTCTTTGTGGGCAGAAAAAGGCACCAACAGACACAGGAGCCAAGTACAAAACGGCAGCGTGCAGCGCCAGGAGAAATAGAATGAGCGAGTGAGACAGGCAGAGTAAGCGACCTCAACGGAGCTCTGTCAGAACAGCTGTGGATTTCTTTGTGTCCAAAAAAAGGTGCCAATGCATTCCAGGTGCCCAGTACAACAGGGCAGCCTACAGCAGTGGGAGAAACAGAACGAACGAGTGAGAGAGGGGGAGTGAGTGAGCTCAACGGAGCTGTCTCGGGACTGCTGCAGATTTCTTTGTGGGTATAAAAAGCCACCAACACAGGCAGGAGCCTAGTACAAAAGGCAGCCTGCAGCAGCAGGAGGCACAGAATGAGCGAGTGAGGGAGGGGGAGTGAGTGAGCTCAATGGAGCTCTTTTGTGACTGCTGCAGATTTCTTTGTGGGCAGAAAAAAGCAGCAATGCACCCAGGGGCTCAGTACAAAAGGGCAGTCTGCAGTGGTGGGAGAAACAGAATGAGCGAGTGAGAGAGGGAGTGTGAGTGAGCTCAATGGAGCTCTAGTATGACTGCAGCAGATTTCTTTGTGGGCAGAAAAAGGCGGCAATGCTGGCAGGAGCCCAGTACAAAAGGCCAGCCTGCAGTGCCGGCAGAAACGGAACGAGTGAGTGACAGAGAGGAAGTAAGCAAGCTCAATGGACCTGTGTCAGGACTACTGCAGATTTCTTTGTGGGCAGAAAAAGCCACCAACAGAGGCAGGAGCCCAGTACAAAAGGCCATCCTGCAGCACCAGGAGAAACAGAATGAGCGAGTCAGAGAGGGGCAGTGACCCACCTCAATGGAGCTCTGTTGGGATAGCTGTGGATTTCTTTGTGGACAGAAAAGGGTGCCAATGCAGGCAGGAGCCCAATACTAAACAGCAGCCTGCAGCACTGGGAGAAACAGAACGAGCAAGTGACAGAGGGCCACTGAGCGAGCTCAACGGACCAAAGCAATCAACATTCAGCATTGACAAATGCTTGTTTTGGTTTTTGCTTTACTTATTTGATTGCAAAGTACTTTCTTGTGTGTTTTGCACTTGAGGGTCACTGTACATATGTCCCATTGCACCACACATTAAATTCAGTACCACTTACATTTACAAAGTACTGGGAGCATCAGAAAAATAAGAATTGTATGCATGCTCCCTTTATACAGTAAAAGTGTTCACCAGTTTTCAAAAATGGTTGCATAGTAGACAGTAGAAAACGTTCACCAAAAAGTGTCACCACCATACAGTGTTTTTTTTTAACTGTGTTAATCTTTCTGTTACTTAACATGAGTTTTCTCCTTATTTTATATATTCATGCATATAAAACTAGCCTCTCACTGCCTGTTTGAGCCTGGTCATTAACTGATCTGCTGAACCATTGTGCATGCCTTATACATGCGGTCCATAGCTGGGCTGCTGCAAGACCCTACTGTCCTTCATAAAACAGAAAGGGGGTGTGTATCAGCACAGTCTTTCCTGAGCTGAGCTCTGTGCTCAAATAAATGCAGAGAGACTGGCCTAGAGACAAAGAAAGAGCAGAGAGACCAGCAGCTTCTTGGGGGAGGGACACTATCAGGCCAGAGGCAGTATGGAAATTAAATAGAGAGAAAAAAAACAAGAAAATCAGAACCATAGAAACAAGTGTCAGTGTCAGTGGCTCAGTAGGTAGCACACTCGCCTCTGAGGCCGGGAGATCAGAGGGCTGTGGGTTCGGTTCCCACATCTGGCTCTTGGGTTATATCCCAGTACTGACACTGTAATGCAGCATGAGAGGGGTGCTGCATTTCTGAGGTGCCGTCTTTCGGATGAGACGTTAAACCGAGGTCCCATCTGCATGGGTTGGTGGTAGTTCAGGTGGATGTTAAAGATCCCATGGCACTTATCGAAAAGAGTAGGGGTAGTTTTATTAAAGAAAAACATAACATCACACAAAATAAAGTACAGGCAAGAGTACAAACAATAAAATTAAAGACTTTCTAAGTTTTCATCTATTTCATCTTTAAGATAAACAAACAAAGCAACATTTAGAACAAATGAAATTCCCTTTTCCCTCTTTTTTAAACCAGTATAAAGTTTGCCAGAAAAATTAACTTTCAAGATGGAGAACTTATTCATATCTCTAACTTTTAGAAGCTAAACCATTTTCAATTTGTACAAACATAGTAGTAGATAACATTGTTTGTTGCTGAAAGATAAATTGACAATGTGCTTGCCAAAGATAATATTGAATAAAGGCAAAGAAAACATTGAGGGTACTTATGATATTTCCGCCATATCCCAGTATAATTACCTAAAACTATGGTCTGATAAGTAGCATTAGCAAAAAGGAAGATTTCAATGTATAGCAACGTCCTGCCAAAAGTTTTACTAAAAGGACATGTAACAAAAAAATGAACCATAGTTTCTTCGCAATTGATACAGGTTGGTCTTAAACAAAATCTTTCCGTCACAGGTTTATATTTTAAATTTCCTCGGACTCCTAACCTACCCTGTATTGAAAGCCATACAATATCCCATATATATGGGGAATCCTAAAATCTGTCAATTTCCTAAGAGCAAGATTTGTTTTGAGGTATACATTCTGGAAATTGAAAACACATTTTGTACATCAAGTACAATGAAATTATAAAAGTTTTTCTAGACAGAGTAAGCAAATGTGGAAACGATACCTTCCACTGATGTAATTTTTAAAAGTACCTATACCATAAGATGGCAAATCGTGTGATGATAATAGTTTAGGGGTAATAATGTCCATTTCTTCAAATATGTAGACCATAAAATTTGGACCAAATCTGCCAAGACATAGTAGTGCAGACCAAAAAAAAGAAAATGAATTAAGAAAAACAAAGAATGATAAAACACAATGGGATTAATCATATTAAGTCCTCCTTTATTAATGGGAAGATAAGTTATATGTCTACTGACTGGATTTAGCCTATTGCCCCATAACATTTGAAAAAAAATACTTAATAATCTTGTTTCTAAATGGAGGGGAGGTGGAAATATATAACTTAAATAAAGAAAAACTGGCAACAGGAATTTTTTTATGATTGCGACTCTCTTTTTTTTCCCAAATTTCCATCCCTTCCATCGATGAATTTTAAATTCTCCTATATATAATTGTTTTTCCCAATTATAAGTAGCTAGATTCCCTGCTCCAAACCAGATGCCTAAAATTTTATGAGGAGTCAGCTATTGGAATACCTACAATATCAGAGAGTACGATGGTTCAGAATGTAAAATAAAATGAAACTCTTTATGTATTAAGCTGAGCTCCAGATAATTCCTAAAAGAAGAAAAAATGTGTAATGTTTTAACTATAGACAGCACATCCTTTAGTAGTAAGTTATATCATCTGCATAAGCAGTAATTTTCTCATTTGGTAAGGTAGAAGAGGGAGATATTCCAATAATATTTGTGTCCCAAATAATCTGCCTAATAACAGGATCTAAAACAAAAATGTATAGAAGTGGACTCAAAGGACACCCTTGTCGTACTCCAATGGATATCGGTATCTCTGTACCAAAATATCCATTCACCATAGGAATGCAACAAGCACTTCTATACAAATTAGCTATCCAATTAATAAATGGTTTTGGGATACCATATCTTAACAATACCGAGAATAAATAATCATGTCTAACCCTATCAAAAGCTTTAGCCTGGTCTAAAAGCAACAACATATCCTGATATTTGTCCTTTGTTACTAAGGTCAAAATCTCTCTTAATAAATATAAATTGTGCTGGATACGTCTATGAGGAATGGCACATGTTTGAGCAGAGTGAATTAAATTCTCAGCTATTGTTACTAATCTATTATTAAAATTCTAGTTAATATTTTATAATCACTGTTTAATAAACTCAAGGGCCTCAATTAGACAGCATAGCTTTATCTCAGATTTGTGTAAAAAGAAAAGTAATGAGGTACAAAAATCAGAATATACCTTTGTTGAAAATAACAGAAAATTAAATACTTTTGGTAAAAATGAATCATGTGTGACACAAAAGTTTATAAAATTCATTAGGATACCATCCCATCCTGGAGAAGTCCCTTTACTTAATTGCTTTATGGCTTGTTCTACTTCTTGAGAAGAAATAGGTTGTATTATGAAATTTTTGAGTAATAGATAACTGTGGTAATGGAGCAGTGAAAGTAGAAAAATCAAACGAGCATGTGGATGTTTATCTTGGAAGGAGGCTTCAATATATTCCTGGATCATGGTTAATTTATCCATGTCATTAGTAATTATCCGCCTGTAAACGAAACCAGTTGTGACATAACGTACTTTCTATCCTTTGTTTACATGCCACAAAGGGATCAGAAGTTGGTGTGTTTTAATACCATATTTAAACTCTAATTCTAAAGATTTAGCTCTATCATATTGATATTTCTTCATCAATTCTTTTAAAACCTTAATTTGGGAAGCACATCTCGTGCATTTTCAGAAAGGACATCAGTTTATATAATTGGTTACTGAAAAGTAAATATTGTATATACTTGGAATTGGCTCTAGTTTTACCAAAAGAAAGAAGAAATTGTTTTAATTCTTGCTTAGTTTCCATCCACCAATCTACAGGGTCTGAATAAGCACAAAAAACCGATTCCCTATATGCAAAAATTAGGTCTATCTGGGAGTTTAAGGAAGGAGTTTCAAAAAAGACATATTTAGTCTCCATCTATTGTATTTAGAAAACATTTTAGGTGGTAAGAGGTGTAAACTAAAAGAACAAAAAAGTATATTATGGTCAGAAAATTCTGAAGGTTCAGATTTACAAATATAAAGTGTAAATGTTTGGAAAAAAAAACATATCAATCCTTGTGGCATAAATGAAACGATGATATGTAGCACCAGGTCCTTTAGGTGTAATGCACGGAAGGCATCCTGCATGCTAGAATCTATAAGAATTTGTTTTAAAGCATTGGTGTCACAATATATTTTCTTCTTTGGGGTAGTCCCACTTAAGGAACATCTAAAGTACAATTAAAATCCCTCCCCAAATCACATGCTTTTTAGTGAAAAGAAATGGTTTAATATCTTGAATAATGAAATTCTAGCAGATTTTGTTTGTGGGGCATAGATATTAATAAGCCGAAAAACAAAATCACCTATAAAACCATCCAAAATTAAAGCTCTACCAGGGCATACATCTATTAATCTTGTAATATGAAATTTGGTGGATTTAAATAAGACACCAATTCCATCTGCAGGTTCTATCCCAAAAGACCAAAATGAAGGACCCCAATGCCATCTGTTTTTGATATTATTTACTTCAGTTAATGAGGAAAGACGACTCTCCTGGATTAAAATAATATCCACAGAAAGTGTTGCAAAAAAAGCAAAAACAGAAATTTGTTTTTTATATGTTTCAAGCTACAAACATTAAAAGATAGTAGATGCAAAGAGGCCATAGGTAAATACTGTTTCAACTAATTCCCCCTTTTAGACCATTACTTGCTTTTCTTTTTTTACCTTTTTCCTTTTTTTTCTTTCATTAACTCTGTTGTTTTACTTTCTTCATCTTCCGTAATCTGCTCTGACCTGTGAGATGTGTCTGACTCTAAATCTGAGTCCCTCGTGTCTTCTTGTAAAGGCAAGAAAATGTTGGAGACGGAATAGGGCATGAGATTGGTGGTTTTAAAGAGGATCTGGTTACTCTTGAGTTTTAACAGTCTCAAAAGTGTGGGGGGCATTATGGGTTCATAGATGCACCCTCTAAGTCAGAGGTTTGGGAGCTATTGGGTGCAGTATGTGATTTATTCACTAATAATACATTTTTCAAAAGCTTGTTTTTATCTTGTGCTTGTAAGACTAGATTGTCATGATCCCAACCTTCAGCCTTATTTCTTTTTGCCCATGGACATTGATGAAAGGCATGTCCTTTTCGTCGATAAATTGCATTGAAAGATGTTTGGACATAGATCCATCGAATGTCCATACCCCCAAAGACAGCACTTCATTACATCACAAGAGCTACTAATATGTGTGCGAGATCCACATTTATAACAGGCTCTAGGCTGTCACTATAAAAACATACCCCCTATCTTTCCTAAAAGAAACTATTTGGGATATGGATTATGTCAAGTTTATTTGAAAAGTTTAACTTTAAATTTCCAGCCCCGTCCAAATGCCTTCCAGATCTAATAAGGCCTCAGGAGGCCCAAAGAATGTCAGAGCGTTTCTGCAGCCAGTGATAAATATCACTGACATTAACCCCCTCATTCCTAAACATAATGGTAATGTACCGTATCTGTAGCCTGGTTAGAGGGATAGCTATAAATGGGAGCCATAAAGGGGTAGTTTTTAGGGAAGAATATTTTTCCCCAAATCTCTCCAAATTCTGGTTAGTCCTAAAACTTATATCAAAAGAGTCCTCCCCTGAAACATGAATTAATGTGAACAAATCTGATGGAAAAAAAGACATGGACCCTTTAAGTAAAGTATTAGATATATAGTATCTGTCAGGATGGGTTTGTAAACCTCCTTTATATCTTAAACAAACCACGTTCCTTCTGGGAGCCTGTTCCAGTTTGTTTTTGAACAGGCCTGCCATAGGAATACGCGGATTTTCCTCAGTTTCCTTGCAAAGTTTATTGTCTGCAGACAAATTCTTATACTTTTCTCCCCCTGCAAAAGACACACTGGGACTACAAGTGTCCTCTGTGTCTTTCAAATGTGCACTGAAATCACCAGAAGTAGTAGCTACATTATCAGTACCTGGGCCCAGTGCATTGGCATGCTGTGGTGAAAAAGACGAAACTGGCTTCCATGTAGGGTCAGGCGACCATGTCCCTGAAGAGTCCTGTGTCCAACCAGTGCTTCAAAGTGAATTTTCTTCTGACCAGTCTATATTTTCAACCAAATCCTGAGTTCCCAGCTTAAATCTGTGTTTTAACATTTGCGATGCAGTGGGGACTTCCTGCGGCATAACGTGGGACTGCTCCGTCGGACCTTCCGTTCTCGAATCCGGAAGCGTGTCATCGAAAAAGCGTCCGATGTTATGTTCCCAGTTAAGTTCCCCTGGTTGCAGCTCCATTGTGGCACAAGTTGAAATTTGCACAGCCTCTGGATTATGCTCCCGAATCGGCAATGAACCGATTACCTCTGGTGTCACTGGTATCTTGTTCAGGTCTGTTTCTACCTGATTTTGCCTGATTCTCATTTTTCCACCTTCATCCATGTAAAGCTCGCTAGCGGGAGCGTCCACACTAGTGTCCATCTCCTCCTGAGTTTGCAGAGCTTCTGCCATGTAGAGAATTTTTTTCTCAGCCCTCTGCTGGCCACAGAGCGCCAGCAGAGTTGGGGAATTTTATTAGGCAAAAAAACCAATCATCACATTGAAACAAAAAAAAGAAATGAAACAGTACATAACAAATCCGGAGAGAACAGGAGAAATCAAAAAAAGGAAAAACCTTTCCATAAATAATTAACATAAGATGTAGAATATTTTTTACAGTCCTGACAATGAACAGTTTGTAAGTCATTCACAATAGCAGAAAGAATAACATCAAAATCAGTATGAGATTGTTTGTAATACAAAAACAGGCTTGCCATAAATAATATTGTAAAAGTGCAAAAAAACATTCAATATGCTTCTATGATATCTATCCCAATCACCAAGATAAACACCCAACACTAGAGTACAATAAAGAAATAGACCGTAAGTGAGGCATATGCCAGCAGCTAGCGTGAAGTCCCAAAACTTCTACTATAAGGACAGTCGATAAAAAATGAGATTGACTCTCTTCAGTAGCAACACAATCTTGTCTTAAACAGTATCTGTCAGTAATTGGTTTATATTTTAAATTTCTCGAACTCCTAACCTACCATGAGCAGATATCCATATAATGTCCCAAGCTTTAAACAAAATCCTATTATCAGATAATTTATGAAGCACATACTGCATATTAGATGGGAACAGAGTGGAAAAAGTAATATTATTTTCTGAACATCATATCCAATGTAGTCATAAAAGGACTTCCGGTGCAAGGACTGTAGCTTCTGTAAAGGAATCTTCCATTGATGTAATTTTTTTAAAGTTGAGATGCCATATTGCGGTATATTATCTGACAATAGTAATTTAGGGGGGAGAATGGACCATTTAAAGAAATACTTATGCCAGATGGATTTGATCCAGAACTGCCAAGGAAGAGATGGTACCTGCCAAATGAAAGAAAAGGAAGAAAAAAGAAAGATGGAGTGAAAAAAAACTACAGGATTAATCATATTCAATCCCCCTTCTCTGTATTGAAGTTACGTATACTCTCTCTTCACCGGGTTCAAACTATTGCCCCACAACATCTAAAAAAAATACTATAAATCCTAGTTTCAAAAAAAAACGGAGGTGGAAAAAGGTGACTTAAGTAAAGAAAAATGGGCAAAACAAATTTTTTAATAATCAAGACCCTTTTCTTTTTCCAAATTTCAAGTGTTTCCACTGATTAACTTTAGTTTCACCTACAGTTATCTGCTTTTCCCAATTATAAAACTCCATGTTGTTTATCCCAAACCAAACACCAAGTATTTCTGAGGGCCCAGTGACAAGGGGAATGCAGAAAACAATGGGATAAATCCAGGGCTAACTGACCTAATTACATCACAAAACTTTGTGAAATTGAGAGAAAACTTAGAGTATCTGCCAAAAAAGAAAAATCTCTAAGGCTCTCTGCAAGAAAGGGTCAGCTAAAAAGAAGGTCCGCGTCATCTCTGGGAATACCTTAACCAATTCTAGGCCCACTGAAGGGGCAATACCTGAAATAGAGTTATCATTAATAATGCTCCTGATCACTGGATCAAAATAAAAGTGTATAATAAGGGGCTTAAGGGCATCCTACCCGAACCCTCGAGAAATCTGATATTCTCTCCTAATAACCCATTTACTACTGGAATTGAAACTGCAAAGTGTATAACAATGAAATCCATCGTACAAAAGTATCAGGGATTCCATAGGAAGAAAGCACAAAATATAAGTAAGAATGACTAACTGCATCAAACCTTGGATTGATCTAAAGCTGCTATAAGTTCAGAGGAAAAAAAATTTGGCTGAGAAGCAAAAGATCTTGAAGTAAAAAGGTTGTGCTGTATTTTCCTATTTTAATCGCTACAGGTTTGCACGAGGGTGAATCAAAAGTCTGGCTAATCTCTTTAATCTATTATTCAGGATTTTAGTTAAAATTTTATAGTCACTATTTAACAGACAAATCAGTCTCAATTTGAAAACAGAAACTTATCACCTTTTTATAAAGAAAGGTCATTACGATACGAAAATTCGGACAAGGGACCTCCGAGGATAGATAACAATTATACACTATAGGCAGAAAAAAACCATAAAGTCAATACATTTTTATAGAATTCATTTGGTATCCCATCCATACCAGGGATGAGCCAAGCTTTAGTCGTTTAATGACTTCAAGTACCTCAGTAGAGGTGATAGAGCAATTGTAAAGATGGGACCAAATCCAGAGGTATTTGAGGGAGGAAAAAAAACTTACTTGAGAGAGAAATCCAATGTAATACCTGGGGGATGAAAAATAAGTCTGACTGTAATGCTGCACAATCTGTAACATACCTAAATCAGGGTGATCAGTTCTCCAGTTGCATCAAACAAACCAGTCATGAGTATCTTTCAAGTGTGTTTTACATGCATGGAAAGGATCAGCCATTGGTGATTTTTACTGAAAACGAAATTCCATATTTAAAAGATTTGGCTCTATTGTATTAGTAAGTTTTCATTTATTGCTTAATAACTTTGAGTTGAGAAAGAGAGCGAACATAGTCATGTGGAGGAAGGGACATAAGCCTGTATAATTGGTTCCGGAGAAGTAAATATTTCCTATAATCATCCCGTACCCTTGTTTTACCCCAGGACTGAAATAAATGTTTAAGCTCAATCTTAAATTGCTTCCACCATTCATATGGGGAGACAAAGAGGGCTAGAGTAGAGGATTTTGCAGCTAAGAAAAAATCTAGTTTTGAAAAATAAACGGGTCTGAAAGAAAGGAAGTATTCAATCTCCAGCGTGATATGCTGGAATACAATCTAGGAGGAAGATATCAGTAGGGATAAAGAATACAAAACAAAACATGATGGTCAGAGAATTCCACTGGAGCAATAACACAGGACACAATGTGAAGATAGTGTGAAATAAAAAACATGTCAATCCTAGTGGCAAAGGTGTGTCTATGATAAGTGTTCCCACCTACGGGGTATAAGCTACGGAAAACATCCAGAAGTCCAGCAGTTGTTATCATTTCAAATAAGGCATATGAATCACAATACACTTTTTTACCTTGATCCTTACGAAACTGGATATCAAGAGAGCAGTTAAAATCCCTTCCCCACACTAAATGTCTCCTGGTAAATAAAAGGGTTTAATGTCCGAAAATAAGGCAATGTGGCTGATTTAGTCTGTGGAGCATAAACATTAAGAAAGCGAAAAAATAGTCACCCATACACAGTCTAATATAAGAGCCCTTCCTGGTAACAAATCTATGATTTTCAAAATTTTAAAAGAAGAGTTACCAAACAATATGGCCACACCATCTGCAGTTTCAGTACTAAATGACCAAAAGGAGGGGTCACAGGTCCATAGTCTTTTTAACCTTTGTTCCTCAGAGATAGAAGAGATCCTAGTCTCTTGTAAAAGTATGATATCCAAGTGCAAAGATGTAAGATATGCGAAGATGGATATCTGTCTGTGAAATGTCTTTAGACTACAGACATTGAAAGAAGCAAACTTTAAAGCTGCCATGAAAACTGCTTAAGAGCTATGCTTCTGACTCACTTTCCTTTTTTTTCCTTTTTTCCTTTCATATCTTTGCAAGTTCAGTAGATTTGCTATCTTCATCTTCCGTCACAATTTCAGAGAGATGAGAGGTCTCAGATTCCATGTCTGAGTCTCTAACATCTTCCTGAAGGTGGGAAAAAAAATTTTCAGTCACAACCGGGCTGACCTGGGACTGTTTTAATGAGGCTCTGGTAAACCTCCTGTTCTTGACAATTTCAAAAGGGGGTGGCATACTGGACACCTGAGTCTGATGCTCTCCCAACTGAGGAGAAACCAGAGTATAGTGTCCTGGGGTCATTAACCACAGGTTGCTCAGGGTTAGCAATATCTGGAAAGAGGGAGGGGACAGGGTCTTGTCTTGGGGGGGTTGACCCTATCACCGGAACCTGCACCTTAGCCTGGGCTTTTCGAAGTAGACCATCTGATCTAGGTCTTCAGAGTTGTTATACCCCCGCCCATGGACACTGATGGAAGGCATGCCCCTTTCACAAAAGATTACATTGAAAGATATTAATGCATCGGTCAACAGAATGCCCAAAACCCCACATAAAGGACATTTCATCATATCACAGACACTACTAATGTGGGTTCTATCTCCACATTTATAGCATGCTTTAGGCTGCCCTGCATAAAACACACCTCTGTCTTTTCCCAAGAAAAAACTATTTGGCAGATGTACAACCTCAGAATTAACTTGCAACAATTTCACTTTAAACTTCCATCCCCCTGTCCAAATGCCCTCTACATCCAGAAGAGCTTCAGGTGGCCCCAACATCTCACATTTGGTTTGCAGCCAGCGATAGATATCACTCACATTCACCCCTTCATTGCGAAACATAATTGTAACAAACCTAATTAAGGGACGAGTTAAAGGGATAGCAAAAAAAGGCAACCATACTGGATGATTTTTATTGATTGGCATATTGTCCCAGAATCTGTCCATATGAGCAGGGTTTGAAACTAACATCAAAGAATCCTCCCCGAGACATGAATTAGAGCATAGATGTCTTTGGCACAAAACCCCATTTTAGATTTCAAGAGTTGCTTAAATACATAGTATCTATCAGGGTGTTCAGTCAAACCACCTCTATAACGCGGGCACTTACAGCATTTGACAGAGGGCTTGTTCAATTTCGATTTAAACAAGTCTGATAATGGTGGTTTGGAAGTGGTGCTCGAAATGGGGGTAGCAGTACCCATAGACAGAGTAGAAATAGCAACAGGGGGTACGCTGGAAAGTTCAGGCCCCGAAACCCCTCTTCCCTCCCTTGAAGTAGATGGCTGAGGGGAAAGGTTCTGTGCCATTTCAGGAGTTTTCCTACCTGAAAACGGAGTCCAGTCTAAATCAGGAACCCAATCTCCTGAGTCGTTCCTCTTCCATCCTGCTTCCTGAAGCGCCATCTTTTCAGACCAGTCCATGGTATCATCGCGACTTCCTCTCTCCTGTGGCAGGTGCTGCTGCACCAGTGGCGGCGGTCCTACACTCTCCACAGTCCTCCGAGCCTCTCCAGAAAGCAGTTCCTGTGCTCGGATAAGGCGTATGAGCGTCTCCCACAGCAAGATCTCCAGCATTAGACCGAGCAATATCAGGCAAGGGCTCGGAATCAAAGGCACTGCAGTAAGTGAAGTAATCTGGTGAGCATTGAAATCGGGTGGCTGGGGTGCGACAGCGATTGTACAAGAGGTATGCTCAGCCACCATAGGACATGGTACAATAGAACAATGGGACTCTGCTTCTGCTCCTCTACCTCCTTCTCCTTTCCGACCTCCGGAACGTCTGCCATGCCGGGTACTGCGTCATAGCAACTCGCCACCGACTAGCAGCCAGTAGGGAATTTCCCGTGTCCTGGCCAAATTTCCTCATCCACTAAAAAATACCACCAACAGCTTAATCTGGTTCAAGGTCAGTTGGCATTCATCTGTATCCCCTTCCCCCGGGTCGTGCCTGAAAATAGGCAGGATTTGTCTAGTGCACTTACCCGGTCAACAAAAGCTAAATAAATAAATAAAATAAATAAAGTGCCTATTTACATAAATAAACAACAACAAAATACAGCAACACACCATGAATAAAGATATAAGCATCATTTAGAAATTATATGAAAATCATCAAATGAAATTCAGTATTAACTAAACAATTAGTACAAAAAAGTAACCACCAGTGTTAGTTATTGTGCTTGTTACCCTACTGCAAAATGGTATTATAACAATTTTCATGCAGTTTTTGTACTTTGGAGACAGGAAAAGAATTAACATCCTTCTGATAACAAAGTAAAAAAAGAACCTGATATAGAAGTCATTAATTACACATACAGAATTATTTTAATTTGTAATGAGAAGGCACATCTTGCTTGCCAAATACAATATTTCAAAATGGCAAATATGGCTATGAGTGTTCCTTTGTTGTATGTCTCCCATGTGGCTACATATATTCTAAGTACCAAAACATGGTAAGGTAAAGAAAACAACAATGGTTCTTTCCACCTTGTTGCTACGTAGTTCCAGAATCCTTTATCAGAGGGGCATTCTAGAAACAAGTAGGACTGCGTGTCAACTGTTTGACCACACTCTGTTCAGGGAAGTTCCTTTCCTCAATTCATATATGGTATGTCTCATGGAGTCTTTTATCCCTATGACAGCTTAGTTACACTGGGTTCCATAGAAACATTGGACCCGATTCTCAAAAGTCAGCACATGCCATGACAAAAACGGCTTGCACTGATTGCAGGTGCACTGGGGACCCTGCACCCAATTCTCAATCAGGTAGTGTCCCAGCGGCAAAGTCCCATGGCTTGCAACAACCATAGCAGTGTGCCAAACAGAGGGCACACTTCGACATGTTGTTGCAAGCCATGGGTGTCCCTGCAGCAATGTCCCCTAGTATTCCCTGGTGGTCTACTGGAATGTCCCCCTCCAGCCCCGATTCCCCTAATATTTTAGGTTATTATCCCTGGTAGTCTAGCACTCCCCCAGCCCCAATTTCCCTTCCCATAATGTTTTTGGTTATCATCCCTGGTAGTCCAGCAGCCCCCTAAGCCGCGATCTCCCATTATGATATTTATTTATAGTCATAATAAGATATTTATTATCCCTGGTAGTCTAGTGACCTCCAAAGCCATGAGCCCCTCTTTTGATATTTAATGTAATAGTTTTTATAATAATATACAATAGTTATATGCCCTGGTGGTCTAGTAGATGGCCCCAGCCCTGATACATCATTAAAAGATACTCCGAAATGCCTGGTCGTCTAGTTGAACCCCCCAAACCCCCACCCCATAGTGCTCTACCACCCCACTTCCTCCAACTCATTACTGAGCTAATGACTGGTACAGCCCACCTCTCACTTCCATGGC
Source organism: Neoceratodus forsteri (assembly GCA_016271365.2). Classification (NCBI taxonomy): domain Eukaryota; kingdom Metazoa; phylum Chordata; order Ceratodontiformes; family Ceratodontidae; genus Neoceratodus; species Neoceratodus forsteri. The sequence goes on from CM057459.1 coordinate 83,983,567, forward strand.
CAGCAGTTGTCTGAGCTCTGACTGAGTTCATACTGTATATAGTACACTCTCAATGATTGACAGCTGCTGTCAATTACAGAGCATGTACTATATACAGTATGCTCTCATTCAGAGCTCAGTTGGTGGCTGGCCATGGTGGTGAGTGGTGGGCTGTGCCAGTCACTGGCCTGGTTATGGGTTGGGGGAGCGGAGCGGTAGGGCACTGCAGGGTGGGGGGTCCATTATACCACCAGGCATTTGGGAATATCTTTTAATGGTGGATTGGGGCTGGGGCAATCCTCTAGACCACCAGGGCATGTAAATATTATATATTATTATAATAACTACTACATTAAATAGCAGAATGGGAGATTGGGGCTGGGGAGGGCGCTAGACTACCAGGGATAATAAATATGTTATTATGACTATTAATAAATATCATAATGGGAGATCAGGGCTTGGGGATGGCACTAGAATACCAGGGATAGTAACTTATAACATTAGGGGGGATCGGGGCTTGGGGGAGATGGCACATAGATACATCCTCCCACAAGATTTCTAAGTACAGTTAGACCAGCCCTTAGCTGGTGTAACAGTATTTAAGACTATTGCCCCCTGGGAGGGTTTTGAGAATACCAACTGAAGGGAAATGGCAGCCTGTATCTACTGCAAGCCCCCTAGCCCCATGCCACAGCCCATTTTATGACACAAGGCTGGCACAAACCCAGTTTAGTGCATGCAGCCTGCATTTGATGCATGCTGCTTTTGAGAATAGCTCAGGGTGCATTTTTTGATGCAAGGTGCCACTTGCATCATTTATGTTTGATGCAGGCACCTTGCATCAATCTAAGGGCTTTAAGAATTAGGCCCATAGAATTTGTGAGCAGATAAGGACAACTTGGCCACCCAGTCTGTCCATTTTTCCCTGCCTGTACTGCCTTAATGACAGTAACTTATTTCTAGCTACTTTCCCCTGTGCTTTTCTACTGAGATTCCTTTGCGCCTATCCCATGCATGCTTGAAGCTCACTACTGTTTTTGTCCCCATCACCTCTGCTGGAAGTCTGTTCTAAATGTCCTGCATTCCACATGGGTGTTGAGAGTCTGTCATTCAGCAGTTGACCCAGTGCTATGTTTTCATTTCCTTCTGGATACAGTTTAAGAGTTAAAAGGTCAGAATTTTTTTTCTGTAAGATGTGTTCATAATTCTGGGGTCTTGTGTTATGCTTCAGCAAATCAAGTGATATCTGCCATTGTTTTACTTTAAAAAAGGCTTCCCAATAAACCCTAGTATGGTGGATACATTTGCCTTTGTTATTAATTTTAACCCATTTGTATTCGAATACAGCACAAAGGGGTCTAATCCCTCTGCTACCCAAGGCACCCAGAATTCTTCTTCCTCATTATATATTACCTAAAAATTTGCCAAGTAATATATAGAAAAGAAAAAATACCACTTTGTTTATTATTCTAACTCCCCCTTCATTTATCTTCAGATATGCAGTTTTTCTTTTTAGTACATTAAATCTGATAACCCCCCCTCAAACAAAGTTATCAACTTAATTGGTAGGATGTATACATAACTAATATAGAAAAACATTGGGAGCAGCAGGGATTTAATTAAAACCACTCTTTTTTTCTTGGACGTTTTCCATGGCGCTGGCAGTATAGCCTAGAGATTAGAGCCCTTCTCCAGTCCAGCAGTCTGGAGAAGGGCTCATGTGATCCTACTCCACAAGAGTGGTAGCAGGGAGGAGGCAGGGAACTACAGACCAGTCAGTCTTACCTCAGTAGTGGGCAAGATTACGGAGGCACTCCTTAAGGAAAGGATAGTGCAACATCTGGAATCCATAGGAGCACAGCATCCAAGACAGCATGGGTTTACAACAGGAAGGTCCTGTCAAACTAATCTCATAGATTTCTTTGACTGGGTAACCAGAGTGGTGGACCAAGGGGGAGCAGTTGATGTTGCCTACCTTGACTTCAGCATAGCTTTCAATACTGTTCCACATAGAAGATTGATTAATAAGCTTGGTAGGCTCATGGTGGGTCAGAAGTTAGTCAACTGGGTGGCAAACTGGTTGACGGACAGAAAACAGAGAGTGGTGGTAAACGGTATACAGTCAGAAGAGATGCAAGTCACAAGTGGGGTACCTCAGGGATCAGTCCTGGGGCCAGTCCTCTTCAATATCTTCATCAGTGACATTGCGGATCAACTGGAGGGTGAGGTTTGTCTGTTTGCAGATGACACCAAGATCTGCAACAGAGTAGATTATCCAGATGGGGTGGGCAGAATGAGAAGAAATCTAGATAAACTGGCAAACTGGTCGGAAGAGTGGCAACTGGGGTTTAACACAAAGAAGTGCAAGATCATGCACATAGGGAAGAGAAACCCTGAAGCCACCTAAAGGTTGGGAGGGGAGTTGCTGGCAATCACAAAGGGAGAAAGAGACTTGGGCATCATCATCACAGATGACCTGAAATCATCCAAGCAGACCACTAAAGCAGTAGGTAAGGCTAGGGGAATGTTGGGGTGTATTAGTAGGGGTATCACAAGTTGTAAGAGGGAGGTAATATTCCCTCTTTACAAGACACTGCTTAGGCCCCATCTGAGTACTGCATGCAGTACTGGAGGCCGCACCTTCACAAAGACATTAACAAAATGGAGGCAGTCCAGAGAAGGGCCACCAAAATGGTGCAGGGACTGCATCAGAAAACAGATGAGGACAGATTAACAGAGCACAATATGTATACCCTAGAGCAAAGGAGGGAGAGAGGTGATATGATCAAAACATTGAAACACCTTAAGGGCATTAACAAGGTGAAAGAGTCTAACATGTTTCAATATAAGAAAAATAGCAGGATAAGAGGACACAGCATGAGATTAGAGGGAGGCCGATTAAGGGGTAATATGAGGAAGTTCTTTTTCACAGAAAGGGTGGTAGATGCATGGAACGGCCTACCTCATGAAGTGGTGGATATGAATACATTGCAGGGCTTCAAGCAGGCATGGGATAGGCATAAGGGAGCAATACAGATGAGTATGAATAGCTAGGCCATTGACAGAATAAAGGCCTATGGCACATTCATAAGGTAGAAAAAGAAATGGGCAGACTGGATGGTCCTTGCGGCCCTTGTCTGCCATCAACTTCTATGTTTCTATGTTTCTATGTGTAATGAGCTATGAATGAGCTTGCTACATCCAGCAGATTTGGGTTTGATTCCCACAGCCTCCACTTGCACACTGTGTGACTCTGAGCAAGTCACTTAACCTCCCCCAGTGCTCCCAGGTCACCCCTGAAAACAGGCACTTATGCCTAGGCCATACCCAGTTACCAAAGACTAAAATAAATAAATACATAAAATGTTTTCCAGTCTTGCGCCATTGCATTTGCTGTTTGAATTTGAAGTTACCTGTGTTTGTCTGCCATGTTCTCCTCACTTCCAAACAGAACCCCAATATTTTCAATACTGTGCCTTTGATTTGAATTCCTGCACATTTTAATTCACAGCCATATTTCTAATACCAATGCCTTCACTTTTCCAACAATTTATTTGGGATCCATAAAGTAGTTCCTATATATTAAATTTCTTTTTCACAGCTTCCTCTGGTGTGTCCAGGGACAAAAGCAGACTAATGTTGTCTGCATAAGCCATGATTTTCCCTCCAGGTTTTTCAACTGCAGGAGTTATTCCTTTGATGATTCGTTGTGATACTGTATACCTTATCAAAGGGTCAATACATTAAATATATAGAGAGAAGCCTAGTAGGGAAACTTGTCACACACCTCTCCTCACCTTAATCTTTGAACCCACCCATCCATTCCTAAGCACCCTTACCCTTGTGGCTGCATACAAGACCAATTAAATTCTTCTGGGAAACTGCACTGCTTTAAATCAGAAACAATTAATTAGGGGAAAGGGGAAGGGGAAATTGTTCAACCAGGAAAGGTACTTTAAGCCATAGTTTGTTTCCAGGTGTGACCTTGGAGCACAAGGAAGTTAAGTGACTTGCTCAGGGTCACACAGGGTCAGGGTCTCACAATATGCAAGTAGGGGCTGATGGGATTCAAACCCAGGTCACAGGGTCATACAGTATGCAAGTGGAGGCTGATGGGATTCAAACCCAGGTCTCCAGATTTGCAGCTCTGTGCCCTCCAAAGGGTGCTGCAATAATCGTCGGGATATCACAGACATCTGGATTGTCTGGACAGATTTCAGCCAGCTGGAATTCACTGACATCATCAGGATCATCCAGACTTTGTGGGCAACCTGCTGTAATTTGGATCTGGGCCCCACATGACTCCTAGTGGGTTGTGTGGATGAGATCAGCCCGATCCTTGCAGAGATAGTCTGGAGTTCATTGGAGAGGGGGATCTTTCCAGACCCCCTAAAGGAGGCAGTCATCTGACCACTCTTGAAAAAACCCTCCCTTGACCCGGATTGTCCTGCTAACTACAGACCTGTCTGTAACCTGCCCTTTTTGGGCAAGGTTATTGAGATGGTGGTTGTGCTGCAGCCAGATGACCATCTTACTATCCACGATGTCTATGATTATCTTCAGTATAGATTTAGGAAGAGACACAGTATCGAGATGGCTCCTGTCCAGCTAATTAATGACCTCCTAATAGCGAGGGATTGGAGATCTCATTCTATCTTGGTTATCCTTGATCTATCTGTGGCATTTGACACTGTGGACCATGGTGTGTTATTGGAACACCTGCGATCCATCTGTGGACTGTCAAGTATGGGCCTCAGATGGTTTACATCTTTCCTCCAGTGTAGGACTCAGAGAGTGGTCACTGGGATTTATTCCTCTGATGCTCTCCTCCTATCCTGTGGGGTTCTGCAGGGTTCCTTTTTGGTGCCCATGTTATTCGCAGTGTATATGCTGCCATTGGGAGATGTTATTAGACAGTATGTCTTGAGATTTCACTGTTATGCAGATGACACTCAGCTGTACCCATCCTTTGTGCTCGGGCAGGATGTTGCGATCTTGGTATTTAACAGCTGTCTCTCTGAAATTCAGGACTGGATGAGTGTCAGCTGGCTGAGGCTAAATCCAGATAAGACTGAGGTGTTGGTTGTGGACCCAGATCGTTGGGCGGCAGGTATGCTGGCGGGATAGTTATCTGGGCTTTAGCTCAGTAATGCTCCGCTGGCTGCCTCACACCAGGTGCATAACCTGGGCATTATTTTTGACAATGAGTTGACCCTGAAATTTCAGGTGTTAGCAGTTGTCAAGACCTCATTTTTTTATCTGAGGAATATTGCCTGGGTGAAGCACCTGGTTCCTCCTGATGATCTTGTTACCTTGGTCCACACCTTTGTGACTTCTCTCCTTGATTATTGCAATGCCCTGTACTTAGGGCTTCCGGGGGTTGATGTCCACCACTTGCAGCTGGTACAGAATATGATGGCCAGGCTTGTTACTGGTATATCTAGGACCAGTCACATTGCACCTGTGTTTCGCGGCCTTCAAGTTTGGGTTACTAACCTATAAAGCCCTACATGACCAGGGACCCCGCTACCTGAAAGATCTTCTTCGCCCCTTCTGCCCCTTCTGCCTATTTCGATCCACCGATGAGGCATTACTAGAGATTCCCAGGGCATGTTTGAAGACATCAGGAGCTCTGTCTTTTTCATATGTATCCCCTACCCTGTGGAATTCTCTACCTCGCTGGGTGAGAGAGTGCCTGACCATCCAAAGTTTTAAATCAGTCCTTAAAACACATTTATTCAGGTTAGCATTCCGAGATAATGGTTAGCTGATAATTTTAGTTATTAAACATCATGCTGCTGTCTAAGATTTTATTTTGGATATATATTTTAACTGGATTTTATGGAATCTTAATGTTATATTTGATTTATTGTGTTTTAACCTGTACAGCACCTTGGTTCTGAAAGACATTTTATAAATAAAGCTATTATTATTATTAACCACTATGCTATACTGCTTCCTAATTATGTGCCCTTAACCACTATGCCATACTGTCTCCTAATTATGTGTGATCTTGTCAAAGGCTTTCTCCTTATCAATGGAAAGCACTAGCCCATTCAGTATGTCAATGTTCCCTCGTTCAATAACTTCCCTGGTGATGAGCACATTCTCTTGACTAGATCGACTGGGTACCCAGTTGGTTTGCTAAGGTGATGTTAGCCAATGCTAGTCTTTTGACAGAATTTTTGAAAGTTTTTTTTCTTATTCACATCTATCAAGTGACTCTACCTCCAATTATTCAAATTTAGTTTGTCACCTTTCTTATTTAAGAACTGCAGAAGTGCTGTGGACACAGAACCTGGAATTTCTCAGGACTTATGCATACATTTGAATAATAAATAGATAGTTGGAGTCAATTGTGATGAAAAAAAGTTTAGTAAAATTAGGATGGTAAGCCATCACTCCCTGCGGAAGTATCATTCCTTAAGCTATTAATGGCTTCTTCCTCCTCCAGCACAGATACTGGAGCCTTAAGCATATTATATTCTGATTCCTGTAAAACTCCATCTACAAACCAGACAAAAATATGTAATACCCTGTTCCAGGGCTGGATATGAAGTAGCAAAGAAAGTTTCTGAATGTGCAATCACAGATGTCACCATTTCCTTTTTTTTCGGTACTAATTTTCCTCTTTGTGTTTTCATACACAAATGAAGACTTTTAGACAGCCACTGATTGCAGCTTTTAAAACAAAAATATTTTTCTTTGTTCACTGGGTTCCAAATTGCACCTCTTTCTGTAAGGAGGGTGCCCCATTGTATTGTAATTTTAAAATTTCCTTTTTTATATTTTTATTTGCTCCAAGAAATTTCCCATTTCAATAGGTCATATCCATCAACTTATGTAGTTGTAACTGGAGATAAAGATATATTTTATACTCAGTATTTGTTTTTGATGACGACCATCCTGCAAAAAAGTTTTTAAAATCGTGTTTTGAACCCTCCCACTATAATGAAATGTTATCATATGCTTGATCTGTGGACAATCTAGCTTCAAAAAGGAGATGCCATTTAACTTTAACTCTTTTATCTGCCAAAATGGAGGTGTCGATGCACCATAGCACCAGAACAGCTGAATAATACATGATCAAATGTTTCTAGTGTGGTAGAACTAGATGAAGTTGGCAGTATTCCAGAAGAAAAAAGGTTAAAATAAATTCTGGTGGAAAGTTCTAAGTGGAATAATCTATGGGTATCTATCAAATCAGCTATTGAAATCAGCATTCTCAGAAAAAATAGAATTCCAATAAATGTTATTTTCGTGCTCATCCAGTCTTGCATTATACAAAGGGTAATAGAAATCACCTAGAAGATTACATTACAAGAAGTGAAAAAGTACAGTTAGATGGCTTTCAGCAAGTTTATTTTTCTAGTTTTTGTTTGGAGACTGTATACACATACCACCCCAAGTCTAACATTATGGATCTCCAGAGACTTATGACTATTAATCTTGATACCTGCCAATCATATCTATTAAATACGATCTGTACTCTATCACAGAATTCCATATCAATGGGAAAAATTAGAGCCCTTTCATTAATAACTATTGAGTTTAAGCTACCTCAGATGTTGTTTTCAACCTTGTATCCTGTACTAATAAAATTTCTTCTGGCAAGGTGTGCAAAATAAAGTGTCATGATTCTCAAGGGAGGGGTACTTTTTTTGTACTGTACAGGCGGGAGGTTTTTTTTTTTTATGAGTGTCTCCCCCTCTCCAAAATGCACCCCCCTGGAGTTGACAATCTAAAAAAAGGGGGTTATGTGGGGCGCAGCCCCCTATACAAATATATTTTTTGTTTTTGCCCATGTTGCTGTTTTTATCACTTGGAGTGTACATCGCAGTTTTGCTTTTCGTCGATGTATACTCGGTCTAATGGCTTTATGACATGGAACCCTTCCAGAGAACCCTAGCTAGCTCCAGTGCCTGGACACATCTAAATCCCTGTCTAGCTCCCCAGCTCATGTAGATGGGGCCCACAATAATATACATGTAGGGGACCAGCTACACAAAGATACCTGTAGCAGGCTCCAGATTGCCTCCTCTGATATTGCAATTGATAGTGGCATGTGAAAGTCTCTTTTACATGGACCTGTTAATGAACACTATATTAATTAAACTAGTATGTCTCTAGCATTATGCTACTGGACATATGAAAGTGAGACTATAAGTAAAGCTGAACATACGCTCCCATTAGGAGTGATGTGCAAAAGTGCATATTTAAGCAATAATGACTGAAGAGCCAGTCATTTCCAAGAGATTAATGACAGGCTGGGGAGAAAGGTGGGCTGAATCACAGCTGATGGCCACCACCACCCAGCCGGTCTTTAATCTCAAGGAAATGACTGGCTCTGAGTTCATTATTGCGATTATAAGTCTAATCACAATAATGGCTTCTTCTTAAAGATATTTACTTACTTTTTCTGTGGTGGCAGTGGGAGCGTGACAGCAGGAAGTGCAGAGCAGATGTTGCACCGGTCACTTCTTAGAGAGTTCAGACTGGCATCTCAACCAATCACAGACCACTTTGCCGTCATGAATAATTAATTAGACATAATTAATAGTTGTGCCCAGTGTCAGATTTCCTTATGTTTAGCCATGTCCATCTGTACCATAAGTGAACAACTGTCAAGAATATCCATTGCCATCACTTGTCATGTGACTACCTTCTTTTAATTTGCCAGATGACTTCTTGAGCCAACAGGCTAAATGGCTTATGGAGGATGACACATGCACAGCACTGTTTCTGTAGAATGCTACTTGCTAACTCCTTAGAACACCTATAGTAGATAATATATATTTATTACATTTACAGTGACACCATGCATTACAAGTAGTTGCAACTGTTGATAATGTGATAGTAGTATCAGGATATTTTTCAGTCATGATGGGACCTGACACTAGGCACCTCTGCACCTCATGATAGAAAAGCATGTTACTTAGTCCAAGTCCTTTCAATGCATCTATGGAGCAACTTCTAACATAGTCTAACAGAGTCAAACCATACAATAGTGAGGGTTCCAGACTTCTAGAGGGCTGACTTTGGCAAGATGGGATAGTGCCTTAGAAAAGCATTAGCAAATAGGCAAGAAGGAGGGGTGGAACAACAACGGGGAAATATCAAAACTGCCATCACAGAGGCAACAAGCCTTTGCGTGAAGCAAATAAACAAATCAAAACAAAAGAAAAAGCCACTATGGTTCTCAAAGGAGGTTGCAGTGAAGGTTAGGGAGAAAAATATAGCATTTAGGAAGTATAAGGAAACACAGAAGGAGCAGGACAGAGAACTGTACCAGTTAAGGCAGAAGGAAGCAGGGAGGGTAGTCAGAATAGCAAAGGCCCAAACTGAGGAAAAGATAGCCAACTCAGTTAAGAAGAGGGATAAAACCTTTTATAGGTATATCAGGGAGCATAGAAAGGCAAAGGGAGGGATAGTGAGGCTGAAAAGAATGGACGGTGGGTGGGCAGAGAGGGACAGTGAAAAAGCAGGGATACTGAATGAATACTTCTGTTCAGTATTCACAAAAGAGGAGGTAAGGGAGGTGCCTAATCCAATTAGCAGAAGCACTCTGGATAGGGGGTCGATCCTAGTCCTTTCACAGAAGAAAGGGTTCTGAAAGAACTCCTAAAACTGAAGGTGGACAAAGCAATGGGGCCAGATGGAATTCACCCCAGAAATCTAAAAGAATTAAGCAGAGAACTAGTGACACCACTGACTACCCTTTTTAACAAATCATGGGAGGATGGTGTGGTACCTGAGGACTGGAGGAAGGCAGATATGATTTCCCTTCACAAAAGTGGGACCAAGACAGAGGCAGGAAACTACAGACCTGTCAGTTTGACCTCTGTGATAGGGAAAGTGATGGAATCATTTCTGAAGCAAAGAATTGTTGAGTACCTAGAGGCCAGTGGGGCACAGGACCCAAGGCAGCATGGGTTCACAGCGGGAAGGTCATGTCAGATGAATCTAATTGATTTATTTGACTGGGTGACCAAAGTAGTAGACCAGGGAGGGACTGTGTACATGGCCTACCTAGACTTTAGCAAGGCATTTGACACAGTCCCACACAAAAGATTAATAATCAAATTAACCAGCCTGGGAGTGGGTCCCAGGGTGGTAGCCTGGGTAAAACATTGGCTAGACAACAGGACACAGAAAGTAATTGTAAATGGAGTCCACTCTGAAGAAAGAGGGGTTACTAGTGGGGTACCACAAGGTTCAGTACTGGGTCCAGTCCTTTTTAATGTGTTTATGAGTAACATTGCAGAGGGACTTTGCAGATGATACAAAGATCTTCAACAGAGTTGATACACAAGGAGGCATGGAAAGGATGAGAAGGGACTTGTCAAGGTTAGAGGAATGGTCAGAAGTATGGCAGCCTGGATTCAATGCAAAGAAGTGCAAAATAATGCACCTGGGAAACAAAAACCCAGGGGAAGATTACACAGTGGGGGGAGGTAGTAACAACAACAAAAATGGAAAGAGACCTGGGGGTAATCATATCAGATGACCTTCAGGTTGGCAAGCAGTGTAAGAAGGCAGTAAGGAGGGCTGGAGGGATACTGGGATGTATAGGGAGAGGCATCACAAGCAGAAAACAGGAAGTTGTTATCCCCCTGTACAGACAGTTGGTGAGACCCCATCTGGAGTACTGCATCCAGTTCTGGAGACCCCATCTCTGCAAGGACATCGACAGGATGGAGGCAGTTCAGAGGAGGGCAGTTAAAATGGTGCAGGGTCTGCAAGAGAAGCCATTTGAGGAGAGACAGAAGGAGCTTAATATGTATACCCTTGAGGAAAGGAGGGAGAGGGGGGACATGATAGAAATGTTTAAGTACTTCACTGGAATCAACAAAGTCCAGAAGGGTAGCATCTTTCAGAAAAAGAGATGTGCAAGAACAAGGTGACACAATTTGAAGATAGAGGGGGGATGGCTCAGAGGCAATGTGAGGAAGTATTGTTTCACAGAGAGGGTGGTGGATGCTTTCAGCCTTTCTGAGGAGGTTATGGGGTCTAAAACTGTGAGAGAATTCAAGAATACATGGGACAAACATAAGGCAATTTTTGTGGGGGGGGTAGGAAGAAATAGGCTGTTGGTTAAATAGGATCTGCAGCTTATCCTCTAGGTAGGGGAAATGGGCAGACTAGGTGGGCCAAGCGGTCCTTATCTGCCATCAAAGTCTATGTTTCTATGTTTCTATGTCTGGCTTCCTTTTAAAGTATGCTGAGTAGGATACTACTGAATCAGTGTAGGTAGGTGACATCACAACATGTTAGCATGTCTGTCACATTGGGTACACAGCTCAACCAGAGGCTGACACCAGTTGAGACATTTGTCTCAGACTGAATCTCAAAGTCAGAAGAAATCCTTTCATGTCAGCAGTGACCGGGATCATGACTTACACTTGACCTAGTAGTCCGAATAAGAAATGAGGCATATAGTAATCACAGATGTACACACTAATCAGAATGAGATTTTGGGGAAAAGGGAAACATTTATTCCAGCTTGGGTGAATAATAAAAGCTTCAGAGAGGCTATTACGTGACTCAAAAAATTGGTTGGTAAAAAGGAGGAAAAGGCGAAAGGCACAGGTACAGGTACAGTCTAACTTTTAACCATGTAGATAAAAGCTAGATTCACTGATCAGCTAATTGGATCAAATTGACTCCCTCACCACAGTGGAGAAAACAAATTGTACATAACATCACAAACCATAGCCCACCAATGTTTCACGTCACAAGCTTCTTGAGGGTGGTAGATACATTTATCTATAGATGTTATCAGCACTATTTCAGCAAATGGATAAGCACTCCCTTTGTTGCATACATATTATATACATTAAGGGGTTAGCTTTGACCCCTAAAATTTTTTTGGTCTTGGATAATATAGGAAGAAAGGTAGCATACATATCTCTGTTTTTCAAGAAAATATCTTCTTCTTAACTGATACTGATAAAAATGTCACTACCCTTCTTGTCTGAAAATCTCACAGAAATAATAACAGAACTTTTTTTATATAGAACATCACATTCAAAAAGTGATTTCCTTTAAAAAGTGTCCATACAATGCAAACATATTAAGATCTTTGTTAACCAGTTGCCTACCTATCTTAATACACCAGAATGTGCTTATGCAAATGTAAACTGCTCCATGAGAATTTTCTTTCAGGGAAAACTCCCTTTGAGAAAGCACACGACAGCAGACCTCCATATGACTCACAGTCAAGTAGTTCCCATATTTTAAAATATGGCCTGCATTGTCAAAACTGAACTTATGTGGCAGAGTGTATGGCTTCTTAGGGTGACAGCTCTGCCAGTGCAGATGCTGCCAAGGGCAGGGAAACCAATCTTGGTGATCCTGGAATCATTTAGAAACCAAGTAAATACACAAATATTGTTGCCTATGCACGAATGGGTGGGAATTATGCACCTACTTTCCCATGCAGCAGCTCTGCAGCCCTGGGCAGGTACAGGGTGCACAGTATTCACTACTGCTTGCACCCACAGGACACTTGTCCATGGCCCCCCCCCCCCGATGTGTAGGGCTCCACAGGGTGGCTGGGGACAGAGATGTAGACCCAGGCAGGCATCCAATGTGATACCTGTCCTGGGTCCTAGAGTGGATTACATGCATGGGTTGGCATGGGTCCAGGTCTGTGAAAAGCACCCACAGGCACCTGGACCCGTGCTGCCATGCCCCTCTCCCCAGCAGACCAGCCTGCCCATAAATGGCATCTGTGGCAGTGGCTGCCGCACAGATTTCCCACCTCAACAAAAGCACCTCCACCCATCCCCGGTCATGCATGGCAACCCCCCTACCCCAACACATTGCAGCCTTGACCCTGGTACTGTACATCATCTCCTGCTCTACCACAGTGCAGCCTCATATCCCCTGTTACGCACTAATCACCAGTGAGCACCAGAAATGGGTAGTACAGGACCCCCCACACACACAGTGGTGCCCCAGTCCTTTATACCCTGACCTCTGATCTAAACCTGGGTTGCAGTAGAGGCCGCCAGTGCCCCCCCACAGCACCAACCCCCCCATCCCCATACCAGGCAGTCAGTGCAGTGGCTCTGGATGGCCAGCAGTACAGCCCTCCTCACACCTCCTTGGCCATCAGCCATCCAAGTGATGTTGACAGCGTGCTGCTATATAGGAAGTGTGTCCCAGCATCACTTGGATGGCCAGCAGCCGAGGAGGTATGAGATGGGCTGTACCGCTAGCCATCCTGGAGCAGCGGCACTGACAGGCGGTATGGGGGTTAGGGGTGGGTGGTGTTGTCAGTGTCACTGGGATCACTGAACACCAATGAGGGTGGGGCACAGAATCAGGGTTTGGGGCTGGACAGGTGGTGATGTCCTGGGCAGGGGTGGGAGGGATGTGTGCATGGTATGGGCACTTGGCATGGGTGTGATAGGGGTGCCTGCATTCACCGGCCAGTGCCCCTAAGTGTAATGGGGGGTGCCTGCATTCATGGGGCAGGTGCACCTCAGTGTGTTTGGGGGGATTCCGCTATCATGGGGATGGGGGCACAGCTGTGTGCTGGGGTGGGTGGCACTGGGAGGCCATTGGGATGGATGCAGGGGTTCTGTTGGTGGGGGAAGGTGGCTGTCCACCTGGACCGGGTGGTGGACTGTGTGTGCATGCTGCATGTCCAGGAGTTACAGTAGGGTCCCCCCTGCCATAACCTGTGCACTCTTCTGCACCCTCGAGAGCAGCACTACACACCTTAGTGAATGGCACATAGTGCTGGCATGCCCCCGTCTGCCCCTGGCATGTTGCTGTCTGCACGGCCAGGGGATCGGGTGCATATGGGATGTATGCCCCTTTCATGCATCCCATGCAGGGGGCACAAGGGATGCGGGTGGCTGTGTGCCATGGATACGTGGCATGTAGGCACTCCGCACATTTGCACATAGGGCCAATGAGCCTTCAAAATTTGAGTTCATCTCATCTGGTAAAAATGTGCTTGAAAATTCAAATTGTTAAGCAATTTCATAGATGGAAAACTCCTGATTTACAGAAACATACCTTTACAAATGGAATAAACTTTATTAGAGCAAAGCAAGTGGAAAAGACCTTGTACAGAAGCAAATAAAGGCCAGGAGGTACAATGAGGTGAAAAAACATGAACAGATACAGAAGTCATACATTTTACATTAGAACAACAAATACTCCCTACTCCCCCCTTCCCCCCCCCCATATTGCACACCCGCTCTGCCACCAGAGGGAACTAAGTAAGGCTGCAATGGAGCACAGGTCTGGGCACCTGACCTGGTATGCATCAGTCTGCTAAAGGAGAGTTATGGGGAATGGTAAGACATGTATTCATACCATTAATAAAACATATAATGGTTCCCAAATATGCTTATATTTAGGCAACTTGCCTGACATGCTTGCTATGAGGTGCTCAGCCTGCAAGGCAAACAGAATCTCCCTATACCATTCTAGGAAGTGAGGGGTGCACTGATAGAGCCAGTGCCGAAGCATGGCCTTTCTCACACATGCCGAAACTAAGGCCATATGTGACCACTGGCTGCCAATCAGGGTATTGTTATATTCACCCAAAATACATATTTCAGGAAGAAAAGCATCAGACAATCCCATTCCAAAAGGGGACTACTGTCTCTCAGGACCACAAGATATGAAGCAAGGTACCAGACTCTTTACCACTCCTGGCACAAGAGTCAGCAGGTGGAAACATACCTTTACAAGTTGAGGCTGCTTATGTAAAGTGCTTGATTGTCATTTTGAAATTTTAATAAACAAAGTATAAAAAAGATGAAGCAGCTCCATCACAGCAGGATGTCATTGAGGTTTATTTATTTTGTTTATTATTTTTTCTGTTTCTTGCCTGGCATCCCTAGTCTTGGTGCATCCCCCCAGTCCCAACACCAACCTGCCTTGTGAACTGCTTCATCACCACTTATCCAGAGCCATAAATTGGCAGGTGGCCAGCCATGTTGGATCATGTGGAGCCTGCAGGAGATGCTGAATGAGCCAGGGTAGCTTATTCCATTTTTGTCTCCTCAAGATCTGTGTGTGACACAACCACGCATGTTCATATTGACACACGTGGGTTGCATCATCATATCTCCTGCCCACCTCTTCTGGTTCCATCAAGGCTTCCACCCAGCTTCAATTGGGTGGCATCTGTGTGTGACACAACCACACGTGCATATTACACATATGTGGGTTGCATCATCATACCTCCTCCCCACCTCTTCTGGTTCTGCCAGGGGTGCCACCCAGCCTCCATTTGGTGGCAAGCAAGTGGCAGGACTCAGAGTCCCCCCTTCCTGAGGGTGGAGAGCTGTCCTTGGTACACTCAATACTCCCTCCTCCACCTGGCATCCTAGTGACCCTGGTCCATTTCTGAACTGGGCTACTGGCATATGATGAGGTAAGGTGTCCAGCACCTCAGCCCTCTGTTCCACAGGATATGCGTTATTCTGGTTTTCTGGCATCCTCACACATCATAAAATAATACAGACACTAAGGCGCTTTGGGATACATTGTGTATGAAAGACGTTATATAAATGTTGATTCTTCTTCTTCTTCTGCCATATTAGCAATTTTAATTTCTTATTTGTTAATCTCATGCTAAGTATACATTATGTTGTGTGACTAGAGAAGACACGTTCCATTCCTGGAGTGTTTAAAAGTCTACAGACACTCAGCAGGGTAAGACACAATAATGTGTGCTCTGTCTGGATAAAAAGACATTCAGTGAAAAATGGGGCATTAGCAACAAAATAAGTTGATTAGCATTTCTGAATCAAATTGTCAAAAATGTTTTAAAATAAATACATAGCTTCTTAATATTTGCAGTGTTTGTGTCAGTCACACACCTGGCTCTCACTGAAACCATTTAGTAACTCAAGCTGCTTAACAAACCTCTTTTTAAAGTGGAAATCTGGCAAGGTAGCAGCTGAATTGGACTGAGCAAGTGGCCTCATCAACATGATGACTTCATGTGCAAAAGTCTGTTTCATGTCATGCCCAACCAGCCCACTGGGTAGCACCAGAAGAGTCATGTGCCTCTGGAATCTCCTGCTGGAGTGGGTAGGACCACTCATGTCCTTGTACAGTTTTTGGCATTATCTGAATGGAGCCCTACCTTTCCTCAAGTTTGTCCTAAACATGGAGAGACATCATATCCCCATCCTGCATCTGGACATTGTTTTGGAGTATGGACTATTGTATATACATCTTTACCACAAGGAAACAGACCAAAATATACTGCTGCATGTGCCATGATTTCATTCATATAGGCTGATCACAGATAATCTCATACAATTTCTTAGATTAAGGAGCAACTCTGCCAGTGAGGAGGACTTTGAATGGGAAGCCAAGGATAATGCTATTGGACTTGATTAACTAAAGAGCTTGCTCCTTTATGGAGTTAGGGTACCCACAGAACTACCTGTTGACTATACTCCAGCAGAGATGTGAGACTACATTGAATGCATGTGCACTAAACTGTAAATAAACACTTTCCAACTGCAGTACAACTTGAAGCCTAGTGTGCCCTGTTTGTGTCTGTCTAACGTGATGAATAGAAAAGCCAAGGTGCTGAGGGAGGCGCTTAAGAGTGAAGTGTAAGCCCCACCTCTCCACTCCCATGGGGCTTACCTTATCAAGGCTATTGCCCCACGGTAGTGTCTTCAGCAGTGGATCTAGGAGGGACTTGAGCCTGGTCTCCTTCCTGATCTTCACGACAGCCACTGCCATGTTCCTTTGGGTCCTCAGCCCATATAAATGTGGGCTCCAAGGTACAATATGTGCTTTATGCTTCTGGGCATTGTTTGGAGAGTTTTACTGCTTCTGGGAGTAGTGAACAAGTGGACCAGCAAAATGTAAATAAAAAAGATGGCCGCCATGCACCGTGTGCATATTGTAGGCCGGAGAGCCTTAAAGAAGCTGTGGCTCCATTCTGGGGCACAGGAAAGGGTGCAAAACAGGCACCACTGGTTTCCGAAGCTCCAATTGGCAAGTGGGACTCCTCTTGAACAAATAAAGGTGTTCTTGGTCCCCACCAGGCAAGTGGGGACAAGAGGGACCCAATTCTAGAAGGTAGGTGCAGGGCTTGTGACATGCCCTGCATCCACTACAAAGTTTGACACAACTGCATCAAAGCCCTTTGACGCAACTATGCGCCATTCCAGAAGGGTTGACACAGCTGCGACAGTTTTCTCACTTTATGGCAGCTTGCATCAAATGATTGGCACAAGTCCTATAGTGATGGTACCTCCACGGACGCAATGTTAGACCATCAGGAAGATGGTCTAATGTTTCTGCATCAGGAACTTACGGGATCGGCTTCTGGAATGACAAGTTTGACACAAGTCAGCACTTGCATCAAACAGCCAGCCACAAGTCCCCTGCGACGATCATAGCCACTTTTGGAATTGGGACTGAGTTGTAAATGTAGCACCTGAATTAGCTTTTATTAAATACTACGGGAGCAAGTAATTTGGCAGCATAAAATGTAAACAAATATGGTGTGCCCAATAAGTTCTCTGCAGCAGGGGGTTGCTGGGTACTAGCAGAGGACACTAGAAAGCCCAGGAGTGAATGCAGCCATTGAGTTGAGAACTGGGAGAAAACTATAAATGAGACTGGTAGCCCACCAAAAATGGAGATTCCTGAGAGAATGCAGAGAAAGCAGAGCAGGAGAGACTGCTGTGGGCTTCCTAGCCCAAAAGGCCTGCTTGTTGTCCAACAGCCTTATCGATCCAAGAGGTGAAGAGAGAGGCAGAGCGCCTGACCAGAGAAAGGCTAACAGGGAAGAGAACTGAGCAGCTGAGATATTTTCTTGAGCAAGATTTAGCCTTTCTGTTGTGATCTGAGATTTCCAGCTTGCAGAAGAGGCATTTACAGCCTGAAACTAGAGACTATTAATTTTCAGCCTTTTGCTAGAGCAAGAGATTTTGCAGCAGAGAAAAAGAATTGTGCAGCAGCGAGAAAACGATTTTGCTGCAGAGTGTAAAAAGATTTTGCAGCTGGAGATACAGATACTGAGCAACTGTGTTTCCCCTCTGAGGGACTAATGTGTGAACCTGCTTAACTGCTTCAAGTCAGAGATATTGTGAATGCTGGGGCTAGAGACTGAGTCAGAGCCCCGCTGCAGGTGTGCGTTCTGAAGCTGTGAGCCAAGCAGAAAGTCTGGGAGACTCGATCTGCCCAGTCCCCTAGACCACCGAATAGATAATCGGAAAGGAAGACATCGAGAAGTCTGTCAGGTGAAAACCACATACAAAGGCCTCAGAGATGAATATATGAAAGGCCTGATAGGCGAAGACCAGCGTTCTTCATTTCTTCAGCCAGCCACTATTTTACCACAAACTGCTGCTGTGGTGCACCACCACCAACTCCTGATACAAGCACAGTATAATTTGAAATAATTTGTCTGCTGAATCCCCTCAATCACCAGACTGTAAGTACCTCTGGGCTATGGCTCCAGGGAGCCTTCTACTTTGGCTACCTAGCTAGTTAGTAAAGGAGGTTAAGACCCCAGTGGGTCTCTGCTAGTGCAAAGATAAGCCCAAGCAGGAAAAAGTTAAAATTTGCATCTGTTTACAAGTTATTGGGCCCCAATAAAGGTATTCATTTACTAGTCACAAGACTTTATCCCCACTGCATCCCTGCCTTTTGGAGCAACTCCAGTGAAGTACGCACTACAACTGATTGTTCCTAACAGCTGTTTGGGGGAAAAGCCGGGTGCACCTGTAGGTGGGAGGTGGGAGAGACAGTGTGGGGTATAGTTGTGTTGCCATTTATTATTGTTGTGCTATTTTCTCCCCTGTTCACCCCTTCCATGTAATAAAAAGGAAAGCTGTTTTTTTGGTACAATCTAGTATTGCTGGTTATTGGAACGTGCATGCATTTACTGTGTGGGGAGGGTACAGTGGGGGCAGTTACTGTATTTTCCTGCTGGGTGGTAACCTGGAATTTATCCAACAGGTGTCTCATTTCACTACCCCAGGTGGAGGCACTGTGCCTTTCAACTCCAGTATATTGTTGTTCAGTTGTGAACCCAGGCCGACCATAGTCCATAGTCAGTAACCATAACCATGTGCAGTCTTTTGTAAGTAGGTGCTGCTACTCAGCTTTCTGCTAACCCACCCCAGAAGAATGTTACCAGATCACCAAGTGCCACAGGTTCAAGCCCAGAGGTGCTGTCCCTCAGGAAACATATATCATGGCATAGTGGCACTTGGTGATCTGAGTAGCAGCACCTACTTACAAAAGACTGCACACTTCTCACTTCCACAATATGGTTATTGGCTCATACTTTGTTTCTTAACAGTTCTTCAGTTTTTAACAGCCTCCCTTGGCTCTACTTTGAGCTGTTCCGAGGCCCTCAGGTCCACACTGATATGTTTCCTGAGGGACAGCACCTCTGGGCTTGAACTAGAAAAGAGTCACATCTGGTAGAGGCCCCAAGCTATCAAAATCTAACTAAAAATGATGAGCCTATGGCCATCTGCTCAAATGGCAAACGCTCTAAGCCCCTTGTTATGCATTATGCCAAGGACTTTCCAACATGGTGGCAAAGGATTACAAAATGATCCTTCAGAAGTGTGGAGATAAAGACAGATTTGTTTGCTGCACAGTGGGAAACTGTGTGAGAGTTTAAGCCAAGCCTATTACAGTAATAGTTTTATCCATTTATTAGATGACCTTCCACAGACACTTAGAGTGCTATATAAAAATACACTGCAGCCACAAAACAGCCAGATACACACAATGATAACTACACCTGATGGAACATGCAAATATATTAATCACAGCAAAGTATCAGAAATACATGTGCAAAATTAATGCCTGATGCTATTCTGTTAAACAGCCTTTGATAGCATGCATATTTTCAATGCATGTCTAAAGGTGTGCAAATATGGAGAAATGCAAATACTCAGTGGCAGCACATTCCTGAGTCTGGGTTCCAGTGCACTAAAGGCCCTATTTCCAATGCTCTGCATGATCTATGACACCACAAGCAACCTTTATTCTAATGGTCTCAGTGGCCTTTGTGGAACGAGGCACAAAGTAATTATTCAGCTTTAAACTGCACTGGTAACCAGTCTATATTATGCAAGACTGGATAACTTTGCACCTGCCAGTTAACTCCAAATAATATATGTGCAGCAGCATTTTCTAACAGCTTGTACATGAAGAATCTAACATTTAGGAAGACAAGCATGTTTTATATATATATATATATATACAGTATATATATATATATTTTTTTGTTTTGTTTTGTTTTTACTTACTGATAAATACTGTAGTGTACTGTACTGCTTGTGTATATTGTAGTGTTATAAATACTCCAATCATGCAGCCACAAGAACACCAATTAATGTCTTCCATGCACATCTGGGGAGAAGCAATTAGTCTCAAAATATTCCCATGATAATAGAATGCCTTCTTAACAGTGGCTGACACCTTATTTTTCATCATCAAGCCTGAATCAATGAGAACACCCAAACTGCAACAACCTCAGAACTCAGTATCCTATCTACTAAACAGAGATCAACCAACAGGCTCTTCTTTTTCACCCTCTTTCTAGAGCCCATCAGGATAACTTCTGATTTCTCTGGGATAATCCAGAGTGAGCTGTCAGTCGTCCACTTTCCTTCAGATTCAGACAATTAGTTAGGTATCTGAACAGCCCCGTTGGGAGTCTAATGTAATTCACAGGTATGCTATGCTAGCCTACATTATACTTCCTTATAATCTCCCCCAATGGTAGGATTTAGATACCAAATAGCATAGGAAACAGAAATGACTCCTGGGGAACTCCACAGTTCAATACCATGAATTATGAAGTTATTTCATTTTAGTGCATCCACTCTAGGCAAAGAAAGAAAAAGAATACTTTTCATGAAATAAAAAGCAACGCAATCTTCATAGAAAAATGTCATAAAGGAAATAAAGAAAAAACATATTTTGAAATAATGTTTCTATGGATTTGTTTAATCATTCATCACTTTGTGGATTTTAAATTTGTTTGAGAACACATTTGTTAGCAAGTGAAATTTGTCAATGCTTTATTTAGTTATTGTTTTGCTAATGTTTTTGTATTGTTGTAAACTTTTTATGCTTTTTGTCTCTTTTGAATTTTCCTCTCTGGCTGTCCATGAAAACAAACAGGCATCTGCTCATGGGCTAACCAAGTATTTTAATACTATAAACCAACCAATTAATCAATCAATCAATCAATCAATTATTAAGAAGAACATTGCAACAAACAGAATACTTGATCGTATATTTATTATAGATGAAGTTTTGTATTTTTAAGGTTTTGGCTTAATTTTGCCATCTTAAGAAAGGTATTGCATTCTGTAGTGGCAGGGGAATTATTTTTAGACTCATATAAATAGACCTAAGTGACTGTGTTGATAAGAATTACACAAAGAGGAACTGTATGTTAAAATAGTAAAGGGATTCTTTTAGAGATGTAACAAAGTAAAACTTTATTGGTGAAGTTGCTACAAAGTATTCCAACTGGCGTCACCAACTTTAACTTCACTGACTTTTCTTTTTTTCAGGCAAAGTGGCACTTTTTTCCATCAAGTGGCAACTCAGCAAGCAAAGTTTGGTCACATCACAGAAAAAAGTGCCATTTCTCCTGGCCAAAAAATGTTGCAAAGTCGACACTTTGAACTTTTTTAAAGGTGGGCAACTTTGTGAAGTTCTGTTGAAGCAAAGTTTTCTCAGTTTCACACATCTCTGTTTTAAACTGAAGAAAAGACATCTTCACACCAGCTTTTTTTTTTTGTTCTATTTGTTTTTTAAAATTGTATTTTTATACATGATTCATTTGTTTGGGAATAACCCTCGTTTACAAGAAGAAGAAGAAGAATCAGCATTTATATAGCGCTTTTCATACACAGTATCCCAAAGCACTTTACAAGCAATGCTAGACTGGTAGTGAAGTGACTGAATGTGTGGTGGTGGCCATATTGCACATCATCACCCACACACAGCCTGGATAATTGCATGAACTGGTTTTATTGGAAGGGGAATGTTGGCCAGGACACCGGGAATGTTCCCTGCTCTTTTGCAAAGAGTGCCCTGGGTTCTTTACTTCCACCTGGACAACACCAGGATGGGCATAAGGGACCTCAGTTTAACGTCTCATCTGGAGAATGGCACACCCCAGCAGTACCGCACCCCCCAATACTGCACTCAGATGCCAGCAATTTTTAGGTGCAAGTCTAATCCCGGTGTGGGACGAGAACCCACGACCTTCTGGTCCAGAGGTGGATGTGCTACCAATTGAGCCATGCTGACACAAAGACCTGTGGTAATACATTTAACATGACAATTTATAGAACAACAGTCATCCTTTACAAGACATAAGCAATCAAAAACTAATACATGAAACATATGCAATTAGTGGTACCTGTAATAATACTTTTAAAATGACAATATATACAGCAACATTCATCCTTTACAAAACATAAATGATCAAAAACTAATAAATAAAACATGTACAATTGGAGTTAAAGTGTTTAAAAAGAATTTTATTAAATAAGGTAATACTTTGCACTTGTTTCAGGTCATATGGTAATCAGGTCCATTATTTTTTTTTATTTGTTTCTTGGAAACTAAGGGTAAAAATGGCTGCATGCATTTTCCCTCAAAATTAGATACAGTCTTTTCACAGCTGCATTTTCAACAAAGAAAAAGTGGATGTTTTTCATTATTTTATTTAAAAATTAGACATGCTGTTAATACCTGATATATAGCACTCTGAAAAGGACTTTAAAACAAACACACATGGTTAATTTGAATGATTCTCTGATATGTATTAAAGAAGTTATTTAAAAAAAATCAATGTAATAGTGTTATGCAGCACATTTTGACTTTTTGGAACCAGTCATTTACAAGGTGTCTGAAAATGCCACTTTTACTAAGAAGCGATATTGCATAAAGGGTTGCGAAAATGTTTCAAGGAAAATTGTAACTTTGGACATTTAAATCTGGCATTTAGGATTTATGACCAATATAACTGCATCATTTTCTTCAAAGCTTTCATAGTCAAGACAAAGAATAGGTTTTTCCAGTACTTTACATTTGGATTATAAGTAAACCCTGTTTTGGTACAGTAATTTGACATATACAGTATCACCTTGTTGGGAAGTGAATTAGGAATATTATAATGTGTTTACAGTTTTTAACCAAATTCCAAACTGGAGTTTTTGCAATAAGCTGATTACTTAAAGATGAACGCTGATACAAGGACAGCAGTCACTTTATAGTGTTTCTTACATGATGACTGTCATGGGACTATGTTTAGTATGAATGTGGCACTGTTATAGTAAAAGTTATGCATTGGCTAAAACTTTGAATTAAAATGGAATGAGGGACATTCTTACACAGATCCTCTCATTAGGGCAGGGCAAATTTGCATGCTTCTCAGAAATGTATTAATGAACTTATTGACAAATTGTATCACCTGATATATCACAAATTTATGCACCAGTTTTGGAAGGAAATGGTTTGATACCTTTTAATGGACCAACATAGATGTAACAACAAGAACAAAGTGCTCTAGCTTTTGGACCAACCAGTCCTTCTTCAGAAGCCTAAACTTTTCTGGAGTTTTGGAGTTTTGGAACCAGCCATTCATAAGGTGTCTAAAAATATGACTTTTGTTAAGAAGTGACATTGCATAAAAAAGCTGTGAAAAATTTCAAGGAAAGTTGTAACTTTGACATTTTAATCTGACATCTAGGATTTATGGCCAAGGCACAGTTTTCTAAAAGTTTTCATAGTCACGACAAAGGATTTCTTTTTTGCAGTGCCTCAAATTTAAATTATGGGTAAAAAAAAACCTCTGTACAGCAATTTCACATATATCACCTTTCTAGGAAGCAAACCAGAAATATTATAATCTGTTTACAGCTTTTAGTCATATCCCAAACTGGAGTTATTGCATGAAATGATTGCTCAAAGATTAACACTAATACAAAGATAACAGCCAGTTGGAAGTGTTTCTTACATGGTGACTGACATGGGGCTATGTTTTGTTTGAATGTATTGTTACACCAAAAGTTATATATTGTTTAAAATGTTTGTTTTGAATTAAAATGGAATGAAGCCACATGGTCATTCTTAGGTAGACCTCCTACATTAGCAATGAGGTATGAAGAGAGGAAGAACATGTTCATTAGATTTGGAGTTGTCTAATCCATGTCACAAAATGTATTAGTAGTGATTTCATAAACTCGTTACAGTCCATAACAATTGTAGGTACCAGACAAACATTTCTAGAGCAGTAATGTTCCTCGCCCTGATGAGATGTTAAACTCCAAGTGAAGACTTAGCTAAAAACAAGAGAAAGAAACTCTAGCATTCTTTTGAGGAGTTTTCCAGAAGATAGGAAGTAAGGCTGAAATATCAGTTTTAAAAGACTTTTTGTCCAGAAAAAAAAAAAGGCAAGACAGCGTTGTATCCTGTCTACCAGGAACAGCAGAATTTCCTATGCTGTTCATTATTTTACATCATTAAGAATCAAAGGCCACACACTGCTCTCTGCTACAATACTAAGTATCCTTTCAGATATTTATATTTTATAGTATCATTATGGTTGGGAAGGTACAATAATTACTTGATTAGTTAACTGATTAATTAAATATTTTTTTTTTTTATTTTACTTTTGCTTTTAAGAAGGACTTTTGATGTCAAAACAATACTGTAAGACTGTGCAAAATGATGCTTACATTTTCAAGGTTTTCAGTGATTAAAATTTACCCCCTTTAATTTATAACACGTAAACTAAAATTATTTGCAATTTTGTTATTTTCATTGTTTTTGGTACATACTTGCTCTACCTCAAAATGTATACACTTGTTATTGTGCAATCATTTGTAGAACAAATGCTTATAGTACCTTTCACTGTTTTAGAAACATAGAAACCTAGAATTTTATGTCAGATAAGTACCACTTGGCCCATGCAGTTTACCCATTTCTCCCTACCTTCACTATCACTGCAGGCCATGCTCAATCTGCAGCTCTTTCTCCCTCCTCCTCTTCTTTTCCACTATGATTCCTTTGTGCTTATCCCATGCATTCTGCAACCTCACTGCTGTTTTCACCCCCACCACCTCTGCTAGATTGCTGTCCCAGGAATCCTCCACTCTTGCTTTGAAGAAGTACTTTCTCACATCTCTCCTGAATCTGCCACTCCAGCTTCCTAGCATGCATCCTTCTCTTGAGCACTTTTTCTTCTGAAAAATACTTCCCTCCTGTACTTTATGTACTCCCTTGAGGTATTTCAAGGTCTCTATCATATCTCACTGCTCACCCCTCTGTTCTTGGATGTACATATTGAGGTCCATTAGTCTCTCATCATAGGGCTTTTGATGCATACCCTGCACAATTTTGGTTACCCTCCTCTGGACTGTCTCCAATCTATCTATGTCCTTTGGGAGATGTGGTCTCCAGAACTGGACACAGTACTCTAGGTGGTGTCTTGACAGTAATCTGCACAGAGGCAACACCACATCCCTCTTTCTGCTGGTGATATTTCTCCTTATGCACCCCAGCATCCAAGTAGCCCTCCCTACTGCCTTGTTGCACTGCTTGGCCACCATTAAATGATCTGATATGATTGCCCACAGGGCTCTTTCCTGGTTGGTGATTGCCAGTACCACTCCATTCATGTTGTATTCTGTTCCTGGGTTTATGTGCCCTAAGTGTCTTATTTTGTACTTTTTATTTACATTGAACCCCAATTGCCATACTCTTGAACACTCCTCTAGTTTTCTCAGCTCTCTGTTCATTCTTTCTACCCCAACACCTCTTCCCCAAATTGGCCACTCTATTGCAAATTTTGGTGCCATCCACAAAGAGGCAAACCTTCCCTTCCAGTTCCTCTGCAATGTTACTTATAAAGACATTAAAGAGAACCAGTCCCAGTACTGATCCCAGAGGCAACCAGTTGGTCAACCTCCTTTCCTCAGTGTGAACTCAGTTTGCTTCCACCCTCTGTTGCCTATCCCCTAATCAATTTCTTATCCAATCTACCACCTATGGACCCACTTCTACGTTACTGAGCTTGCTTACTAGTTTCCTATGTGGAATACTTTCAAAAGCCTTACTGAAATCTAAATAGTCCATGTCCATTGCTCTACCCTGATCTAAATCCTTTGTCACACAGTCAAAGAAATCTATCAGAGTCATCTGACCTCCTCCTGTGAAACCATGCTGCCTCAGGCCTTGTAACCCACTGGATTCAAGATATTCCACAGTCCTTTCCTTCAGCAGTGATTCCATTAATTTTCCCACCACTGGTGCCAGCCAGATTGGTTATAATTGCCAGCCTCCTCCATGCTACCACTTTTGTGTTAGTGGGACTACATCTGCCCTCCTCCAGTCCTTGAGAACCATTGCTGTTTCCAGTGAGCTGTTAAACAGAACTGTCAGAGGTGCAGCCAGTATTTCCCTGAGCTCTCTTAGTACCCTTGGATGCACCCTATCTGGCCCCATTGCTTTGTCCACCTTCAGATCAACAAGTCCCTTCAGGACTCTTGCCTCCAAAAAAAGGACACATGTCCACCCCCCCTTCAACGCTCCTGTTACTTTTTTGTGGCCCCTCCCTTTCTCTTCTTCTCTGAACACTGAACAAAAGTATTTGTTCAGGATGTCTGCCTTTTCCTGGTCTCCCTCTGAATGGTCCCCTCCTTCTTTCAACCTTACAATCCCACCCATGGTCTTCCTCTTTTCACTTACACACCTAAAAACGTCTTGTTCCCTTTAATTACCTCCTGGGCTATTCACTCTTCAGTTTGTGCCTCTGTGTTACTTACTGTTTTCTCTGCTTCCCTCTGTTTCCCCGATACACCTCCTTTACTCCTCCCTCTGCATCTCTTTATACCTTCTGAATGCTACCCTTTTAGCCTATTACTTTTCAGCTACCTCTTTTGAGAACCACGGTAGTCTTTCTTCTACTTGCTTTTGCTCATTTATTTGTTGCAGAAGTTTGTTGTCCTTACCATGCTCCCTTTTCTATTTGTTGACAGTTCCTTCCCCCCTTCTAGGCCATTCATCCCTGCCAGGGCATCCCTGATGCATTCACCTGTCTTTATAAAATCTGCCCTCCTGAAGTCCACAATCCTCCCCATCATGTAGTTTGATACCGTAGCTGTCCTTATACTGAACTGCACCATACGGTGATCACTGATCCCCAAGTGTCTGCAACACTCTACCTTTTAATGAGTGCCAGGCCCAGTATTTCCCCATCATGAAGGGTTCACTGACTAGTTTCCTGAGGAACATCCCCTTGCATTGAGTCCAGGATGTCAATGCTTCTAGCTGAAGCTGCTGCTGGGAGGTTCCAATCTACATTTGGGAGGTTGAAGTCCCCTACTAGCAGCAACTCCCCCTTTTCTGCCATCTTCACAATGGCTACCACCAGTACCTTATCTAATACCTCCCTTTGTGCTGCAAGTCTGTAGGCTGCTCCAGTTCAAGTAGTAGCTTCATTCCTCATCTCCAGGCTGACCCAGAGTACCTCTGCTTCTTCCTGTATTCCCTGTATCCCTGTTTATTGTATGCTTTCCCTCATATAAAGCATCACACCCTCCCTTTCCTTCCCACCCTGTCCTAGCTGAGCAGAGTATAGCCTGGTATTGTTATGTCCTAGTCATGGTTTTCCATGCACCATGACTCATTAATGACCACAATATCCAGGTCAGCCTCTGCCATAATGACCTATAGGTCCATAATTTTAGTTCCTAGAACTTTGACATGCACACATGGCTTTTCAGATTTTATTTCCACTGTGCTTGCTGCCTCCTTTTTTCCTTTTTACCCTTCCTCCTTCCTCTCTCTTTTTATTGCTCCTGTTCCTTTCCCCCTTTATCTCTACCACCCTGCTTCCTTTATTAATTTGCATCCTGGGGGATTCCTCTCCTCATAGGTTCTCCTTATTCTCTACTTCAACCTGTGGTGGAGTGGGAAGTTTCTGACTCCCTGATTCCTTCTGCCACCCCCTTGTCTAGTTTAAATGTTCATCAAAGAAACATTTAAACTGTCCATTTAAAACTGCAGTTCCCTTCCCAGATGGATGCAGACCATCACCACTGTATAGTCCTTCATCCTCTCATGTAGGTTCCCAGTCCTCAATGTAGCTGAACCCTTCCTCTCTGCACCATTCCTTCTGCCATGAGTTGAAGTTCCTGGAGCAGAGAGCCTTCTCCTACTCCTGTCATAGACAGGTAGCACTTAAGTGAAAGCCACTTCTATGTTAAAATAAAATATAGTTTTTTTCACTTGTTGTTGTCACATGCAATTTTCATTTATAAAATTATTTAGACATTTTTAAACAATAGTTGGTGAACGAAAAATTGAGCCATTTTACCTAAACACAGAGAAGTGGACACTTTTATAATAAACCTAATCAAAAGACTAGACAGGAGAAATTCCATCCATCTATACAATTTACAAATTAAATGCCTCTAACCAATAGTAAGCCCATTAGTGTAAGGGAGAATGAAGCTAAATATTATATACAGTATTCTGTTAATTCAAAATAAATAAGCAATTAATTTATGCTTTGGTCTACAACATTTATTCAAGTGGGAATAGGCAGTGGGTACCCTTAACATCTTATTGCAGTGCAAACAACTGAAATTTAAGTCATAGCTAATAAGAATAGGCAATGTTGTTTACTATATTAAAGGAATACAAGAGTATCCTGTATTTCAGAGGTGGTCTGCAACCTATTCTCCATTACTGCTCCAGAATGCTAATATGTGCTTGGCTTAAGTGCCCAGAGTGAATTCTCTTTTCTTTGCCATTGGTTTCTGCTTACCCCACCTGCCTCCACCTGCTCCCTGCTATCACTGTCTTTCCAACTCCATTCTTACTTCTCCTGCTTTCACTGCTTCTGACCAGGCTTTAGCCTGCCTGCAATATGTGCTCCTGCTTTCTTCTGTTTTAGACACCTCTGCCTTCCATTCTGGAGTAGCATCTGTGTGCATTCAGCTCTGATATTGCCCCTTTGCTACCAGGTGTTTGTGCTGAAGTGGTTCACCACCTAGGTTTAGGGTATTCACCTACTGCTGCTGTGCCCCATAGTTGATGTCTTTCTCACTACTGTGGCAGCTCTGCTGCCACTCAACTTCTTTCTCCTTTTTCAGGGGATATCAGCACCCTTTCTGAGTTCTTGATAACTGCTGATCCTCCACTGTATTGCCTTCTGCTGCTCTACTGCTGTCAACTGGCCCGCTATTCTGTTGCACTGCCATAGCATCTTGCTGCCTGGTCTGCACTGTTTCTTGCTGTTTCTTTGCCTTGATTCCTGATTTGCTACTGTAGGTCTGCTGTGTTCTTTTTATTATAACTTCCTGTTGGGTACTGCTTGCTCATGTAGGTGGTAGGTAGTTTGTCACTGAGACAAAGAGTGGGAATGGTCAGTACCAACAATGCACAAGCATTCAAAAATACCCATATCTGTCCATCAACTCTGTAAATTTTTAGTTATAAGAATAAATGCACAGAAAAATTTTTTTTTATCTGTTTTCTGGTCAAACATTTAAATGCCTGCCCTTCTATTGATCTAAACAATGGAATCAATTGCAAAGCAAAATAAAGTAATACAATTGCAATGTTATATCAGGAAAGCATCAAAGCAGTCAGAATGAAAAACAGACATGCAGGGCAAGACCCTAAACATAACATATTTGTATAGAACAGGTTAAATAAAAAAAAATACATCCATCTATTGAAATTGTGTTTGTCTGGCCAATCAAATGAGATAATAAACAAGAAGGTACAATTAAATGCATGCTAAACATAGAATATAGAATTAGAGACAAAATGTTGGCATATATTTTCAGGACTGATCCATTTTTCCCCTTTATAGGTAATTCCAGTAGAAGATTTATGCCCAGAATCTTGATTTTTAAGTCTATTTTCTATTTTCAGTTTAAATGTATTTTAACCCCATTGGTTATTTATAGCTCACAGGCTGACACAGCTCTCCTTTCTTACAAATTAATAATGCTTAAAGTAGGTGAAATAACACTTTCAATATTCACCACATATTTAAACATCAAGGGATGTTTGATTTAGGACCCAGTTTCTAATGTTGTCGAAACACACGAAGTCTGCAGACTCTGGGCTGGTTGCACATTTGCATAAAGGAGTTTCACTGATCAGGTTGTAAATTGTGTAAACAAGCTCCTTATGCAATACCTTACACTTGCATAGGGACAGGAGTTTATCTGAAGCTTCAAGCTCCTTAAACTCCTATCTATATAAAAAGAAGAGTGGTCTTCTGTAGGCTGTCATTAGTTACCTTTGATATACCAGGAAACGCAGAAAGTCTTGTACTTTTGAAGTAAAGCTGTCAAATCCTCTGCACAGTGTTTAGAACCAGAACTCTGTCTCTAGCTGTCTGTAATCTAGCTGTCTATAATAATAATAATAATAATAAAAAAATAAACGTTCCAGTTTCATTTTGAGAAATGTGGCTTTGGCTTATCTCAGGTTATAAGGTCATTTGGGGGTTAACAGCTGCAAAATACTGTTGCCACTTGCTCCAGCAATGTATACAGGCTGAAAATCTGGATCATATGAAAAGGTAGGCATTGTTTGAACAGTTTTACTCTCAGGCCCTCTTTTCCCCTTTTTGGTAAAATGAATGCCTGATAAAATAACAAGAGGTTTTCAATAGGTAAACTAAGTGTCTGATTAAAACATTCTCTTAATGAGTCTATCACTTTAGTTTAAGCACAGTAGAACAATGTAATGATTATGAGGTTATTGTACTTACTGTAGGTTGATTTCCATTATTCTCAAGTTACTAGCCCGAGTCACATTATTATGCATAGTTGATTTGGTCAGTGCTTTGATAGTCATTATGTCAGCATCCTTATTCACTGTAGCAACTTGAAGACTTTGTACTTCTTTCTCAACATCATCAATTTGGAGCCATTAACTGGAGAATGCTTTCTCAATTTGCTAGTTTCAAAGTAAGTCTCCACCATCTTATATATATCTGCTTTGCAGTTGTGTCCAGCATGGCATGAAGTAAGCAGGATTTGGAGGAGATGGAAATCCTACCATTTCCTTTGTTTTTAGCCTTTTCATGACACTCAGTGGTTGATAGTAGATAGTTAACGTCCACCTGTGGAAGTAGTTGCTGCCTAAACAACACTTGCACCAGCCAGGGCACCCAAAGGTGTAATTTTGTGTTCCATAAAGCAGTTCTGAATCTCAAGAGGTAGACATGAAAGTGTTTTGGCTTTAGTGCCAATGCTGGAAGTTATATTGGGTGATTGCTATTGCATCTTATGAATGTTAAGTACAAAAAGAAAGCAATCACCCCTGAAGGAGCATTCTTTTATTATAGGTTTGTTTTAAACCAACTTCATCATTGATCAGAACCCCTCTAAACCCTCTCCTTCAGGACTTCTGCAGACTAGTTGCTACTGCCCACTAGACATTTTTTCCACCAGGGCCAGCATTAGGCACCCACAAAACCCCTGGTTGTGGGGGGGGGGCGCTGTAGAAACAAAACTATAATTTATAAAACATTTTGTAATATTTAGTTTTAATATTTAGTTATATTATGTTGTTATTTGGGGAATGCTGTGATAATAAGACAATTGGTTCAGAGCCTTTAAAGGGTGGCCTTGGTAAACATCTGCCTCTGAATGGACTTGAGAAACAAAATGGGATTTCAAACTTGCATTTAAAAAAAGTGCTGTGTCCTAAAGTGGGCCCCTGTTAAGTTTACATATTAGGTGTACCTCAGCCTGAAGAGAGAGCCTTGCTGATAAGGGAGCCATGGCAACTGACATGCCAGTGATGTCTACTCTGGTGCCACTAAGCACCATTGTGTAGTGTAGAAGAATAAAAAAAACTTCCATACTTTTGTTAATTACAAGAAAATCCATGATACTGCCCAAATACAAACCACAGGATCTGTACTGAAGGACTAAAATTCAGAAATGCAACTAGTGAGATAAAAAAGTTATTTACAAATATGTCCTGTGTTAAGTGTTTCGGAGAAAATCTATCAATGTTTGTATTTTTCTGGAAGTGCAGCTTATGAGACATCCAAAAATATAACTGTTGAATGTTTGAATGATTGCAGGACTGAGTTATGCCACTTTAAAGTTCTTCATACTGCTTTGGTAAACAACCTGTCAACTGGAAATTTATGAGTTACCAGCCCTGAAAATCTCCAAAGAACTGACTTTCTCCAAATACATTTTTTGCCTTTCAAGGATTTCCTGAAGATGGATTTAAATGAAAGATATCTCATTTTGAAGCTCAAGACATGAAAAGTGATATGATTACTTTTT
The DNA here is from genome assembly GCA_016271365.2 of Neoceratodus forsteri. Classification (NCBI taxonomy): domain Eukaryota; kingdom Metazoa; phylum Chordata; order Ceratodontiformes; family Ceratodontidae; genus Neoceratodus; species Neoceratodus forsteri. Next base: position 84,015,876 of record CM057459.1, read on the forward strand.
TTTAAAGATATGTGCTTGGAAACAATGTTTATAACCATCATTAACTTATTTCTGGAACTGTATGCCTTTGAGATTTGGGACTCACCTGAAAAGGTGGCAATTACTGAGCTGAGTTCAAAGATGTTTGTTTCAAGACTATGTTTGGTTTCATTCGAACACTGGAATAAAAATTGACTTTGGTCTTAAAAAGTGAACATGTACAGGGAGAGGTGTGTCCTAAGAAGACGAGACTAGCCATGACCATCTCATTTACATGATGCAATCAAAGTCGATAAATTTTGCAGGATATGATGTCACGATGATGCTCTGGTAAAATGGTATAAAAGATTCAGCCATTCTAGAGAGGAGCAGAGCCTACAAACCTTCATGCTCAATGGATCTACATTGATTAAGTCTGTTTGATGGCTGAAAACCAAATTCCCCTAAAACCTGGGACTGTCTTTCTGTGTGTGAGCTAAAAGGAACCACATCATATTTTCTGTATTTGCAAAAAAAGAGACTGCCCTATCTTCATGCACCTACACCAGGGTAGACTTCCAGTAATCTTGTGGAGGCTGAGCCAGAGGCCAGAAGGACCAAAATGCATTTTTGACAGCAACAGGAAAAAAAGGACTTTCACCAATATTCTGAAATTAAGAAGAAAAACCCAAATTCTGCAACAAGCCAAATGTCTGAGTATTTGCTTTGTCATTTTTATAATATGTTAGTTTAACTTAGCCCGGGGTTGCATAAGTCAGTGGCTCAGTAGGTCTCACACTCGCCTCTGAGACCAGGAGATCACAGGGCTGTGGGTTCAGTTCCCACATCTGGCACTTGGATTAATATCCCAGTACTGACACTGTAGTGCAGCATGAGAGGGGTGCTGCACTTCTGAGGTGCATCTTTCAGATGAGAAGTTAAACTGAGGTCCCATCTGCCTGGATTGGTGGTAGCTCAGGTGGATGTTAAAGATCCCATGGCACTTATTGAAAAAGAGTAGAGAAATTTCCCCTGTGTCCTGGCCAAATTTCCCTCATTCACTAAAAATACCACCAACAACTAAAATCTGGTTCAAGGCCAGTTGGCATTTATCTGTATCCCCCCTCCCCCGGGTCGTGCCTGAAAATAGGCAGGATTTGTCTACTGCATTTACCTGGTCAACAAAAAAACTAACTAAATAAGGGAAATAATTTCTTAAATATTAGTATATGGGTATATAAAGAAGTTTAATTAAGGTATCTATTCAAAGAAGCTAATTAAACATTATACATGCAAAGACGAGCTTTAACAAGTTTTATATGCAAAGAAACAATCTAAGATATTTATGCAAAGAAACTTTTATAAGTCTCTATGCATGAACAAAGATGTTATTTTCAAAAGTGACTAAGACTGCTTATTGTGTCTGATTGCTTTTGTTTAGTTTTGTTTACTTTTGTTTCTTGTGTTTTGCAAGTTGTTATTTTGTATTTATGCTGCTTTTTATAGTGTTTACAAGACTTTATATTTATGCAACAGTTATTAGTTGACCGGCCCAGTGGTGCTAAGGTGTGAGGCACTGGACACCATGCCTAGCACCCTGCTGGCTACCCAGGTTTGGTGATGGACTTGGGTGGCCAGAGGTTGGCAGGGAAGGGAAAGGATTGAGCATCCAGAGGACTGCCCTCCTCTCCCTGGGGTGGGATCCAGGGATGCCTGGTGTCCTGGTGGCCCCTGATGGAGATTGGGGGTACTGCAGGTTCACTGGTTGATGTCAGGGATGGAGTGTGGCAGATGCCAGTAGGGTAGCTGTGTGCAGACATCATTGCATGCCGCACTCAGTGGGGGAGGAAACAAGAAAATTCCCACCATTGGGGATAGGTGAAGGCACCTCTGCCCTAGACCACACTCCCAACACTGAATGCTATCCTCTCTGTGCCCTGCTCACTTGGCCTGACACCCTACACAATAAGATGGAGCACCGTTGGTGGATAGGGTGGCCCCTGCCCAGGGGGTTCAGAGCCAGTTGGGACAGAGCAAGGGAGGGAAAGAGTATCTCAGGTGGGAGGTAGAGACCGGTGGACATAGGATGCCAGCGAGAGTTCCCCATGGGTGGCGCAGAAACAGAATTGAAAAAAACAACAGTTATTAGTTATTAGTGTGTACTGTATAGAGATAATAAAAATTTGTTTTTATATAATTTCAAGGGTGTCACAGAAAAGTTCATTTGTAATTATCTGGACTTTTTATATGTAGTAGGTTGTGAAAGAAAATCCAAGACAATTTGCCATTGTTTTATATAACTCATACATGTAATACTTGAGGTACAACCGAGTGTCATAATGCATAATTGCTATCTAGCCTATTGTTCCAACAGTCCCACATGGAGCTGAGGTCCCCAACAAACAGAAACATTTTGGTTTAGTCAGGCTGCTGTTTGCTTACAGCCATGTGCTAATTCCTTCATTACAGTCCCTGCTGTTGCTACTCAGAGTGGCTTATCTAGGCACATCCCATACTCATGCATGTACAAAAAGTTTTCTTTTTTGTTAGCCCAGGATGTTTTGTGCCCTAACACTTTTACTATTAGTAGCAGGCACAGCGGTCAGTCAATGGTGGCCTGTGCAGCATTTTTTTGCTTCCCAGAGCAGTGCTATCAGGCTTATCAGGTGACCATCAACTTGTGGCCAACTCACATGAATTTAGACATGGCTGGAAGGAAGTCAATGATCCCTAGCAGTTTCTACCTGACAAAGAAAATCATCCTGCTTCTCATTTTCAGAGCCTTCATTGCTCAGTGATTTGAGGGCAATTTTTTTCCCATCAGACTTGTTCAAGCTGCTGAGTGGCATGTTCTTCCACTCGTCAGCCACTGACAATGGAGCCGAAGTGAGGGGGGCACCTGAAGCAGCAGCAGTGGAGACAGTAAGGGGGAGATGGAGGGCTGACTGGTCAAGATCCATGATGACCATGCAATGATGCTCTGGGAAGCCAAGGGCACTGGCAAGGAAGAGGGACTGTTCAAAGTGGCCTGCCACAAACTTGTGGGGGCCATGGGTCATGAACCTGCTGACAAGGGCACACAGGGGAAGTGGTCCAAAAGGTCAAGGTGGTGAGTGGTGTCCTTGCTTTGTTTTGTGAATCACCTACTTAGGCTTCCTGTCCTGTGGGCAAAAGAGAAAGGAATCTGCTGTTGTTCTGTGGGAGCCCTGGTCACCTGGTGCCTGCAGAGAGTCATGTTTCACATTGACAAAGTTTGGACAGAGGGATTGCACATATTGGAAATTTGCAGTCAAGGCTGTCTTTATTACATGCAGTTAATTGTTGTTGGGGGTCTTGATGATTTCCGTTTTACAGAGTTAGTGGTGGCTACAGACTGACTACATTAATTTTGCTTGCATTAAAACTAAGTGTATAAATGCTGATGTGGAGGGAGAAGGATCCAAGATCAGCCCCCAACTCAGTTTAAACACTGTTTACGCAAGACAGTTATGATCCATTTTAGTTTCAGTTCATGAGTTTAGAACCTGCTATGTTTGGTTTTTAATGTGTCCAACTATGTATGTGTGTGGTTGAAGGAGGATGTCTAGTTAGTGTATTTTGTGGTGGATTTGGAGGTTTGGAGGTGCTATATTGCAACTTGCTGGGGTGAGCTTAGCTGGAAGTTGGGCAGACAGAAAGGGCAATATACTAGGCCTGGGAAAAGCTTGGATTTTAGGTAGAGGTCTAGGGTACAGCTTTCTGGGCTGGTGGAAGGGCTGTAGAGTCTAGGAAGGTGGCTAGGATGCAACTTGTTAGGCTGGGGGAGGACTGAGGGCCTTGTTCTGAAGCAGCTGGCTAGTATATGGGAGGGATGCTTGGAGCAACATGCTGGACTTGGGGACTTTGAGGAGGGGTGCAACTTAGTGGGCTGGGGAAGGGTAACAGGGTAACATGTTCTGTTAAAGTGATCCCCAGAATGCACCCATACTTCAAAAATTTTATGGTGGACTAGGCAGCACCCAGATGTCCGGCCTTTAGTTTAGATTTTAGAGCCTTGTGTATATACTTTTTTGAAAGCTGGTTACTCCAGTTGTAGTAAATGAACATTTCTGTTTGATGGGAATTTTTGTAATGTTATTTTTTACTTTTAATTGGTTAGGTCCTGTAAGATTTTGACTGCTGCGTCCAGAGAGATGTGGGGATCTGAATGGCTCAGCTAAGTTTTTGTGCAGTTGATGTCAAACACTACTCTAATGGCTAGAGCCATTGATTGAGACACCCTTATATCCAGGTATCTTATATCAGGTAGCTGAGGTGCTCCAGAGGTAAACAGGTATGCAGAGTGAACGCTCGGTGAGCAGTGCTAGTATTTATGCATATATAAGAAATAAGTGCAGTAAGAGTAGTTTTTACTTCCCTTAAATCCCTTAAGCCAAATAAGAGCAATTTTTTAAAACAAACTGTTTTATTATTTGGATTTTAGTGTCATCAGCAAGTACATCCTACAAGAGAGTAATGGCTGGATAAACACTCTGAGGTGAGGGCCTTGTAAGTTGTCAATTTGTAAATGTGTAATGAACTCCTGGTGGGGTACTTATAAGTTTAAACAACTCATATCTGGAAAGAACTCTTGGTGTGTCTGTACAAGTTAAGCAGCATCATTTTGATTTAGTTTGTATATATTTTTTCTTCTTCATTGCAAACATTAGTGTTTGCTTCTTGCATTTGCAAGGAAATGCCATTTATTTTCTTGTTTCAACTAGATGTAAACCTATGCTTGAAACCAAGCAGATCCTATTATTTTCTGGGACTCCAAGAAGGTCACTCTTCTCCCATTGCCCCCCCTCCCACCCCTGTTTTCAGATGTGTGACGCTCTTGCAGAGTGGACAACTGGACTCTGAAATATTGCATGGTCTGGGTCTTGCAGTCTATATAGGGACAGACTGAGTTTTGTTGTTCTCTTGACTGAGTCCTTGGCTCTCATTATTGATTGCTACAGTTTTATTTAGATTTCTATTGTAACATTATTGCATTCAAGATAATTATTGTTCCAAGTGGACTATTCTGACAATAAGAGCATGATTGTTACACCATGATCATTGAAAGAGAATAATGCTGAGTTGCAGACAGGAATTCTTCACACATTCTTTGAAACTCCAGGGATCGAGACAATGCGCTGCAGCTAGCATTACCCTCCTTCCAGACCACGCTGACACAGCCCCGAGCAGTCTTCCCTGAACCTGAATTCCTACATGTAAGCCGCAGCAAAAGAGTACTGAAGTATTTTAAATCCATAACATTCAAGTAAAACCTAGGCCATGTGTAGAATGATAACTGGGTGGGAGCCCCTGTCATTAATTTTGCTGGGGGCCCCAAAATCCTAAAACTAGCCCTGCATGGGGGGGGGCTCTTATTTGTACTGTTATTTTGCCTTGTGTTCAATGAGTAAAACCTACTGTACCTTTCCTTTCAGCTTTTTACCTTGTTTTTTGTACCATGCTTTCTGGGTATCCATGCTGAAAGAAGTGCTGATCCAACTCTATCCTCCTTTATTGAAAGTTGTTTTCCTCACTTTACTTCCTCTTTACATGCAATATTGACTTAAGGGAATGTTTTCTACCACATGGCAAAGATGGCCATACATGTGCCAACCCCTCGACAAGCAGTCACAGATGTCTCCTGATGTTGTTTCTCACGCCTGCAGGTGCTTTTTCAAGGGTTTGGTACCTATATGTATTGTAGCTGATTTGCACTCCTTTGATTATACACCTTATCTATGTAAGTTATAAATATATATATATTTTTGTACTCTACTGGAAGCAGTCATGTGAGTCACTTTAGCCTGCATAGGATGTAAGTGTGGGGTATATTTTTGCTTCCTCCTTGTACAGTACTTTCATCTTGCTCGGAACTTGGAACTTACCATGAAGAAGACTTGCCTTGTCCTGGGACCAGGGCCTTCTTTCAACTCCGTAGCTGGCATCCAGTTCATTGCTGTTGTGTGCTTACATGAAGCATGCTAATTGCTGCTGCTCTGAAACTAGTGGCCTTGTCAGGCCTGGATATCCTAACCCTGATGACTATGATGTGGTGAAGATTGGAGAGTGGAGGTACCACAAGACTTTCCTGGCAGAATATTATCCTCACAATAAACCTGTGCCACACAACATGATTGGTTTTCATTTGTGACCTGCAAAATTCCTCTCGCGATTCCATTGGTTTGTTTTCCCTGTCATCTATTGGCCAATCTGCATTTCCATTTTCATTGGCTGCCTCATTCTTCTAGCTGACTGGCCATTCATATTCAATGTCACTTGGAGCCAATTTTGAACCACTGACAGAGCAATTTACCTGCCATTTGGAGTCAAATGCCAAACAAAGGACCAATGTGTGGGATTGTGGTTGCATTGCTCCATCCTCTAGCTTTGTTTCATAGTTATTTTATATGTATTTCTTTATTTCATCTGTTATTTGCTTGTCTTACTAAATGCTGACTTCTTTCTTCTCAGGAGCTGATCTGGCATTTCCAGTAATGTGTTGACAGTTCTCTTTTCATTGTTATGTTTTATGTACCCGATGACACAGTGATCATTTCCCACTTTGTTCAATTTTATTCCTGTCCTTGGCTCCTGCTCCCTGGGTAGGTCTTAATTTACTTGGCAGAGTCCATAGTAATTTATTTTTTAAACTGTGATAGTTCCAGTAATGTTTTTTTATGTCCCCATCACCCATTCAGCAATTCTCACCTTCTAAATTGTTTTCTGTCCATGGCTCCTGCTCCGGTTTTAATGTTCCTGTCAGATTATGTGTGAAATGATTTGTGAAATGTTTCTCCTTTTTTATTTCCTGTATTATTTCTGTTCATTTCGTGTTGTTGGCTTTTGTATCTGCCTGCCATTATCATAGATGTATTACTGCCCTAGTACCATCCTCCCCTTTCCCAACACATTATTCAATCGTATGTGTAGTTTTAAATTAATGGTTGGTTTTGCTTTGGATTTTTTTATCCTCTGGCTATTTGTTTGATATTCTTTCCATCTTCCCACCCTCGTGTTTCCCTTTTCCTACCATTCAAGAGCACACTGTGAGCAGTGGTCACTGCCAGTTTTGAAATATGTATTTCCAAATGGATTTCATAACTTATTAAATGCATTTTTTCATCTGGGTTGTTCATTTTCTCCATAGGTTCCCCTACTCCCACTCAGATGCCTGTGTGCATCACCCATTCATCAGTACCCATCCAAAAGTAATGAATACATTTTTTGCCTCTATACTTTCATTTTTTGTCTCTTGTGTGCTCCAGAGTCAAGACTGGTGACTTCACATAATTCTTGCTGATGCACTGTGTTTATTCTTACATTTATAGTGCAGTTGCTGCAATTAATTTTTATAAGCCACTAGCCATTAAGGCTAGTGACTTTAAAAAGTGCAGTATGCACACCAACTTTGCATCAGTTTACCACAGTGCTCTAACTTGTTTACTTTATTAAATGTCACCCTTTATAGTATAATTCCTCCTGACTATTAAAACCCAAAACTTACCATCTGAAATGAAAATGTTCATAGCCCATTGAACCATGTTCTGGACTGGCAGTAACTGACCTCAGTGAGCATCCTGACAGGATTCCTGTCTTGTAAGGACTGTGGCCTCTCCTGCAAAGAAGCAAGTCAATGTGCTGTCCTGCCAGACACAACAACCCATGGGTACAACAGTCTGGTGGGATATCTGTCTTGCTGTGACCATAGCCTGTCTTGCAAGGAGCAAGCCGATGTGCTGTCCTGCCAGGCACAGAAACCCAGGGGTTCTACTGTTCTGGTAGGATTACTATCTTGCTGTGACCTTTGCCTGTCCTGCAAGGAGCAAGCCGATGTGCTGTCCTGCCAGGCACAGAAACCCAGGGGTTCTACTGTTCTGGTAGGATTACTGTCTTGCTGTGACCATTGCCTGTCCTGCAAGGAGCAAGCCAATGTGCTGTCCTGCCAGGCACAGAAACCCAGGGGTTCTACTGTTCTGGTAGGATTACTGTCTTGCTGTGACCATTGCCTGTCTTGCAAGGAGCAAGCCCATGTGCTGTCCTGCCGGGCACAGAAACCCAGGGGTTCTACTGTTCTGGTAGGATTACTGTCTTGCTGTGACCATTGCCTGTCCTGCAAGGAGCAAGCCCATGTGCTGTGCTGACAGGCAGAGCAACTCATGGGTGCAACTATCCTGCCAGGATCCATGTTTTTCAAGTAACATACCCTGTCCTGAAAGGAGCATGGTGTGGTGACCATCCTGTCAGACACGGTAACACATGGGTGTTTCTTTTCAAGATAGATTGTACTGTCATGAACTGAGGAAGCTAGGTTGTTCAGGCCCCACAGTGTCTGTCACTTGCATCGTCAGTAACTTGTGTAATGACTGTGTTTTGTTCAGTGGGTGTGCTACACAGGTCACATAGCACTACAAACAGTTACTGCCACTTTCAGTGGCAGTAACTGTGCTGCTGTAACCTGCTCACTGATGTGGCTGGTCTTGTCCTTTGGTGGTGGATGGAGCCGCAGGTCAAATAGCACTACACTCTTCCTACCACTTGCAGTGGAATTAACTGTTCTACTGTAGGCTGGTCACTGTTGTGTGCAACTGTGGCTGTGATGGTGTGTTGCACCATGGGCCACATCGCACTATACATTTACTTTCACTTGCAGTGGCATTAAATGTTCTACTGTAGGCTGGTCACTGTTGTGTGCAACTGTGGCTGTGATGGTGTGTTGCACCATGGGCCATATCGCACTACACATTTTCTTTCACTTGCAGTGGAATTAACTGTTCTACTGTAGGCTGGTCACTGTTGTGTGTGACTGTGGCTGTGATGGTGTGTTGCACCATGGGCCACATTGCACTACACATTTTCTTTCACTTGCAGTGGCAGTAACTGTGGTGCTTGTGGCTGTTCTTTGCCTGTGGGGATATGGGTGGTGTTTCCATATGTCATATACAGTAGCACTACACAGTTTCTTCTACTGACAGTATCAGTAACTATTGTGCTGTTTCATGCTCACTGTTGTTTGTGTTCTTATCTGTTGTTAGTGGGGGTTCCAACAGTTCATTTTCACCCCACTGTTTGTTGTAGTGCTTTTAGTAGGCAGTATAGTACAGAGGTTTAGGGCACTGAGCTGCAAACATGGAGATCATGGTTTGAATCTTACTGCCCCCACTTGCATAATGTGTGGCCCTGAGCAAGCCCCTTAACTTCCTTGTGCTCCCAGGTTATACCTGGAAACAAGCTTTGGCTTAGTGTGCCTTTCCTGTTTAAACAATTTCCCGTTTCCCTTTCCCCATTTATAACCAATTCGGTTTATTGTGTTTGCTTGCACCCATGTGCAAGAAACACATTGTGTCAGCTTTCTTCACAAGGGGGTTGTGGAGGCACAGCAGTGTTGTGGCCAACAGCAGCAGTCCATTTTTGGGCTGATCTTTGCTGCACCAATTGAGCAGCATGCTGTCAGTGATGGCAGTTAACCTAGAAGGCCACTAGATCAAAGTAATTGAACCGCTGCAATCAGGGAGCGCCCCGTCAGCATGCAATCAGCTGTTCAGTACACTCCCTGACTGCAGGGACCAATTACAAAGCAAGCCACACCCCCCTTCAGTGTGCCTTCCTGGTGAAACAAACAGTTTTAAAAAAATGTACCCCACTCCCCCTCCGCACCTCTATGTGCCGATAGGGATTCCCATTTCCCCTGTCAGCACGCCCCCTCATTCATCATTTGCCAACTGGGAAGCCCACTCCCCATCAGCATAATGTTCACCCCCCCAAACTGTTTTTTGCCAAGGGGGTGCCCAATCCCCCTTGGCTCTTGTCTCCCCCCACCCCGATAGGTGCCAATGGGGTGCCCAATCCCCATTGGCTACAGCACTCCAAACAATCAGTTGGCATGCTGGGAGCTCACCCCAGCATGCCCAAACAAATGTCCCTATAAAACAGAAAACCTTCCCGCAATGTTTTTTTTTTTTAACCTGTAAAGTAGAAAAGCGGTCCCCTGTAGATTCCTTCCCCAACCCGCACCCACCCTCTGTGTACCCCATGTCCCCACACCCCCCTCACCCTCGTTACCTCCCGAGTCTGGTGCGATGATCTTTGGTGGACCAGGAACATGTCGGCATTCTTCAAAGCTGACCGCAAACTGAGGAAATGCCAGTAAGCTGTATAATAGGATATATAGGATTTTTTCAACTTTGATGCATATTTCAGGCATTTTTTGGAGTCTTTTCACCAAATTTTCAACATGGGGTTTTTGGGACCCCACCTCATGAATTCTGTCACTGTCATTTTGTTAATAATCCCCAAAAGGTGATTTTGCAGTCACTGCATGGAACCACCTTTTGGGACTGATTTATGAAATGGCAGTGTTGCAGTTCATGAGATAGGCCTCCAAACACCTTATGTTGAAAATTCGGTGAAAAAATTCCCAGAAAGACTGTTTTACGAGCATGCGTTTCACTGTTCCTACGCACACTCGTAAGTTCGCGAATTTTCAATATTTTCACTCCAGATTTTCAACATTGCCATTTTACCACCTCTCCTTATGAACAGTACAGCTGTCATTTTTCATGTCTTGCCCAAAATGTGTTTCCGTGCATGTAGCGCACAATGGCGCTGTCGGTGTGTGAAATCAGTGTCCGGCACACATTAAGAAAATCATAGTGACACTGTTCATGAGCAGAGGGGTTAAAATGACTATGTTGAAAATTTGGCTAAATGTTTCTCCAAAATTACTGTTTTACTATTGTACACTGAGCAGTTCCTTATGAACAGTACAATTGTCATTTTTTCACATTTCACCCGATATGTGTTTTCGCACATGTAACGTACAATGGCACGGTCGGTGTGTGAAACAATGTTCAGGACAGAGTAAGAATATAACAGTGACACTGTTCATGAGGTAGGCCCCCCAAAATCCTATGTTAAAAATTTGGTGAACAAATTCTCCCAAATGACTGTTTTAAGAGCGTGCGTTGCACAGTTCCCTACACACGTTCGTAACTTCGAGCATTTTTAATATTTTCACTCAAATTTTCAGCATTGCCATTTTACCACACCTCCTTATGAATAGTGCAACTGTTATTTTTCACATTTCACCCGATATGTGTTTTCAGACATGTGGGCCGGGATATTCAGACTTTGCCCAGCTGTGGCGAAAGCCTGGGCACAGTGCAACTAGTCTGTGCCAGGGCAAGGACCAGATGATATTCAGTGGTGCTGCACCATGGCTCAGCACTGTTGAATATGGCACTGAGGGTGCAAGCATTGTGCATGGTGCAGTGGCTCTGTGCCAGGCACAAGTGGCAGAATGGGGAAGGGGAATGCACCAGCACAAGTGCACTGGCGCTAGGTGCATCAAAGCGATATTCAGAATTGCACATGCAAATGAGGCCATTATGCATGCAAGGCACAAATGGGGCCATTTGCATTTCATTATGACCCCATTTGCTCGTGGTTCACCGATCCCCAGTGAGTTGCACATGGCGCCCTGCAAGGCTACAGCGGTCGGGGACTGATGCCCTGCAGTTCCCCTACCTGTCTGCCTGATCGCGGGCATACATGAACAATTTATCCCTGGTGGTCCAGTGGACCCCCCTTGCCCGATCACGGGAAGAAGTATAAGACAGCTCCCTGGTGGTCCAGTGGACCCTCCTTGCCTGATTGCAGGCAGAAGTATAAGACAGATCCCTGGTGGTCCAGTGGACCCCCCCTCACCTGATCGTGGGCAGAAGTAAAACAAAAGTCCTTGGTAGTCCAGTGGACCCCCCCTCATCCAATCACAGGGATAAGTAAAATAAAAATCCCTGGTGGTCCAGTGGACCCCTCCCTTGCCTGATCGCAGGCAGTAGTATAAAATGATTCCATGGTGGTCCAGTGGAAACCCCCATCACCTGATCATGGGCACAAACATGCAGAAATACCCTGGTGGTCCAGTGGTACTCCCTCTCCACCTGCCCACTGCGGTGCCCCACCACCCTACACCCCCCTAGTCAGCAGTGAGTGATAGCACCCCACCCACAAGCCGCCCAGCCACCTGCCGGCTGATAGTTTACAGTTTGACTGTATGCCTATTGGTCCACTGCTTGGGCCAATGAGTGTGCAGTCCAAAGTGTACTACACAGTCCCGAACTGTGAATGAACACAATTCGGGACTGCGTAGTACAGTTTGGACTGCAAGACCATTGGCCCATGCAATGGACCAATAGGCATACAGCCAAACTGTACGCTGTCAGTCAGTGAGCTGCCAGGCAACTTGCAGGTGGGGTGCTGCCACCCGCCGCTGACTGGGGGGATGCAGGGTGGCGGGGTACTGTGGTGGGCAGGTTGGGAGTGGGTACCACTGGACCACCAGGGTATTTCTGTATGTTTGTGCCCATGATCAGGCAATGGGGGGGTCCACTAGACCACCATGAAATCATTTTATACTACTGTCTGCAATCAGGCAAGAGGGGGGGAGGTCCACTGGACCACCAGGGGTCTATCTCTTAGTTCTGCCCACAATTGGGTGAGGGGGGTCCACTGGACCACCAGGGATCTGTCTTTTACTTCTGCCCATGATCAGGTGAGAGGGGGGCCACTGGACCACCAGGGGGGCTGTGTGCTCTGATATGGTGTCTGGGAAGGTCGGGTGGCCACCCATGGCAGGCATCTGCTGTGTTGCTCCATGCAATACGGCAGCCCACCTGTGGGTGTCCCTGACTTGTTCCCTGTTTTTCAGGAACATCTTTGCACCCCTTCCTGTGTGGCACAATGCAGGGGTGCACCGGCATATGCACCGCACGCCTCTGGCTTAATATCTGATGTGTCAGTACATGGGCACACCCCTGCTATTGTGCTACATACATTAGGGTTGCATCCCAGCGATCGGGATTGGGCAGCTCAGCTTGTCTCTTTTCATTATTGTGCTGGGGCGCATTAGTGGATTGCGCATGGTGAAACCCCGTTGTGCCATGCACATCCCTTTTGAATATCCAGACCGTAGCGTACAATAGCATGGTTGGTGTGTAAAATCAATTTTTGGGACAGATTAAGAAAATCACAGTGACATTGTTCATGAGCTGAGCTGTTAACATGGCTATGTTTAAAATTTGATGACAAAAGTCCATAAAAGGACTCTGTTATGAGCATGCATTGCACAGTTTCCACACACCCTCATAAGTTCACAAATATGTAATATTTTCAGTCAAGATTTTCAATATTGACATTTTCCTACACTTCCTTATGAACAGTACAGCAGTCATTTTTCACACCTGGACAAAATGTGTTTTTGCACTCTTTACGCAGAATAGCATATTTGCTGTTGGAAATTGGTGATCAGGACAGATTAAAGAAATCACAGTGACACTGTTCATGAGCAGAGGTCCCAAAATGCCTATGTTGAAAATCTGCTGTAAAAATTCCCTAAACTAATTACATTATGGGTGTACATTGTGCATTTTCTATGCTTGCTCATGACTTCACCAGTTTTTGTATATTTTCACTCCAGATTTTCAACAATGCCATTTTTTTTACACCTCCTCATGAAAAGTACACTTGTCACTTTTCACATCCTGTTTGAAATCTGTCTTTGCACCTGTGGTGCCAAATGACGCAGTCACCATGCAAAATCACCTTTCACCTAAAGAATTGATAGTGTCATTGTTCATGCAATGGGGTCAAAAAAAGCTCATGTGGAAAACTTGGAGTAAAAATACCAAGAAATACCCAAGGCATTAGGGTTTTTGATCATAACGCCCTACCATGTAGGGACTGACAGACATCAGGGTGTGACTTGGGATTGTTGACAGTAATGTTCATGCCATTCCACCCCTACCCCAACCGTGCAGCCAGTGATAGGCATCAAGGTGCACCTGGGACCATTTTCTGCCAGAGTTCACTCCATTCTCCTATACTGCACCCATTTCAGCGTATTTCCTTATGGAACGAGGTGAATGTAAAGCCCAAACACTCCAAGGCACACCTCAACACTAGAAAGTGTCTGAGGGGTAGGGTGAGGTGAAATGCCATGACCGTCATGGACGATGGCCCAGAGGCACACCCCAATGCCTGTCCATCTCTGCAGGGTGAGGGTAGAGTTGGCATCAGTTCAATATTTCAATACCATTCCTATACTGCATCTCTCTAGCTCCTGCACTTCAACTGCTATTGCCAGCAAGCAAACATTCGGCATTGACAAATGCTTGTTCTTTTTAACATACTCTCTCCACAGTTACATTGCGGGTCATCACTGTTTCAATAGCCCCAGCATAAGAACACCTGCTTCAGCTGCAACTGACGCCTGGTTGTTCAGATAGGTTTCATTCTATTGCTTCTTGTGCTCTACAGCTCACACATACCACCACTGTTTGTTTGCCACTTACATTAGTTCTGCTTTAGCGTATTCAGTCAGGTGTGGAGATCCTGTCATGTGTGCATAGGGTGTGTGGCTCTACAGGTCAAATAGCGCTACTCAGTTTGCATCACTTTCAGTGTCCGTAACTGTGCAGCTGTAGCCTGCTCAGTCAGGTGTGTTCTCTTGTTCACTGGGTGTGTGACTGCACAGTTTACATAGCACTACAGTTTATGCTACTTGCATTGGCAGTAACTGTGCAGCTGTAGCCTGCTCAATCAGGTGTGTGGTCATGACCCATGGTGGGTGTGGAATGGGTGTGTGCTCCACAGGTTTCATAGTACTACAGTGTCTGGCACTCGCAGTAACTGTGCTGCTGTGGATGTCTCACTCATATTACTGTTCTTGTCCCTTGTGGGTGGTGGGGTGGCTTTTCTGGACAGGTAATATAGTACTACACCATTTTGTCCACTTTTACTGGCAGTAACTTTACTGTTGTAGCCAGTTCACTCACTTGGGTGGTCTAGTATGGTGTGTGTGAGTGACTCCACATTTCAGCTAGCACCACACATTTTCTGCTACTTGCAGTGATATTAGCTGTATTGCTGTAGCCTCTTCTCTTAGGTGTCTGTTATTGGCTTCTGCAGGATTTGTGTTGACCACTGGTCACATAGCACTACGTAGTTCCTTCCAGTTGCAGTAGCCAAAACTGTGCTTCTGTAGCATGCTCACTCAGTTTTGGGGTCTTGTTCACTGGATCATGTGCTTCACAGGTCACATAACACTACACAATTTCTGTCACTTGCAGTTTTAGTGACTGTGCAAAGTAGTCTGCTCACTCAGTTGTGTTCTCTTGTCCATTGGATGAGTGGCTACACAGGCCACATAGCACTCCATACTTACTGCCACTTTCAGTGGCAGTAACTGTGCTGCTGTAGCATGTTCACCAAGGTTTCTGTTCTTGCCTCAGTGTTGGTGGTGGGTGGTGCCACAGGTCACATAGTAGTACACCGTTTCTGCTACTTGCAGTGGCAGTAACAGAACTGCTTTAGCCTGCTGACTCTTGTTTATGTTCTTGTCTTGAGTGGGTGGTGTTTCCACATGTCACACAGCACTACACAGTTTCTGCCACTTGCAGTGGTAGTAACAGGTCTACTCTATCCTGCTGACACTTGAGTGTGTTCTTATCTTGTGTTGAGTATGTAGTGTTTCCACATGTCACACAGCACAACACAGTTTCTGCCACTTGCAGTGGTAGTAACAGGTCTACTCTATCCTGCTGACACTTGAGTGTGTTCTTATCTTGTGTTGGGTATGTAGTGTTTCCACATGTCACACAGCACAACACAGTTCTGCCACTTGCAGTGGTAGTAACAGGTCTACTCTATCCTGCTGATACTTGAGTGTGTTCTTATCTTGTGTTGGGGATGTAGTTTTTCCACATGTCATACAGCACTACACAGTTTCTGCCACTTGCAGTGGTAGTAACAGGTCTACTCTATCCTGCTGACACTTGAGTGTGTTCTTATCTTGTGTTGGGGAAGTAGTGTTTCCACATGTCACACAGCACTACACAGTTTCTGCCACTTGCGGTGGTAGTAACAGGTCTACTCTATCCTGCTGACACTTGAGTGTGTTCTTATCTTGTGTTGGGGATGTAGTATTTCCACATGTCTCACAGCACTACACAGTTTCTGCCACTTGCGGTGGCAGTAATGGTGCTGCTGTAACATGCTCACTAAGGTGTCTGTTCTTGACACAGTTTTGGTGGTGGGTGGTGCCACAGGTCACATAGCAGTGGCAGTAACAGTGCTGCTGTATCCTGCTGATTCAGTGTTCTTATCTTGTGTTGGGGATGTAGTGTTTCCACATGTCACACAGCACTACACAGTTTCTGCCACTTGCAGTATCAGTAACTGGCTTGGTGTAGCATGCTTACTGTCATCTTTGGTCTTGGCTGTTGTGAGTGGTGGTTGTGACTCAGCATTTTTCCACACACTGTTTGTTGCAGTGCTTTTCAAATTAATTATTTTAAGATACTCTCTCCACAGCTACATTGCAAGCATCACCTTTTCAGCAGCCACAGCATACCCAGCCAAACACCAAAGAAACTCACACTCAGAGGCAAAACGATGAATAATTCACTACAGTCTTTAGGCAGAATTGCAATAATTCATGGCTACAGAGTTTCGAGAACACACTAAAATGAGTCTTCTTCAGGTGGTGGAGTGAAGGCTAATCAAAGAAGTATTCATATATTAGTTGTTAATTAAACATTATATGCCCATAATTAGTCAGCCAGAACCAGTGAGTAATCGTGTACTGAAACTGTATCGTGAATCCGCTCACTTAATCAATATCAAACAAACACCACAGTGATAGCCTAATCAGTAGCAATCAGGGGAAGCCAGGAGACTAAAAGCATATTTAATAACAAGATACAGATACTCAATGATTAAGTAATTTAGTGGTCTCCCATGTTCTAATGGAGTTTTTACTTGAGTTTTCAGTGTGTCAGGAAAAAAAAATCTCCCTTAAATTCATATTTGAAAGGATTATCCCTTTGACGCATGAATCAAAACCATAAAACATGGAAATATGGAACACAAGAGCAAAATATATTAAACAATATTTGATAAACAGGGCTGAGCTTTAACATTCACTAGCTCAAGAACATGTAAGTGCATAATAGTAAATACAGTACTGTGCAATATGTTGTAAATTGCCAAGAGGCTAAAATTAACTATAGAATGAGTGGTGCACCTAAAATGATCTTAAGAAAATCTTTTAGAGAATGTAATAGAAAAATGTGGGTGGGAGACAACTGTAGATCAGTAATTTATGAAAACTAAAGAGCGACTTTTACAATGGCAGAGGTCCAGATCAGAAAACCCAGTTATAAAATGTTACATTGTTCTAAACAAAATATGAAAAGAATGAAGAAATTAAGAAGATATTTTAAGGATGATGCTTAACCGAATGTTAAAATAATAAACTAATACCAGAAACTGTGACACTGAGCAGCTGAAGTAGTAAAAGTGAAAAACTTGAATGAATGGAAAAAGGGGGTGGGCGGTGGGGAGACAGACAACAAACATCATGTAAGTTAAATTGAAATGCTACAATGGAAAAAATTCCAGAGCAAGTCTACACAAATAAAGAAATTCTATGAGGTATACCAATAATACCTATAAAGAAATGAATTACTGTCTTAAAAAATTGACATGGGGTCGGCCCGCCAGTGCAGTAGTAGAGTTACCACTTGGGATGCCAATGACCTGGGTTCAGGAATGAACCTGGGCTATCAGAGGGCTGGCCTTGGGGAGAAGGCTTGAGATCTTCTTCTCAGAGGAAGGCTGCCATTCCCACTGCAATTCTGCCAACTGGATGACCACGGGTGGCAGTGCAATGGAACAGCAACATACTGGGAGGGGGTGACATTGGCAGGGGGAACTGTGCTCTACATCCACTTCATGTACACAGGCTCATTGGTCTCCTCATGTGCATGCAGACATTGCCAGGGGTTCGCCACCACCGGGGAAAAGCTTGGTTCTGGTTCTGGCATCAGGCACAGCCCCAGTATGTCCAGGGCAGTCCTCCATGCCACCTCAAGCAGCCGATGAGGTGCATAGCCGAGGGTGCTGCTGGCCACCCCTACCACTGCCTAGAGGGTAAACTGAGGCTCCATAGGGGCAGACTGTGGTAGGGCAGGCGGGGACTGTGGGATGGCCCAGTGGCTTCTAGCCAGAAGACCAGCCTGGTGATTCGGGGACGAAATCAGTAAACTGAAAAAAAAAGTGACATGAATTGACATATAGGGTGTGTAGTAATGAAAAACAGGGAAGAAAGAACAAAGAGATCAAAATACTGTAATGATAATGTGAGCAAAAGTAATATAAATAATAATAATAATAATAAATTTTATTTCTAAAGCGCCTTTCCAATTTCAAGGTGCTGTACAAAGATTATAAAACACAAATAAAACACAGATAAAAACATCAATCTCAGAATGATACATCACAATCACTGGTCTAAAAAGGCAGACTGATACAAGTGAGTTTTTAAATCCCTCTTGAACTCCTTCATGGAGGTGCACAACCGTAACCGTCGGGGTTGAGAATTCCAAAGAGTGGGAGCAGCATAAGAAAAGCTCTACAATCAGATGAATTTAGGCTCACTCTTGGAATCTCTAGCAACCCCTCGTCAGCCGAGCGGAGTTAATAGATCATTTAGTGCTAAGGCTACTGGAGAAAGAAGATGGAATAAATTAATAAGACTAATATTAAGTGAAAATAGGTAAATATACTATTAAGGTCTCCTAAAAAATTATGAAATTGTAATAGAGCTAACCCAATGAACAAATTACCACAGAACTGATATTAAATGATATACAGTACATATTCTTTGCAAAAAACATTGTTAATGCATCATTTATGGTTGCAGCAACAAAAGTTGGTATATGTGGTGTTAAGGTTTCCAACCCTAACACCCGACCCCCAGCCTGCATGCAACAACAGGCATGGGAGATGTGCCTTGAGGTTGTCAAGCCTAATGCTCACCCCATTAAAAGAGTAAAAAAGCTGAGATGGGTACAGTTTAGGAGAATGGAGTTAGTGTTTATGTTGACACCCCAGGGCACGCCCCCACATCAGTTGCTGCATGCAGGGTGGGGGTGAGGTGTTAGGATTGGAAACCCTAACACCACATTTTCCAATTTTTGTCACTGCAACCCTAACTGATGCATTAGCAAAAAATTTTTGCAAAGAATTTCCTTACTTTTTGAGATACTGTAATTGTAGCCTTATTTGCTTGTGGAAGTGCAGGGCTATCTGGGCCTGCACTCCCATCCTTCAGTAGATGCATACATGTATGTTGTTGTGGAAGCATTTCAGCCATAACAAGGACCAAACTGTCAGTGTAGCCTTGTTATTATCCCACCTCATGAACGCTTGGCTGAGAATTTTCAAATCCCCACTGAAATGTCATTCTGCGCCACCACAACATCATTCCATGCCACAGGTAGGAAAACACATTTTGGCCATGAATTGAAAAGTGACAGCAATCACGTTCATGAGGTGATGTAAATAAATGGTTATGTTGAAAATTTGGGGTGAAAATTTTGAAAATTATGAAAGTTAGGAACAAGTGTCACAAAATGCCCATAGATGCGGACAACTTTGCCATTTTAACATATTTTGACCCCAAATTTTCAACAGACCCTTCTTATGGCCCCACCTCATGAACAAGTATGGTGAAAATGTTTAAATCAGTCTGGAAAAGTGATTTACACAACTGACCATGAAAGCACCTTTGGGGCAGGATTTGCAGAATTATTCCAACATTGTTCATGAGGAGGTGTTGAAAATCTGGTGTCAAAATCATTAAAAATGACAAAGTTTTCACCAAAGTTGAAATACATTCAACCGCATTTATCTTAGTTTCTCAATTCTCTGGTAGTCTAGCAGTTCCTCCCCATTCCCCCATTCTCTGATAACTGGCCAAGTGTGTAGAAATAAATGCCTGGTAGTCTAGTGGTTCCTTCCCCCTCTCCCAATGTCCGATCAGCATCCCCATTTAAAAAAATATATTTCCCAGAAAGTCTAGCTGTCTCGCCCTCTCCCTCTCCCCTGTTGACCGATCACCATCCCCATATAAAAAAATTATATTATTCCCTGGTAGTCTAGTGGTCCCTCCCCCTCACCTGTTCACTAATCCCCGTCCCCGTATACAAAATACATTTCCCTGGTAGTCTAGTGGTTCCCCCCACCATTCACCGATCCTCCAATCCAGGTAAAATAATATGCTATTCCCTGGTAGTCTAGTGGTCCCTCCCCTCTCTCCAAGGACAATCTCTGTCCCATTTATTCTATTTCCATTTCCCTGGTAGTGTTGTGGTTCCTTCCCATCTCCAGTCCCTGTCCCATGAAAAGACAGTCAGATCCCTGGTGTTCTAGAGGATGCCCCACCCCCACAACCATTCAGGTAGTCACCCACCACCCCTCTCCACCCCATCCTAACTACCAGCTGACAACCAGCACAGCCCTTCTCTCACCTTCACGGCTGGCCACTGACTAAGTTGTGAATGAGTGTGTACTGTAGACACTGGGGACAAAGGGTTGCCTGTTTGGTAGGGGTTGGGGGGGCGTGCTAAGCTCTAGTGTGGCCTATGTAAATGGGCCCATAATGAGCATACAAATAGCCACATAATGCCTTGCATGCCCAATGGGCTCATGTACATGGCTGCTTTTGTGAATTACAAATAGTGCCCCTGTACTATTCATTCTAGGGCCATACACTTGGCTTCATGTTGGGGTGGGGCTAGTGGGATTAGCACCAGTGATATTGGGGTTACCCATGTCTTGACCTTGCCCTATTCACAGTTGGATAGCGTGATGAGCTATCTGATTATGAATAGCAACATTTAACACCTGGGCAATTGCAAAGCACAATGCAAACTTTTGCTCTGTGCTTTGTTACTTTTTATGAATCTAGCCCCAGATATTATTGTCTTCATTACATGCCTGTTTTGCTTTTCATTTTTTTTTTTATCATGTTTTCATTTCTCTTATTTAGAGGTTTCATGGTTGATAAGGACCTAAAGCTGATTAATGCTCTACAGGCAGTGTTCCCATGCTCAATTGTTCTTTTCTGCTGGTTCCATGTTTTACAGGTACATTATCCTTTTTTGTTGGTTAAACAATATCATTTCAAGTCTCTTTTTCTGTCTGACTTTATTTATTATGCTAATCATCACCAATGTCAATATGATGATTGTTTTCATTTACTTGATATTAACGTAGCAATGTACGTTTTTCAAGTTTTCCATTATATGTCTCATAAATATAATAAAGTTACAGTACCTCATAAAGATTTAGAAGTTGTTACATTTAAACTGTGAACCCATAATCAGAAATGCATTATTTTTTTTACAGTTACTGCTCTTTTTTCCACTCAGCACTAGACGGGCCTCTTTATTCAGACAACCCCTGCTCAGTCTTCCTGACATCCCTAGGACTTACACTGCCAGCATGTCCCTCCATGGCTTGCACCCTCAGGCTGTGTCAGTGGCAGTCCCACACCACTGCCATGAAATGGACCAGGTTCAGTTGAATTTGATGATAGTTGTGTGTGGGGCCTGCAGGTGGTCATCATCCTGCCAACTGTAGATTTCTGGTGGTGTTCATTCCATCCCATTGTAGCAGAGCACTATGGTATCAATGACATCATCACAAATGCTCCTTTGCGTGTGTCATTATACCCTATTATAGCCCTGCTGCTCCATCCCTACATTTCAATCCCTTCAATGTGCCCCAAAAGCCACTGATAATGGCCATGGTGACATGAGGATCTGCACCACTCCCTACATGAATGAGAACATTCTCCTGAATGATCAATACTCCTCCCTCAGGCACATCCTCCAAATGCAGAGTTGGCTCCAAAACTCTTGTCGACATCATTGCTACAAGAGTTATCGGTACCACTGTACCATAGTGACATCACTAGAAATGCAATACTTGTGAACTTTCATCATTTTAAGTGTACTTGAAACTGTAGTGAACAGTTATTTTTTTCAATAGCATCATTTTAAAAAACTGACTGTCAAAGTACCTTTCAATTTTATAACTTTTTAAACTATTTTGAGGCAGTTCAGAGATAGTTAAAGAAAAATTAGTCCATAGTGACAGGTCCCAACAATACTGCTTTGTGCACAAAAATAATGAAAGAAATGTATATAGAAGAACTATCTTACTGTAATTATCTTACTACTGTTATTTAACTTTAATGTGGTATGTGGATAGTACAGTGTTTCACTTGTGTGCACATTTTACTTTCATTACCAATGTAGTAGTTCTTATGTTGTTGTTTTGTGACTTTAAGAACACTTGGCAAAGCTGTGCAATTCATTTTTTGGGTGATTAACATTATTATTTACTAATTTCATTCTGAATGTCTTCCAAATGCTTTGAATGTTAAGATTTCTGTTGTTACGTGTCATTCCAGTGTTCATGCTGGGCATAACATGGTGTTGAAGGTAGTTACAGTCACCAAGCAAGATATTTACTTTTCTGTACTCATATCTGTTTATCTCAATGTATTCTGCAGTTCCACAATGGCATACTCTAGTCTAACTGGAAGGTGGCATGCATAGTTATGCTGATTTTTAGCAGGATAAGGGAGGTGGTGTATTCACTGTATGGCTCAGTATTCAGACCACACCTTGACTAATGTTTACAGTTGTGTTTTGCACCACTCTACAAGGACATTGGCATGGTGGAAATGCTCAGATACCAAAATGATACAGACATCAAAATGGTGTGCTGCTTTTATGAGAAATGGTATGAGGAGCAGCTGCAGGAGCTCAAGGTGTACTCCATGGAGAACATTGATAGGGGACATGATTGATCCCTCCAAATAACTCACATGGTTAAACAAGGTGCAGCTGTTGAGTCTCTGTCAGAGCAAGAGGAGCACCAGAATATGGTGGCATGCTCTGAAGTTTTGGTGCTGTAAGCTTAAGATGGCTGTTCTGAAATACTTCTTCCCAAAATTTGTTGTGTATGCTTGGAACAGCCTGGCAAAACATATGGTGCTCAATTCCGAATGACTGGCACAAGCTGATCCAATGGCAGCTTGTGCCAATCTTCATTGTGGCAGGGACCCTGTACCCGATTCACCAACTGGTGATGTCCTGGCACCAAAGTCACACAGACTGCAGCAAATGTGGCCATGTGGCACAAAGACAGTGCAAGCGAGAGGTTTGCCACAAGTTACAGGGTGATCGGGTGGCATCTCTGCCAGGGGGCAGAGACCTACCAGCAGGCTGCTGGGGTCATGGGGGATGGGGAAATGCATGGGGAGGGCTGGTGGAACACAGATGGGTGACAGAAGGGGTGGTACCAACACCCTGATGGTGCTTTAGAAGGGCTGCTGCCAGGCCAGTGTGTTGGTAGGGCACCCATATTCTGGGCACCATGGAGAGTGCTGCAGCACCACACCACAAAGGGCTCATGGTGTCATGGGAGCATGAGAGGCCACAGTAAGGCAGCAACATACATTACTTCTCACCCAGGGAAGGCTCTGGGAGTGCCTAATAGATTGTTAGACCAGCACCTGGCTGGTCTAACTGTCCCAGACCATGCACCCTCTTGGAGGGTTTCCTGAATCCCCCTGTTGGGAATATGGCAGTTTGCATTTGCTACAAGCCCTCTTGCACCATGGTGCAACCATAAACTTGGTGCAGACCTGGTACAGGGCTGGTCTGGTGCACAGGGTCCCCAGTTTGGCACAGGGAGCATTCCTGAATCAGGAACTCTGCAAGTTTTGATGCAAGGTGCGCCTTGCATCAGTTCTGTTTGATGCAGGCACCTTGCATCAACTTCAGAGTTTTGTGAATTGGGCCAGTGGTGTTGGATTATTTTCATGTCAGTATTCTCTTTAGTAATAGCCAACATGTTACACAGCTTTTGTTTTTCAAATGGTAAAGTATGCATCTGTTTTCCATTATTGTGACCGTACTCAAACATCCTGTTTCACACAGTTGATGTAGCCAAGTTTAATGTTTTTTTTTTCTAGCAAATCATGTTTTTAAATTTGTTTTTCATATTTTACAATATTTAATGTGCATTTCAGACACATACATTTTCAGATCTCCAGGAAGAAGATTTCCAAAAAGCATTAATGACCATGACAGGCAAAGCATTCCCAGCTGTAGTGGTGAACATTCAGAAGAATTAGATCAGTTGTGGTAAACTATGATCCAGCTATTGTAGAAGATTTTATTATGAGGACTCAGAAACAAATAACATCTCTGAAAAGCATATTTTATTCATAATAATCACATGCCATATTACAATGCATGTACTGAAAGGAGGACAGTCATTAATAAGGTCCCACACTGTTGTGTGTGCCTCTTCCAAAATATATTTTTGGTTATACATCATATTTTAATTGCTGTTTCTTGCAGTATACTACATGGTATCATACTAATTTGGATGATTTCCATGCTGTCATCATGGGCAACTATAAATCCAACAATGGATTTCAGTGTAAATATGTACCACATTGAATTTTTTGTTGAGATAATGGGACCGATATTCAAAGTGTAGTGCACCCCTTAACAGGGTTTGCATGTGCAATAACACTGGCTGGGAAGCAATCCTGACTGGAGCATTTCTACTTACTTAGGGGTGGTGTGGGTACCCTCTAGACAACAGTGAATGCATATGTATGTGTTTTTGAAGTTTAAAAGTGGCAATGGTGTTTTTTTTGTTACAGTTTATCACTGGTGCCAAGGTGCTGTGGCACCACATGCAAAGCAGCCCATAATCGTCATGCTTTTGTAATGGATGGGATACCAACACAGGTACTAAATGAAGCTATGTAAGTGATACCACCAACACATAAAGCACTATTCAACAACAGTATTGTTATTGACCAAAATGTGCAGAGATGCCATACATCCATACATGCACCAATGCTGTTAAAAATGTGCCTCACAGGATATTAATGCAGACATTCAGGTGTGTATTGTTGGTTTACAAATTGTACAATTGTTCCTCAAATAGTTTAAAGGACTGGATACTGAGTGTGTTGAAAACTGTGTAATGTTTACTGTATAGAGGCATGCTTTCAAGGGCACTCAGTTTAATCTTTGCTAATTACACAGATGTCACATGTAGTGCTGTGCAGAATTTTCAAATTACGTCAGTATGATATTCCATAGAATTTTCAAAATTCTACCAAAATTCTGCCAAATTTCTCAACAAACAGAATGGTGAAATTCCAAAGTAAAAAATAGTTGTGGAATGATTTTCTGTGGAATAAAATGCTGTTCCACAGAATATTATTCTGCAGATCTTAATATTTTCAGCAGAAATTGCTGCAGAATTATTTTCCACAGAAAAAGCGGAATTCCACTGAAGAACCAGTGAAATTCTGGTGAATATTCTGCCAGCAGAATGGCCTTTCCACAGTAATTCTGCTTGCAGAATTCCACATTCTGCACAGCACTAGTCATGTACTTTATGAATCATTAATTTTTTCACTTCCTCTTCAATTTTTTTCATACCACACATTGAAAAGCAATTTGTACTGTAGTTATTTTATTCTTATGATAACAATAACATGTTTATTTAGTAAAGTTAAGTATTTGTTCCATGATAGTTCTTTATTGTTTACTTTCGGACCTTGAAATACCAGTTCCTTAATGGCAACAGCAATTGACATGTCAATGACCTTCTAATACTAACTTAATTTAGTTATTTAGACAAGCTTCAGCAGTCTAGGCATGTAAAAAATTACCAATCTCTAGCTGGCCCAGTGGTGCTGAGGGTTGAGGTGCTGGAATGCCACACCTTGTGCTACCCTGGTGACCTGTGTTCGGGAGTAAGCAGGGGTCATCATGGGTCAGTGAGAGAGAGATGAATTGAGCATCCAATGGACTTCTCTCCATCTCCGGGGAAGGGGGAAGCCTCAGTCACTGTGTGTCTGATCCCTAGCAGAGGCTGGGGGTCAGCATCAGCGGTCCACAATTGTAGGGGGTGGAGCATGGCAGAGGCTTGAGGGGGTGCTTACGGGAGTGTGTGTGTCCATGTTGATCGCATCACTGCACACCAAGCACCATGGGGTAAAAAATCAGGGTGAAAATGGCGTTCTGGTTGCTGAAGTTTGATGACTGTCCTATGGGCTCCCTGGCTTCAGGGGGGGGTCACCGGAACTGGATCCTGTCCTGGTGGGTGAGTTGGGGGCTCCCCGCTGCCCCACTGTGGGGGAAGAAGGTGATGGCCTCTCAGAATGAAGATGAGGGACAGACTGGGTGGTGGCCAAATACCCAGAGGATGCCTTGATGAAAGATGCCAACCAGGAAGCCAGGGAGAAAGAAAGTAAGAAGAAAAAAAAAATTACCAATCTCAGGAAAATGTTGACATTCATAATGTTGCTAAAGAAATGTTTAAGCACAATTAGGAGCAAAAAGTAGCATGGATTCCTAAATTTATTACTGAAGTTCCAAGTCATTCTGTTCTTTATGAAAAGTACGCTATCTTTCATGAATATATCTGTGACTGTATTGCTGGTGGTCTTGGCAAGAAATGCAAACATTTGCAATTACTAGAGATGATATTAAAGAAAAAAAACTAACCGCAAAAGATATATGTACTGGACTTTTAAAAAAATGCTGCTGATTACATTTATGTCTGAAAGTTTCACATTGGAAGGGGCACAACTGACAGTGAAGAGACCCTTCATTGGATTGAGTAGTGTATTTGATCTCAATATTAATAAATGTACATATATACAGTAGCTAGTAGTTTGGGACTGACGTATGCCTGCCTTCATTTGCTGCTCATCTTAAAAAAATCCCTGCCACCTAAAGAATATTTGACAACATAGAATCAGTCGAATTTGAATCTCCAAGAAGTCCAAACCTGTCATCTTAGAAAACTGATATCATGTTCAGGTGTTGTACACTCTTTAAGTGACTCCTCCAGGACACTCAATCTACAGACTTCAGTGGAAGCAATGTGTTGCATGCTGTGCTTGAAGATGCACATGCTGTTGCAGTTGGCAGCTATATACCCAGGTACGAATGCAATAAAACATTGCCTTTGCATCCATATCCAAAATCCATCAATAAAGTATGTTCCACTCACAATCATCACTCGGTGCACAGTTATGTTGTGCAACACTGTCGACAATGTGTCTGGGGATAGAAATCTCAATCCAAAGACAATAGCAATTACACTGCTAGACAAATATTCTCCAAACAAACACAAAGACTCAGAAATGATATGTGGAAGTGTTTCATTAGTAAGAATGTTGCAAATCTGCTGTGTACAGTAAGGAAACATTACTATATACTGTAACTGTATATTCTTACACGTGGCAATTTTTTCATAAGATGTGATTACACAATGTTTTATATGACTCTGAAGTGTTGTGCATGTCCTAATTGGTCCTTTTTTATCAAAACAATATGATGTACTGTTTACTGTAGTATAGTAGAGTGAATACCATTACATTAGCTTCTTTGTCATGGCAAGTGTTGTGAAACTACATATCACACAATCGCCTGCAGATAACATCAGTGCAGAACAATGGTAGTCTGATATTTAGCAGCAAGCATTGTAGGTAACATGTTTTTAAGTTAATTTCACAATTCTTTTCTGTTGTGCTTTTCTACACTGACTAGTTACAGTCCTGAGAACTATACCTCACTTCCGTAGGACAGATGAATTTTTAAATCAGAAGATCAGTGCTTCAGTAAACCACCACATGCATTGCAGGCTATGACGTCTTCCACTGCTGCTGTACTGCATTTGATGAAGGCATATGTTTTTAGGTGGACCCACCCCCACCACCGCTCCCCCTAGTTTTGAAACAATCTTTGGAAAGAAGTATCACACATCTATAAGGGCACTTTGGACTGCAGTTGACTGAATCACTGAGGCATTCACCTGGGGAAGCACCTCATTTGTCTGGTACCATGTAATATTTTTTTAGTTCCAATGTCTGTTCAGTGTTTATAGCCTTATGCAAGTTAGTTATTTAGCAGTATACACATTTTGATAAGAATTGTAACTTTTTTAACAAATGAATCAATGGTAGCATCCTCTATTCTTCATGTACTTTCTGAATTATCTGTTGAGGTAACATAGCCATATTTATTGTGTATAGACTAAGTGGTTTCTAATTTTTTTTTGTACAAAATGCTGTCCTAAAGCAATCTTTGCCACCAAACAGACCTGAATCCATAAGTAACATGTTTGTGTCATTATTCATTTTTGTATTTTTGGGCACTGCAATTTATTTCACATGTAAACTGACAGTTCTGCTCCTGCAAGTCAATGTTATTATTGAATGGCATGATTTTTGGGCATAGAAAACAATGTAATTACTGTACGCTGTTTAGGATATGAAGTACTGACAGCAAATAGACATCCAAGTGAACCTGGTGTTCTGAAATCTGATTACATTATGGTGGACAAGGGAAGTCAAAATCAGTGGAATTTTTTTTTATGTTCCTTCCCTTTGCACCCCAGTCAGCCATTCCTTCAGGCCACCTGGGACCTCTATGCCACCCCCCACCCCTGCCACAAACTGCCGCCCCATATCTGCTGCCTTCCCCCTGGAAACCCAACATATCCCATCATCAGGTGGATCCTCACCTTCTGGGGAGAAAGTACCATTAAGTGCACCCAGTTGACCTGGGTGCTGCTGGGGTTGGTCTAGGCTGTCCAGGGTTCCATGGTGGTGAGGGTCTGGCTGCCATCATCTGGTCAGCCTGGGTGCCATTTTCTATGTTCTTCCCTTAGGAGCATGGCATGCCACTGACTTCAAGGCATACGTCCGTCATGCTCCTTCATGGTAGGGTACAACATATTGCTGTTCCCCCAGCCTCCGCCAGGGGCCAGCAAATGCCGGACCACAAACCCCCTGCTTCCCAGGAGAAGGTGAGCAGTCATCGGACAATCAAGCCTTCTCCACTTGGCCAGCTCTCTGGTGCCTGAGTCTGTTCCTGAACCTGGGTTGCCAGAGTCACAGGTGGAAATCCAACTACTGTGCTGATGGGCCATAAGCAGCATTTGATATTTCTATTCTGTTGTTTATAGTTATGTCTATGCCCATCATGAAAGTTGTTGTGTTTCTTCTATATTTCTAGTTTCTTCAATCACACATTCAGTATGGTGTCCACTTTTGTGGTCTGCACCTCAAAAAATATATAGAAAGTCTTGAGTCATTCATGCAATACCAACAGAAATTCTATCATTTGTACTAAACTCCTTGAAGACACCTTTGAGAGAGTTCCATCTGAAGGGTTGCATGCAGGCTTAAATCATGTATATTATTGACACTATGATACATCACAAAAGTTATCCTGAGGTGATTCTCAGATTAAATAGTGTCTGTTTAGGTGGAGTAGGGTTGGCAACTCACTGTCAACAGTATCCAAAGCAATTGTATTCTGCACACAAATGCTATTTTCATATTTTAAATTTCATGCCATATATACATAATGGAGTGTGAGCACTCCCAAGTAATTCTAGCACTAAGTTACTATGCACATGACACATTGATTTTGTCAAGTTTATCATGCACAGCTGACATGGAAATATGCATGTTTGTTGAATTATTTTTAAATATATAAAAAAGAATATTGATAACGCTTGATCAAGAATATATAAATATATGTAACAATTTTCAATGTTACCATGCTGCATTTATGTCAATCACTACATACTTTCTGAAGTATCAATAATCACTTGTTGCATCTTCCTTCTTCTTCCTCCATGGTAAGTTATAATAAATCATCTTATTTACTACCTCTCATGGTTGTACTCTACATCATCCATTATTATGTTGCTTTAATGTGTAAAGTCATACTGTAACTCAGACATATTGTTTTGTGCCACTGCTATAACAGGCAACATCATTATAATCAGTATAAAACCAGAAACATGTCATGTTATAGTACTTTTATTAGGCAAATGTGGCATTGACCGGATGTTGAAAATGTTTGACTTCAGCCATGAAGGTGAAACATTACATTTAAGCATAAATTTCACTTAAAATATTTATTTGTTTAGTTAGTTAGTTTTTGTTTACAGGGTACAGTAGGTGCGCCAGACAATAGAATTGCCTATTTTTAGTATGACCTGGGAGGGTTACAGATATGGTGACAGAAGTCAAATGGTGACAATACATTATCGAGCAGAGCTCATGAAGTTGATATAGTACATGACCTCAAATAAACATTATAGAGCAGACCATATAACTGTGGTACAGCAGTGCTAATAGCAACACATTACCTAACAGAGCATTTAACTGTGGTACTGCAGTACAGACAACTATAAGGGTCAAAACAAGATGATACAAACAGAGCACAGAGTAGGAAAACAGCAAGACAAGAATGATGAAGTGCCAGAGTAATAACAAATAGGAAGGATACAGCCTGGCCCAGAGCAAGCAGACACAAACAATTGCAATAAAGTGCATAGCAATAGTACAAGTTTAGAACACTTTGTCACGAACAGGGAGGTAAGAGAGAGTTTCATAAGGGCAGGGTAGAATCATTGGCATGAGCGTTTATCACTGCAGGTAAGGAACTTATGGAGTTCCTTCTTGAAGACGATGTGCGATGGGGGGAGCAATAGCTCTAGAGGGAGAGAGCTCCAAAGTTTGGGAGTGAACGATGAAAAAGCACTCTCAACCATTTTTGGTGCACATTTGGGTACAGCCAGAAAAGACATAGATAGATATCAGGAGGTAAACTGTAGGAGCAGGTTTGAACATGCTGGCCAAAGTGGCTGGTATACTGGAGTTTGAGATCTTATAAATGATTTAAAAAAATATGCATGAAACCAGCAGTTTTAAAGGAAATGTCTCTGTTTATCATTTGGGTTTTATAGTCCATTACCTTAGTGGTGCAGTAGTCTTTTCAGATAAAAAAAATGATACATCTCAGTAAGTCCATATTGGAAGGGAGGTATCATAACTCTTACAGAACCAATGGGCATCTGATCCCTTCCACTTACTGATCCACCAGATCCACTCCAATGATCAGGTTTTTGTGATGTCCAACCAGGGAGAGCTCATGGGTATACACCATATACTGTAAGTCTATGGGAGGGCGTTTTTCAAATGGTCTTGTATAGGTCTACATAATCTTTGATAAAAATGAAAGATACTGCTCAACTGATTATGGTCCTATCAATTAAGCAGTGGCTTTAATTTTTATCAAAGGTTCCTTAAACATATGCAAGACCGTTTAAAAAACTTCCCCTGTAGGCTTATATGGGGCACATCCCTGCACTCTCCCTGCTTAGATGTCAAAAAAATTTGAATATGGGGGCAGGTCCAGTGGACTGGAAAGTGGAAGGGATCGGCTGGTCATCAGTTCTGTCAGAGTTATGGTCTCTTCCTTCCAAAAATGGGCTTACTGAAAAATATAAATTTTTTATCTGAAAAGACTATCATGGAAGTAAGGTAATGGGCTGTAAAGCTCAAATGCTAATTTATTAATCTAAGAAATTTATTTAAAAAATAAAATTAGTAGATTGTATTTTGCTCTTTAAAGCACCCTTATGAAGTAACATAATTTTTGTTTTTGTGTTTAAACACCTCGACCGGGATATTCAAAGGGGTTGCGCATGGTGCAAAAGAGTTGCGCTGAAGCAAACCCTGCATTGCACCCAGGCAGGATATTGAAAGGCAGCCAGGCACAGTGCAAATCCTGATGTGCCGGGGTGCACTGCAATAGTATGTGGGGCAGATGCAGGCGGTGTGTCTATGCATATGCGGCACATCCCAATATCCAGCCCGGGATGTGCGGTGCATATGCTGGCACAACCCTGCAGTGCACCACATAGGGGGGCTCAAAGTTAAGCCCATCAGGAGTGGGAACAACTCCTGGCTACCCACAGGCAGGCCGCTGTATTGCAGGGTGCAACACAGCAGCCCCCAGCCATGGGTGGCCACCTGCCCACCCAGAACACCATCCACAAGCTCACACATATCCCTGGTAGTCCAGTGGACCCACCTCCCATGTCCCCGATCACTGGAATATGCCATTTTGTAAGTCCCTGGTAGTTTAGTGGTATCACCCATGTCCCCGATCACCAGAATATGCCATTTTGTTAGTCCTGGTAGTCTAGTGGTACCCCACTGCCCATTGCCATGATCACAGTACAGCACCATATCATGATTCCGAGGTGATCCAGTAGCACCCGCACCCCCTCCCCACCACACAGCACCCCTTGCCCACCCCGCTCCCCATCATCGGCAGGTGACTGCAACCCGCCCGCATACTGCCCGACCACCCTCCGAATGGCAGTGACAGTATGGGCTGTAAGCCCATTGATCCTCAGTGTGGACCAATGGACTTGCAGGACATACTGTACTAGAGAGTCCCAAATATGTGAATGACTTCATTCACATATTTGGGACTGTCTAGTACAGTATGCCCTGCAAGCCCATTGATCCAAGACTGTAACGGTCATTTGGTGGGCAGCTGGGTGGTATGCGGGTGGGTTGCAGCTGCCCACCAATGACAGGGAGGAGTGGGGTGGGCAAGGGGTGCTGTGTGGGTGGAAGGGGTGGAGGGTGCCAATGGATCACCAAGGAATCATGATATGGCACTGTAAAACAATCATGGTAATGGGTGGGGGGCTACCACTAGACTACCAGGGACTTACAAAATGGCATATTCCAGTGATCAGGGACATGGAAGGGAGGCGGGCCACTAGACTACCAGGGACTGTCTAACAGTACAGTCATTGGGGACCCAGGGAATTGGGAGGGAGGGGGGCCATTAGACTACCAGGGCTCTCTGAAGTACCTTATATCACGTGTTCATGGCTATGGGGTAGGGGATGCTCCGGGATCTCCACTGCACACGTCACGCTGTGCAGGGTGCCAGGTGCAAGTCACTGGCCTGCCCTGCGCAGGGCATGCAATTGGGGCCATAATGACATGCAAATGGCCCCATTTGCAACTTGCATATTTAATGGCCTCATTTGCATGCCCCCTGCTGAATATCATGGGTGATGCGCCTAGCACAACTGCACATGCTCTGGCGCATCCCCGTGCTCCCCATCAGTGGCTTGCGCTGGTGCAGTGCCACTGCACTAGGTGCAGTACGTGCACTGACCTTGCCATATTCAATGGTGCTGTGCCATGGCGCACACCATTGAATATCACCTGGTCCTGACCCCGGGGCATCCCAGTTGCACTGTGCTCAGCTTGCACCCCTGCCATGTGCAATCTGAATATCTGGGCCCTCATCAATAAACATCTCAGCTGTCAGTTCTGTCATTTTATGTGGTATTTAATAAACACATGACATCAAACTCCCTTGCATGGTGTCAAGTGCTTTACCCCCAATTTACTGATCAAATCATTTTAAATACTCATGAAGTCCATTGTGCTAGTTATGTCACATGATCACCACTTTGAGCCACACACCCAACCATAATGAAATGTTCACAGCTAATGTGACAACAACCCAAACGTTACACCACATCACTTGTCTATCAATTAACATCTGCTTTCCCCATGGTAAAATGTTCTATGTAACCTTTTGCCTCTCACTACAACCAGTAAAGTCCTTCTTTTGGCAACTTTGCCCTCCTGCCATCTGAATGACAGTTATCAGATGTGACTTCTGTCATTTAGACAGTTTCCATCATATGTTGTCAACAGGGATACTTTGCTTGTTTATACTGGAACAAAAAGCATACATCAAATACTTGTTACTGTGGTGTTGAACAAATGCCTCCATTGATTTTATGAGTCTTTACAATGGTTGGATCAGCAATTGGGTGCAGTGCTGTGTATACATGAGTAGAGGGCATGGAGTTGCATGGCATGGTTTTATTAAATACCAGTGCTTACACATAATGGCAAAGAGTGGACAATGACAAAAGTAAAGAATGTGTACTGTGTCATAGCTCAAATATGGAATCTGTACTGTCTATCATAATGTAAAAAATGAAAAAAGCATAATAAATAGTTATGAAATGGAAATGTAACTTGTAGATGAAACTGCAAACTCTCACTTGGGTATGTCACCTTGATTACAGTTACCAACTGGGCAATAAATGACAACATTTTCAGTTAACCAACAGCAATTTTTTTAAAGTCTCTTCACATTTAAACATTTTTTGTAAATATTTTCTCTTGCAATAACTAGAAACGTCTGGCTATCTTCATCCAGGTTTGTTCAAATAAACAATTTGTAGACTTTCATAAGAAGGAAAAAGTGCATATCGATTGCGCTTTTTGTAATTGTAAATGCTTTCCCACTTACGTTTTTAAAAATATACACAACTACAGGGAGGAATAGGGTGCAAGAGTACACTATTTTTAAGACTAAAAGATGTTCCAGGACTAGAGGCCATGGGATGAAGTTGGAGGAAGGACGATTCAGAGGAAACGTGAGGAAGAATTTCTTCACAGAACGGGTGGTGAACAAGTGGAACACCCTGCCAGAGGAAGTGGTGGGGGCTGAAACAATCACGGGATTTAAGAATGCATGGGATAGACATAAAGGAATTCTGGAGGTCAGGGTTAAGGGGCAACAGACTTCTAGGAAAACATAAAGTAAACTTACAAGCCCAAATGGGCAGACTGGGTGGGCCATAGGCCCTTATCTGCCGACACTGTCTATGTATCTATGTATAACTATGAACTGAAAATATTTTTTTAAATAGAACAAAAAATGCCTTTTCTATCAGAGAGATAGTGTCAATAGTCCTACTTTGTGTTAAAAAATATTAAAAGTCACAGTGTGAGTGTATTTGAATGGCTGCACTGTGCACCTTCTTTGTATAATAATAAACTGTTAATCCATAGACAACAAATGACTATCTCACGATGTACAGAAATACAAATAAAAAAAACAACAACATTGTTATGTAAACAAAATGGCTAAAATGGAAGGGCCTGAGTGGTGTGTTGAGGGTGATGGTTGTATGGCGGAAGTGGTAGACCAAAAAACTGAAAAAATTCTACCATGAAACACATATGGGCAAGTATGACATCCATATAATGTTTATTGCATTGTCACAAAAACTTGGTATCACATAACTTGTATATACTGTACATATCATACAACAGCCTGACTGAAAATGTGCCATTTATTCACGTGACTAAAGGTGCATGACTATAGTTCATGAATGGAGAATCCATTACTGATTTTTGGTCGTGCCTCCTCAGTCATTGAAGTTGATTTCATATTTTTGGTCCATACGTTGTATATCATATATTTATGGAAAGATTTGAGTCAAATAGCAATTATCAATCCAGAAACCTGAACTGAATCTACACCAGGATAGTCTAAAATCATCTACAGGGAATAAAAAAATTCAGACGTAAACAGCAACTGACAACATGGGGCAGACGGCTAGTGGCAATGAGCTGACTGACTAACCCATGACCTAAATTAGCATAGTAACTAAATGTTATAGCAATGGATTTTACATTTTGTAAGTTACAACAACTGTGATCTTATTTCCTATTTGCAATACAGCTGCACAGTGCCCAATGCAGCAACACACACAAAAATGTGTTTTAATGACACAAGGTAGTGAAGGTGCTTCAGTGCTCAAGATATCCCCATAATGCTATCAAGAGCAGCAGTGGCCTTTAGGTGTAACATATATGTATTACAGCCACTTGCACATGTTAAGGATTGGCTGTACATGTAATAAAACACACTAAAAAGTATTATTGTCTTGGACACAAAGAAGCTACACCTAAAGACTGCTACTGCCCCCAGTAGCATTATAACTCTTTTCATAGCCCTGAAGCTCTTGCCCACTTCACATCACGAAAACAAAGTTGTTAGGACAGTGCTGATGAGGGTTCTTGCCAGCTGACTTACAAATCTGAAGTAAGATCAGTGTGGGTATAAAGTGAATGACTTAAAAAGTCAAGCCTAAAAAACATTAATTTCAGTGCTACTTTTGGTCTGGGGGTAGACAGATTCTTGCCAACAGCTGCTTGCTGCAAGTGCATGAATGTGTCAGCAATTCTTTAACATAGTAACATAGTATTTGATGGCAGATAAGGACTGCTAGGCCCACCCAGTCTGCCCGTATTCCCAGCCTGCATCAATGGTCGCTGACCCTACTTGGTCATTGGCTTTATCCTTTAACACCCACCTCTAGGATTCTCTTGTGCCCCGTGGCATCATGCCTATAGGACCTGAGGGGCATGTACCCCCCCCCCAACACTGTGGTGCAATCTATTAAAAAAACATTGATTTAGTATTTTATTTTATTATGTGTAGGGCCCAAAAAAAAAAGTGCTGTTTTTTAAAGTCTTTGTGTGGGGGTTGGGGGGGGGGTCCAAATTCAAGTGGCTTGTCTGGGTCTTCTGGGGTGCCGAGCAGGGCCGCCGGCGATTTTCAAAAAATGCACTCTGTCCTCTCTTGCCGTCTTGCATTACTTGCTGGCACCTGGCTGTAAAAGTAAGAATATAGAAGTGACACACAGAGACAGACAGTGATTGGAAGCCTACCATGCTGACAATCAGTGTAAACTTACCAATCACTTCTCCTTTTTCTCCCGCAATTGAATTTATTTTTTTGTGCAGCCACTGCCAGCCAGGCAGTCATCGTGAGGCATGAAGAAATATCTTGCTCAGCAAACTGGTTTGTTTTCCAGTGTCATTTCAGTCGAACACACACACTCGTGCAGTGGACCAGTGAGAGACTCAGTCTTGGACAGAGAGCGGTGTTCCAGAAGTTCTTGGAGTGGATTCAGAAAAAGTCTACTGAGCAGCAGCAGCAGCAAGCAGGGCAGCAGGCTACCAGATGGACAGACGTGGTAGCAGCCACCCAGGCTGGTGGTGAAAGTGACCCAGCCAGGAAAGGAAACTCTCAGCTGTTTCAAATTCAATTGCCTTTGTGAGGATCATTCGAGAGTCGGGGAAGGGGGAATAAACACTGTGGCTGCCCGGCGGACATCCAGTATGGATGGAGTCAGACTCAATGGACAACATCTACGATCGTGGGAGGGAGCCAGCTCAGCCAAGTGAAGTCTGAGCCACAGCAGTGCACAAATCGGCATCACATGCCATCGGGCCATCGGCATCGGGCTTAGCGAGGACGGGGGGGGGTCACACATCTTTGAAGCCTGGTAAGAATCAGACTATGTTGGTAACACAGTACCTGCCATTTCACATTAGTCTGAACTAAAAAGGTGGGAGAAAAAGAAAATTAATCTCATTCATCATACAGTCTGGGGCAGACAGAGTCAATATTTGTAAGGTCAGGTGGTAGCAGTTCCTTGCTTTTCATTACATAGTCAATCGAGACAGAGAGAGAGAGAGAGAGAGAGAGAGAAACATAGAAACATAGAATTGGATGGCAGATAAGGACTGCTTGGCCCACCTAGTCTGCCCATTTTCCTGCCTAATGGATAAGCTGCAGATCCTACTTAACCAACAGAGAGAGATAGAGAGAGAGAGAGAGATTTTGCAGCACTGGATAAATTACTGAAGAATTTTACATGGGGAGAGGGAGATGGAACCTGTGGCTGGCCTACAACAAGCTACCTTAGGTAGGCCTAGTCCTCCTACTGACCTGTATGCCTGAGCTTGTTGTAGGCCAGTCACAGGTTCCCTCTTGGTTAAACAGATGCCAAATAATGGGTTTCATCCTACACCAATTGAAGTTTTGTTTCATGAGGAGTGAGATAAGGGAATTCCTGGCCTGGAGATTGCTAGAGGAAGCTGTAATGGACTCTAACAGATGGACCACTTATCTGGGTAGGACTCTTTCTTCCTGGACTAAATAACCACCCTTCCTTGTATAGAAGGTACTTTACTGTAAAGACCTGGAGGGAGACACAGAAAATAATGAAATGGGAGTCTCTGCCTTTTGCATTTGGAATGATATGGAACAATGTGAAAATTCTGATTGAGGGAAAGGTTCTGCTTGATAGTACCTGGTAGACGACTGTGATGTAGCAAATTGGTGACCTGGCTGACTCGGAGTCTAAAGTATTTCTGTCAGTACAGCGAATACAGTGAAAGTATATGGTATGCACAATTCTGGAGGTACTTCTGAATCATGAGTGCGGTTAAGCACCTTCTTGAATGATGCTGAATATAAATACCTAGAGACCCCTCCCCCTCATTCACTACTAATTACTTGTACAGTAGTACAAAAAGCCACTTGGCCCTCTCTGGCCCAGATTGGGCCAATTGGCATTCTGTACTACTGTACAAACAATTAGTAGTGAATGAGGGGGAGGGGCAAATCAGAGGTGTACTCTTTGCTAAATGATTTTTGTGTGCTAGGCCTAGACAAAGTGAAGCAGTAATGGGAAACAGAACTGAACCCAGTCGTGTTGTAAACTCTCAGAAATGGGAAAATGTAATTATTCAACCCCCGCAAACTATTACCATTATCTAGGATATAGCCATGGTACCAGCAAGGGGGGATCCCTTACTTCTGTAGGAGGTCATATATAACAAAACAAAATGGTTATATTAAATGCATGCTGAAAATAGAAAATAGAGTTAAAAATCTATGTTTCAACCTTAGGTCTTCTTCAGGAAATATCTAAAAGAGAAAAAAAACAATGTTAGTGTAGAGGGGAAGTAAAATAAGGGATACATATGTGGGGAAAGAAAAAAGAAGGCTCTGGGAGAAGAAGTGAGAAATGGCAAGATTAAGAGAGAATCTGTGAAACAACGTGATGATGGGAAAGCCAAGGCATAACAGGAGTGAATGAGCTAGAGGAGTCCCCAGGTGGGGGGACTAATTAACAGGGCCTAGTAAGAAGGCTGAATTACATTACATGGCAGTCAGGAATAGAGACACTGATAAATCCATTGCATCCTACTTTATCTCCAGGGACCACAGTGTCAATGACCTTTCTGTTTGTGTCCTTCAGCAGGGCTTCTGGGATCCTGACCATAGAAAAAACATGGAAGCCAAGCTGATCATCCGCCTTGGCTCCCAGCAGCCCTCTGATTTAAATGATAGACTTATTTCCTACTAACATCTTTCAGCCACTCCTTGTTTTCCCTAAAGTCTGTTTGTTTCTGTACACATTTAATTTCTTTTTCATTTCACCATATGCCTCCATCTCTGCCTCCTCCCCCCACATTTGTCATTTTTTAACCTTCTTACTAGGCCCTGTTAATTAGTCCTCACCTGGGGACTTCTGTAGCTCATTCACTCCTATTATGCCTTGCCATTCCCATCATCACCTTTTTGTTTCACAGATTCTCTCTTAATCTTGCCATTTATCACTTCTTCTCCCAAATCCTTCCCCTTTTTTTCTTTCCCCACATATATATCCCTTATCTTACCTCCCCTCTTCACTAACTTTGTTTTTTTCTCTTTCAGATACTTACTGAAGAAAATCTAAGGTTGAAACGTAGATTTTTAACTCTATTTTCTATTTTCAGCATGAATTTAATATAACCATTTTGTTTTGATTTCAGACCACATGCTGATGCAGCACCTTGTTTTTGCATATATAATCAAATCATAAGGGGAAAATGAGAGACACTAAAGTTGAACAAGTTTGGCTTTATTCAGTTAGTTTCCAGAGACAGATGAACTGTCATGTTACCTTATAAATTTTAAAACAACGGTCTATTTGAAATGACTAGGTAGAATGAATCTGCACTTCCCCACAGCCCCTCCATTGATCTTGCCACTGCCGAAACCCAAAGATTCGCCAGAGGGTCTGGAGGGCTCGCCCGAATCTACACTTCCCCACAGTTCCTCCGTTGATCTTGATGCTGTCGAAACCCAAAGATTCACCAGAGGGTCTGGAAAGCTCATCCAAATCTACACTTCCCCACAGCCCCTCCATTGATCTTTCCTGAAGAAGACCTAAGGTTGAAACATAGATTTTTAATTCTATTTTCTATTTTCAGTGTGCATTTAATATAACCATTTTGTTTTGCTTTCAGACCACATGCTGACGCAACACCTTGTTTTTGCACATATAATCAAGTCATAAGGGAAAATGATAGACACTAAAGTTGAACAAGTTTGGCTTT
This sequence comes from Neoceratodus forsteri, assembly GCA_016271365.2. NCBI lineage: Eukaryota > Metazoa > Chordata > Ceratodontiformes > Ceratodontidae > Neoceratodus > Neoceratodus forsteri. The sequence continues at coordinate 84,055,693 of CM057459.1, forward strand.
ATTCAATTAGTTACCGGAGACAGATGAACTGTCAAGTTACCTTATAAATTTTAAAACAGTGGTCTATTTGAAATGACTAGGTAGAAGGAATCTGTGCTTCCCCACAGCTTCCCCATAGCCCCTCTGTTGATCTTGCCGCTACCGAAACCCAAAGATTCTCCAGCGAGTCTCGAGGGCTCGCCCAAATCTGGCTTTCCTCACAGTCCCTCCTTTAATCTTGCCTCTGCTGAAACCCAAAGATTCCCCAGAGGTACGCAGAACAAACTCCACATTTTGAAGTTGGCGCCTTTTGGGCAGCCGGGAGAACTCTACACATTTAATTTGATTTTGGTTTCTTGGGAGCCACTACTGCTAATTCTAGGCAGTTTTTCCACCCTGCCACCCCCCACCCCCCTCTTAAATCCTTATTTGCTCCATCCCGTACTCTCCTAATTGGTAGCTGTTTATGGGAGGTGGGTTCTTCAGCTGCAACCTCCAATTTAGCTCATATGCCTTCTCCCCTGCTCTTGTTTCATCAGAACTGCCATTGAGACACAGCACCGACTCCAGTTCTTACCGGCTTATTCTCCCATTCTTATTTCACCAGGTGTAACTTAATCCCCTACATATTTAAGTATCGTACTCCCCTATTTTAATGCAGTTTCTCCTGCAGTCTCTCCCTTAAATTACTAAATTGGTTAGCAATTATCTTGTCTTGACTTGCACTACCCTGCAACCCATTTTTCATTCCTGCCAGCTTTCTTTTGCCACTATGAATCTGCTACAGCTCACACTGCTCACTGTCTCATTGCCATCTCTGCTGGTACTGATGGACTCCTGTGCTATTATGCTAGCCCATGACCAACTGCACCTTGTCTTCCTCTCTGTCACCCACTCAACCCTGCTCCACCCCTCCCCTCACTCCACATGGGAACTATCCTCCCTCGGATCTATCACCCTATCCTTTCTCTCCAATCAGGAATGCCGTCTACTTGGCCACTATCTAGTTTCCCTCTCCTGTTACACTGCTGTCCCCTCTTGCCCTTATATACTCCTGCTATCCCTCCTCCTCCTAGCTGGAGATGTTGAATGCAACCTTGGTCCACCCAACTCCCACATCACCCACACCTCCAGCATCTGGGCTAATGCCCCAGGTCTGAAGATTACTCACATAAACATATGCAGTCTTCCCTCCAAGTTCTCTGATTTGGAGGCTTGGATTATGCTATACAAGCCCCACATTCTGGGACTTTCTGAAACTTGTCTAAAGCCTCACCTTGTCACCACCACATATGAACTACCTGGGTACTCCTCCCTGCATCTTGATAGGTCAGGGAAGTAAAAGGGAGGTGGTGCTGCACTGTTCATCAGGGAACTCCTCTCAGCCAACATTGTCTTATGCTCCGATCCAACCTCACCTAGTGAATGGCTCCTCAAAGAACTAACAGTGGACACCCATAAGAAACTCTACATAGGTTGTTGCTATAACCCCCCACCGCTGGAACTGAGGGTCTGACCAGCTTCCTCTCAGGCCTGAGCTCCTTATTCCATCATAGAGACTCTGTTTTCCTCAGTGATTTCAATTTAAACTGGCTGAGTACCCACCAATTGGACTATGCTTCCCACCTAAAATAACATAACTTTGTCCAGAAGTTCATGCTCCCCACCAGACAAAACCCATGCATGGCCACTTAGACCCTTTTGTACTGGATAATCACAAACAGGGATGATTATGTACTTCATGCTGGTACCACAGCAGACTCCATTAGTGACCACTCCTCATTGTAGCTCCTCTGGTCATCCAAATTTAAACACCCCCCCTCCCAAATACCTGTCCTTCTTGAACTTCAGTAGTCCCAACACCACGAACCTCCTTGAGGAGGCTTGGCCCCTGGACTGATCTGCTCTATACTCACTTTCTGATGTGACCCCAGCAGTAATCATATTTACACAGACCCTTATGACCCTACAGGACAGGCACTTTCCTGTCACTACAAGAAGGGTCAGAGGTGGTTGCTTGCATTGGGTCACAAAAGACGTCTTCACCCTTATGAAGGATAGGGATCGCACTTGGTCCACCTAAAAGGCATCCCCCCCTGCCCTCTGGGATGCCTACAGGACCTGGAGGAATCTATGCAAACATCTGGCCAAATCCCTGAAACAGACTCATTTCAATAATATCCAACAGGCTAACCTTGGAGACCCTAGGAAATTCTGGGCATCCATTGGCTCCCTCCTAAATCCCCGCTCCAGTAAGGCAGACCAGCAACTAAACTCCCCAGATGGCCTCATTAAGGACCCACTGGAATTGGCCAGGGTTTTCAATGACAAATTCTCTGATCTATCCGTGTATCTAAGTAAACTCCCAAATGGCCAGTCAAATTGCTCGGCCTCCAATTCAAACCCCCTGTCGACCTCCGCAGGGCCTACAACCTATCCTCAAATCCCCCCATTTTATTTCAAAGCTCTTTCAACTGCCAACACCACTAAGCTCCTCAAAAGCCTCCCAAATCATGGCTCCTCTGGGTCTGATGGACTATCCCGTCTTCCTCAGACTCATCTCTCCATCCATCATCAAACCACTCACTTGTATCTTTAACCTTGCCCTTTCCACCTCCTCCATGCCTGACCCCTGGAAGACTGCCAAGGTGATTCCCATCTTCAAAGTCAGTGACCCTCTACCCGCAGACAACTACTGTCCAATCTCCATCCTCCCCCACCTTAGCAAACTACTTGAGAAGGCTATCCACCATCAGTTTGCTGAGCACATGGGCAAATACAATGTTTTGTGTAGCCAAAAGCATGGCTTCTGCAAGAACCATTCAACCACTACTGCCCTCGCACTACTGACCGACCACATCCTCATAAACATGGACCATGGTAACGCCACCGGAGCAGTCTTCGTAGACCTATGCAAAGCCTTCAACATGGTCAACCATACCATCCTTCTCTCCAAACTACGTTGCCTTGGCTGTTCCCAGGAGGTTACTTCCTGGTTCAGGAGTTGCCTCACTGATCATTCCCAATTTGTGAGTATTGGCCCTGCCTGCTCCCCCACCCTGCCCATCTTGACAGTTGTCTCCCAGGGCTCCATTCTTGGCCCCCTTCTATTCTCTTTATTTATTAACTCCCTTCCCTTGGACAGTCTCAGATGTCACTCTCTCCTCTATGTTGATGACCTTGTACTTTTCTACAGCGATAAATCCCCTGCCCACTTTTCCTCTGTTCTAACTCAAAACTATGTTGCAGCCCACAATTGGTTTGCTGATAACCTACTCTTGGTTAATGTTAAAAAAACAAAATCTATGCTGTTCAGATCCAAGCCCTTCTTGTCCAAATCCAAAACTCACCCCCCCCCCACTCAACATCATCTCCCTGATGGCCAAGTCTTTGAAGATGTCAATACTTTCAGATACCTAGGTGTTCTACTCGACCCATCCCTCTCTTTTTCTGAGCACACCAACTCATTAGTTTGAAGGTTTTGCCAAATATTAGGTGCTGCCTACAGATTCCGACAATACCCAACCCCAGGAGGCCCAACTTGCCACCGTACAGGGAAATCTACTCCCACTCTTGGACTACTGCTCCCCAATCTATGCTAGGACATTCACAACCCTTATGGCAAAGCTCTCTTCTGCCTACAACAGTGCCTGTCATTTCACCTTGCTGGCCCCTTTCACTACACAACACTATGTCCTTTACAATTTGCTAGGATGGCTTCCACTGCAAGGCTGCTTTGACCTTGCCCTTTGCTGCATGTTGGATTCCGCCATCTGTACTGGCCAGGAATCTCCGCTTGTAGCCCTCCTCAAGGTCTGAACTTTACACCGTGGCCTGCGCTCAAACAGCATTCCTCCTCTGAATGTTCCCAGAGAATCCACTAATATGGGCGGTAGAGCCTTGTCAGTGGCAGCCCCTATGCTGTGGAATAAACTGCTTGCTGAGCTCCTCTCCCTTCATACCCACTGCCAGTTCAAATCTTGCATCAAAGATTGGCTCCTGGAGATTTCCCGCTGCCACTGCTTTCCTGAGTAGTTCTTCATTTCCCACCTGCACTTACCACAAGAGTTTCTTGCATATGCAACTCCCTTTGTAAATCCTCCAATTCTCCTTCCTCTCATACCCCTTCCACTCTCCATCCTTCTACTATTCTGCTTTACCCTTTTCATGCTACTCCTGAGGAACATTGATTATCTTCTATGCAACTTGCTGTATATCAATTTTATGTATATATAGAAACATAGAAACGTAGAATTTGGTGGCAGATAAGGACTGCTTGGCCCACCTAGTCTGCCCATTTTCCTACCTAACAGATAAGCTGCAGATCCTAGTTAACCAACAGCTTACTTCCTCCTACCCCCCACTAGAATTGCCTTTTGTTTGTCCCATGCATTCTTGAATTCCCCCACTGTTCTTCACTCCAAGACCTCCTCAGGGAGGCTGTTCCATGCATCCACAACCCTCTCTATGAAAAAATACTTCCTCACATTACCTCTGAGCCGTCCCCCCTCTATCTTCAAATTGTCCCCCTTGTTCTTGCACATCTCTTTTTCTGAAAGATGCTACCCTCTTGGACTTTGTTGGTTCCCTTGAGGTACTTGAAAGTTTCTATCATGTCCCCTCTCTCCCTTCTTTCCTCAAGGGTATGCATATTAAGCTTCTTTAGTCTTTCCTCGTATGTCTTCTGGTGCAGACCCTGCACCATTTTGGTTGCTTTCCTCTGGACAGCCTTCACTCTGTCTATGTCTTTGTGGAGATGGGGTCTTCAGAACTGTACACAGTACTCCAGATGGGGTCTCACCAACTGTCTGTACAGAGGGATAACAACTTCCTGTTTTCTACTATTGATACCTATCCCTATGCATCCCAGTATCCCCCAAGCCTTCCTTACTGCCTTCTCACATTGCTTGCCCACCTTTAGGTCATTTGATATAATTACCCCCAGGTCCCTTTCCATTTTTACTGTTGTCAGTATCTCACCCCCCATTGTGTACTCTTCCCCTGGGTTTTTGTTTCCCAGGTGCATTACCTTGCACTTCTTTGCACTGAATCTGAGCTGCCATACATTTGACCATTCCTCCAACCTTGCCAAGTCCCTTCTCATCCTTTCCACTCTATCTTGTGTATCAACCCTGTTGCAGATCTTTGTGTCGTCTGCAAACAGACACACTTTTCCTTATAGTTCCTCTGCAATATCACTTATAAAGATATTAAAAAGGACCTGTCCCAGTACTGAACCCTGCAGTACCCTGCTAGTAACCCTCCTTTCTTTACTGTAGACACCGTTAACTACTACTCTTTACATTCTGTTGTCTAGCTAATTTTTTATCCAGGCTACCACCTTGGGACCCACCTCAAGGCTGGCTAACTTGTGTATTAATCTTTTGTGTGGGACTGTATCAAATGCCTTGCTAAAATCTAGGTAGGCCATGTCCACAGCCCTTCCCTGGTCTACTACTTTGGTCACCCAGTCAATGAAATCTATTAGATTAGTCTGACATGACCTTCCCATCTTGAATTCATGCTGTCTTGGGTCCTGTGCTCCACTGGCCTCTAGGTACTCAACAATTCTTTCCTTCAGAAGTGATTCCATCATTTTCCCTACCACTGAGGTCAAACTAACTGGTCCGTAGTTTCCTGCCTCTGTCCTGCTCCCACTTTTGTGAAGAGGAATCACATCTGCCCTCCTTCAGTCCTCAGGTTCCACCCCATTCTCCCATGATTTGTTAAAGAGAGTAGTCAGTGGTGTCATTAGTTCTATCCTTAGTTCTTTTAGAATTCTTGGGTTAATCCCATCAGGCCCCATTGCTTTGTCCACCTTCAATTTTATTAGTTCTTTCAGAACCCTTTCTTCTGTACATGGACTGGTATCGACCCCCATCTTCAGAGTGTTTCTCTTGTTTGGTTTAGGTACCTCCCCCTCCTCTTCCTTTGTGAATACTGAGCAGAAATATTCATTCAGTATCCCTGCTTTTCACTGTCACCCTCTGCCCACATTCCCTCCCCTTTATTAAGCCTCAGTATCCCTCCTTTGGTCTTTCTTCGCTCCCTAATATACCTATAAAAGGTCTTATCCCCCTTCTTAACAGAGTTGGCTATCCTTTCCTAGGTTTGGGCCTTTGCCATTCTGACTGCCTTCCCTGTCTCTTTCTGCTTTAACTGATAACATTCTCTGTCCTGCTCTTTCTGTGTTTCCTTATATTTCCTGAATGCTATCCTTTTTCCCTTAACCTTCCCTGCCACCTCTTTTGAGAACCATAGCATTTTTTTCCTTTGTTGTGTTTTGTTGATTTGTTTACACAAAGTTATTGCCTCTGTGATGGCTGCTTTGATTACTCCCCATTGTTCCTCCACTCCTCTTTCATGCCTGTTTGCTAGTCCTTTTCTGAGCAACTCTCTCATTTTCCCAAATTCAACCCTCCTAAAGTCCAATACTCTTGCTTTTGTATAGCTTGATTTTATGGCTCTGTCTATCGTGAACCACACTGTTTGATGGTTGCTTGTTCCCAGATGGCTACCCAATTCTAAATCTGAGATTCTTTCTCCATCCCCATTTGAGAGTAGCAGGTCTATGATTGCTCCCTCCCAAGTGGGTTCCAATACTAGCTGTCTGAGGCATGCCCCTTGTAGGGCATCAAGAATGACCCTGCTCTTGGATGTGCCTGCAGCAAAGGTGCTCCAGTTAACATCTGGCATATTCAGGTCCCCCATCAAAAAAATTGCTCCCCTTTTTCTGCCATTCAAGGGATGCCTTCTATCATTTCCTTGTCCATTCCCTCCCCCTGAGATGGGGGTCTGTATACAACCCCCATGTGGATTGTGGTGCCATTTTCTGTCTCCAGGGTGACCCAGAGTGCCTCATCTGCTCCTTGTTTACTTTTTAGTTCTGTTGCTTTGATCCTTTCCTTTACATAGAGAGCTACTACTCCTACTCTTTAACCCTCCCTGTCCCTCCTGTAGATTGTGTACCCTGGTATGTTGACATCCCAGTCATGGTTCTCTGTGTACCATGTTTCTGTGACTGCCACAATATCCAGGCAACCCTATTCCATCAAGGCCACTAGTTCAGGGAGCTTGTTTCACAGACTACGGGCATTGGTACCCTCCATTTTTTGATGGCCTTACCCCTTTTAGCCCCATCCCTGTCCTTACTGCCTTTGCCTTTTTGTACATTTACCTCTGTCCTGCTCCGTAATGACTTCTCTACATTGGTGCTTACCTCACTAATTACCATGTTTTGTGGGGGGAGGCTGGAATTTCCCTGCTCTTTTCAGTGCCTCCCCCCCTTGGCTAGTTTAAATGCTTGTCAATGAAACATTTAAACCTCTCACCTAGGATCCTGGTTCCCTCCCGAACAGATGCAGACCATGGTGCCAGTATAGATCTGCATCCCTCCAGGTGGCTCTCCAGTCCCCAAGGAAGCCAAAACCATGAGCTCCACACCAGTTTTTCAACCATTCATTGAATTCCCTGGTGAGGAGTACCCTAGCATCACCCTTGCCATAGACAGACAGCACCTCCGAGAAGGTTACCGTATGCGATTCTTGTCTAAGGCTCCTCCCCAACTCTACAAACTCCTCTTACACTGCTCTGATTCCATTCCTAGCCAGTTCATTTGTCCCTTGGTGGACAATGACATCCTGCTCCCTCCCTCCCTCGTGCAACTGCTCTCATGATCCTGAGGATTCACTTCCTGTCCCTCCAAGCTGTGGTGTCAGGCAGGCACCTTACCTCCCTCTCCCCTTCCTCCTCCACTTCTACCCCCTAATGATTGAGTCCCCCACCAGGAGTTGTTTCCTTCCCCTGTGGGGTGCCATGCCACCCTCCTGTGGGTCTCCTTTGTGAAGGTTCCCAGCATCCTCCTTGGTCTCCACCGCAGGTGCCTCCATAGAGGAACCACTATCCACCAGAAGAGTGTATGAATTGTGGAGAGAAACAGCTGGAAGGATGCAACTCTGTTCCACCGCCCTCTCCCTCCCTGAGCCCACCCTGGTCCAGCCTTTCTTCTTTCTTGGCAACCTCTGAGGTAGTGACATTGGCCCTGGTGGTCCCTGCGTGGTGGAGGAGATTTCACGAATCCTAGCCAGGTCAGCCTGGAGATGGGTAACCTCCTCCCTCAGACCAGAGAGGTACCTGCAAATAGGGCAGCATCACAGCCTCCAGAATGTCTCCTGGAACACTGCCACCCCACAGCCATTGCACTGCACCACTCCTGTCATGTCTTATTTTGTGTCCCCTCTCCTGTTTCTCTGTATGTTTACTTTCTCATCTCATTGCAACTCTCACCCTTCCTGTTGTCGGACAGCAGCTTCCTATATTCTTCAGTAGCCTCCTTCTTCCTTGCTCAGTGTCAGACCACCAGCAGCTGGTGGGGGTGAGCTACTTTTTTCCTTTAGGGTTGACAAAACTAATGTTTCTATATGATCCTTCCCTTCCTACTGCTAAACAGGAAGTTCCTGTTGTCAGTCAAATCAAGTGGCTATAAAAGTAGAACTGGCTTAGAGTGGGTGGGATGGAGGGCAATTAGTACAAAAAATGGTTAGCAACAGGAAGTTGTAATTGGAGTCACCTGCTTTTATATTGTCTAAGCCACACCCCCAATTATGCTCTCTCTCTCCTCCTACTGATTTAGCAAAGTAATTACCCTTCCCAGCACAGAACACACACTGACTTTCTTTCTTTTCTTTTTTAACCCTAAATAAGACCCCTTCTACTTCTAATAAAGTATCTGTCTGCTTAATCTCAACAGACACTGACTGCTGCTGAGATAGAAGTGTTAAATTAGTAAGAAAATGGTAGCTTCTTTTAGTTAGTTACTTTCTGCTCTACAAGCAAGATTTCTGTCTTCCAAAGGCTAGCAACAGCTACAGTATATATATATATATATATATATATATATATATATATATATTTCACTTTATGTATATGCACATCAGATTTAAGTACGATATCACCTCGTATCATGTGGATTTATGTATTTTGCTGCCTTATATCTTGTATACTATTGCAACCTTTTATTATTTGTCAGACTGTCTACTGTTCTATGCATTGTTTTTTGTGTTTTACTCTGTTCCACTGTATGTGGCCCTGGTCATGCCTGAAAAAGGTCCCAGGGATCAGTGTACCTATCCAGTTACCAAAACATAAATGAAATAAATATTTATCACCTGCAATATTCCTTAGATACATATTGTACTGAAGGGGCAGAATGTTATGCAATGTGCTGGTCATGACATACTAGAACACTATGTACTGTTTGTTAAGAAAATTGTACAACTGTGCAAAATGAAATAACAAGAATGATAAAATACTGTCCCATCAAAATACAAAAGGTAACACTGTAAGTAGACTGAACAATGGACAAGAACAATTTATCATTGCTCTAACCTATATCAGTATTATGGTATTTAGTTTGTTAGGGAACAGCTTTCTGGACTGCTAAAAGTCACCAAAATGTACCATTTGACTTCAGTTTTTCAAACTTTTCATGGGGGTGGGGCATGCCCCGGACCCCCCTTAGACAGGTTGGGATTTTGTGCCCCTCCAGAATTTCTGACTGCATGATGCCCCTGCTTGTGCCAAGCCCATGCATGTTTGAATCCCCCACTCTGATAGCTCCCATTACTTCCTGGGGTAGACTATTTCAGTGCATCAACCATCCTTTCTGTGAAGAAAAACTTCCTCACATTCCCCTTTATCTTGTCTCCCTCCAGTCTCATATCATGCCCCCTCATCCTTGTTCACCTCCAATGCTGAAAGGTGTTGCCCACTTGCACTTTGTTTATGCCATTAAGATACTTGAGGGCTTAATTCATATCTCCCCATACCCACCTCTCTTTCAGTGTATACATATTGAGGTATTTTAATCTTTCCTTGTATGTCTCCTGGTGAAAGCCCTGCAACATCTTTGTTGCCCTTCTATGAACTGCCTCCACCCTGTCTATGGCCTTACAAACATGCAGCCTCCAGAACTGTACACCATACTCCAGATGAGGCCTCACCAGTGTTTTGTACAGTGCCATTACCACCTCCCTTCTTCTGCTAGTGATACCCCTTCCTATGCACCCCAACATACTACTGGCCCTCCCCACAGCCTTGGTACACTGTTTGGGCACCTTTAGGTCATCTGAGATGATTATCCATAAAGCTCTTTCTTCCCTGGTAGCCATCAGCAAATCCCACCCCCCCATCCTGTAACTCTCTGCAGGGTTTCTGCGCCCCCCCCGATGCATGATTTTACACTTGTTTGCATTAACCTTTAACTGCAATACATTGGACCAATTATAAGTAGTACTGCTGACTGAAACATTTGTTCCATACAAAAACATGAACATCATATGTCCAGTTAACTGTCATTTAAAGAGCACCTTTTCTGTTGGTGATTCCAGAAACCCTCTAGCAGCCTTACATGCCCCAAAGTCCTCTGGCCTGGTGGAAACATTTAAAGTTTGGGGCTGCAATAATTCTGCATGGAAGTGATCTTTAACTATGTGGAGATGGAAGCCCAATCCATTCCACTTCACCATTCTGAGACACATACCCAATTGCAATGTTTTCAGATGTAATACCATGGAAAGTGAGGCATTGTGTTTTATTTGACTTCTGTGGGGAGCTATTTTTATCTCCTTCTTTTAACAACTAACAATGTTGCTTTTAACAAATCATGACCGCTGTTCTTTTAGCAAGGGCATTGTGAGTTGAGTGTTGGCCATGATTTCTAAAGAGCGTCACTCTAACATGTGAAAAAAAGGAGTTAAAAACTGCTCCCTGTAGAAATCTATACTGTTACATCTGAAAATATTACAGTGTGGGGGCATGTCTCTGAATAGTAAGGTGGAATGGATCGGGGTCCAAGCTCCACATAGTTAAAGTATGATTCCTTCTAGCCAGAATTAGGATTATCCCAAAATTAAAATGTTTCCTCATGGAGACTTTGGGGCATGTAGAGCTGCTATACCGTTGCTTTGTGAAAAATTTCAAAATAGCCGGAACGGTGATTTTTAAATACAGAAATTTGTACAGTGGGGCTGTGGTGTACTGCCAAATACCATGCACAGATCAATATGGACACGGAATCAGTAATGACTTTAAACATTCTCGCACAATCACATGTAATATTTTTAGATGATGCTTGAACAGCTGCTTCCCCAGACCACGGGTGAACTGGTCAAAATGAAAAATAGAAAAACAATGTTATTACAGTCTATCGTTGTAGGTGTTGATTTTTGATGGAAACATATCAGTTTCAGTACATTATATGGTTTATTGAAAGGTGATTGCATTAGGTTCATAAACAATAGAAGGTGAAGTAGTGTAAAAATGTTAAATAAAATATAGCCTGTTCAACTCAATAAAATGAATACTATGTAGTTTTTTATAACTGAAGGATGAATATCACACAAGTGTCACAACATTAAAGTCATTTAAACATTTTTATTCTTATACTTTTATCAGTATTTGTATTCTTTTTTATTTCTGCTGAAGCTATTTGTAAGTTAACCATACAACCTTACATACAGTGTTAAATAATAACAGTATAACTATAAAAATAATAAAAAAAAATACATGGTTAATGTATTCAACACAATAAATTCAATCCAGCAGGTTCAATTCAGTTCAACTGTTCCATTCACAACAACACACATTAAAACTCAAAAGGAATGGCAGATAAAGAACAAGCATTTGTCAATGCCGAATGTTGTCACACTGGCATTGGCAGTGGCAGAGCTAGAGACACATAAGAGGAATGGCAGTGAAGTATTGAAGTGATGCCAACCCCACCCCTACCCTGTAGAGAGCGTCAGGCATTGGGGTGTGCCTTTGGGTTGTCGGCTATAATGCTCATGCTATCGTACCTCACCCTACCCTGCAGACACTGACAAGTGTCATGGTGTGTTTTGGGGTCTTTGAGTATTATGCTTACCCCATTCCATAAGGAAATACGCTGATGTGGGTGCAGTATAGCAGCTTGGGGTGTAGTTTGTGGCCAAACAGAGCAAGACACACCATGATGCCTGTTAGTGGCTGCAGGGTGGGAATGGAGGGTGGAATGGTGTGAGCATTACATCCAAAGATCCCAAGTCACAGCCCTGATACCTGTCAGTCCATACCGGATGGGGTGCGACAGTTGGAAACCCTAACACCATAGGCATGTAGTGGTAGTTTTACTCCACATTTTCAACATGGACTGCTTGTCAGGCCACCTCATGAAAGGTGGCACAACCACTTTGTTAGCTGAAATGTGGTTTTGCCCAGCGACTGTGCCATTTAGCAACAGAGGGGTGAAAACACAGTTTTGGGCAGAATGTATAGAATGACAACTGTATTGTTCATGAGGAGACGTAAACAATGGCAACATAGAAAATCTGGAGTGGCAATATGAAATATTGGTGAAGCAATGAACATGCATACAAACTGCACAACAGACACCGCTGCAGAACAAGGGGTGCTAGCTGCACATTCGAGCAGACTTGATAGACCTCTAGGCCTTTTTCTGCTGGCAAATTTCGTATGTTCATATGTATGTACGTCAGTGATCCAATTATTTGTGGGAGTTTTTTAGGCACATTTTCAATGTAAGTATTTTGGGACCTCCTCTCATGAAAAATGGCACTGCAATTTTGTTAATGTGTCCCAAAAGGTGATTTCCCACAGCGAGCACGTAATTGTGCGCCACAGTTGCAGAACTGCATTTTGGGCAGGCTGTGAAAAATGGCAGCTGTACTGTTGATAAGGAGGTGTGCACAAATGCCAGTGGTGAAAATCTGGCATGGAAACATTGCAAATTTACGAAGTTGCAAGGCTGCGAGGGAACTGCGCAATGCACGCTTGCAGCACAGTCATTTTATGGACTTTCAGCACCAAGTTTTCAACATATGCATTTTAGGACCTCTGCTCATGAGCAGTGTCATCTTCATTTCCTCAAAGTGTCCTGAAAACTGATTTAGAACAGCGACCGTGCAATTCTGCACCAGATGTGCAAAAACACATTTCAGCCAGGATATGTAAAATGGCAGCTGTACTGTTCATAAGGAGGTGTGGAAAAATGCCAGTTTTGAACATCTGGAGTGAAAATATTACAAATGCATGAAGTCACCAGCGTGTGCAACTGTGCAATGCACGCTCATAAAACACTAATTTTATGGACTTTTGGCCCCAAATTTTCAATATAGGCATTTTAGGACCTCTGCTAATGAACAGTGTCACTGTCATTTTCATAATGTGTCTCGAACATGGACTTTCCACAGCGACCGCACTATTCTGCACCAGAACTGCGAAAACACATTTCGGCCGGGATGTGAAAAATGGCAGCTGTACTGCTCATAAGGAGGTGCAGAACAATGGCAATGTTGAAAATCTGGAGTGCAAATATTATGAATTCGTGAACTTACGATCGTGTGTGCAAACTGCACAATGCACGGTCATAACACAGTCATGTTATGGAGTATCGTCACCAAATTTTCAGTATAGGCATTTTAGGACTTCTGCTCATGAACAGTATAACTGTCATTTTTGTAATTTGTCCCAACCGCTGATCCCACATCGGCCGTGCTATTCTGCACCGGAAGTGTGAAAACACATTTTGGGCAGGATGTGAAAAATGACAGCTGTACGGTTCACAAGAAGGTGTGGAAAAATGCTAATGCTGAACATGTGGTGTGAAAATATTGCAAATTCACTAAGTTACGGGCAAGCGTAGCAAATGTGCAATGCTCGCTCATAAAACAGTCATTTTTTGGATTTTTCCCACCAAATTTGCAACCGAGGCTTTTTGAGAGCCCCCCTCATAAACACTGGTACTGTCCTTTCGTCTCTCACTCCCAAAAGGTGATTTCGCAAAGTGACTGGGAAATCACCTTTTGGGACCAAATAACACCATGACAGTGTGAGAATTCATGAGGAGGAGTCCAAAAACCCCATGTTGAAAATTTGGTGCGAAAATTCCAAGAAATGCCTGAGATATGCAGCAAAGTTATAAAACCCTTATTTATTGCATTATACAGCTTACCGGCATTTCCTCAGTTCGCGGTCAGCTTTGAAGAGTGCAGACGTGTTCTCGGTCAACCGAATATCATCGCGCCAGACTCCTCAGGTAAGTATGGGGTGAGGGGGTGTGTGGGGAGGCAGGGTGGGAAGAGGGTGGGTGCGGGTTGTGGGAGGGAGACTACAAGGGACTGTTTTTGTGTTACAGGGTTAAAAAAACAAAACATCACGGGGCAGTTTTTTTTTTCCTCAGGGGATTTGGCATGCTGGGGTGGGCTTCCAGCATGCCACCTAACTGTTTGGGGGTGATGCAGCTGAAGAGGGATTGGGCACCCTCATTGGCACACCACAAAAGGGGGGGTAATTTATGCCAATGGGGATTAGGCACCCCTGTTGTCACACAAGGAGAAGCGGAGGGGGCAAGAGCTGAGGGGGATTGGGCACCCCCCTCGGCATATAACAAATGGGGGGTGTGCTTTATGCCGACGGGGAGTGGGGTCCCCTGTCGGCACATACATTGGGGCCACAGTAAGCTGGCATGGGGATTGGGCACCCCTGAAGTCGGCAGCTGGGCAGCCGACATGCATACATTGTGGCTGAGTATGTCTGGAGGTCCACTGCGTCTGACAAGCTTTGCTCGGATTGCAGCGGACCTTTCCTTAGATGTGCTTGCAACATTATGTATGCATGGTGTGGCACCGGCATGCAGGCTGATTGGGGAATGAGGGACGCACCTACTGATGCGTGCCCTGCATTCACCCAACACTGATCGCGCCTCCAAATCTGCACTACCGCAAGATGTTGGCTGCGCAAGCGCGCCAACATAAAAATGAGCAAGTTAACCTCAGCTGCATGAAAAAAAGATAGCTTGTCACAACACTGTTAAAGAACATCACTTTGGGTGCCTCTATGCTCTACCTGTGGAGGCTGTTACATAACACTGGGTAAGCTACTTCCAAGCTGCCATCATAAAAAGTTTCAAAACTGTCAATTTGTATGGGTGACAGTCAAACACTGGTAGATTAAAGAAAGCATAATGGCACATGTATTAATGCATCATATCATAGAAAGATAAAAACATAGAAGTTCATGGCAGATAAGGACTGCAAGGCCCATCTAGTCTGCCCATTTCTTTTTCTACCTTATGAATGTGCTATCAACCTTTGCCCTGACTATGGCCTATCTATTCATACTCATCTATATTGCTTCCTTATGACAATCCCATGCATGTTTGAAGCCCTGCACTGTATTCATATCCACTACTTCCTGAGATAGGCCATTCCATGCACCTACCACCCTTTCTGTGAAAAAGAACTTCCTCACATTACCCCTTAATCAGCCATCTTCTAATCTCATGCTGTGTCCTCTTGTCCCGTTATTTTTCTTATATTGAAACATGTTAGACTCTCACCTTGTTAATGCCCTTAAAGTGTTTGAATGTTTCAATCATATCAGCTCCCCCTCCTTTGCTCTAGGGTATACATATTGAGCTCCATTAATCTGTCCTCATATGTTTTCTGATTTAGTCCCTGTACCATTTTGGCTGCCCTTCTCTGGACTGCCTCAATTTGGTTAATGTCCTTGTGAAGGTGTGGCCTCCAGTACTGCATGCAGTACTCCAGATGGGGCCTAACTAGTGTCTTGTAAAGAGGGATTATTACCTCCCTCTTATGATTTGTGATACCCCTACTAATACACCCCAACATCCCCCTAGCCTTACCTACTGCTTTAGTGGTCTGTTTGGATGATTTCAGGTCATCGGTGATGATGATGCCCAAGTCTCTTTCTTCCCTTATGACTGCCAGCAACTCCCCTCCCAGTCTATAGGTGGATTCAGGGTTTCTCTTCCCTATGTGCATGATCTTGCACTTCTTTGCATTAAACCCCAGTTGCCACTCTTCCAACCATTTTGCCAAGTTTATCCAGATCTCTTCTCATTCTGCCCACCCCATCTGGATCATCTACTCTATTGCAGATCTTGGTGTCCTCTGCAAACAGACAAACCTTACTGTCCAGTTCATCTGCAATGACACTGATGAAGATATTGAAGAGGACTGGCCCCAGAACTGATCCCTGAGGTACCCCACTTGTGACTTGCATCTTTTCTGACTGTATATTGTTTACCACCAGTCTCTGTTTTCTGCCGGTCAACCAGTTTGCCACCCAGTTGACCAACCTCTGACCCACCCCGAGTCTACCCAGCTTATTAATCAATCTTCTATGTGGAACAGTATTGAAAGATTTGCTGAAGTCAAGGTAGGCGACATCAATTGCTCCCCCTTGGTACACCACTCTGGTTACCCAGTCAAAAAAATCTAAGAGATTAGTTTGACAGGACCTTCCTGTTGTAAACCCATGCAGTCTTGGATCCTGCACTCCTATGGATTCCAGGTGTTGCACAATCCTTTTCTTAAGAAGTACCTCCATAATCAGGCCCACTACTGAGGTAAGACTGACTGGTCTGTAGTTCCCTGCCTCCTCCCTGCTACCACTCTTGTGGAGCGGGATCACATGAGCCCTTCTCAAGTCTTCTGGGACCTCTCCTTTGCTCAGAGACTCACTAAAAAGTTCTGATAATGGCTCTGCTACTTCCACCCTTAGCTCCTTTAGTATCCTGGGATGTATGCCATCAGGTCCCATTGCCTTGTCCACTCTGAGCTTATCAAGATCTTGTAGGACCCTTTCTTTTGTGAAGGGACTAGTGCACACCTCCCTCCACCCTGTGTCTATGGTGCTGAGCTGTAGGCCCTGCCCTACCTTCTCTTTAGTAAATACTGAGTAGAAATATTTATATAGTATAGATGCTTTTACATGGTCCTCTTCCTCACACACCCCCTTATCCCCTTTGATCTTAGCAATATCCCCTCTGGACTTTCTCCTTTCACTAATGTATCTATAGAAAGTCTTGCCACCTTCTTTTACTGTTCATGCTAGTGTTTCCTCAGTTTGTGCCTGTGTTTGTCTTACTGCCTCCCTGCTTCCCTTAGGGAAGTTTGGTATGCCTCCCTATCTTCATCCCATTGCATCCCCTTATATTTCCTGAAGGTCAGCCCTTGGCACTGATCTTTTCTGCTACTATTTTTGAGAATCAATGTGGTTTCCTTCTTCTTCTTTTGCACTTCCTTTTCTCTCTAACACAATGGGATGTTTCTTCAAGTATTGCATCCTTAATGCTTGTCCACTTTGCCTTTTCCCCCTCACCTGTATTTCTTTTTGCCAGGGCTAGCTTAACTCTGTTGGCCATCTTATCAAAGTCATCTGCTCTGAAGTCCCATATTTTTGCATTGGAATGGGGTGATTTAGTTCTAGTGGTAAAACTGAACCCTACCATGTGATGGTCACTGGCCCCCAGGTGACCTTCTACCTGGAGATTTGTGTTCCTTTACCCGTTAGTCAGTACTAGATCTAGGATAGCCCTGTCTCTTGTGGGTTGTTCTACCAGTTGTTTGAGGCCCTCCCACTTCAGGGAATCCACTACATGTCTAGTTCTGGCAGATGTTCCTGCTGGTATTGACCAATCTGTATCTGGCATGTTGAAGACTCTCATCACTGTGTTGTACTGTTATACTGTGTATTTTCATTTGTCTTACTGTGACAAGGTACCTTTGTAAATGAGCCTATGGCTCAAAGGTTTTCCAAACTGCTGTTTAAATAAATAAAAATAAAATAAATTATCAGAACCTCTGCTTTAGCTGTCATGTTTTGTATATCATCTAACAGTAATGTGTCTATGTCCTCCCCCTGGTCTGGAGGCCTGTAGACAACCCCAGTTCATATGGTTGTCCCATTTCCTGTTTCCAGGGTGACCCACAGTTCTTCTGGCTCCTTATGTGTATTCTGAATTTCTGTAGCTTTGATATTTTCATTGACATAAAGGGCCACTCCACCCCCCTTTTTTCACCTCGGTCTCTTCTGAACAGTATGCAGCCAGGTACTGAAGTCTTTCAAGTATGGTTACTGGTAAACCATGTTGCACTAATGGCTAGTATGTCCAGTTTAGCCTCTGTCATTATTGCCTGCAGGTCTGGGATCTTGTTTCCTAGACTGCAAGCATTTGTGTATGTGATTTCCCATTGGCCAGATTTCAGTGCGTTAGTTGTTGGGTGAGGTCTGGCATTTCCCCTGTGCATTGTATGGGGAGCTAGACCTTTTTCCTTACCTGGTGATGCAAATGAACTACGAACATGCTGAACTCCTGTTTTTCCCATTCGATGTATCGGGTGCTGCACCCCTCTCCCCATTTGCTAGTTTAAATTTTCTGAAAAGACATCAAACTTCTGCCCCAATACACTGACTCCCTCCTTAATCAGATGCAGTCCATCAAATTTAAAGAACTTTTGCTAACAAAACTGTTGCCAGTTTCCTACAAATTTGTGTCCTATTTCCTTGCACCAGCCCTTGAGCCACATGTATAGTTCCCCTATCTCCCCTTCTCTGACCTTCCGTCCATCTGCCCCATCTCCCAGACTGGCAGGATCTCAGAGAAGGAGATGCTGGACAAAATGGATGATAGTTTGTCACCCAGCCTGGTCAGGTGTTTCTTGGTCTCCACAACTGACTGGCCAGTGAGATCATTAGTCCCTATGTGTGCCAGGATGTAAATGTTTTCTCCTGCTTCCTGTACAATTTTAGCAATGCAGTAAGTGTCTCTCCAAGCTGATGTACCTGGGAGACATCTGATCATTACCCCTGGCTGGAGATAGGTATCAAGTCCCCGAATCATGGAGTCTCCTGTGATCAGAAATTTCTTGAATTTCCTTTTTACTTTTTTTGTTTTGGTTCCTGTTTTGGGTGAGTTTTGTTGTGCTAGCTCCTGTGCTGCAGTGTTCTGCTCTGCAGTGTCCTCTGCCCCTTTGTTTGATTTCAGAGATAGAGGCAGGTACCTGTTTGTAGTTTTTATATCGTTTTGTGGAGGTGAAATGTTGGAGAGCTCCAAGTGATGGGGCACTTGATTTGCCCCTCCTAACCATCTGCCAGCCTCTTGGACCAACTATCCTCTGCGGCCAAGGTGCTTCTGTTGGATGTTGGGGAAATGGCGGGCAGTTCTTATAATATAGTTCCTCCTGAATATGTGATTTGAGGTGTGGAATCTCTACCCTTGCTGCCTGGAGCTGAGCCCTTAGATCTCAGATGGCCCAGCATGTAGGACAGTGTCCTAAATCCTGTAAAACTGCCCTTTTGAAAAGTGTCCCACAGTACCTACAGTTAATAATATCCATTCCAGATAAGTTGCTGGGTTTATAACCTGGTCAGAGTAATCAGAAGGAGGAAAATGAAAGCAAAAGTTTGATTTTGTGTTTTGTTTGTTTGTTTTTGTATAACTTGTTATAACAAGTTAAATTACTTGTGCCCCTGTAAATGAGGTCAGTGTGTAGATACTTCTCTGATCTGCCCCTTCCTGCTTTGCTACAGGAAATGTCATGACTGTGCTGCCTGATAAAAGGAGTGTAGTGTGGGGTGGTTGGGGATGCAAGTGGGTGGCTGGGCCCTTCCCCTGCTGAAAAAGAAGAACCACCGACAAAAAAACAAGGAGGTAAGAGCGGAAACAATCAGCCAGAAACAAATGCAGTATCCTTGAAAGATTATCCTAATGATAAAACTGTAAAACCTGTAAAACACCACCTATAATAATTTCACAGAAGATACACCCTGTAAGAAACACTTTGCTACAGAGGAAAATAAAGCAGTAACAGAAGATATACCTTGCAAAAGACAATTTGAATCAGAAGATTATGGCAGTAATCTGTAATCACATACCTATAGGCACACCCTGTAATAATGCAGCAGAAGGTGCACCCAGCAACAACAATTTGAATCAGAGAAAAATAAAGCAATAACATGTTATCAACAAACAGTAACAATCCCTGTGAGTACAAAATAAAAATAACAACACACAGTAAATCTGCCTAGCCAAAAGAAGCCTTCATCCTTTTCCTTGCTCTGGTAAGGTTTTTTGCTCTGTCCTTTCAAGCAACCTAGAAGAAAAGAGCTCAGGTGAAGCTAGGTGCCTTTGCCAGCAAACCTAGTCTTCCATCAGTCAGATGCACATGACAAAAGATGTGCAAAGCATTATAACTTGTAAGAAAAAATACAAGCCACACACCACTTTATAAGTATCCATTTCAGTTCATGCAGAAACACTGGGAGACATTAGAGTTGATTTTCAAAGCCCCATTTTTGTTTTATTTCTTTTTATTAGTTAAAGGTGACAGGTACATATTGAATTAATTCAATCACAGACTTTTAAAACATATGACATTTAAGGTTACAAGTATTTCTTTAGTCTAATTTTATACTCGGGTTACATCAAAATATATATATATAGCTATATATATATATATATATATATATATATATATATATATATAGTGTTCTCTGTTAAAACCTAAACAGTCTATGGTTAAATGTCAGCTGTTATGACATAGTGCTCCATTGCTATATTGAGGTTAATGGTTCTCCTTGGCCACAGGTCTATAATCAAAGTTTGTCTACACTCTTGTGATTAATTGAGACCACATATTTCCCCCAACCCCCTCCCCCAGTGTCTGGAAAGACTCAGGGGACAAAATCAGGATCACATAAAGAAATATATATCACCCAAGGTCTCTATAAAAGTTAAAATTGTGTGTGTTTATTGTGAAGTTTTGCGGTTAGGTATTCCATATGATGAATGTCTGCTACCAGTCTTCTCCAGTCATAAACTGTTGGAATGATTGAGGAATGATTGAGGAATGCCAATGCCTAGTTATTGCCTTTTCAGCTGCTAAAATAAATGCAGGTAGTAGAGTTTGGTGCCAGTGAGGGGTGTGTTGGGGATAAATGGAGAACAGCACCAATTCGACTGTAAGTTCGATCGATTCTCCCATGCAGTCTGAAATGTCTTGTGTAAAGAACACAAAATGGTATCAGTAGAGGACAAGACCAAAAAACATGGCCATGGTCAGCTGGTTTACAAGAACATTTTCTCCAACATGCCCCAAATGAGGATGGAAGATACTTGATTAGTATTGCAGGAGAGCAGAAAAAATGTCTCCTACACTTCTACGCAAATTCACGTCACCTTGTGGTGTGTGTGATTTTTTTTATGCCTGTATGGAAGCCCACAACCATTCATGTTCCTGTATCTCCACTTCAAGGTCCCTATTCCAACCATTCAAAATAGAAATTGAAGAGTATCCCATTCCTTCCCATAAAATTCTGTAAAGAAAGCCCAGCTGATATGGTCCACAAATTCCCCTTGATGTTGTCCTCCAGATATTTCCAAGCAAGAGGTAAGGGTTCCGGCAACCTGGTATCAATATCTTTTTGACATAGTAAGTAGTGTTTTACCTGATTGTATCTGAAATGGTCATTATTTGATAGGCTGAATTTTGTTTGTAGGGCTTCAAATGGGATAATCCCAGAGGGGGGAAGAAACTGCTTAAAAAATTGAAGTCCCATATGTCTCCATCTGGGGAAGATATGGCCAAGGGTTGCTGGGAGAAACCGATCATCTTCGGAAAAAAGCGTGTAAAAAAAAAAAGAAATCCCTAAAGGCTTTTTGTCATTTTGTTCTGTACCATAACTTTAATACTTGGGCTGTGAATGGAGAGAAATCTTTGAGAGGGGTAACCTAGTTTCAGGAACTAGTGTCACCTTAATAATATCATAAAGGTCTTTTATGGCAAACTCTAAAACCTTCCAGGGAGAATGATATGTCGGTGATAGCCAGAGAGATAAAATTTTAAGGAAAGATGCCATCGAATAAAACTTTAAATTTGGTAGGTTAGCCCCTCCAGAGGAAAGTGGTAGTTGGAAGAGAGACATTCTAATTCTTGGCTTCTGGCTGTTCCAAATAAAATTAGAAATAAGTTTGTCCCATGATTTAAAGTAAAAATTAGAAGGAAAGGTGGGGATATTCTGGAATAAATTCAGTCATTTTGGAAGGATCATCATGTGAATAGTCTCAATCTTCTGAAAGAAAGTCATTTACTTCTGGACCTGTGTACTGCCACTGCTGATGGAGCATCAGTAGATAAATATGTTAACTCAAACAAGGCATCCAAAAGTTACACTTGTTTGCTGCAAAATGTATGGGCAAGACCCAACAACTAAACTAACTACAGTATATTTGTTTTTCCTCTTCTCTTTCCTTTTAGGTTCCAGAGAGAGTGAAAGAGATGCTTGCTTTTATGCTTATTATTCTTTTTAAAAGTGTGGGTCTTCTTACAAGCTCAAACTGCACCTCTTATTGCAGAGAAGAACCAGTGACCTAATCCTAAACAGATTGTTGAGGCAGAGTACCTCACAAGCCCACATGATTTAATTGCATCCTGTGAAATTCACACTAAGGTCCTAAAAGACATTTTCATCATACAGAAGGGTAGTGAGGCCCTACTGAATATTATGATCATTGCTTTGGATCAATTCTAGCAGTCAGATTTGATCTGGACTCCTGTGTATATTTTATTGATAATCAGGAATTTTGCATCCAAATTTATATGGTATTAAAAGCCATTAGACCTTAAGGTTTTTACCCAGTGATTCCCCATAATTTTGACAATATTGGGTGCCCAAAACAGAACCCTGGCCCAGCCAGTGGACTAATAGCCAATTCCCAACCAGGTACCCTAGTTAATAATGTGCAGCTCATGCACAACCCAGTGATTTTAAATCTCATCCTTTAAACTTGGAGTGATTTATTTTATGTTTCACAACAAATGTTTCCTTTTTTTTGTTTTAAATAGCACACATACACCACACACACACACACACACACACACACACACACAGGATTTTTACATGTTATGACTGTAAACCTACCCGAACGCACTATGCATTTTGTTTTGTCTTTTCTCATTTTTTTTTTTTTTAAAGAACAAAAACACAGGTTTAGACTCAGGCCTATTTGGCTCTGACACATCTATTTGAAATAGGGCTGATATAGCCATTATTCATACATATGTTAAAGGTTCATGACAGTATGAAATATAATATCATACCCCCCCCCATTGCATGGTATACATGATTTTCCTCATGAAAAGTTATTTGCAATTACAATATTAAGGATATCGTGAAGGGGTTTGGCCTGACAAATGTTCATGTTAGTGAATTAATTTCTGCTTATATTAAGGAAGCAGATGAGCATCACATAGCTTGGAAAGTCCTTTGCACTGCCCACAGCTATTATGTTCTTACAACCCTTTTGGTTATCTCTGCTGGGATCTGGAATTAGGATATATCCTTGATCTCATACGTGACAGAAGTATGGGTCAGTGGCATTGCCACATTTTGCACTTTTATTGCATGTGTTAACAAATGTTTATTTGAATCTAGCACTATTCCCTTGTCAATGGCAAGGAACCTTGGATAAGTCATCACACAAACCAGTATTGCTCAATGTTTTGAAATGTATTCCTGCACAATCCAGGAAGCCATATTTGTGACTCTCACAGTATCATTGCCACATTTTCATCTGGCAACATCCAGCTCTGATCGTCTGGCAACTGTCCATTCTATTGATCATCTGGATGGAAATTTTTATCATGAGAGGTTGAAAATAGCTCCTTTCCTTGTTTATCATGAGGTCTTGGAATCATGACTGACTCTGAACATTGAATGTCGTACCTGAAAAGAACATCACCTTTTATACAGATGTGACATCTTCCAACTTGTCTTACCAACTTGTGAATGCAGGCCTAATAACTGAAACTGGGCTTCCACTTGTGAACTTTCAAATAAACTGTATTCGGTCCAGCCAATTAAGATTCTACAATCATGCTCATTGTTATGCATACTATGAAGCAAGTCTGGGGTGGGGGAAATCCCCTAACTTCAGCAAGAAGAATCTTCTTCATTTGATCTACAATCAAGAAATCCATTTTCTTCACTGCTTGTTTTCCAAGCCTGGCTGGCATCTCATACAAACTGAGTGCTGTCATAAACCTTTACACTTTGTGCAGCCATGTGATCATCTTCCACTGAATGCTGTTATTGTTCCATTGTAAAACTCAATGTGCAATCTAATGCACCCCCTGCTGAGGCCTCTGAAAGTACTGCTGCCTCCTGAACATTTTGATCTACCTTTGGAAAATCTGAATTCATCAAATCTGATCTATGAATCTTCATCCAACACTTGAAGAAACCCTGGATTTATCCCTGGAATTGTTCATAGTTTATGGCTTGTGGACATTGACATTTCATGTCCTGTTAAACTTATCAACTGACAAATGCCATCCTCCAAGGTAGTATATTTTGCTGATGTGGAACATTGTGCATTGACCAACTATACATTATTCTGATATGGACTAAAAGTTATGCAAAGTGAACATTTCTAACGTCTGTTTTTACTTCCTAAACAGGTAATGGGTTATACGGTAATCACACCTGTTCCCATCCTGGAACCGGATGCCATTAAGTCTAATCCTAACTATCTTGATGCTCTATCTCAATTGTTACTTATTTTTAATATCCATACAGGCAACTTAAGTTTGTCTTTTCAATTTCTTCCCAATAGGACAGATACACACCTGGTATATATCAGTATTTAATGATTGTTTTGATATTGAAACCCCCATTGTGAAGTTTTATTCCAAATGTTTCTAGTAATACAAGGTTTGCTCACATTTTCCTTTATAATTACATTTTGTTGTTTAAGGAAAACCCTGAAACACCACCTTGACCAGTTAAAATTCCTCTGTCAAGCTTGTGCATCGGGCCTGTAGACGAATGGTGCCTAACCATCGTCTTTTTGTTGTGTTGCAACTTTTGCATTTAGGGCCACAAAGAGGGGACTGTTACACCTGGGTTATGCCCCTATTTATTTTTTTATTTTATTTTATTAAATTCTTGGATTACAAATACCTTTGAGCAGAAACTGCTCATTTACAAAGGTTCCACATCAGAGGATGAGGGTCAACACACATACAGAATTACTAAAAGAATGCACAGTAAACAACCAAAACAACTGAAAGAAAAAAATAAAGATATTCAGTTATAACATACTTTGAGATAATATTCATATAAATGAGCAGCTTGAGTAGGCAGCTGGCTGTGGTAGCAATAAGAGACAGAGGGCACAATAGGCAGTTAGTATTGAGGCGCGCGACTGGGAGAGGTAGTTGGCAGGCTAATGGGCCACTGTCAGATGCTGGTGGAAAATGTCTTGTTCCAGTGGAGATGTGAAACAGGAGAGGAGACACGAAGAAGGCCCAGTGCCAGAGGGAATGAGACTGGGAAAGGGAGGGCTGTGAGACGTGAGTGAGCTGGGAGGTGTTTAGAGAGACCTCTGTTCAGAGAAGCAGACACATTGAGTAGTAGAGGTGAGGTAAAGTTTGAGATTCCTTTTGAAGGGTCCAAGTGTAGTAGAGGAAAGTGCTTCTTTATTGATGGAATTGAACCATTGAGCAGCTCTATAGATAAAGGACCGCTGACCCATGGAGGTACGACATCTAGGAACCTGAAAGGCTAGAGATTGGGCACCATGTGTTTGTTGAGTGCCACTGTAAGTAGTAAGGAGTGAGCTAACACCAGGTGGCATGAGACCGAGGAGAATATTTTTGGTAAGTAAGCAGGTCTGGTATTGAATTCTGCTGAGTAGGGGTAGCCAGCTGGCCTGTGCATAGAGGTCACAGGTGTGAGTTTGTTGGGCCACACCCATTAGTAGTCTACAGGCTTTGTTGAGAGAAACTGAGATCCTATGGAGGGCACTTGTTGAGGCAGAGCCATAGATGGCAAGGCCATAGTCATCATCCCACATACACCTCACACTGTATTCCTGGTCTGTTATACTGTGATACTGCTATTTTGCACTGATGTATAGATTTAGGCACCCATCATATAAGCATGAGTGCCAGGAATGTGCTTTGCCACTCATATATGCTAATGTTTACATCCTTTCATAGGATTATATCATGCACGACTATTATACTTCACTATAATGCATTATGTTTGTATTTTACATATATTCCATATATAATCTACCTAATCACTGATAAGATGACTCTGAGGGATCATCAGTGATTATTGTATACTTATATTCTCATATGATTATATGTAGTGTGTGTTTTATACTCAGGCACACTTGCCATGTGTAACAGAGCCCTGTCAGCACTTCTCTTTGTCTCAATAGAGAGAAATCCTTTGTTATGTCTTATATTATACATAAGCAAGAAACACCACATGTAATAGAGCCCAGTCAGCATTTCTTTTGTCCAAGCTACAATGCTAATGGAAGCATATTCTGTCTCATATGATACTCATTAGTAATTCTGTCTCCTAAGTCATTATCCAATACATAATGTTTTTCATATCAGTAACTATGAGGTAATCTCTGTTGCTATGCTATCTATAGTATTTAGCTTTCTGCAACCCAGTTCCACAGAGAGCGAGAACAGGATCTTGGAGAACCTGAGATCCTACAATCCTGGAGATTATATGCATTCTTCAGGAGAGTGGTGAAAAACCCATCTCCCTTGTGATTTTCTTTGTCACATGCTTGGTGTAAGTAGTCTAATAAACATTCATTAGTACTCTTGCTTGTTTATGAATGTTTCTTGGCAGACTCCAAAGACATAAGAATCCATATTATTATTATTTACCCATCACAACAAGAGTGTTTAGGTCACATAGCCAGGTCTGCTTCCATAGTCAGGAAAGGTTTGATGTGGCACCAGCAAAAGCAGTACAAATAAATCTCATGGTAAAAGAAGGTAAGGAACAGGAACAGCCCTTACAGAAATAATTATATGAAATGTTTAAATGCTGCGCACATAAAACTACTAATGTGATATGCGTGCTGCAAGCATGATTTAAATGCTAAATTGGAACAGACTGCATGCATTTGGCATGCAAGCAGCAAGCAAGGGTGGAAAGCATGATTTTTATGTTAAATTGGAACAGACCGCATGCATGTGGCATGCATGCAAAAAGCAAGTAGTCACTGATAAGTGCACACATAAAAGTTAAGTGAGTTGCTCAGGATTACACCACATACAAGTAGGGGTTGATGAGATTCAAACCCAGGTCTTCGGGTCTCCAGATCTCCTGGTTTGCAGGTCAGTGCCTTTAACCACTAAGCTATACTGCCTACATACATATAGTTCTCTTGTACTTCAATACAAACCAATATATTCTGCAAACATTTGCATGCATGTGGCATGCTTATAGCCACTGATATACATTTTAGTTTTCTTGTCCCGCCTCATCTCGGCTACACAGCTGAATTGTAGCACACATACCAATGGAAACACATGTGATTCTTCCCACTCCAATACACACTCTTAGCTACAAAACTACTTAATTACTTCTGTCTGGCCTGTACCCCTACTCTGGGTCATGCCTGAAAATAGTCATTTTTTGGCTAGTGCACTCACTCGGTTAACAAAAACTAAATAAAATAAATTTTATCTCCATAGTTTTGAATGCTCCAGGCAAACAGACTTTAAGGGACAAACACAAAAGCAGCCACAGCTTGACACCCACCCACATGGCCAGTCCCCTCCCTCCCATGAACACACACTGTAGCGGGTGAGACTACACTGCTACAGACAACCCATCAAGTACAGATATAAGTCGAGGGTCTCTTACTTAAGTACTAGGGAACCAGAGGTAGGAGTCTTTAAGAGATGATGTCCATAGGTCAGAGTGCTGGGGCGTATTCCCTTGAAAGGAATGGAGGTTTTTTTTGTTACTATTTTATATATGATAATGATGAGATGGAGAATGATGAAGGCCACTGTTCTACAAACAAGTCCCTTGTTAGTTGAACGGTGGCCTTCATTAATCTTCAGCTCTCCATCAATAATGTATAAAATAGTAATAAAAAATACTCTCATACATTTTAACGGGGCATGCCCTGGCAATCTACCTTGCACTATGTCATAATGTCTCAAGGCAGAGAAGAAGCCACTCCACTACCAAACCTACACCGTGTGTGTGTGAAAATATACAATGAGTAACAGCAAAATCCATGGCACCAGGTTACAGTGCATGCCAAGAAGTTTTATAAATATTAAAGCAACATAACATTACCTGGCTATGCTGCACTAGCCAAATAAAGTGCAAAAAATTTGCCGGCTGGTATCTGACCCAACCTGATTTTGCCTGTTAGGGCTTTCTCAAGTGACAATGAATCAGGACATACTGGTATGTTTAAATAGTTGATTTAAAGCCATTACATGTGCAAATCATACTTACTCTTAAAAGTGCAGCATAAAATTGTAAAGTGCTACCTAGTGTAACTAAACATTTTTTTTTACTATTGAGAGGCACAAACTTAGACACAAGTAAATAATATAGTTTCCACTGTGTTATTAGGCACTGTACTGTAGCTTCATGTTTCAGGATGTGTCCTGATCATCGTGAGGGTTAGTGTCCCTCATTGCCCCTCATTTTGAGTGTCCATGCCCCTCATTTCAGTGACAAAATGTGAGGTATGGTGCATGCTTCCAAGACCCTACTCAGCTGAAAGAGTGCTGAGCATGGCCGTGGTGTATATGCTCCATACAGAATGACAGAGGGAAAATAAGTGAGCCAAAACAGTCAAGGAGAAACACATTTGTAGCACTAAATATACATAAGGTGATTTGCATGACACAAAACAAAAAGGTCAGGTTTCACAGCAGAGTCCCCGCTGCACACATCTGGAATGGAGAATGTTGTCTGACTATATCCTAGGCATTAATGCAGTAAACAAACAATACTTTACAAATTAATGGCAATTAAATGATAAAAATAAAATGCCATTAAACAACTAGCAAAAGGATATGAATTCATGGGCCCAATTCCAGAAGGGGGATGCAGGGCTTATAGCAAGCCCTGCGTCTGCCACAAAGTGCTGTGCAAATACATCAAAGTTCCTGGACGCAACCCTGCACTGTTCCAGAAGTGTTGTTGCATTTGTGACAGTCTACATGCTTTACAGCAGCCTGTCCCATTGCCAGGGTCCACCCATGGATGCAACATTAGACCATCAGGGAGATGGTCTAACTTTGCGGCGTCGGGGACTTGTGGTATCAGCTTTTGGAATCGCATGTTTGATGCAAGTTGGCACTTGCATCAAACACCATGTCACAAGTCCCCTGCATCATTTTGGACCTGTTCTTGAATTGGGCCCAATCAGTTTACCTAATTTTAATAGGAAATCAATAAAAAATTTATTTTAATGGCTCTAATTGCTAGCAGTAGTATGAGAAATAGAAACTGTTGTGTTTTTAGATGAGATTTGCACCAGCTTAGTTTCTGCACATGTGGCAAGTGTGCAGCATGTGAACCTGATGTGATTTTTAAATTATGTTCACACCTGTTTAACTGCTGCACTCACGTTAAGCGTGCAACACGTGAACCTGGTGTGATTTTTAGAAGATGTTCACACCAGCTTACCTGCTGCACATACTGTATATCAAGCTTGCTTCATGTACCATAACCTGTTACTTCTTTTGCCTTGTTTAGTATCCACCCCAGACGTTAGTGTACCCTTAATTTAATTTAACAATCTGCACACTCTGTATTATCTGATGTTGCTGTTGCTATTTTTTTACTGTATGTACCTGCACTAAGTGTCCAATTGTATTATTCCTTGCTCTGTTCCCTTCTGCCAGGACCATCTTGAAAATGAGCTTGCTCAATGATGACTCTGCCTGGCTAAATAAAGTTTTGATTGATTGATTGATATCTTTTTAGACTGGGTTTGCACATGTTCACTTTGTGCATGCGAACCACATGCAGACATTGCACAATTAAGCATGTGGCATGCATTCTGCAAGTTCACAGAACACTTATATTTATGTAAGGGAGAATGGAGCAATGGGAAGCTTTAATATTTTCTTTCATGGAGGGTTATGAGGGAGGGAGAGGCAGAGCTGGGAAAACAGGCTGTTCCAGATGGAGGAGAGACAATAAGAAGGAAAAGGAAGTTTGCCTGGCAGAGGTTTTGAAATGGGGGACAACAAAAGAGCAAGAGCCTGATGAGAGGGACAAGTAGGTGGATGAAGTGACAGGAGAAAAGAGGGAGTAAAGAAGTGAGAATAGGGTGGATAATGAGTTTTTTGATAGAAATGAATCACATAATAAGAGAAAATGGTTAATAAGTGGGAGAGGAAAAGGTTACATCGGAAGCAGTTATGAGTGCGAGGAGAGTTGGCAGCAATGTGATATAAATAATGTTGTTATTCCTTATTCATATACCTCTGAGCAAAAGCTCTTTACATAGGTTCCACATCAACAATCAAGACAATAACAAGAACACAAACAAAGGAATGAAAATAATTTTATATTTATTTAGTTTTTGTTAACCGGGTAGGTGCACTAGCCATAAAATGACTATTTTCAGGCACGACCCGGGAGAGTACAACAAAAGGAGAACAACTGAACAACAGCAACATGGGTACAATAATACAAATAGAGGAACAGTACAGCAGTGCTAGAAAAATACAATGCGTAGAAACAACAAAAAATAATGGCAAGCATTATACAGATAATGGCAGTAAGATATATAATAAGTGCAGAAACCATGGACCCGACCTGTGGAGTGAAAGGGTTAATGAGATAGTAAAGTTATATAGAGAGAAATGTGAGGAATGTTCAAACATAACAAGAAAGACTGACAGAAGGAAGGTCAGGGGTGGTAATTGGCAAAACAACAGTGGATGGTCAGCAACAAGTTTCGAGAAGGAAGAGAGCTAGTAGTCAAGAAGTTATTTATAAAGAGAAGGAAAAATATGGGGAGGGGAAGAGGAGACAGTCTTGGAGCTGGATTAGAGCAGGGGTGACATTACTGGTAAGTCTCAGGAGCTTCAGGTTGGGTCAAAGCATGTACAAGCATCAGATAAGGATAGATAATGACGATATTCACTTTTAAATCCAAAGTGAGACTGAGACAGCCGGAGGTTGAGTGGAAGAGCATTCCATAGCCTGGGAGCAGAGAATTGGAAGGTCCCTGTGCCTTTAGTCGTCCGACATCTCAGAACATAGAACAAGGATTTGTCAGCTGATCACAGGCCATGGGAGGATGGTTGAGAGACCAGCAACGCCTCCAGCTGGGATGGGTTTTTTTCATGGATAATCGAGTCCATTAGAGATCCAAGGTAGTATTGTCTACTGGCAGAGGGTGAGAGCCAATTCAGATCCTTATAAAGAAGGCAGTGATGTTTGAGTCGAGGCAACGGAAGAGGCAAATCAGAATATATTGTTATAAGTTACGTCCCACTTTAGTAGGGAGGTTTTCTGGGCAGAGGTAAGAATAGAGGAACCATAAGTAAGGGTTGGGAGTAGAATACCTTGGGCAATTGTTAATTTGGCCGAGGGTGTAAGCATGTAGCTCGTTTTGTAAGCTACTCCTAGTTTTGAGTTTACAGATTTGCACGAGGACTGAATGTGAAGATTAAAATCCAGGGACTGGTCCAGGAGATCCCAAGGTACTTGAAGGAAGTAACATTTTCAAGTGGAAATCCTCCTGGGTGAAGAACCTCCAGCAAACTAGAACAGGTCTTAATCTTTGGTGCAGAACCTAGGAGTATGGCTTTCATTTTCTTTTCATTTAGTACAAGCTTACAGTTTAGTAGCCAGTGTAAGACCTTATTGAAGTCTAAAGTAAGTGATGTGTTTATGCAGGCAATACTAGAAGAACTAGTGTAAATGATCAGGTCATCAGTGTAGAGAATAGCTGGGCAGGATTCCAGGACCTCAGCTGCATTGTTGATAAAAATTGAGAACAGAAGGGGCCCAAGGATAGAGCCCTGATGGACCCCAAGGTTGATAGTAGACATGTTGGACAGAGAGGAGTTAAATTTGACAGCTTGCAACCTGTTTGACAGGTAGCTACAGAACCAGTCTGCAACAGGGGTAGAGAAATGGAATTTATGAAGAGTGGAGAGAAGCAGGGGATGGTCTACAAGGTCAAAAGCCTTAGTGAGGTCAATGAAGATGGCACCTGTGAGTTTTCCAGAGTCCATTTTGGACAGAATATCAGTAGTTAGTTGAAGAAGGGCCGTGGTGGTGCTATGACCTTTTCTGAAACCATGCTGAGTGTCTGAGAGAAGATTGTAGCGTGTAAGGTAGTCAATGGTCTGTGATGC
This sequence comes from Neoceratodus forsteri, assembly GCA_016271365.2. Lineage (NCBI taxonomy): Eukaryota > Metazoa > Chordata > Ceratodontiformes > Ceratodontidae > Neoceratodus > Neoceratodus forsteri. The sequence continues at coordinate 84,087,708 of CM057459.1, forward strand.
AACTATTTTCTCTAGGATCTTGTTAAGGACAGAGAGAATTGCTATAGGTCTGTAATTGGCCATGTCCTTTGTGTCACCTTTTTTAAAAACAAGCGTTATTTCTTGCAGATTTCCATAGGTTTGGCACAGTGCTATGGATAAGGGATAAAGTGTAGATTCTGTCAATCGGAGAGGCAATGAGTGGACCGGCCAGCTTAAGAAGACGAGGTTCCAGTGAGTCAGAACCAGAGCTGGTATTGGCAGATATGCATCTCAGTAATTTCAGAACTTCCGCTCTTGATATAGCCTTGAAATAGAATGGTGGCACTGAAGGAGCATCATACGATAGGGCAGTATGGTTGTCTGATGGTAGTGTGGTAGGTAGATTAGAGTGCGATCCACTAGGTTGTAAAGCCAAGGTATAGTATGAAAGATCAGAGAAAAGATTGTTAAAACTGTTTGAGATGGTCCTAGGGTCATTACAATGTGCCCCATTATGATCATTTCATCAGGAGGACCGATCATGCAGGTACTGAGAAATGTTTTGACATGGGCCCAGAATTTCCTGGTCGAGGCTGAGTTTTGTAGAAGGTCCTTGCAGTATTTGCTTTAGCAACTCTAACGTGTCTCTTACATCTGTTCCTTAGTCCATGATAAACAATAAGATCTGACTGCAGGCCAGTTTGTTTGTAGCGAATCCAAAGCTTGCCCTCTGGCACAGATTAGCAAGGAGGTCTTTATGCAGCCACCTCGTCTGTTTTCCTCTGACCCTCCTAGTAGTCTTGGGGGCATGTTTATATCGAATGGTAAGAAATTCATTCATGAATATCTGTAGAGCAACCTCCACATCCTTTGTTTGATAGATACCTGCCAGTCGATATTGGAGACATCATAGAGAAATGCATCCTGGTCAATATGAGCTAGATTTGTAAACGTGATTAGTCTTGATGGAGGAGATGGAGGTGCAACCATAGATAGGATACAAAAAGTGGGTGATTGGTCTGTTAGTGCATCTGCAAGGATTCCTGCTTTTGACACATGTTCCATACGGTTAACCATCACCTAGTCTAGAAGTGTACCCATTTGATGGAATGACGTGGCTCTAGTTGCTTCAGAGATCAACTGGTTAAAATTATAACTAAGTGAGAGTGACTGCAAGGATATTTGAGCTGACCCTAACCAACTGAGGTGAAGATCACCTAGGATGACAGCCTCATTATGATTTACAGTCCGGGAGGTGATGTCAAGGAGTTCTTGAAGACCTACTATTCCCCCAGCAGGGGGATTATAGGCACAGATAATATGAAGCTTCTTTTCCCCCAATACAATAATTGTCTGTATGAATTTGCACACTGCAGGAGAGGCAGATGCCGGGACAATAGAGATGTTGAGGTGGTGTTTGAAGAATAGGGCAACTCCACATAGACACTTGGATGAGGATCTATCCCACCGGAACAGGGAATAGTTAGGCAAGGAGCATACGTCATCAGGTATTCCGTGTTTTAGCCAAGTTTCTGTGAGACAGAGTACATCAGGATTGTAGAGTGTCACCCTGGTCTCGAGTTCCGCATGGTGACAGGTAAGACTTCTGATATTGATATGGGCAATTAATAATCCTTTCTTGGACATGCCATATAACTTATTTGGGGAAAAGAAACAGGTAGGTGGACCTGGATTTAGTTTGACGTCCCCAGATAGCAGAATAATGATCATGGCTAGGAACCAAAGCCTTGCACAGTGGCAGGTTAGGGTGAAAGCACATCTCCATGGCAGCTTCCTCCTGGCATGTAGAGAGTAATAGATGCTGCCTCTAACAATGAGGATAGGGTTAGGTTGCAGATCAGGCTTTGTCTCTGCAATCAAGTTAGAGAAAATATAGTTACAATAAGCCTCTGAGGAGTTTTTTGCCATTTGGTTACATGGGAGAGCCCATGTGGCAGTGTCCAGGCTGAGTAAAAGGACAAATGACAAGAGTGCCCATAGCAGACTATACTTCGCCATAGTGTTACTATTTGACTTGGGTAGGAAGGCTAGTGGTATACTGAGGCAGAGGATTAGCTCTTGGGGATAAAGAGATAGTGTGTGTAAAATTAAGACTGCCAAGGGTGACCGTGTTCCACCGTTTTTAACCCTTGGCCGAAATTAGAGATAGAGCAAAAACAACAAAATGTTTCCTGCTAGTGTAGCAATTATTTAGAAGAAGTGGATCAGAGAAGCAGAAAGTAAAGCCCCACAAAGGTTAATTAGGAAAGCAGACCAGACAGAGGCTCTACTTGTGGTAAAGATTACAGTGAGGAAATGAAGACCTATTCAAGATATGTTAGACAGCACCCCTAGTGGCGGAATTTTATAAGGAACCAATGGGAGACTAGACAGATAGCAGTAGTGTTTGGCAAGAGTCAATGCAAAGCAGAGGGCACTGAAGCCCAGAGACTGATAATCCGACAGAGAAAAGGCAGGTCCAAACAGTAGCTGAGCAGAGAGCAGCAGTCCAATTAAAGGAGGGTGGCAGCAGGTGGCGGCCTATCAAACCCGCACAGTAATATCCCAGACACTTAACCATATTTGAAGGTGTCCTGTTCGTCAGGAGGATAGAGGTATGGGCAGCTGGCAGGATTAGCTGCGCCGCTCACTGAGAGCACGATCAGACACAGTGGATCTATTTTAAGATATAAAATGTAGGTTAAGATACGATAATATTAGCTAGGGCAGGGGGTACCAAGACAACTTGAAAAATACTTGGCATAGCAAGAGAGGAAGCCCAAGTATGGAACTGCACAGTAGATAGCAGAGCAGGCACCAAGCAAAGCTGATAGGCAAGCAGATGGTGAAAATAGGAAGATCTCTTTAAAGGGAAGACAGGACAAATGTTAGGCCTAATAGCTGAACTCTGTATCTTTAAGAGGAGTTGCAATATTAGTGAGAGGGGAGAATGAACATTGCTGGGGTGGTGCCAAGGTGGGAGGGAGAGTATTTAATAAAGGCTGGAGGTGGGGAATGGGAGGGTGGGCATATAAAAATTCAAGCAGCAAGGAGACAGAAGGGCAGAAAGTGAAAGAGAAATTGAATTATTTGCAGGGCAAAGCTTACAACTGTGACCCAAATGGAATCTGGTCTAAACAGAAAAAACTGTATCACTTTAAACTTAGTTTTTGATTCAGGGTAGCTTACCACTGGACCTTAAAACAAAGAGAGCTGTAATATTTTACAATCTACAAACCTGCAGCCTAAATGAACTTGCACTTCAAACTACCCTTGGAGTGCAAAATTGCTGTAAACAGACTTAGGTTCGCATTTAAGTTGGGATGTACAAGACAATCTGGAGAGACTTAACAAGTACCACAATCAGAATATAACATTAGCTTAAGGTCCAGAGAGGAAACAGCAGTAGCAAAGAATTAAAGAACTGCAGCAGCCCGTCAGCAGGCAGAGTCGATGGTTCTGGACAGTCCAGTTTCTGCAGCGTACCTTCGGTCTGGTGATCAGCCGGCAGTGCAGCGAGGAAGGCAGCCAGAGGACAGAAGGTGTCCACCCAGCTGCTTGATGCAGCAGAGGCACCCGTGTCAAGGGTGAAGCTAAGGAGAGAAATCAGAAACAGCCAAAGGTTATAAAGTTGTAAGAGAGGGAGTGTTTACAGCCGAGTGGGGAGGAGGAGTTATTCACTTCAGAGCAGAAAATTAACAGACTGGAGCTATGGCACCAGTAGCTGGTCAATGAGATCAAAAAGTGGTGACAGGGGCACAATTAAGAAAGGGTGTAGATGTCTAGGCCCAGAGACGCCTCACAGCAGGAGGAAATTCTATCTGGAGAATATGGCTGAGATAGAAGGCAGACAGAAAAGTGTGGATTACGAGCAACTTAGGACTGAAGCACAAAGAAACCAGGTCTACATAGGAGAATAAGGACAAAAATTCAAGCAGCAAGGAGACAGAAGGACAGAAAGTGAAACAGAAATTGAATTATTTGCAGGGCAAATCTTACAACTGTGACCCAAATGGAATCTGATCTAAACAGAAAAAACTGTATCGCTTTTAACTTAGTTTCTGATCCAGGGTAGCTTACCACTGGACCTTAAAACAAAGAGAGCTGTAATATTTTACAATCTACAAACCTGCAGCCTAAATGAACTTGCACTTCAAACTACCCTTGAAGTGCAAAATTGCTGTAAACAGGCTTAGGTTTGTGTTTAAGTTAGGATTTACAAGACAATTTGGAGAGACTTAACAAGTACCACAATCAGAATATAACATTAGCTTAAGGTCCAGAGAGGAAACAGCAGTAGCAAAGAATTAAAGAACTGCAGCAGCCCATCAGCAAGCAGAGTCGATGGTTCTGGACAGTCCAGTTTTTGCAGTGCACCATTGGTCTGGTGATCAGCGGACAATGCAGCAAGGAAGGCAGCCGGCAGACAGAAGGGGTCCACCCAGCTGCTTGAAGCAGCAGAGGCACCCGTGTCAAGGCTGAAGCTACGGTCTTTTGATCAGCAGGCAGTGCAGCGAGGAAGGCAGCCGGTGGACAGAAGGGGTCCACCTGGCTACTTGAAGCAGCAGAGGCACCCATGTCAAGGGTGAAGCTTTGATCTGGTGATCAGCGGGCAGTGCAGCGAGGAAGACAGCCGGTGGACAGAAGGGGTCCACCCAGCTGCTTGAAGCAGTCGTGATTAGAATGACACTATTACAGTGTTACAAATTTACATAAAGGCAAGAGTCATTACATGTAGTGAAAATGTACGGTGGCTTAAGGGCATTGTAAAAAGCATGTCATTAACTAAGTGCAATTACAGACAGTGAGAATATTGGGCAATGACAGAGCAGTGGTGGCAGTGATAGATGATCTGGTACAGGGGAAAAAGTAAGTTAGTCCAGGGGCATTGTCAGGTTGCTTAACTGCATGGGATAGTAGACATAAGTCACAGGGGCTGTGCCAAGATGATCTGGGGCAAGTTGGCAGAAGCAGTTAGTGGGTGCAGTCACATGAGGAGTCAGAGAGAATTCAGAGTTTAAGCTTCCATTTGAAGGCTCCTAAGCCGGCAGATGAGACGTCAATAGCAAGTGATATGAACCAGAGCAGGGCTTGTTAGGCAAAAGACCTATAACCCTGGGAGGTTCGGCATTGAGGGATCTTGAAATATTGACAGACTGAGCCTCTGGTTTGATGTGAGTTGGTACTAGAGGTAAGAAGCTCCTTAACCCCAGGAGGCATCAGCCCAGAGGTAATATTCTTAACTAGAAGACAGATTTGGTGTCAAAGTCTACCACTGAAATAAAGCCAGTTTGCCTGTGCATATAGATCACAGGTGTAGATTAGATGCCCTTTGCCTGTGAGGATCCAGAAGACCTTATTTAGTGCTATTGTAATACGTTTGAGGGATGATGCAGTGGCCGACCTATATATGATAAGACCATAGTCCACAAGTGAGACCACCGAGCTGTGTCTAGCTGTGCTGAGGGCTTCGGGAGTCAGACTTCACCTATGTCTGTACAGGAGCCCAATTCACATGTTGATGGCTTTGGATAAGTTATGTATATGTCTGGCATAAGAGAGGGTGTTATCAACTGTGATCCCTACATATTTAAAATAAGGTACTAGCTCCAGTGACGCTCCAGCATCATTTAGGACAGTGAGTGGGTAGTATCTGTGCTTACTTTGGCAAGTTGCAAACAGCATGGTTTTTGTCTTTTTATAGGTCAAGACTAATTTATAGTTGTTAAACCAACTCTCTACTGCAGCAACATTTTGTTGGAGCTCATGTTCAACCACCTTGGGATCAGTAGCACTAGTAAAGAGGACCGCATCGTCCGCATAGAAAAGGATGTGTCCCTGGCAGGAGAGGGGAAGTGAATTCAGAAAGGCATTGAACAGGTGGGGACCCAGGATTGATCCTTGTGGGTCTCCTGACTTGACAGGTTTGCTGTCCAAGAGGATGTCAGCTATCTTTACTTGTTGCGATCGATTCTGAAGGTAGCTCCTGACCCAAGCCATGGCATTGGGGTAGAGACCAAGGTTAGAAAGTTGTTCCACCAGGAGGGCATGGCTAACCATGTTGAATGCCTTGGTTGAGTCAATGTATGCAGCACCAACCATCTGACCCTGGTCCAGGGATTCATGAATGTAGCCCGAGAACTCGAGCAGGGCAGTGGTGGTGCTGTGTCCAGCCCTAAACCCATGTTGCTGGGGGCAAAGGAGTTGATACTTATCCAGATATTCAACCAGCTGGTCTGAGACAATTTTCTCAAGGGCTTTGGATAGTGGAGATAGGGTGGAAATAGGTTGGTAGCTACCATGAGAGGCACGGTCTCCACTCTTATGAACTGGTGTCACTACCACAGATTTCCACTTTTGAGGAAATTATAAATTAAAAATTAAATTAAGAATTAAAAAGATTATCCAGTTTGGTGAGAGAATTCTGGGGCAGCATGGTAGACCACATCAGCATAATCAAACTGTAGAAGGATCTACTTAGAGGAGGATATAACAGTAGACAGGGCAGGGTAGGCAAGACTTGTTGCGATAATGTACACCATGTTTGGTATAGACCTCTTCTGTAGATGGTATCAAAGTGGGTAGAGCAGCCCAGTCATCTGTCTAACTGTACACCAAGGTACTTGAATTGAGAATATCTTCAAGTGGGGTACCACCCAGGGTTGTAAAGACTGGGGAGAGGGGAGCCATATAAGGTTTTTACTATTGCAAAATATCTTTGTAACGGGTTTCTTTTTTGTATTTGCTGTAAGGTGTTGTGACCGAACCAACACTGTACATTACTGAATTTACACTTAAGCGATGCTTTCACAACAGAAACATAGAAATCTGACAGCAGAAAAGGACCTCTAGGTCCATCCAGTTTGCCCATTAAACCCAGCCCCATGGGTAACCCTAGACCCAACCCTTTGCAACCAACACCTGCCTTCCCCCCCCCCAATGTAGACTCCAGCCTCTGTTCTTTTTTCTGGTTCCTCACCCTCCCTTTTTTAGTTATTTTTATGCGTTTATCCCATGACCTCTTTTTAATTCACCTACTGTTTTGGCCCCCACCACCTATGTCAGTAATCTGTTCTAGGGGCCCACTACCCTCTCGGTGAAGTAGTACCCCCTCCTATTCCTTCTGAACTTTCCTCCTTTCAACTTCAAATTGTACCTTCCAGTTTTTGGGCTTGTTTTCCTATGAAAGATGCTCCCTCCCCTCACCTTGTTTATCCCTTTCACATATTTAAATGTCTCAATCATGTCCCCCCTCTTTCCAGGGGATACAGATCAAGCTCCTACACCCTCTCCTCATAGAGCTTCCATTGCATGCAATGCACCATTTTGGTCACCCTCCTCTGGACTCTCTCAGTGCTATCCATATCCTTGCCTGGGTGAGGTCTCCAGAACTGGATCCCATATTCAAGGTGTGGTCTCACCAAGGACTTGTAAAGGGGCATTAACACCTCCCTCCTCCTGCTTGTTTTAACCCTCTCTATGCATGCTAGCATGCGAGTTGCCATGCCTATCACTTTATTGCACTGGTTAGCCACCTTTAGATCATCTGAAATGGTTATCCCCAGATTCTGCTCCTGTTTTGTTACTTTACCTTAACTTCTTCTCCCTCCAGTGTGTATGTGGCCTGTGGGTTTCTGTGCCCAATGTGCATTATTCTGCACTTTTTTGCATTAAATCTTAATTGCCAAATTTCTGACCACTAATCCAGTTTTCTCATGTCCTCCATCATTGTTTCCATACCCTCTGGTGTATCCACCCTATTGCAAATCTTTGTATCATCCACAAGTAGGCACACTTTTCCATTCAGTCCTTCTGCAATGTCACCAATGCAGATGCTAACGAGGATGGGTCCCTATATTGACCCCCTGGGGCACCTCAATGTGTCACCCTTTCCTACCCAGAGTCCAACCCATTTACTGCCACCCTCTGGCATCTGTCACTAAGCCAGCTCTCCACCCATCTAGTTTTTTTTTTGCTCTGTCCCTAAACTGCCCATCTTGTTCACCAGCCTCCTATGAGGTATAGTGTAAAAGGCCTTGCTGAAGTTCAGATAAGCCATGTCCACCACCCCTCCCATATCAACCACCTTCATCACTCAGTCGAAAAACTCAATCAGGTTCATCTGGCTTGACCTCCCTTCCTTGAACCTGTGCGTCTGTCATCTTGGAGACCACTGGCTATAAGGTAATTGACAATTCTCATTCTCTCCTCAGTCTCTGTCTTAGCCTTCCTAATCATCTGCTCCACCACCCTAAGTTTTTCTCTGTATACCTCTTTATCCCTCTCCCTCTGTGTTCTTTTATACCTTCTGAATGCTTGTTTCCTATCAATCACTGACTTCCCTACCTCCCTGGAGAACCAGAGTGGCCTCTTCCTTCTTCTTTTTCTTTTGCTGACCTTCCTTATACAATGATCCAAGGCCATCAAGATACCCACTTAATTGCACCCCACAGCTCCTCCGTGTCCTCTAGTTCCTCCTTGCCCTCCATAGCCTCCCTGAAGATCTCTCTCTCTCTCTCTCATTTTGTTGAAGTCCAGTCTATGGGCAGACTGGACGGGCCTTGCAGTCCTTATCTGCCATCATCTTCTATGTTTCTATGTTTCTGTGTTTCAGGAGTGACTCCATATTCTTACACATCACTGAGGTAAGGCTGACTGGATGATAATTGCCTGCTTGCTCCCTGCTGCTGCTCTTGTGGACTGTCACCACATACACCCTTTTCCAGTCACCTGGAACTCTCCTCGTGTCTAATGACATAGTAAACAGTTTAGTCAACAGTGCTGCCAGTTTCTCCCTAAGCTCCCAGAGCACTCTAGGATGTAGGGCATCTGAACCCATTGCCTTATCCACCCTCATCTTGTACAATTCCTCCAGTACCCTGACTTCTTTGAATAGGTGAGAGTTTACCCCCCCCCCACCCTCTGTGCCCTTCCCTTGCAACTCTGGTCCCTTACCCTCCCTTTTCACCATGAAAGCTTAACAGAAGTACCTGTTTATCAAGTCTGCCTTTTTTAGATCACCCTCTACTGGAACACCCCCCTCCTCTGAAAGTCTCACTATCTCCTGCTTGGATTTCCTTTCCTCGCTGACATACCTGTAGAAAGTATTATTCCTCCTCTGGACTTCCTTGGCTATTCTCTCCTTAGTATCTGCCTTAGTCTTCCTAATTGTCTGCCCAGCCACCCTAGGTTTCTTCCTGTATACCTCTCTACCCCTCTCCCTCTGTGTTCTTTTATACCTCCTGAATGCTTGTTTTCTATCTCTCACTGCCTTCCTCTCCTCCATGGAGAACCGGAGTGGCCTCATTCTTCTTTTATTTTGCTGACTTTCCTTATATAATGATCCAAGACCCTCAAGATACCCCTCTAAACTGCACCCCACAGCTACTCCATGTCCTCTAGTTCCTCCTTGCCCTCCATAGCCTCCCTTTTGTTGACGTCCACATACCTGAGGTCCAGTAACCTCATGCTAGTGTAACTCACTTCCACTCCTGTCCTAATCTTGAACCTTAAAGCTCAGTGGTGGCTGGACCCCGATCATCCCCCACCGATTCCTCAGATACACTTTGCCCATTCGTCAGCACTAAGTCCAGTATCACCCCATCTCAAGTAGCTTCCAGAACCAGCTGCTGAAGGAACGCTCGCTGCAAGGAGCCCGTAAACTCCCTACTTCTTGCTAATTATGCTGCCAAGATTCTCCTGTCCACATCAGAGAGGTTAAAGTTCCCCTACAGAAAAAGTTCTCATTTGCATTCATTCTCTGTCCACTTCCTTCCCCTGCACAGGAGGCTTGTAGATCACACCTATATGCCATATTGCTCCTGACCACTTTTCCAGTGTGACTCACAGGGCCTCTGCCTCCCCTTGCTCTTTCTGCCCTTCTGTCACCCTTATACCATCCTTCATGTAAAGTGCAGCTCCTCCCCCTTTCCTACCAATAACATCCCTCCTAAAAAGACTATACCCCTGGATAACCACCTCCCAGTCCTGGAGCTCTGACCACAAGGTCTCTATAATGGCCACAAGGTCCAGTCCCTCATCTGCTATTGTGGCCTCCAAGCCCAGCAGTTTATTGCCCATGATCCTCACATTGGCTGACATTACCCTCCACCAAGTTCCTCCCTCCCTGTTTTGCCTCCTCCCTTTTTCCACTGCCCCCTCTTGTGGGGGAGTGCCAGCTAGGCAAGGTCCCCTGGACAGGTCCCCTATACCTTCTTTAGACTTGTACCCTCCCAGTTTAAATCCCTCTTCAATGCTCTATCTATATATCCTTGTAATTTTCCCCTCAGCACCCTTGAATCCTCCTCACTTATAAGCAATCTATCCTTTATATATAAACCCTTGTCCACCCATGTGTCCTCCCATTCCCTTAAGCAGGCAAAACCCTCCCCCTCGTACCAAACTCTGAGCCATTGATTAAATTCTACAATTTGCTTCTGTCTAACAATACTGGCACAAGGGACTCTCAAGACTTCAGAGAAGGCCATTGAGTTTACCACCTCTCTGCAGCCCCTAGCCAACTGTCTGAATTTATTTTGTACCTCCTCTACTTCATTGCCCTCCAAGTCATTTGTACCTGAGTCTATGATGAGGTGTGACTTGCCCCCCAGTTTCCTTAGGTTCTCCCTTATATTGGTTGCCTTTCCCTACCTGCCTCCATACCTGATAAGCAGAAGACTGGCCTTCTTCTATGTGCAACATGTTTTCTAAGCCAGTGTACCCCTTTTATAATTGAGACACCGAAGCATCCAAGCAAACAGTATGGTGTTGTCAATGTCAAAATGGATGTGGGAGTCAAAAAAGACAGTGACTAAAATCACTGAGAATAATGAAGATGAAGATGGGGTCCAAGCTGGAGCCATGGAGGGACACCCAAGAGATTATAGAAGGTAATTCAAGGCACCACCAACCTGATTCAACTGTCAGTCATCAGTGAGGCAGGAGCAGAACAAACTGACCAGGGGGCAGATAGTCTAGCTGCTCTCAGTTTGTCCAGTAGGAGTGGATAAACTACTAAAAGTCTTAACTAAGTCAATGGAAAAAGCAGCAGTGATTTTCCCTGGCCCATTCCCTTAAGGATAGAATCAGTTACACAGAGGAGGGTGGAGACAGTGGAATGGGATTCCAGAAACCATAAGCACATTGATGCTTTTGGACAGAAAAAAGACTCATGGTCTGTCTAATGTACCTGGTTCCTACTTTGGGCTCCTGTCCTGGAACCAGCCAACCACACAAGAAAGGGCAAAGAAATTCAGAGGAGTTGAGGAATGCAGAGAGCTCAGAAAAAATCTGATGTTATTTTGGCAATGCCAATTCTCCAGCTCTTCAATCTTCTGCTCTATTTCACATTCCTTCTGATGGAGGATGAGGAGGACTGCATTATGAATGTCTGAATTTTATCAGTTCTAGCACCCTGAGCTATTTTTTGCAATTACAAAGAAGAGACTGCTTTTGAAGGCTATTTTTAAATTCCGAAAGTGGTTATATTGCTGCTACTGTGGTTGTTTTACCTAATGTAGTATTTAAGCTATTTTGTCACTTATATTGGAGTTTGTACTGTCTTAAAAGTTAGCAGTTTTAAATGATAGTACTGTGGAGTATTTTAATTTGGCAGGCAAGAAAAAAAAATGGCTGTATCAGCCAATGTTTTAAAAATTTAAAAGGCCCCATGGGAAAAAGAAGTGTGGAGCTAACAAAAAATAATTAATTATTTCTTAACTCTGAGCAGGCAGATAGGGTTAAGAGATACTCATGGAAAAATAGGAATATGTGGTCAGTTATTAACACAGTGCACTTCCTCTCCTATAAATTCTAAAGAAGGAGTCATGATCTTGCTCTCTTAAAGAAATCCATAACTTAAGAGTCATAGTCTGATGCAGTAGAATCCCACATGATGAACATTAGAAGTCAAGCAAAATTAAAAATAACAGAAAAACACAAAAACAAGCTCTGAATTGTGATATTGAACAGGGTCATGTAGTGACAGAAAAAGTAAAAGTACATTTACCTAATATTGACAGAGAGAGCTTAGGTCAAGGGAACAATAGCAAACAGCTGGTGTAATTCTGCTTTCCATTTACACAAAGTGGAAAAAAAATGATTTGACTTATCCATTACCAGAAAAAAATGGAAAAAAATCCACTCATCATGCAAACCGTACTTCTTCAATCTTGACAATTTTATCTCACCTTACATAAATAGTTTAAGCCTAGAACCTCCTGTGTGCTTCCCCCAAGATATTCCTCGCTTATGGAGGGAAGATGGTAATATTGCATGTACAGCAGATCAAAAAAAAATCAGTTATCTCAAAATACATAATAGCAATTTGGTAGCTATGTGAATTTATATGAAATAAAGAATGAGCTAGTTATGTAAAATATGCTCATGATGGAGATGGTTTACTGTTGAAACTTCTAGTAGACGTCAATACTGAAACACAAAAGCTAAAAAGCAGCTGATGTTGAGAGAAATGTCCCACCTGTAAGTTGAGCTGACAGAGAGAAAACTATTAACGAAATTACTGAGGAAATCACTAATAAAGAGATACAGGAAATAAATCGAATCACAAACGGTCAAAAATATATCAAAACTATAATACAACTGAAAATAAGGTAATGCAAGAAAACACATGGGCAAGCTGCATCAAACAGATAAGACAAGGCAGTATGCAGAAAAAAACAGAAAACAGAAAGATGCAATGAGATAGCAATAACATAAAACTGTTAAAGGTGGGGAGAAAATGATAGAGAGTGTGAAATTTCAGAAGGGAAGCCAGGATGAAGTGTGCTTGAGTAATAACAATAAGAAAATTTTCAAAAAGAGTAAGGGAACCAGTATACTTGCCACAATGAAGTTAGTAATAGCAAAACTGACATACAGAGAAATAAGAGCTGTAAGCACAAAAAGGAGAAATAGATCTGGCAGGGGAAAATACTCCCAAAAATATACTTACATGGAATTCCAAAATCAACCAATGAAAATTCCACTCCCTTAAAAGTTATTGTTTGCAACTTTATAAGGGAATAGCTGGCACACACTTTAGATGGGCAGATACTGTATTAGGTCTGTCCACAGATGTTCCTAAACCAAACAATGGCTGCATTAGTATCACACTGGCAAATATGGAAATTAGAAAGATTCTTCTCAAGGCCAAGAAGATTCTGAGGCCTTGGGGTTAATTTAAATGCTGCAATTGAACATATAGGCCAAACCTCAGTAGGCCATAATAGACTGCAAATAAGAAATGGGTAGAAAAATAAACATATAAAAAATCTGGACCCAGAACAAAAGAAAGATGCAACCAAGAATAACAAACTGTCTGAAGACAATCAAGATTGATCATTCCTTTGAAATTGATACTGAGGCAGCAGATACTCCAAGAATTACAGGTAGGAAGAAATGGGTGTTTACTTGGCTGGTAAAGGTGATTGTGTTGGTTGACATCCATGGTACTCCAGACATTACCTCATGGGTTTTAACCCACCTGATAGGCTAGCGATGCACATGACTCTAGAATCAGATTTCTCCCATATCCAGGTCCCAGAAGCCTCTGCTCTCCAGTTCAAATCTTCCAAAGCTGAAAATAAGGTTAGTGAAATTGAACACCAAGAAATGACCCCCATACCAGATGATATTCTAACAGAAAGAAGGCGAGTATACGCGGTGATAAATGGAATCGGGCCAGGGCCCTAATTTATTCCTCTGACAATACGATCTAGACTCAACCCCTAATGGGCTGATGGCGGACATCCTGGATGTTGAAATGCATGGCAATAAAACATTCAACTCAATGTAAGGTTGTCTACCCATACCCTGTACGCCTCTGACTACTATGTCGGGTGGGTCGTGGAGTGCCATGGATGTCAACCAACACAATCACCTTTACCAGGTGAGTAAACATCCATTGTGATTGGCTGACATCCATGGCACTCCAGACATTACCTCATGGGTAGATAAGAAGCAGCACTGTATCAGTGGAGGGAGACAGAGTGGTCTGGGGTGGAAGAAAGTGGTGTTGTAAGTGGCCGCAGAAAGGACTTGGGTTACAAAGGTAGGTTGCAACTAGGACAGGTGATCTAGGTGATAGTGTCTGGCAAAGGTGTGGATTGAGGACCATGTGGCTGCCTTGCAGATGTCTTCCGCTGACACGTTGGTCCTCTCCGCCCAGGATGTGGCTACTGCATGAGTGGAGTGTGCCTTGATTCCCCGATGAGGTGTCCTTTGTTTTGCCAAGTAGGCCTCCTGGATAGTTCTCCGCAACCAGCCAGTGATGGTGGTCTTGGAGGCTGCTTTCCCCTGTCTCTGGCCCCTTGAGACTATGAACAGTCTCTCTGTCTTTCGAATAGGTTGTGTCCTGGTTATGTAAGTGGCTAGACTGTTGCCCACATCCAGGCTTTGTGGGACGGTAGCATCTCCCAAGTGAGAGTCTCCCTGAAAGGTGGGTAACTCGATACTCTGTTCCCTGTGGAAGGGGGGAGGAGACCTTGGGTTGAAAGGCTGGAACAGTCCGTATGCGTACTCCATGTGGCATGAACACCGTGTAGGGTTCCCTGCAGGACAGTGCGCCTAACTCCCCGATTCTGCAGGCTGAGCATATCGCCACGAGGAAGCAGGTCTTTAACCCAACCCAAAACAAGTCTACATTTTGGAGGGGTTCAAATGGGGCCGAGTTGAGGGAGTCCAGAACCAGGGGGAGGTCCCAAGGAGCGACGGTTGGGTGCACTCATGGCCATAGCATCTCGGCCGCCCTTAAGAAGTGCAGGGCGTTCAGGTGAGCACTGGGGCTGTGGCCCTCTATGGACCCCACAGCTGCTCTGATAGCCGACAGCTGTACCCTGAGCGATGAATGAGTCAGTCCCCTATCCAAGCCTTGCTGGAGAAATAACAGGATAGTGGGCATGTCCGCGAATTACGGGTCCATCGCCCGATCACGGCACCATTTGGTGAACACCGTCCACTGCCTGCTATAGGTGGAGGTGGTTGATGAGCGTCTGGACTGCAGCATCGTTGCAATGACTGAGTCATGGTAGCCCACGTTCCTTAGTCTTCTCCTCTCAGGAGCCAGGCTGTGAGCTTCAGGGTCCGGGGGGTTGGGTGTAGAAGTGGACCCTGGTTCAACATGTTGGGATGGTAGGGCAGTCTGAAGGAGGCCATCGTCATAGAGAGGATTGTGGCAAACCACGTCCTCCATGGCCAGTAGGGAGCCACCAGAATGATGGTCCGTCTCGAGGAGCAAATCTTGGTCACCACCTGAGGTAATAGGGGAATGGGGGGAAGACGTAGGAGTGGTCCTGGGACCAAGGTTGTGACAGGGAGTCGGTTCCCTGTGACTGACTGTCCCTGTACCTCGAGAAGTAGTCCATGACCTGTGTGTTTTGAGCCGTGACCATGAGGTCCATGAGGATGGGTCCCCAGGTGTCCTGTATCATTTGAAAAAGGCTGGTGTGGAGATGCCACTCTCCTGGGTGAACTTGTTGCCGGCTCAGCCAGTCTGCTCGAATGTTGAGCTTTCCGGTGAGGTGGATCACGCTGAGGTGTTCGAGGTGTGTCTGGGCCCAGTTGAGGACCCTTGCTGCCTCCTTCAGCATCGCTCTGCTTCGGGTGCCTCCCTGTTTGGTGATATATGCCACCGTTACCTGGTTGTCGGATCGGATCAAGACTGATTGTCCCAAGATGGCAGATTTGAAAGCTGTTAGTGCATGGTAGATTGCCCGCATTTCCAGGATGTTGATCGATAGTCTGGACTCTGTGTGGGTCCATCAGCCCTGTGCTGTCCTGTTGGCCAGGCAAGCACCCCATCCTTGAAGACTCACGTCCGTCTCGATGGAGACCTGGGAGGGAGCCTCCAGTGGGATGCCTCTGGTTAGGTGTGAGCGGACTGTCCACCAGGTTAGTGACTTTCTCACCGAGAGAGGTAACGGGTGGAAGGTCCCTAGATTGTGTTCATTTGGGGATCCCCATCTGAGGACGTGGGTCTGTAGTGGCCGCATGTGCCATCTGGCCCATCAAACGAGGTCGATACATGAAGCCATGCAACCTAGCAGTTGTGCTAGGGTTGCCATGGATGCCCGATGGCTGGTGCGTATTGTGCGCCAGATTGAGCAGGTTGAGGACCCTTACCTCAGATGGTCTTGCCCACCCCTGAGCTGTGTCTAGACTGGTGCCTAGATGCTCTATTTGTTGCATGGGCGTTAGGTGGCTCTTGTCCCGGTTCACTACCCAGCCATGTTGCTCTAGGGCCCTTACAGTGAGGGTGGTGTGACGGTGAGAGCTCTCCTTGGATCATGCCCGGATCAGCCAGTCATCGAGGTAGGGGATGATGTCGAGACCCTGTTCTCAGAGTCTGGCCACCAGTACCACTGATACTTTGGTGAAGACTCTTGGGGCCGATGAGAGTCCGAACGGTAGAGCCTGCTATTGGAAGTGTTGGCCGAGGATGCGAAACCAGAGGTACTGCCTGTGAGCCGGTCTGATGGGTATGTGGAGGTATGCGTCCTTGAGGTCTATGGACGTCAGGAAGTCACCCACCCGAATACTGTGAAGCGTTAACCTCAGAGTGTCCATTTTGAACTTCTGGGGCACAACGTGTTGGTTTAGGTGTTTGAGGTTCAGGATGGGGCGGAGGTCGCCATTCTTCTTTGGCACAAGGAAGAAGATGGAGTAGACTCCCAACCCCTGCTCATGTGGTGGTACTGGCTGGATCGCCCTGTTGTTGATCAGGTCCCACAGGATATGTTGTACCTGATGAGCGGTGGCCCTCTTTTTCATCACTGGTGAGGTGATAAACCTGTGTGTCAGGGGAGTCTCCAATAACTCTATCGAGTATTCTTTGGACACGACTTCTTGAACCCATCTGTTGGAGGTGGTGTGAAACCATTGGTGACTGAAAAGCGCTAATCTTTGTCCCATGGGGGGGAGTGCCCTTGTTCCAAGGGGGTCCAGCGTGAGCAGTCATTGCGGCTTGCCTCGCTGACCCCTGCCTCTTCCTCCGAATCTCAAGCCACGGGCTTTGAAGGATGAGGTGTAGTAGGATTGGGTGGAGGGGGTGCGTGGTGAAGTGTAGAAGCCTCTACCTCGAAAGGAAGTGGCTGGGTGTGTGTCTCTGCAGTTTTGGTATGACCTCTGGCCCTCCCGAAATCTCCGCCTAGCGGAGGGGAGATAGGAGTGCCTACTCTTGTTTTTAAGGAGTTCCTTGCCCTCCTCTTTCTGTTTCAGGAGCTCTAAGAGACCCTCCCCAAAAACATGTTTGCCTTTCAAGGGGAGATTTTGTAGTAAGGTTTTGGACTCATTGTCGGCCTCCCATAACTTAAGCCACAAATCCCATCTGGCCCTGTTTGTGATGGCTGTGGCCCTTGCGTTAAGTCTGAGGGTGTCAACAGCCATGTCATCTAGGTATCTTGCTGCATCGATGGTGCACTCTAAAAGCTCTGTCTCTCTGGATTTGGGGTTGGCCTGCTCAAGGAGCTCCTCCAACCAACGTATTTGAGCTCGTGCTGTGTAGATGGCTGCTGTGGATGCTCTTGCTGCCATGCCTTCTGTTTCAAAGGCCTTCTTTAACATGTCCTTGACCCTTTTGTCTGCAGGATCCTTTAGGGAGATTGTTCCGCAGGGTAGGATAGTCCGTCTGCTAAGGGCGGCCACCTGGGGATCGACTGTTGGGGCGGAGCACCAGGTGTTGGCTTTGTCCTCCTGAACGGGGTACATATGGTCCAGATTCCTTTTGTTAGGCATCCGGCCTGGGTTGGCAGATTGCCACTCCTTATTGATAATGTCTTCGATGGCCGGACAGACGGGGAAAGTCTCTGGAACAGTGGATCTCTGCTGGATCAGGGGGTCTAGCTTGGATTGAGGTTTGTCTTCCTCCATTTTGAACCCCATGGTGGTCTTGATGATCTTGATGAGGCCTGGGACCATGTCAAAGGAGCATAGCTTGGAGGTGAGCGATGGAATGGCCTGTTGCTCCACATCTTCTTCATCAGAGATGGCCCCATCTTCCTCCTCTGGTAGGTCAGCATCCTCCCCGGTGTCGGGTTTGTGGATATTTGGGCTAGGTTCTGTCAGATCCATGTTATCTTCGTTGGCCCCTCCCCCGATGTCTTGTTCCAGAGGTGGGTTCGCAGGCAATCTCTGTTGGGTGAGGGACTCCAATTTCTCCATCACCTTCAGCATAAAATTCTGCTGACTCTCCATCATGGCCATGGTCGCCTGTTAGTTCTTTAGGAGAAAGGTGCCCAGGTCCAACCAAGATGAGCTGCTAGGGCTAAGGTTTCGGGGGCCCATGCCAGTGGACTGTCCCAAGGATAGGTCGTCATCATCGTGGAGACAAGCGACGCACCGGGGCCAGCGGTGTGGGGCAGGAGGTTGGAGCTGCATGCTGTGCACTTCTTGGCTTTGACCATCTGGGGAAGACAAAAGATGAGGCATTACCATGGGTGCAACTGGGCCTGCACCGGGTGGTGGGGCCCTGATAGGCTGCACTGAGACATGCTTTGTACATAAGAGAGAGAGAGCGAAAGTAATAAGGTGTGTGCTGGCCTCAAATGATGGTCACTGTGGTGAGGGATCCACATGGAAGCTGGAACTCTGGGGATCGCTATAGAGAGGGACCCCAGTGGGCCATGTCACTGGCGGCTCATATGGGCTGCTGTGGGAGGAGCCCATATGGACCTACAGGGAACACCAGCCTTCTGCTCCACCCAATTTTTTTTTCTTCTTTCTTTATGTAATATCCAGAGAAAGTGGGGAAGGGGGCAGCACCGTATGCCTGGTCCCCTAGAGAACTAGGTCAGCGTCCTCCCTGCTGGGGGAATGAGAGTAAGGCTCCAGCCTAATAGAGGACCCTGGTGGTCCTATTCTTTATGGGAAGGACTCCTAACCTTCCTATCTGTGTAGAAGTAAGCTGGTCTTGACCCCTTTCCCAGCTGATCTGCTAGCATTATCATTCCTGTTACAGGAGGAGCTCCCAATTGTAAGGAGGGGGGGACACTCCTAGGCCACTGGCATGGATCTTTGGCCCGAGAGAGCGAGGGACCCTTCCCCTGCAGACTCCCTGTGGCATCGGGGACCTAGCAGCAAGGGCTCTTACTGAGCCATGAGGGTTTGTGGAGCAGGATCCCCGTTAGAGCCTCCTATTAGTGGAGGGCCAGCACCAAGGCCCAAAGAGAAGGAGGAGGTGCAGGAACATGCACCAAGCCACGTGGTTGCAGAGGAGCTCCGAAAAGAGCTGAGACACCATGCCACACCAAGGAGCAGCTGGGAGAGCAAGAGAGCGCTGAGCAGAACTGCACCTGAGGCTGCCCTCGGAGGGGCACTAAGCGCACGCTTGGAGCTCCTCTTAATGGCCACCGTACAGGCCTCCTGGGGGGGAAGAGGCCGAGAGTGGTGTGGGCTGGGCTGGGAAGGCCGCATCGAGGGACGATCCCAGGGCCCAACGGAGGAGGTGGATCGCAAGAGCAGGCGGTGGGAGAGCCAGC
This sequence comes from Neoceratodus forsteri, assembly GCA_016271365.2. Lineage (NCBI taxonomy): Eukaryota > Metazoa > Chordata > Ceratodontiformes > Ceratodontidae > Neoceratodus > Neoceratodus forsteri. Next base: position 84,107,141 of record CM057459.1, read on the forward strand.
ACCACCGCCCGCTGGAAACTAGTCCCAGGGTTGGACTGCTAGGGGGGACCTCCTCTGAAACAGCTACAGCCAGTAAGGGCAAGGGAGAAGCACCTGCCTAGGCCCTAGCAAGAGGCCTGAGGGGGGAGGGCGGAGCGGAGCAACGCGGAAGCGAGCTGGAGCTCGCACCTTCGTGTCCTGGAGGCGCTGGCCCCCTGATATCATACTTTCTTTATGTAATATCTGCAACACCTGTAGATGTGGGGAAAAAAACTCAAGGAAGGACCTGTGAGCACCCTAGGCGACTCGGACAACATGCATAAAAACACAACCTCTACAGCAGAAAGCAATAAAGACATACAAAATGAACTCGGGGGGCTATAAAAATGCAGCTTGTTTCAAACAGAAGAAGGCACTGCTAGGACAAATCTAGTTACCTGACTGCAGAGGCAGTACCAATGCTAAGTAAACCCCTACAAAGGCGATAAGGCAAGAGATTCTTCACAGGGTTTCCTGGAACCCTGAGTTTAAAACATTATCCTTTTATATTTATACCTAGAACTGCTTCATGTGGTCATGCTAATTACTGGAATTATCTAGTTGCTTGATCAGTTGCAATTTAATAGGCTTACCTTAGTAATTAGGACAGCAGGGACCCTGGTGTGCTAGCCTGATCAGATGCAAAGTTTGAACTGGGGAGCAGGGGCTTCTGGGACCTGGATATGGAAGAAATCTGATCCTAGAGTCATGTGCATCACTAGCCTATCAGGTGGGTTAAAACCTATGAGGTAATGTCTGGAGTGCCATGGATGTCAACCAATCACAGTTGGGTGTTGGAATAAATTGGAGTGCAGTCCTTTATAGTGACAGTGAAGGAGAGATTCAACAGACACCACACACATTACATAAGATCTAATCATTCTAGAATCAACTCTATTACGTGAGGAGTCTACAAACAGTAGTGAAGCTTGACAAATAGCAAATGTTGACAATGTTATAAAGATCTGGGGCCAGATTCATGAAGCAATTTGGTAGTAAGTCCCTTTCCACAACTCCAGTTATGGACCAAAATCTCCGCAGCTGCAGGAGTTAGTGTCCACAGTCCCTCACAGTTACAAAGATTAGAGATGCAGTGAATTTAAAATCCACCAGTGACGTGAATGTGAAGTGGCCACTTTGCATTGGCACTTCACTACGCGGAATGCCCCATAGGAAAGGTTCATTTCGCTTTGTTATTATTACTTTGCGTTGTCATTCCACCTTAAATGTGAAGTAAGGCAGAGTGACAACAATATTGGCAGCATCCCACCCACACAGTCACCAGAATGAAAGTGCATCCCCAAAGTGCTACTGTCCTGTGTCCAGAAAACTCCCCAGTGCTGATGAAGTGAAATGAAAGCATAAGAAGATATGCAAAGTCTCCCAGAATTAATGGCGCACTTAGTCATGTGCGCAGTGGTCGGGTCACACACAGAGTCACCAGAATTAATTTGCATCCCCAAAATGCTACTGTCTTATGTCCAGAAAATTTCCCATTGGTGATGAAGTGAAATGAGAGCATAACAAGAAATGCAGTCTCCCAGAATTACTGGTGCCATGCAAATGCACAGACAGATTAAGATTGTGCTGCACACTCAAGGGATGCATACAGAAAGGCACAACAACACCTAACCAGTGCTCACAAGTCACAAATCCAGATCTGGAAAGGAATACATTTTGCCAGTTGGGGGATTAGTACATGGCAGTAACAATCCACTACCAGTAAAGATACCACAAAGCAGTATAAAAAATTCATGCAGGTGCAGTGGATAGCAGGTTCACACTGCTGCAATTGCTCTGTAACACAATAAAAGGTGTCTAATTTAATGGCACACATCACTCTCACGCACACTCAAGTAATGTATAGTAAATTAATAATCAAATGTTTTAAACAGACAAATTGTACACTGCTGCACCACAACAATCAGCAAAAAAATGTCAAGAGTTACTGAAAATATTATTGTGTGTACATTAACACAATTATACAAGAAAAACATAACCAAAACAGAAAAAGTGCCCTTTTCTCCCAGTTAATCTACCTACACCACAGCACACTTCACAGTACATAGACTGACTGTTCTAAATTAACATTCAAAGTCCACACACAACGATAAACACTTGATGATGAGTACAGAAGGGTTTCCTACAATCACTGTATTAAATTTTGAGCCAAAAAATATTACTCAAAAAGGCATTTTAAACAGCTTTTAGAGGTTTTGAATCACGAGCTCTGAGATCAAACTGTCTCCAGCTACCACTGCACACACACACACTACCTAGGCCAGAACTGAGGCTGTGCTAAACAATCTAGAGCCCATGTGCCCCGCAATCCCATGAATAACTGCAGAATTTCATTTGGAACTCAATTACAAGGTGAAATGAGGCGAATTACATTGATTTCAATGTACTTCGCCTTAAAATTGGTGGAGAAGTGGTTTGGGGAAGGTGAAATAACGCAAAGTCATTGGTTTCAATGGACTTTGCATTCCTCATTATGAAGTGAAGTACTCCGCTTCACATTGTGGAATTCTCCGCAGATTCCAAGTTACTCAGTGAATCACTTCACAGAGCAAATTGGGGCCACTTCACCCACCACTACTTACAATACTGTAACTCACATGCTATACGGGAAGGAACGTGAATGCCTCTGGCTGTACTTCCCCGAGGGGCTGTAGCACAAAGCTCCCAGATGTAAAAATGCTTATTAATGAGTAGAATGGTGGAGTGGTGAAGTCTGGAGAGATACTACAAAACGTGCTTACAATACATCCAAGTAACTAGTAAAAAAATGAATGTTGTGATTCATGACGTGATCAAGAATTGTGATTTGTGACTGCATTTGTGACTGTGATGATGAAGAACATGATTTGGTGTCGATGGTGTGAGATAAAAGATAACCAATCTGAAAACTATTGGGAATGCGATTGCCTATGGCAGTACTTCCCCTGAGAGCTGTAGCACAAACTTCCCATCTTCAAAACGCTCATTAATGAGAACAATGGCAGGGTGGTGAAGCCTGGAAAGATACTACAAAACATGCTTACAATACATTCAAGTAACTAGTCAAAATATTAGTGTTGAGATTCATGAATTGATTGTGAATCATGATTTGTGACTGCATTTGTGACCTTGATGATGAAGAACATGATTCGGTGTCGACGGTGTGAAATAAACAATATGGAACTGTATTGGTAATACAAATGCCTATGGCTGTACTTCCCTGACGTGCTGTAGCACAAACTCCCTTGACTGCATTTGTGACCGTAATGATGAAGAACAAGATTTGTATCATGAGTGACTCGTGATGATGGTCCTGACTTAAAAACGTATATTAATGAATACAATGTTCATGCAGAATTATGCACCACACCTGTCCAGTACATTGAGGGGGAAGACAAAGAAACAACTGTGACTTAAGTTACAAATGGAGATTGGGCCCTAAAGAGATTCAAATGCACAGACAGATTAAGATTGCACTGCACACTGAAGAGATGCAGATGCAAAGGCACAACACCTAACCAGTGCTCACCATCAGAAATTCAAATCTGGAAAAGAATACCTTTGCCAGTTGGGGTGGGAGGCCAGGGGGGGCACTGTACTGCACTGCTGCAGTAACAGTCACTAGTACTAGTACCAGTAAAGATACAACCAAGAAGTACAAAAATCACACAGCTGCAGTGGATAGCAGGTACACATTGCTGAAATTATTACAGTATGTGGCACAATAAAAGGTGTCTGATTTGATGACACGCGTTACACACATACTCACACACACACTAAGTAATGCGTAGCAAATTGAAAACTTCAGTAATATAACCACATAAATTAAACAAACTAAAATTATGCACTACTGCACCACAACAATCAGCAAAAAAATGGCAAGAATTATTGAAAATATTATTGTTTCTACATTAACACAGTTATACAGGAAAAATATCACCAAAACAGAAAGCACTGTCTTTTTCTCCAAGTTAATCTACCTACACCACAGATACGCCCCTCCCCAAAGCACACTTTCACTGTCTCTCAGTACACAGACTGAATATTGTACATTAACATTCAAAATCCACACACAAACAATAAATGCTCGATGATATGAGCACAGAAGGGATTCCTGTAATCGATGATCTAAAGTTTCAGCAAAAAAAAAAGACTCGAAAAGGCTTTTTTAACAGCTTTTAGAAGGTTTGAATTACAGTGAGCTCTCAGAGCAGATTCTCTCCTACCGCTTCCTACACACACTACCCCAAACTGAAACTTTGCAGAACAATCTAGAGCTCATGTGACCTGAAATCCCATGAATCATTGCAAAATTTGCCTTTGAAGCTTAAAAACAAGTTGAAGTGAGGCAAACTACATTGTTTTCAATGTACTTCACCTTAAGAATTGGTGGAGTAGTGGTTTGGGAAGGCGGAGTAATGCAAAGTCATTGTTTTCAATGGACTTTGCGTTACCAATCCTAACGATGATACTCCGCTCCGCATTGCGGAGCACACTGTACACTTCACTCCACAAATCACTTCGCAGAGCGAATTGGGTTCACTTTGCCCATCTCTAATGGAGATGTTATGCTGAGTCTCACTAACCATATCATTTTTCCACAGCTGCAGGGACTTCCATGGCAACACCACCCACAAGCTGCTGTAAATCATGGAGCCAGTTGTAAACCGGGTCCACCTTTGTGAGTAACACAGCTGCAGAGAAAAAATGCAGGTCCACATGTGGCAACCAAATTATGCCAGGTTTTCCCAGCAGCTGTGGGGAGTTCATAAGCTTTGCAAATCCAACCCCCTGTCTTGGAATATAGCAGCTCTGGAATCAAAGATTAATGATGAGGCATGGTTAGAACAAATCAGTACTTTTGGTATTGTTACATTTCAAGAAAAAACCTGACTCACAAATAACAGAGAAATTAAATTTCCTGGTTTTCAACAATAGTGCTTTCCAGCACAAAAAAAAAACAAAAGACTTTTGCAGACCTGCTTTGGTCCTACTAACATTAATGGCAGTTAAAGCAAATTGTAACTGCATTCCTGTGAAGATAGTATTCCTTATTTTTGTAATCTTATCTTGAAAAATGATGTACCTGTTTTGATTATAGTCTGTATATTCCACCAGCATTATCTAATCTACCAAGAGAATGTCTGTTAGAATTTCTGTTAGAAATATTGAGAGGTTTTACATTACAGTAATAATAATTTTACAAATGCAACTATAACCCTGCTTAATTATCCTGTTTCTCAACATTTCTTTTTTCCTCTACTACTGTTCCTGATGCCTGTCATTCCTATTCTTAAAGATGGTGATCCCTCTTCTCTTGGTAGCTATCATGCAATTTCTCTCCTTTACACCCTAGCTAAGTTACAATAACAACTTGTACTATCGCAACTCTGAACCTTTCTTGAATCTTCCTTGTTCTGTACCCCCTTTCATTCTGGTTTTAGAAAATCCCAGTCCGCCTCCACTTCCCTCCTACAGCTCACTAACTCCATCCTCACTAGTATGGATCATGGTCTGATCATGTCAGTTATTTTTGTTGATCTTGCTAAAGCTTTTGACACAGTGGCACATCCCCTTCTCTTGGATAAGCTAAAAAGAGCAGGTCTTTTGCACTCTGCAGTCAGTTAGTTTCGCTTATACCTGTGGAGTAAGTCTCAAGCTGTCTGGATAGGTAGCTCCACTTCATCACCACTCTCTGTCTGCTCAGGTGTCCCTCAAAGGTCTGTCCTGGGTCCCATTCTCTTCCTTGCATCCATTCATATGTAGGCTGATGATATGGTTACTTTTGCATCAGGTTTCTCTTTTTATGATCTTACCTCACAGTTTCAGCTGCATTTTGACAATATTCAGAGCTGGTTCTAGTCTAAACTGCTATCCCTCTATTCTAAGAAAACAGACACCATGACTTTTGACACCCATCACCGGCTTTCCAGACTCACTCCTCTCCCTTCTTTTCACACCCTTAATCATGCTATTATTGAGGATGTAGCCTCTTTTAAGTACCTTGGGGTCTGTCCTGACCATCATCTTGATTTCTTGGTTCATATTGATGCCATACACCAAAAGCTTCACCCCAGGCTTGGTGCACTCTATGGGAACGAAGTGTGTATCCCACTTCCTGTCCACCATGTAATTGTTTTAAAGATGATTCTCCCTATTTTTGATTATGGTGATATAGTCTACAGTGGAGCTCCCAAATCCTCCCTTGCCAGACTGGACCCCATCTTCCACTCTTTCTGTCATTTTGCTTTAGACTGTTCCCCATATACTCAACATTGTTTATTCTACTGTGTCATTTCACTCCCATCTCTTAAAGACAGGTGCCTTTCCCATTGTGACTCCTTTATTTCTAAATTATATCTAATTTATATCTAAATTTAGGGAGGCAGTATAGCGCAGTGGTTTAAGGCTCTGAGGTGCAAATCTGGTGACATCCAGCAGACCAGACCTGGGTTTGAATCCCACAGCTTCCACTTGCAGACTGTGTGACCCTGAGCAAGTCACTTAACTTCCCTGTGCTCCCAGGTCACACCTGTAAAAAGCTTTCAGCTTAGTGTGCTAGTCCTGGTTAAACAACTATCAAAAAATAATTCTGGTTTGGTTTCCTTCCCTTCTACCTTACTTCCCTGTTAACCTCTTCCTTTGCTTCCTACTATCTTCTATGCAATAATACTTCCCATTCCCTCACTATTCCTTCTAGAACATTTACTTCTGTTCAGTCTGCTTTCTCATGCTGCTTTTCTGAACTTTAGTCCTCCCTTCCCTTGTCAATTCAATCTGCCTCTAGCTTTCTCCTTAATGTCTTTCCTTCATGACTTGTATATGTGTTACTCTGATTAGTTTTTAAAGTTTGCTTATTTTTCAATATGTTATTTGCTTTGTAAATGATTTTCCTCATCCCCAACCCAGGATGCATCTAGAAATGAGCTGTTATCAGCTCAGTATGTCTCTTCTGCTTAAACAGTTGAAATAAATAAATAACCTATGGAGACTTTAATGCAAATGTTGCTTATATTCATGAAGTTTACAATCAGAATTGAGTAATGGATGACACTGTCACATTTCATCATAGGCAGTCTTGAGATCCAAAATTTAATGACAGAGGGCATTGACTTTTGAACTTGGCATCAGGGAATAATATAATTCTTCTGATAGAGCTGTTGGAGATAATACTGGTACAATACCATTTCATACACATTCCGTTGGGTCTGTTATTGACCTATGTTTTGTAGATATAGTTTCTTATCATGCTGTACAATGTTTAAACATTCTTGAATGGTGTGACACTGATCATTTCCCCACTAGCCACTGATGTTAGAATTTCAAAGAAATATTAAACAAGCCTAAAATATCTGATGACTTGGAAAGGGTGAATAGGTTAGAGACCTTTAAATACATCACAGGAGTAAATAAAGTACAGGAAGGAGGTATTTTTCAGTTGAAAATAATCTCAAGAATAAGGGGACATACTATGAAGCTGGAGGAGGGCAGATTCAGGAGAGATGTGAGAGCAGTAAATTCCTGGGACAGCCTTCCACCAGAGGTTGTGGGGATGAGAACAGTGGTGGGGTTCAAGAATATATGGGAAGGGTCTAAGGGAATCATACTGGAAAGGAAGGGGTAGAAAGAGCTGTATGATCAAATATAGTCTGCAGTAATACTGTAGGTAGGGGAAAAGGGGACAGACTGGGTGTGTAAAGTGGTCCTTATCTGACATCAGATTATATGTTCCTATGTTCAAGTTTATATCAATGAAGATAATATAGTGGTCTCAAATTCAAAAAACCTTAAGTAATCATCAACATCCAAAATTAAATTTCTGTCCCTTATTGAAACCAAGCAAATCCAGACCATTAAGGAAAAAATAACCAATCAATTTGCAAATTTGTTTTCATTAATAAAATCACATGACCAAGTCACTGAATATATTGCCTTTTTATTAAATGAAAATGAAAGACAGAGGCAAAAAAGTAATATTAAACAAAATGGCCCTGCTTCAGTCATGAATACAGAAGAAGAGGGAAAAGTTTGTGTGCTCAAGGGAGAAGGGCTGAAAAGACAAATTCAGTGCAGGATAGGAGAACCTAAATTTTGGTCAGAAAGGAATAAAACAATTAACACCAAGAAAAAATGATCAGCACTTACATTTATGGAAAGAATTACAAGAAACAATAGAAAACAAAGATTTCAAAAAGATTTGGGAAACAATCTCAACCGAACTGTGAGAAGCAATTATTGATTAAGAGCCAGGGATCACAACGAATGTTTGGGTGGTGAACTTCTGATTTCTATTACAACCAAAAATCATACTAGTGGATGCAGAAAAATCTGAAGGGGAATATGTAGATGTAAACTGGAAGCCAATCACAGTATGAGACAAAAAGCAGGCAATACATGAACAGAAGAAAAATAAAGCCCTCGGTGCAGACAGTTTGCCTGCTGAACTATTTAGGGTAAATCCAGACTGGTGGGCAGAATTGTTATCCCCTTTTTCATGAAAAATAATGAAGAACTGATTATTCCAGATTAATGGAAAACTGGAATTACTAGATAGTACCAATATTCAAGAAAGGAAATAGATTTTCATCTAATTGTTATAAACTTGTCATGCTTCTTAGTGTTTCCTCAAAAATTTATTCACAAATTATACTCAACAAAATGCAAAAGTGGGTTGAGAATGGCCAGATATCTCAAAGTCTGGGGTGTTTTAGGAAAGGGGTGGGCACAATTGACAAAATATTCATTCTGAATTCTATCACATTAAAGTGTGTTCATGTAAAGACTAGTATGATGTACTGTATTCAGCCTTCTTAAATATCAAATTACCTTTTGACCACTTATATAGGAACAGATCATGGGAAATATTAAAAGCTGGACAAAGGGAAGCTAGTGGATTGCATATATTTGGACTTCACAAAAGCCTTTGACAAGATCTTCCATGGTGAAATTATTAATAGCTTAATGGATATATGACTAGACATAGGGATAGTTGGGTGGATTGATGCCTGGTTGACAGATAGAACCCAGCGGGTGTGTATAAATGGATACTATTCCCCACCTATATCAGTGAGGAGTGGGGTGCTACAGGGGTCAGTTGTGGGTCCAGTCTTATTTAGGGTATTTATATCCACTAATGGGGAAAGATACCATAAACTGGTTGAGTAAATATGCAGATGACACTAAACTTGCAGGGATAGCAACCCAGGAGGAACATATCATGGCAATACAGAAAGATCTGGATAAAATAAGTGACTGGGCCAAAAAAAGGGATGAGTTTTAACATAAATAAATGTTGTGTCATACATTTGGGGAAGCAGAACAAGATGGCAACCTATTCCTTAAATGGTCAAATCTTAAGGTACTCAGAAGAAGAGAAAGACATAGGCATAATCATTGATAATAAACTAACATATGAAATCCAGTGTAAAAAACAAATCAGTAAAGTGAATAGCCTGTTGTGGGCCATAAAAAGAAATTTTAGGAGCAGAAGCCTGGAGATGATCATGCCACTCTATAGAGAATATGTGAAACCTCTGTTGGACTACATTAGCCCAGTGTGGGGCCCAATATCTAGGGGAGGTGTAGACAGACTGCAGTGTGTGCAGAGGTGGGCCACAAAGATCATATATGATTTAAGGGATAAAATGTATGGGGAAAGACTCCAGAATCTGAACATTATGGCCTTGGAGACAAGAAGGATAAGGGGTGACCTTTTACTGCACTACACTAGTATGCAGAATGCATACTTGATAAGCGAATTACAATTAGATTTTAAAAATAACACTGTATGCACTAGGGGACATCTACTACAGTTACAACCTAAAAAAAATTAACACAAATAAAAGAGGAGCTTTTTTTACACAGAGAGTATTGTCCCCCTGGAATGGATTGCCCAAGGAGGTGATCATAAGTAACAACAAACAACAGTTTAAGCGACGGTTGGATAATTACATTCTGGATGGTAGCATTGTGCAGTACTATGGGTAACAGAACAGGAGCATTTCCAATGGGCTTACTGATCCCTTGGCTCCTAAATACCTTAGTATGAATCTTTGTATAATAGATATGAAACTTTAAGAATTCCTTAGAATACTACACATAGACAATTCAGCACACGTTTGATCAGATAAGCAAGGAACTATGAATAAACCTTTCAGTGATTACAGTGTGGTGTACAACAGGGGTGTCTTCTTTCCCCACTTCTGTTGAATCTATGTTTTGATGCTTTAAATGATTTCCTTATAAAAATAAAACATTTTACCCCAGCTATAGAAAATCAAAAAGTTGACCTTCTCTTACTGTATATACAAATGCCATGATACAATAGGGCTGTCTCAAACAACTTTGGGGTTAAATTGTGCATTGAAAACAGTCCAAGGATACTTACACTGTCTGGGTTTGGAGCTAAACTACATAAAATCAAAAGTAATGATCTTTGGCAAAAAGTACAGAAAATTTAAAGAAAATTGGAACTTAGATGATTATCAGCTAGAGGTGGTTGATACCTTTTGCTACCTAGGTATTAATTTTAATATGTCCCTAGAATGGAAAATAAACAATAAAAATCTTAAAACAGAGTCATCATCGACAGTTAAGAGTATTCAGTGTTTTGCAGTTATTAATAAAATGTTTTGAAACAAAGGTTAATGCCCAAATGCTTTACAGAAAAGAGGTTTTGGGCTATGCTCACATTGTTAAAGAACTTGAAGTTGTTGAGAATTCCTTCTTACACTCAGTATTGGGACTTCACAAAGTGATTTCCAGAGTACAAGTAAGAGCAGAAACTGGGCTCCCAGCAATTCAAAGTATTGTACTGAAGTGCATGATGGGCAAAAAAAAAAAAACTACCTTGCATCTCTGATGTGCCCAAATTCTCTAGTATGTGTTTGAAATAAATAATGCAGAAACAAAATATAACTTGGTATTCATTCCTAAATGGAACTATCAAATGATTGGGTCTCCCAGATTTGGGCTATGAGATTGAGATGAGGGGACAATTTTTGTTCTCCTCAACCTCTCCACAGCTTCTGACATGGTAGACCGTTCTGTGTTGCTTGATCACCTGAGAGAATTCTGTGAACTTGCTGGCACTGTCATCTGCTCATTTGATGCCTTTCTCATGAATAGGAGGCAACGGATAGTGATGGGAAATTACTCATCCTCCCCTAGCCTCCTGTTGTGCGGAGTTCCTCAGGGTTTGGTCTTGTCACCATTGTTGTTTGCCATGTATATGCTGCCCCGGGGAGAGCTCATTAGGAAGTACAGTTTGGGTTTTAATTTTTATGTGGATGATACTCAGCTGTATCTTTTCTTTTGTCCAGGGACATTGAATGCGGTGAAAGTACTAAATGCATGTCTTGCCAAGATCAATGACTGGATGGCCTCCAGTTGGTTGCGACTGAACCCTGATAAGATGGAGGTACTGGTTGTGGAGTTGAACAGAGGGCAGGATTGGATGGCCTCAGGTGCAGAAACAGGCTTTTTCCTGTGTTCTATGCTTTTGAAGGCCTACTCTAGGGTGTGAGATCTTGGTGTGACCTTTGACAGTGGATTGACATTTGAAGCTCAGGTGTCATCCGTTGTCCAGACCAGCTTCTACCATCTTAGGAATATCACCAGGATCAAGACCCTAGTTCTGCCCCTAGACCTCTCCAGCTTGATGCACACCTTCATGATGTTAAGTCTTGACTACTGTAATGTGCTCTACCTTGGAGTCTTGGGATGTATTCTGTGCAGGCTGCAGCTAGTGCAGAACACAGCCACCAAATTACTGACAGGGCAGTCAGAATACTGCCACATCACCCCAGTGCTGTGTGAACTAACGGTCAGGTGGAGGATCCTCTTTAAGGTGGGCTTGCTCACCTTTAAGGCCCTGCATGGACTGCACCCTGGCTACCTGTCTGACCTTCTTTCACCTGCTGCCTTGGTCCGCTCCCTCCACTCCTCCTGTAGGGGCCTCCTTGTGATTCCCAGGACAAGGTTGAAAACTGTCAGTGATACAGCGTTTAGTGTCACCAGCCCCATCCTGTAGAATTCCTGCCTCCATCTGTTTGGGAGGCCCCTTTGGTGGAGGAATTCAAGGCCCACCTCAAGACCCACCTATTTAATCTGGCCTTCCTTTACACTGCATATTAAATCTTAGTTTGGGATAGCCCACACTAGTTACTGTTTTTAGTTAGACCCTATTTACTGTATCTAATTGTGTGGTCTGCTTTTTTACTGCTGATAATTTTACTGTTTTATTGATAGTTGTATTGTTTGTGTATAGCACCCAGAGCCTCCGGGATTGGGTGCATGGAAAATTAAAATTTGCCTTGCCTTGCTTATTCTGAAGTTATTTAAAATCTTACTTTTTTTGCTAAAAGGGTAATATAATGAATATCTGACAATATGAGATACTTCTGCAAAGTTGAATGAGCTTCCCTATTTTAATTTCTGTATAGCCAGGAAAAGCTGGACTGTCATATGACACCATAGCTGAAAGTCTATGACAAAATATCTCACAGGAAGTCTCTCTGCATATTCAGATTTGAGTTAATTCAGTAGAGCCTTAGGGGTCACTGAAACTCAGAATTAATGTTATCCAGTTATAAATATCCTTGTTTGAATGATAAACTACCTGAATTTATACAGGTCATTTTTGATGGCAAAAAGTTTGAAAAGGAAAAAATTAAATGGCTGAGACCACTGCTTCCTAATATGACTAAACCACTGATTATAGACGAACACACTTGCAGATTGGGTTTGATCAATTATCTACTGTTTTTAGCTAAAACTAGTAGAAATTTCGAAATGGCATCTTGTGCTTGGTCTGTATTGAGGTCACTGTACAAATGACAAAGAACCTCTGTGCGTAAACACTGAGGCAAGGGTTACCCCACAGGGCCTTTGGCTGGGGAGCCAAGTTTCAAGAAAATACAAAATCACACATGCCCCCACAATGCAAAGCATCATGGGCTGCATATGCAAATCACCACAGTTTTGTTATAAAAAATCATGTCCATAATTTGCCTTGATAGCCAATGAGATGAATGCAAGCATATTAGAAGAAACTGTCTTGCTTTGACGTACTGTGCAATAATGGAGCATGGTCTTTTAATGTAGCAAATACATATATGTAAAACTGTTTTTTTTTTGGCTCAGATATTTTAGAGACCATTTTTTTTCCATCTGAAATATATTCAGTAATATTGGTCTTGATATATCATCATAGCCAGAGGGGTCCAGATATACCTATCTACCATAGTTATAAAAATCTATATGATTCCTTGATTAATGACATCCTGGAAAGAGGCCCATATTTTTTTCAAATAGTACATCTTGTGCTCTTTTGATGTAATATTTTTTTTTCCAGATTCATAACATCTAGCATAAAACCAGTCCATGTTTCTGCAGCCAGTGGATCAGAATCTTTCCATCTTTGCAAAATGCATTTTTTTTTCAATAATTGTTGCTATGGTCATGAATTTTGTCTATTCAGTCTTTAAATTGCAAGATGGAATGGCCCCCACAAAAAATGAAGTGTGGGGTGAATTTTCTATTTAATTTTTCTTTGTATTATGTTCATAACTTTTTACCAGTAATTCAACAAATACGGGCATGAGTGAATCGTGTGAGTTAATGTTCCAGAAGTCATACTGCATCTTTGACATTTTTCTGGAGTGTTATTGTTGAAATGGTGTAGTCTTGATGGGGTATAATATGTCTGATATATTGTATTTACTTGAATCTGCTGTAGTTTGCTTGTATTAATGTTTATAGTAAACATTGCAATTATATCTTGCAACACTTTTTCAGTTATATTTAAGCCCAAATCAGCTTCTCACTTTTTAATGTAGTGTTGTTAGTTGTTAGTTGTTTGTATCTTTTATTGCCTTATAAATATATGACATTAATTTGATCTTATCTTTTTTCTATGAAAGTTTTTAATAATGAAGTTTTCATTCTGTTATTTTGCTTCTTTAAAAAATGTGTTGATGTAATTAGAGATTTGGCAATACTGAAAGTAATTCGTTTTAGAAATATTGTATTCTTCCTGAAGATCTGAAATGGTTTTTAAATTGATTATTATATAAGAGATGTCTAATTTCTTGGATTCCTTGTGATGCCCAGGTTTGAAATGTTTTATCGGACAAAGAAAGAGTAAAATTGTAATTCTGGTAAATCGGTGTGTGGGGGGATATATAAATGTGTTCTTTAATTTTACTATGAGCATTGTGCCATGCTTGAATAGTGGCTGCTGTTGTCAAACATATCTTAGATTTTTTTGCTTTTTTACAATCATTAGAATATATCAATTGCATCATATTGGGATATGGTTGCACTTGAGATTCTAGTTGTAAAGAAGTTGTTCTTTCTTTAGGGTTTCATAACCATTCTCAAATGGTAACTATCTGTTCAGCTAGGTAATAGCTATACATATCAGGTAAAGCAAGTCCACCATTGCTTTTAATTTTGTAAGTATTTTTTTTTATTCTTTTTGTGCTCTGCCTGGAGGGGAACACTCTCTGGCAGCCAATTACCTGGGAGCGCTACCTCCTGCCTGAAGCACAATGCTCCTTGCCCCATACCCACCTGGCTGGTCACCCGTCTCTGCACCCTCTGAGGTAGGGCCACCCTGTCCTCCCAGGGCACTCTATCTACAATCTAATCTGCCAGGTGGATGGGGAGGAGGACACGAGGAGAGGTGCCCAGCCTTGGAGTGTGACTTCCTGGGATCGTGGTGTCTTCACCTATCCACTCCAATGGGGATTTTCTTTGTTACACCCTGCCTCCCTCCCCCCAGAGCCTGGATGTGCAATGATGTCCAAAGATGCCTGCCACGGCTCTGTGCCCCACTACCTTAGCTCTGAAGCATTGCAGTGCCTCCTGTCTCCACCGGGAACTACTGCGGTGCCGGGCTGTCCCTGGATCCCTCCCCAAGAGAGGAAAGCAGTCCTCTAGATGCTCGATTCTCTCCTCCCTGCCAATTCCCAGCAGCCTGGGCTCATTCCCTAACCCAGGTCACTGGCATGGTACAAGGTGTGGCGTCCAGCACCTCAACACTCAGTGCCACTGGGCCGGCTGATTTTGTAAGTACTGAGTAAGCAATTCTTGGGGGTTTATTTAACCATATGAATTTAATTATAATTTTTTTCAATTTAATAAAATATGATTGAGGTAACTCGATGGGGAGAGCCAGAAAGAGAAATATGAGTTTTGGCAATATTTTAATTTTAATTATATTTATTCTCCCTATTAGTGTCAATGTTAAGTTAATCCACTTGTGGAATTCAGCTTGAATTTCTTCATACAAAGTATCGCAATTTTTTTGCTATAATATATTCAAGTCTAGCAGGAATCTGTACACCTAAATAATCTAGTTTCATATTAGTTTGTAAACATTTTTTGTCATTAATGAGATTTATATCTGCCTGGTTGTTTAGTTTCAAAACAGTAGTTTTATCCCAGTTTATTTTGTAGCCTGTTAGAGCATAACATGGGTCAGTAATATGAATTAATTCTTTGATTGAATCTGCTGTCTGTTCGAGTTATAATAGTACATCATCTGCATACAAATTAATTTTATATGAATGCTCTTTAACCTTTATACTGTGTATTTCTGAATGGTTTCAGATTTGTATAGCTAATGCTTCTATAATAATGGTAAAAATTAAAGGAGATAAAGCACACCCTTGACGTGTACCTCTCTGTAACTGTATAGATTGGAAAATATTTTGGTTTGTTTTAACCACTGCTGTTGGTTTGTTATAGATTAATTGTAGCCATCTGCTGAGCTGTGCACCCAGCCCCATCTCCCTTATCAATTCGAACATAAATTTCCATTCCACACAGTTGAAGGACTTTTCAACATCAATTGCTAGCAATATTGCATTGTCAGATTTATTTTGGGAAATTAGATTTATTGTATGTCAAATATCAAATATTTTCCTGAAATGATTGGCCCTTTATAAAACCATTCTGGTCTTTATGAATTATACGTGGTAATATATTTTCTAGCCTTTTGGCAATAATTTTAGTAAACATTTTATAGTCAATATTTAATAGGGAGATGGGGTGGATATGTAAAACTTTTTAATTTCTTTTTTCTGTTGTATGTATGTGAAACTTTTATGACCTTTTAATGTAACAAATACTTGTATGTAAAACTGTTTTTATTTCTTTTTTCTGTTATATATGTATTCCTTTTATTAATGTAGTGAGTGCAATAATCATGTGATTTTATGCCACTCTAATAAAGCATTTTGAACCTTGAACCCTAATAATTCCACAGTAATTATATTTTAAAGGAATTATTATTTCTTTTTTTTTAAGAAAGTCTTACTTTGGAACTGTTGGGACTAGAACTGTAATTCTTTTTAATGAAGGTTTGGAGTTCAGCCTTTAAGAAAAAACTCTGTTGGAGGACCACCTCATGCAAGGTACTGGGTAGAAGCTCCTCTGTGCAGCTCCAGCCTCCCGACTTAATAAAAATGTATTTTAGACCAATTAAATGCCTAAAACCCTTTAATTTTACTTTACTCTGCCTTCCTATAAACTGGTGCTTCTGTTTGGTGGGTCGGAGAAACGATGGAGGTGTATATGAAGAAGACGCCGCAGAAACATACCCCACTGGTCACCCCCAAGAAGGCCCTGAAGAAATCATGGGCTTTGAGTGGGGCAGAAAAGCCAGAGCTCTCGAACCAGGCCACAGATCAAGAACCGCTTACTTTGCACAGGTTCCTAGAAGAATTCAAGCCTTTCCACGAGGAAGTTAAAGAAATTGCTTCTGAGTTCAAATCTCTATCTAAAAAGCTCGACAAGGTCTCATTTACCTCCTCAGATAACACAGCCCGAATCTCTTCCCTTGAGAAGCATGTGGAAAAGTTCGACCCTGGGCTGGTGGCTATGCAGCAGAAGCTGTCACATCTTGAATCTAAACTAGAGGACCTCAAGGGTCATAGTCGTAGGAAGAATGTTGTCATTTTTGGACTGCTGAGGGAGAAGAGGGCCAGAATGCCATAGCATTTGTTCAAAAGCTTGTTGAGAGGATCACCATACCCTCTCCCTTTGGGGCCAAATACATCGTCGGGAGAGCCCAGAGGTCCCTATGGCTGAAGCCTCCCCCAGGAGCTACACCTCGTCCTATTATATGCCATTTCTTGAATTATTTAGAATGGCAGCATTTTCTGGCTAAAGTTAAAGAGGTGCAGGAAGTCAGATGGGAGAATACTAAACTCAGGATAGAGCAAGACCTACCATGCTCTGTCTGACTGAAATGCAGAGCATTCCACCCTATAGACCCCAAGATCATTGCTGCAGGGCCTAAGTTTAGAATGGGGTGCCCAGCCAGGTTACAGGTGCAAGTGGCTGGTGCCTGGTCAGCTTATGATGATCCTGATGCTGCACTTGCTGGTTTAAAGTTGGCCCTGCCTGATCTTTTCAGGGATACATGAGATACCCCGTGTTTTCTGAATGGGAGAGATCTGGACTGAAGAGATGAGGCTGCTTTTCGAATCACATGTTGGGGATGAGTGAGAATAATCGCCCGAGTCTGTGAAAGCCCAATTTCGAGGGCTGAAGGGGCATAATCTTTTATATTTACTTAACTCTTTTTGACTTTCTCACATCCTAATTATGTGTGGGACAGATGTTTCCTTTAGGAGACTGTTTAATTTGAATGTCTGTTGATTAAGGGAAGGGTATTTTTTGTAAGGGGTCTGTTTGGCACCTACCTGTAAGCATAGGAGGGGGATTGTTAATGTTAATGTTTCTGGCTCATACCCCACAGGTTATTTACTCAATTTATATGGGTGACTGACTTGGGATTGTGCTGGATTTTCTTTTCAAGGTATGTAATGTTGCGCTTTTGCTCCTGTACCACCAGAGGAAACTCCAGACATATAATTAGCTGGCTAGTGCTGTTTTATAGTCCAAGATGCGATTTTTCTCGCACAATCTTTTTATTGCTGGCCTGGGCTTGGCGAGAACTTCTCTCACTGGGCAATCAAGTCCTGTTGCGGGCATGGCCTCTACGGTAGACTTGTTTCATCCTGTAAGGCCTGCCATTAGTAGTATTTAGGGAACTGAGCCTACTTGGCAAGAAAAGTGTGCTCTTTTGGCTATTCCAGTACATTTTCTGTGCTCATTCCTTAAAGTACAGTGCCACTCCCACTGGCTATGAGGAGCTGGTTAATAAGTGATTTCTGATGGAAAGTAGTTTTCCTTTACAGCTTACTTATTATCTACTCATTTGTCATATGGGGGCTCTCAGAATTTGTCTGGGTTTGTGGGGGTAATGTTGGGGGCTGGGGTAGAGGAAAAGAAGCAGTATTTTGTTGAACATTGTTTGTGACAGTTGGGGGTTGGGGCGGGGTTAATATTAGATTTACCATCTTACCAATGTTATGTAATGTTTGGGTGTTCTATGGGGGGTGGGATTGTGGTAGATTAGGTTGGGATGGGAGGGTCTGAGGTTGGGAGGGTGGTACAGCAGTATTTAAAGAATATCGGTTTCTGGACTATAGTTGTAGTAAAATCCGGATGTCAGTTATGTGTTTACTTTTACCAACTTAGATGGTTAGGAATATCAATCTGGCTACTTGGAATGTGAATGGGGTAAGGAAAAAACCTAAGCAATATCAGATGCGTAAACACCTGAGCTTGTTGCGTGCCCAGATAATGTTTTTGCAAGAATCTCATTTGCTAGATTCTGAAGCATTACAACTCAGGAGGCAACAGGTTGGACAGGTGTTTAATGCCTCGGGGTCAACTAATAGCTGTGGGGTCATGCTACTTGTTTACAGAGATGTCCCCTTCATTCCCACTCAGGTTTTCAAAGACCCAGAGGGTAGGTACGTCCTGGTTCAGGGCACTCTTTGGGCCATGCCACTTTTGCTCTGTAGTATCTATGGGCCAAATATGGATGACCATACCTTTTTTATGAAGTTGATCACCATTATTCTTCCTATGCTTCCTATTGCAATAGTTATGGGTGGAGACTTTAATCTGGTCTCGGACCCTAATATGGACAGGTCTGGTGATGGGTCAAGAGGATTGTCTCCTGGGCAAAGGGCCTTTAGGGACTTGTTAGATCAGTGTGGACTGTGTGAAGTGTGGTGAGTTCTGCACCCCAATTCTAGGGAGTATACTTTTAGTTCGCCAGTACACAGATCACAGTCTCGCATTGACTACCTATTAATTTCCCAGGTGCTCTTGCCAGGGGTGCTGTCTGCCTCGATTCAGCCTGGTCCCATATCCAATCATTCCCTGGTGATATGCAACTTGGCTTTTCTTAACATTCCTAAGAAGGAGACCTGGTGAAAATTAAACCAGCAATTACTAAAAGATGATAGGTATTGCATCCTTGTGAAAGAGCAGATTGATTTCTTTTTTTCTACTAACCCAATAGAAAGCACTGCACTGGATATTTTATGGGGTGCTTTTAAGGCCTATATGAGGGGAATTCTCATTAGTTTAGCTACAAAGACAAAGAGGGCTCATGAGGTGGAACTACTATCTCTATTGTCTCAAATACGGTTACTAGAAACTAACTTATCCCCTAGCACTCATAAGGAGGACAGGAAGAAACTTTTAGTAGCTAAAGACAGATATTTAGAATTGTTAAGGGAAAAGGCAGAGTCAGCCATTATCCATACTAAAGCAAGTTTCACTGACCAAGGAGAAAAAGCAGGGCGAATGCTTGTTTTAGGCCTAAAGCAGCAAGAGTCTGCAAGATTCATTCCTCCAGTCAGGGCGCAGGCCAACGGGTCCCTGAGGGTATCCCCATCAGAGGTAGTACAGCAGTTCACCATGTATTGCAAACAACTATATAGGGACATGGATAGCCCTCCTCCCTTGGAGAAGTTGGAAGCATACCTTAGGGATTCTCACCTTCCTTCCCTGGCGAGTTCTCAAAGGAATTTTTTATCCTCCCCATCATCCCAGGAGGAAATCTCAGAGGTCGTAAAGGCCTTACCCTCAGATAAAGTCCCAGGGCTGGATGGGTTTTCCTCTATATTCTATAAAGTTTTTAGAGAACAGTTACTGCCTGTGCTTCACTGGCTGTGCCTCCACATTCTCTCTGGGGTAGCTGTAGATGGCCATTTGTTCGAAGCTCTGATAGACCTTTTACCCAAGCCAGACAAAGACCCTGAATTGGATCAGAGTTACAGGCCAATATTGCTGTTGAATCAGGATATACAAATTATTTCAAAGATATTGGCCAACAGGCTAACTCTGGTCCTCCTGGATCTTATTGGCACGTCACAGGTAGGGTTCATGAGGGGGTGTTCATCCTCAGACCACTTGCGCACTCTTTCACATGTCTTCTTGGAGTCCAGGAATGCTACCTTTCCTGCTGGGTTGGTCTCCCTGGACACCGAGAAGGCATTTGACCTGGTGAACTGGAATTTTCTATTCCAGGTTCTCAGAGCATTCAAGTTTCCCTCCATGTTCATATTCTGGATCCGGACGCTATACCAGACCCCTTCTGCTAAGATCTCAGGTAATGGTGCGTTTTCCAAACCTTTTCTCTTATATTCAGGTACTAGACAGGGCTGTCCCCTTCCCACTTATTATTTAATCTATACTTGGAGCCCCTTATTCAAAATATTCTTAATAATACCAGAATACAAGGTATACTGATTGGGAGCAACGTGGTGAAGATTACAGCACATGCTGACAATCTTCTCCTTCATTTGGCCCATCCAGTAACATCCATTCCGGTTATGTTAGGAGAGATTGCCAAGTTTAGCTTCTTCTCAAATTATAAATTGAATGCAAATAAGTCATCCTTTTTTCCCCTCAACCATAAGGTCTTTAAGACAGATATTATCCCTTTTGGATTGTGTTGGTCAGCCCGTGTTCTCAAATACCTAGGTATTAAATTAACACACAATCCTTCCCTATGGCTTAAAGAAAATTTAGAGCCCCTTTCCCAGTTGATTGTGCAGGACCTAGAGAGATGGTCTAAACTTCTGATCTCATTATGGGGCCACATTAGAATACTTAAGATGAATGTATTTCCCCGACTTTTTTATCCCCTTTCGCACCTCAACTCATTTGTTCCTTTATCCTGGTTTCAGAAAATGCATAAAATCTTTATCAACTTCATTTGGTCTAATAAATGCCCTCGATTGGCATACTATAAGTTGTCTGCCACAAAAACTGATGGGGGATTGCGGATTGCTCACCTGGCAATCTATCACTGGACTAGCCATCTTGCTAAATACCTGAAATGGGTAAGGCCGGGTCCCAAGAATTTGAGACCGGTCTGGCTTAACATTGAATTAGACTTTATCCAGACTATGAACATGGACCCCTCCACCATGCTTTATGTTAAGCTGTCTCTTCTGCAGGATGCTAGTAAATGCCCCGCCCTTATGACATCATTAAAAGTGCATGCACAGCTTTGTTCCTTTTTGGGATATACTCACTGTTTAGACCTGTTTCAGTCCATCCAGAATTCCCCGGCCTTTACCATAAATAAACAAAGGATTCCCCATAGGTGGTTGCCCCAACTAGGAGAGGGGATAGTATCCTCATTTCTGGATGATACAGGGGCATGGCTCCCGGTTACTGAAATTACCCAAAAACTTGATATCCCAGTCTCTCAGCAATTCAGCGTTTTCCAACTAAAGCATCTGCTTACCACTGCCTTTGGTAGCACCCTTCCCCACCCAATGGCTTTTGCATTGACACCTGAGCTTTCCTCCCTACTTGGATCCTCAGGTGTCATTTCAAAAATATATCAAGTTTTGTGCCACTGGCGGTTTGGGGGTCCCTATGGTCCCACTAGGTTTTGGGAATAATGTTTTCCCCAGTACACTACTTGCTCACCCCCCACAGCTAGTAATGGAACCAGTGAACCAGAGGAGTGGCTATCTCTGCAAAGCAGTGTGCAAAAGTTAGAGATTAGTGTCCAAAAGGTGGATAAGCAGAAAAGGGGCAAAATTCAGCAGAAGGGCAGACAGCAAGGAGAACCAGGGATAAATGACAACCAAGGAAGGGGCTGGAGTAGAATAGTGAAGCAGTCTAGGGAGGTCAAATCATGGAAAGCCATGTGTGCAAATGCCAGGAGCCTTAGCAACAAGATGGAAGATCTGGAGGCTGTCATGGTACAGTCAGACCTGGACATTGTGGCCATCACTGAAACCTGGTGTAATGATAACCATAACTGGGAGATGGCCATACCTGGCTACAACATATTCAGAAGAGACAGAGCAGGCAGGAAGGGAGGAGGAGTGGCACTGTATGTGAAAAATGACATAAGGGCCACACAGATCCAGGAGGAACAAATGGGGAGAGATACTGTGGGTTAAGCTGGAAAGGAAAATGGGGCCAGCTATCCACACAGGTGTGGTCTATAGACCACCAGCCCAGGAGGAAGAAACAGATAGAGTTGATGCTAGCCATCCAAAGGATGGCAGACAAGGGTGAGGTAGTACTGGTTGGAGACTTCAATATACCAGACGTGGACTGGAGCATCCCAGCAGCAGCATCAACTAGAGCAGATTTATCCTGGACTCCTTCAGGGTGCCTTCCTCAAGCAACTGGTCATGGAACCAACTCGGCAGAAGGCAATACTGGACCTTGTGCTCACAAACAGGGACAGTGTGATGGGGGTAACAGTGGGGAGCACCTGGGTAACAGTGACCACCAGTCATTGTGGTTTGAAATCACAGAAAGAGCAGAACCAAACCACACAAAAACACGATCCTGGATTTTAGGGGGCAGACTTTGGGAAAATGGGAGATGCTTGAAAGAGGCATTAAGGGAATGGGACAGGAATCAGGGATTGAGGAACAGTGGGCAGTATTTAAAATGGGGATTATAAGAACAACAGAATTATGCATTAAGCAGGTTAGCAAGAGGAAAAGAAAGAGGAGACCATTATGGTTTTCAAAGAGGTAGCAAAGAAAGTGAAAGCCAAAAAGATTGCATTCAGGCAATACAAAAGACACAGGCAGAAGGGATAGGGAGAAGTACCAGGAGAAACAAAGGGAGGCAGGGAAGTCAGTAAGGAAGCCAAAGCTCAGACAGAAGAACACATTGCAAAATCAGTGGTTAAAGGGGACAAAACCTTTTACAGGTACATAAGTGAAAAAAAGAAGGACAAAGGGAGGGATAGTGAGACTGAAGGGGGAGGATGGGAGCCACGTGGAGGATGACAACAGTAAAGCTGACATATTGAACAGGTATTTCTGCTCAGTCTTTACTAAGGAAGAGGGGGTAATGGGTCTGAAGGGAGCAAAGGGGTGAGAATGGTGCAAATGGACACAAGTCCCTTTACACGAGAAAGGGTCCTGAAGGAACTGGAAGTAATAAGAGCTGATAAAGCAATGGGGCCAGATGGGTGCACCCCAGGGTCCTAAAGAACTAAGAGAGGTGGTGGCTGAACCTCTGGCTATCCTGTTCAGCCAATCACTGGAAACAGGGAGGTACCCAAAGACTGGAGGACAGCAGATGTAGTCCCCTTATACAAAAGTGGGAACAAAGAGGAAGCAGGAACTACAGACCAGTCAGCCTCACCTCGGTAGTGGGAAAGATCATGGAAGCACTACTGAAGGAGAGATTGGTGGAACATCTGGTTGTCAATGGACTACAGGACCCAAGGCAGCATGGTTTCACCAGGGGAGGTCATGTCAGACCAACCTCATTGAATTTTTGACTGGGTGACTAGGGAGGTGGATCAGGGAGGCAGTGGACATGGCCTATCTGGACTTCAGCAAGGCCTTTGACACTGTGCCAATAGAAGACTATTACACAAACTGGGGAATATGGGTGTGGGCAGGACAGTAGTGTGGTGGGTAGGTAACTGGCTGGGTGGCAGGACACAGAGGGTGGTGGTAAATGGCTGTCACTCCACAGAGGGAAGAGTGACCAGTGGGTACCACAGGGATCAGTGCTGGGACCGGTCCTATTCAACATCTTCATCAGTGACATTGCACAGGATATAGAAGGCAGAATTTCACTGTTCGCTGATGACACAAAGCTCTGTAATAGAGTAGACACACCAGAGGGTGTAGACAGAATGAGAAGGACCGCAGAAACTTGAAGAATGGTCAAGGGTTTGGCAGTTGAAATTCAATGCAAAGAAGTGCAAGATAATGCATAGAGGCACAAAAACCCTGGCACAATATATCAGTTGGGGGTGAGGATATAGCATGCACCAAGCAGGAAAGGGATCTTGGGGTTGTCATCTCTGATGACCTCAAGGTAGGGAAACAGTGTGACAAGGCATCAGGTAAAGCAAATAGGATGCTGGGATGTATAGGCAGGGGCATCACCAGCAGGAAAAGGGAGGTCATAATTCCACTATACAAGACACTAGTGAGGCCCCACCTGGAGTACAGTGTACAGTTCTGGAGACCATACCTACGTAAGGACATAGACAGGGTAGAGAAGGTTCAGAGGAGGGCAACAAAGATGGTGCATGGGTTGCATCACAAGTCCTATGAAGACAGGTTGAAGGAACTGAACATGTACTCCCTGGAGGAGAGGAGGGAGAGAGGGGATATGATAGAGACATACAAGTATCTTACAGGGAGGAACAGGGTGCAGGAAAACACTATTTTTAAGCGAAAAAGATGTTTCAGGACTAGAGGGCATGGGATGAAGTTGGAGGGAGGACGATTCAGAGGAAACATGAGAAAGAATTTCTTCACAGAACGGGTGGTGGACAAGTGGAACACCCTGCCAGAGGAAGTGGTGGGGGCTGAAACAATCACGGGATTTAAGAATGCATGGGATAGACATAAAGGAATTCTAGAGGTCACAGGTAAGGGGAAATAGACTTCTAGGAAAACAAACTGAACTTACAAGCTCAAATGGGCAGACTAGGTGGGCCATAGGCCCTTATCTGCCGACACTGTCTATGTATCTATGTATCTATGTATCTATGTACCTTCAATTGGCTGGCTCTTTGGATGTTTTGTCATAAATATGTGTCTCAAGACAGACTACATCTTATGCAATATCACATTTTTCACAACATGTATTACACTCCAGTTAAGTTGGCGAAATGGGGCCTTCTCAAAACAGAGAGGTGCACTAGATGTTCCCAGGAAGATGGTATGCTTTTCCATATATTCTGGTCATGTCCAGGATAGTTCTACTGTGGGATTTAATTAAAGCTAACCTAGACCCCTTATTGGGATTGCAGGATTGCTTCACACCTGACATTTGCCTCCTGGGAGACTTGTCTTCCATCAAGATCAAAGCCTGGAGATTTCACATATCTATGATTGCACTTTCTGTCAAAAAAATTATTCTCAGGCATTGGAAAGATGGGATTTGCCCAACTTACCAGGAATGGCTACATGAAATTCTTGCGAACCTTCACAGGGAAAGCTATAGCAAGCCTCCGCAACAGGTTACAAGGGTACAAGCGTATCTGGGATCCCCTTTACACCTTAATCATGACTGATATGGTTTAATGTGTAGCAGGTATTCTGCTATCTTAGTATATGTAAAGTTACAGTGACAGGATACTTAACTACAGCATCCGAGTGAGCTGCTGTACTGGCGGGGGAAGAGGGGAAGGGGTTTGGGGGCAGAGTTGGCAAAGTATTACAAGCAGATTGTATATGTCAGAAGTAATACCTCCTGTATTGTGGAAACATCTGTTAATAAAGTTTGAATTAAAAAAAAGAAAAAACTGTCAATTCTGCTTTTTTGTTTTGATACTACTCAATATGTATCAATAATATTTGAAACTGATTGTTGAGTATATTTTTGATACATATTTTTAGTTGGTTGCACAGCAAAAAAATAGGAAACACATACAGTGGCATTTTCAAACAACCATATCAGTTTTTCAGATGTAGTCACGTATAATCTGCCTAAATAGTTAGACTACCTAGAAGGTGGTCTAATTTCTGAATTCCGTTACCACAACTTGCACCCTGAAAATGATGCATGTGTCAAAAGTTTGACGCATGAGTAATTTTTTTCATAAATTGTGTAAACTGTTACAAATACATCAGATTGTTTGAAAATAAACTGCTAGCATCCCAGTGCATTTGCTGTAATGCAGCAGGCATCCAAAATATGGACACAAGTGCTGCATTCATACTTTGAATATCCCCTCCATAGTGTTACTACTACATTTTTGTATTTATAGACTTTGTCAATACTTTTTTTTTTGTATTGGTACATAAAATTACATGACAATTTTAAATATACTATATGTCTTTTTTTTTTACTTTTTCTGAATGTTGGTATCACTGCACATTTTTTAATTAGAAACTGTAGTTTTCAACTTAATTTCCATTCATCCTATGCCCTTCATTGTGTTGCAAACATTTAATCTCACCTCTAGCAATCCATTCTCTGATGATATTGTTCTAATTTGTTTGTTACATGTCTATACCTGTTGCTATATTATGTGAAATTAAAAATGTTAGTGAACCTCTTTAGGTTTTATCTTATATCAATATATAAACTTAGCTGACACCTACATTTTAGTAAAAAACAGAATGTTTCCCAAGTTGTCCCATTTTATAGAAATTATCTTTTGAAAGGTTGATCTTTGGAACATTTGGGGATAGAAATCAGTTGTTTTTTTTAAATGAAGTTTTGGAGTCCAATCATTAAGAATTAGCTCTGTCAGTACTGTTTTTATGAGTTTATACTGTTCAGTACAGTATATAGCAACATTATTTGAAACTGCTTTTTAGAAATATTTTTGATACATTTTATAGTTGCTACACAGGAAGAAAATGGTACATAGGACAGGATTTTCAAATGGCTTAGATCACCACAAGCCCTGGGTTCCCAGACAATATGGTGCATGGGACTTGCAGCAATCTTACAGTATTTTCTATATCATGCAGCAATTTTTGCAAATTAGACCAGCTTTTCCTGGTCTAACTTGCAGCAATCCTGGGGGTCTTTTTATGGAGCTCATGCCAGATATTTGGTGCAAGCTGCCATAAGTCATGAAAACTGTCACAACTGTGCCTGAGATTGTAAAATCAGGCACAGTTGTGGTGATGGGGTTTGGCACACTGCCAGAACCTGAATATTGTTGTGCAGGGCTTAGCACAAGCCATGAACCACACTTTGAGAAACTGGCCCACGATATCGATACTATATTTGTGTCTTTATAGACAGTATCAATACCATGTTTTGCATCAGTACATACAATTAGATTATAATTTAAAAGGTGGCCCGGTGGCACAGAGGGTTGATGTGCTAGATGCCACACCTCATGTCATGCCAGCGACCAGGGTTTGGGAATGAGCATGGGCCACCAGAGATTGTCAGGGAAGGAGAAGGCTTGAGCATCTGTGGGCCTGCTGTCCTTCTCCAGGGATGGGGTATGCTAGTGTTTGGTGCTTAACTGGCCCCTAGTAGTGGCTAGGAGGCAGTGCACCAATTCTTCATAAAATAGGGGTGAAGATGGGGCAAGACATCTGGAGGAACACGTGCAGATGCATGCATGCTTCCTTCACTGGTGTCATTGTATGCCTCATCTCTGGGGATAAATGGAGGAGAAAGAGCATTGCCACAGAGGATGATGGAGGGTGCCTCACAGGCCCCAATCCAGGCTAGCCACAGTGTTAGCTTCTCTGGATCAGGTCTCCATGAGGGGGTTGGGAAACCCTGCTGGCCCCACCGGGGGATAAGCCCTGGGTGTGGAGGTCAGTGCCAGCTGGTGGATGCTGGGGGATGGGGCTGGGGGCTCCCTCCAGAGAGGACCATGGCAACAGGTGTAGAAACAGAGTCCAAAAAAAAAAAGATTACAATTTAAAAAAAAATATTACTTTTTCTGAATTACTACCCATTATTTATTTAGAAACTCTATAATCCACAACATAATTTTCATTTATCTTGTGCTCTTAAAATTGTTGCAACATTTTATTTTTTTCCTCTAACAATCCCTGCTCTTCTTAGCATTCTCATTCTTTACCAGCAAAAGCATCAGAAGAATATAATATTAGTTAAGCTAATGGAGAAGATAATTAATGTTACAAATAAAACTATACTTTGGTATTCAGACATAGGCTGCTGCAGGCCCCTGCCCCTGTCAGCCAGGTTCCTCAGAGATCTCCTGGTGAAGAAATTATACTATGCAACCAAACAGGGCAGAAAACAAAAAAGCAACTGTACTCATGTTTAATGGAGTCCTAGAAAATCCCACTCCGAAAGTTACAAAGGCATGGGAGACAGACCTACTGTAGGTGGCTGCACATTCACAGAGGGTGACTGTCTCAGAGTAACTAAACACTTTTCATTATACTCTGTCAATATCAAGCTCTACCAAGTGCACTATAACTTTTAGGATTGGTTGAATGAACTGACCCACTAAGAATCAGCCCCCCTAGATCCAATGCAGCCAATCGGACCTGGATGAACAACGACATAGAGTCTAATTATAGCAAGTTTAGGTCCACTGTGTTGCTCCATTTTAAATGCTGGAATAAAAAAAATAATTATTGTAAGTTAATGTCAATGGAGACTGTGTAGTCTGCTTTGCTGCACTACAACAGTATGAACTAGAATGCTATGTGACACAGGCATAAGCCTGGTATTGGGATTGATTCAGATTCAGATATCTTGAAATGTACAAAATTCATATGTAATTACAAGATTTAAGTACAATTGAATATAATAATGCAAAAAAGATATTGAAAATTACAATATTGTATCACTTCTTAATAAACAGGCAAGACACTACAATCTGTAAAAACCTGCAATACCATCCATTGCCTTTTCATCAGCCAACAACAGCAAATGTGCAACTTTAGCATTATTATCATTAAAGTGTTTTTTATACAGTGGTGGAAAAATCCAAGATTCATGTTCTTTCTGAAAAGCTGGGCAATACAAAATAAAAGTGTGTACCATTGTAAGTTGTTCCTTTTTACACATACATTCAGTAACAATATTTTTAGACAGAGTACTGCTCACAATATTTGGCAGATACCCCCAGATAGTTCCTAATCTCACCAAACATAACATATTCCTACGGGACTTATCTTTTCCAAAAAAAGTAAGTACTGTTCAGCTACTGGCACTGATTTAGGAATACTATACACTTTCTTTTTATCTATCTAATTTACTCTCTCAAAATCTTTTTGTGTAAAACAATCATTAAATCTTTGTATACCTTCAGAGGCAAAAGCTGATGAGCTTAAACAGGCTTTATCTAGCCACATATTGCATAACACAAACTTTTTAGATACATTTTTAATTATGTAAACCAGTTTATTAACCTATTTCTCTGAACAGTATGATTGTACAACATATTGTATCACCAAATCTTGGGTAATCTATCATCCATCAATTGTATCCTTTTCATAGAAGTATTGCCACATAGTAACTTTAGCTTTCAGGGCTAGTGCCCCTGTTTCTAGCCTTAAAAGTGACATAGGTGTATATTTCAGAGGTCCCCTTACAGTTCTTAAGTAAATTTGTTTTGTAAGAGCTCTAATTTGCATATTTTCAATATCAAACCCCAGATGTCAGTTCCATACAAAATGTGACCTATTATTTTTGCATCAAATGCTCTTTTTAGAGCTTCAAAGGAATTATTAGTAAAGTTATTTGCAAATCTAAAAATGGTTAAATAAGACTGCTGACCATTCACTTTAATACAGTCCAGATGATAATACACAACCCTGCTTCACCCCATGTTAAACACTGATATAGTCTCCATCTCTAATGAACATTTACTTTTGAGACTGTATTTGTATGCAGCATCTGTAGTATCAACAAATGAGTATCAATGTGAAGACTTTTCAACAGTGCACTCATATTAACTGAGGTAAAGACTGACTTAATATCAACAAAACATACATAAATATTCCCTTTTGGTGGTTACATAGGTATCAAGAATGTCATGTAATTTAATGTAAGAAAAGATCTATGCTGCTATGGGATTTTCTAAATGCACATTGGAATTGGGAAACCAAAATATTGCTATAGACCCATTCTTTGAGTCCGAGCAAAATTATTCTTGAATATATTTTTTGAACAATTGGAAGAAGAGTTATTGGCCTGTAACAATGTGGATAATTTCTAGACCCCTTATTAAATAAGGGGCAATCATGCTGCAGTTCAAAGTAGGCGGTACCATTATTATTTATTGTTGTAAAAACTTGGTCAAACAGCTTACACCAAAATTCTACATTATAATTGTATAGCTCAGTGGAAAGAGCATTGATGCCTGCAGCTTTATTAAAATGTTATGGCACAATCACATATTTAACTTCAACAGGGGAGATAGGATCCCATTGAGGGATGTTACATAAGTTTGATCTAGCAATTCCATGGTTAATGTTATCTTCACAATCGTGTTCTGAAAATTATACATTTTTTAAAATGAGTTACCCAATTATTGGCTGTTTTTAGCTGCAGTGATATTGTATTTTCTGTTATTTTCTGATGTACCAAATGCCACCAGTGACTGGAAAACTTGCATGTTTTTCACCCTAATAGCATGTTGCAACTCTCACCAAAGTAAATTTTTATAGTTAATCTGTTAATATGAGAGACACAGTTTGCCTGCGAGTCATTGAAAGCACTCTGTGGATTTGCCTTAAGGATGAGAAATAATGTGCATTACTTACCTTTACAGAAATAATTATATGAAATGTTTTCATGCTGCACACATAAAACTACGTAACTGATATGCGTGCTGCAAGTATGATTTAAATGTTAAATTGGAACTGATTGCATGCATATGGCATGCATGCAGCAAGCAAGTGTGGAAACCATGATTTTTACGTTAAATTGGAAAAGACTGCATGCATGTGGCATGCATGCAAAAAGCAAGTGGTCACTGATAACTGCAGACATAAAAATTAAGTGACTTGTTCAGGATCACACCATACACAAGTGGGAGTTGATGAGATTCAAACCCAGGTCTTCATGCCTCCAAGTTTCCTGGCTTGCAGTTTGATGCCTTTAACCACTAAGCCATACTGTCTGCACAAATATGGCTCACTTGTACTTCAATACATGCTGTATCTGACTACATCTGCATGCATGTGGCATGCTCATAGCCACTGTTATGCTTTTCAGTTTTCATTTTCTTCTCTTATTCATCTCAGTTTCACAGTTGAACTGTAGCATACATACCAATTTAAACACAAGTGGTTTTTCCCACCCCAATACACAAACTTACCCACAAAACCATTTAACTACCTCTGTCTGGCCTGTACTCCTACTATTTTTCACCATAGTTTTGAATGCTTCCAAGTATCCAGACTTTAAAGTGCAAACACAAAAGTAGCAGTAACTTGACACACCCACATGGCCAGTGACTTCCCCCCATGCACACACGCATACTATAGTGGACATGTCCATGCTGCTACAGACAACCCACCAAGTATAGATATAAATAAAAAAGTCTCTTACTTGAGTACTAGGGAGCCAGAGGCAGGAGTCTTAAAGAGATGTTGTCCATAGATCAGAGTGCTGGGGCATATCCCCTTGAAATGAATGGAGTTATTTTTTATTACTATTTTATACATTATGATGGTGAGTTACAGAATAATGAAGGCCACTCTTCTACTAACAAGGCCCTTGTTAGTCGAGTGGTAGCCTTCATTAATCTCCAACTCTCCATCAATAATGTATAAAATAGTAATAAAAAAATACCCCCATATATTTCAATGGTGCACATCCCCTACAGCCTCCTTTGCCATTTGTCATAATGTGCCTGAGTGTGAGGATGTGGAGGTCAGATTCACTGGGGGGGCATAAGCCTGACTATAGTGGGGCTCCAATAGTCTGTGCATACCATACCGTTTAACTGTCTGTGAATGCAAGAGGCAGCTCTAGAATGTCTGTAACATCTCTAATAGGTGTAGCTTATTTGTTTTGAGTGAAAAGTGATATGCAAATCAAGAAAAATTCAGATGTATAATATTCATCTGTATATACCCTGGAGCAGTGCATCAGATTTGGGCTTAAACCCACACAGATATTAACCATTTTTTTTC
Organism: Neoceratodus forsteri; assembly: GCA_016271365.2. NCBI lineage: Eukaryota > Metazoa > Chordata > Ceratodontiformes > Ceratodontidae > Neoceratodus > Neoceratodus forsteri. Next base: position 84,139,093 of record CM057459.1, read on the forward strand.
CTGGCTGAAGTTATCCCCCCTCCCCAAAAAAGCTTTGTCCCAATTTTATCCCTGACTCCATTCCATTCAGTACCCATTCTCTATGGGTCCTGAAACCACCCAAAGGTGAAGAAACATGAAAAACAAATCAATATTTCAGTCCTTCCTCCTTCCCCAAGTCCCTGTAAAAAATATTATTTACTTTTACTTACCCAGCCATGTGACCAGAACCTGCAGCCTGGCACAGTGTGTCACTAGCCCAGTTTTCAGTCTGCATCCCCTCTCTCCTTCCACCAGAAGCTGGATGCTAGAACCGACCATCACAGGTCCCCAACATGGGTCATGACCAAGTCACCTTATCAACCGAACCCACCCAACCTGGGTTGCTTGCTTCTTGCTTGGTTGCTGCTGTGGCTGCTGCTGTACTGCACTGACCAAGGCCAATGAAGGCCACCCACACTGCTGTCACCACTGCTGCTAAGCCAAGCTTGCTGCCGTGGGGGTCTGTGCTGCTTTTTTTTTTTTTGCATGGTAAGACTAATAGAGTAAGTAAGTAGCCTAATCTTGAGTTAGCTTCTAGCTCACCTTCTACCCCTTCAGCCACCAGGAGAGATGGAGACTCACTAAGAGTAGACCCACAAAAATATACTGCCACAGCATTGCTATTGAGAGTTCAGTGTTCACCGACTCCTCTAGGCTGCAGTCTGTCTACTCTGTGGTGGGCAGGGCAGTGTCACACTAGCAAGATTCATCCACTGTTTCTTGGCTGGAGCTCATCCACATCACATGTGATTGTGCTGCTGCTAATAGGTGGAGACAGTGGACAACACAATACAGACACAGTCGAGTCTGGAGAGTACTTGCAGCATGAGCACACACAGGCCAGGTGGGCACTTATTGTGCACAAGATTAAATCCAAATTTAATGCCATTATTGCCACATCATAAGAGCAATCTAGGCACAAATATGGGGAGGAGGCAACTGCCTCTGTCCTAACTGAATGGCACCACTGCTTAATGGTAGAATTTTATTCTCAGGTGCTAATGCAATGGTTTCCACTGTGTTCTGAGGTACTGTATCTCCATGTTTCACGATGTGTCCTGATAATCATGCTGGTTAGTGTCCCTCACTGTCCCTCATTTTTAGTGTCCATGTCCCTCGTTTCAGTGACAAAATGTGAGGTATGGTGCATGCTTCCAAGACCCTATGCAGCACAAAGAGTGCTGAGCATGACCATAGTGTATATGTTCAAAACAGAATGACAAAGAGAAGTAAGTGAGATGAAACAGTCATGGAGAAACACATCTGTAGCACTAAATATGCATAAGGGATTTGCATGGTCCAAAACAAAAATGATAGGCTTCACAACACAGAGGCCCCTCTTCATACATCTGGAATGGTGTATGTTGACTGGCTATATCCTAGGCATTTATTGCAGTAAGCAAACAATACATTACAAATTAATGGCAATTTAATGACAAAAATCAAAATCCATTTAACAACTTGCAAAAGCATCAGAATTAATAAATGTACCTAATTTTTATGGGAATCTAAATAAAAATGTATTTTAATGACTCTAATTGCTAGCAGTAGTATACAAAAAAGAAACTGATGTGTTTTTTCAGATAAGATTTGTACCAGTTTAGCTGTTGCACACATGGCAAGCATGCAGCATGTGAACCTGGTGTGACGTTTAAATGATGTTCACACCAGCTTATCTGAAGCACTCATGTCAAGCATGCAATACACCAACCTGATGTAAGTTTTAGAAAATGTTCACACCAGAGTACCTGCTGCTCACATGTCAAGCTAGCAACATGTGAACCTGATTTGCTTTATAGACCTGGTTCACTTAGGATCACTTTGTGTATGTGAACTACATGCAAACATTGCACAATTAAGCATGTGGCATGCACTTTGCATTTACACAGCACACCTGTATTTCTGTAAGGGTAGTGACACTCTCTGGAGTCCTAGGTGATTCAAGTTCTGAGTTCATGTTGTCTGTTTATATCTCTTATAACAAATATCCCCATATCAGATATGATGTAGCCACATAAGAAATTAAAGATGTGGATTTTATTATTTGGTCTGTATTCTATCTGTTTAGATACTTGCAGCCAGTTTAACCATCTTTTAATGAGACATGACTGAAACATAATGCATTAATCTGATAATGTTTTGATGATTTAGAGGGAGATTATTAGCAATCTTAGAGGTACATGAGTTTTCCATCTTATCCTAAAAGTGTTTTATTATATCTGTGTATGGTTATTTATTATAGGTTGCGTGTTGAGCACTTGCACTTTCAATGCACTTGTATTCACTTTGTACTGTGCCTTTATGAATTTGCAGATACAAGGGTAATGTGCTATATGTCCACCAGCCTTTGAGAAAGCACACATGCATGAAATGGCCAGGGGGTAAGTCATGGGGGTGGTCCAGTCCATGTCTTATGTGCTATGAATAGTGACTTTACTGATCTGAATGGACTGTCTGCAGATCTTATTTACAAGCAAGAAGCACATGGTTTTGCATGATTTTTCACAATAAAGAAGAACAACTGACTTAAACTGCTTCCATTCATGTTTATTTGAACTATATATGAGCAGCTAGTCTAAAGTAGGTGTCAGTCATCCTATCTGTTGGAAACTGTGTGATATTCCTCAAGTTTTGAATAACCATGGCAGACAGGATTGGCATTACCCTAATATTGGCACCCTCCATGCAGGCTTTTCTGTGTTACTATTCTACTTTGAGAAGACTGTGCAGTTATTAGGGTAGTGCCCCCACTGAGTAGTGTGTTTTTTTAAAACACCAAGGATTACCATATCACATACACTACAGTATTTGCTAAGGTTCTGTGTTTATTGTCCATACTTTTTACACTTTGTGGTCAGCCCTAATGAATGCATTAATGTCATTTTTTTGCAATTGATGTCTTTAAATTTAAAAAAAAAGATATCTTACAACTGACAGCTTTACTTTTCTATTTCTTACACCCCAAGATGAGCACTGCATAGTGATTATAGCTATGCCTGTTAGACCTGCAGCTTGCTTTGTGAGTGATTATGCAGGCTACTGAGAACACAGCTGCTTCGGGATGAGTAGTGCACTAGACTTGTAACTTGATTCACTAGTGGATCTTCAACCCTCTCATGAACCAGCTGCATAATCACACACATACACTATGCCAGATCTGTTGTGGACTTAAGAAGTGGTCCTGCAGGCTACTCGCAATGTAGCTGCATTATCACAGGTTCTGCCCCAGACCTGTAGCATGCTCTGCATTTGGTTGTGTAAAACCATCTATAATATTTCTAGTTTTGAGAGTGTCTCAATAAAGCAAAAGGTGTATCTCATGAAAATGGGTTGCGAGTCACAAAAACAGATTTTTGAGTTACAAAAAAGGTCCTGTTTTTTGAGATCAGAAAAGGAAAAAAAAACTTTTCAGGGGCACTAGATAAAGATGCGGCACTCAGAAAAAAAGCTAAATATTTATTTGTTTATTTAAAATTGGTGACCGAGAAAGGCACACTTACCCGAGGCTCATTTCTAGATGTGACCCGCGGGTACAATGTATACACAGTCAACAATGTTTCAATACAATAATATGTGAAAGTTACAAGGAAAAGTTAAAAAAAAGGTTTATGTACAGTATATACAAGGTTTATGTACAGAATATATGAGGTATGTCACTAAACATAAGGCAGGATTCAATGCAAGACCAGCAAAAAATACTGTGACAGGAAGGCAGTGGTTTAGCTTGAGATCAGGAGCATAGTCAACTCAGATCAACAAGACCTGTGGACACAGAGCTGGAGGCTTGTATAGGAAAACACTGAGGAGAAGGGAGGGGGATAAAGGTGAAGGTGGGGGTTAGGAGCATTGGGGGCAAGGAGGGGAGGAGAGGAGTCTGTGGAGTCTTTTGAAGGATGAGGGAGGAGAAGCCAGGTGAAGGTCAGAGGGTAGGTCATACCAGAGTAGAGGAAGATGGTACATGAATGCAGACTAGCCAGTGGTAGAGTGGGGGACGGGGAATGGAGAAGGTCCGTGAGTCCCTGTGGTGGAGAGAGTAAGTTGTGGACTTCACTGGTGCGAGGTGGAATGAGAGATAGGAAGGGCAGGAGCCAAACCAATATTTAGAAATAAGAGAGGCATGGTGGATCAATCTCCTGTGGTAAAGTGGCACCAGGGAGAAGGGAGCATAAAGGAGGCAGTGATGGGTGGGGGGACAGTGGAGAAGCAGCAGAAGGAATTGATTAGGGTGTCAAGTTTGGAGAGAGGTGTCTGGGGCAGCACCATAGACTATGTCAGCATAATCCAGTACTGGCAGAACTGTTTTAAGTACAAGTTACATTGAGTTGGGAGTGGGAGATTGGCTTTGTGGTGGTAAAGGATTATAAGTCTGGGACAGAGTCTGGTGCAGATGGTGTTAATGTGAGTGGAGAAATCGAGGTGACTGAAAAAAAGCAGTATGAATGTATGAAGCAAAAAAGCAAAACAGTGTGCAAAATAAGACAAATAAGCCAAGATGCTAAGTGTGTCTGCTAGAAAAAAACTTTTAATGTGGTTACACAGACAGTAATGTTCCCCGGTGCTTTGAATCTCTGCAGTATCTTCCTTGGGAGGCAGGGAGGTTGCTAGTAACGGATCCCTTTAAAGGGAAAAATTTAACGGCACAAAGGCTTCCATTGGTTATATAGAACAAAAGTCTCAATTGCAGGCTGCAAACAAAATACAATTAAACACCCTTTACGCCACCTCAAATGGTGTGATTGAGTCAGACAACTTCTGTAAGCCCACGTCAGGGAATACCCAACTACATTATGACAGTGCCCATCATGACCACCTTAAATGAGGTATCCCCAAGGGACAATTTTTGCAGCTTCACTGCAATTGTTCTACTAATCAGTCCTACCACAAACATGCCGAGGAACCTTTCTGTAGGATTGTGGACAGGGGTTACTACCAAGATATTCTTGATCAGGCTTGTTCCTTTGCATATCAACAAAACAGGAAACAGCCTATTAACTCTGAAGAAGAGTGACTCCATATCTGATTCCCAGGTTAATTTAGTCCCAGACTTTAATTCTGTGAGTGCTAGTGCTGCTGGTATTCTTAACAAACACTGGCATGTGTTACATGCTGATCCTGATTTTGTGATGTTGTAGAATGAACTCCCAGGGTTGCATATTGCAAGGGACCTAGCTTCTGTGACAAAGTGATCCACAGCCACTTTGTCAACCATGTTGCTCCATGCACTGGACTGCTGCCTCCCCCATTGAGGATGCACCATTGCAGCAATTGTAACATTTGCCATCACACCCCTACAGGCACTGTTCTCCAAGTTGCAATGCAGTGCTGCCACCCCATCAATTGTAAAACCTAATTTATTGTATATGCATTTTGGTGCAATTGCCCCTCTAACTACAGTACATTGGACATATGGTCCACTCCCTGTAAGAACGTGTGCAGGAACATATACATTCCATTGTTGGTGCTAAATGTGATACCCTGGTTGGGGCACACTGGCACCTACAACATGGCTAGAAGAGAGCAGACAGACAAGGAAACTGAAAAGACCAGCAGAAAAGATTGCATTCAGGCAATACAAAAAGACACAGGCAGAAGGGGATAGGGAGAAGTACCAGGAGAAGCAAAGGGAGGCAGGCAGGTCAGTAAGGGAAGCCAAAGCTCAGACAGAAGAACACATTGCAAAATCAGTGGGTAGAGTGGACAAAACCTTTTACAGGTACATAAGTGAAAAAAGAAAGACAAAGGGAGGGATAGTGAGACTGAAGGGGGAGGATGGGGACAGCGTGGAGGATGACAACAGTAAAGTTGACATATTGAACAGGTATTTCTGCTTAGTATTTACTGAGGAAGAGGAGGGTAATGGGTCTGAAGGGAGTACAAGGGGTGAGAATGGTGCAGAAATTGTCACAAGTCCCTTTACATGAGAAAGGGTCCTGAAGGAACTGGAAGTAATTAGAGTTGATAAAGCAATGGGGCCAGATGGGGTGCACCCCAGGGTCCTTAAAGAACTAAGAGAGGTTGTAGCTGAACCTCTGGCTATCCTGTTTAGCCAATCACTGGAAACAGGGGAGGTACCCAAAGACTGGAGGACAGCAGATGTAGTCCCCTTATACAACAGTGGGAACAAAGAGGAAGCAGGGAACTACAGACCAGTCAGCCTCACCTCGGTAGTGGGGAAGATCATGGAAGCACTACTGAAGGAGAGATTGGTGGAACATCTGGTTGTCAATGGACTACAGGACCCAAGGCAGCATGGTTTCACCAGGGGGAGGTCATGTCAGACCAACCTCATTGGAATTTTTGACTGGGTGACTAGGGAGGTGGATCAGGGAGGGCAGTGACATGGCCTATCTGGACTTCAGCAAGGCCTTTGACACTGTGCCACATAGAAGACTACTACACAAACTGGGGAATATGGGTGTGGGCAGAACAGTAGTGTGGTGGATAGGTAACTGGCTGGGTGGCAGGACACAGAGGGTGGTGGTAAATGGCTGTCACTCCACAGAGAGAAAAGTGACCAGTGGGGTACCACAGAGATTAGTGCTGGGACCGGTCCTATTCAACATCTTCATCAGTGACATTGCACAGGACCTAGAAGGCAGAATTTCACTGTTCGCTGATGACACAAAGCTCTGTAACAGAGTAGACACACCAGAAGGTGTAGACAGAATGAGAAGGGACCTGCAGAAACTTGAAGAATGGTCAGGGGTTTGGCAGTTAAAATTCAATGCAAAGAAGTGCAAGATAGTGCATATGGGGCACAAAAACCCCGGCACAATATATCAGTTGGGGGGTGAGGATATAGCATGCACCAAACAGGAACGGGATCTTGGGGTTATCATCTCTGATGACCTCAAGGTAGGGAAACAGTGTGACAAGGCAGCAGGTAAAGCAAATAGGATGCTGGGATGGATAGGCAGGGGCATCACCAGCAGGAAAAGGGAGGTCATAATTCCACCACAAGACACTAGTGAGGCCCACCTGGAGTACAGTGTACAGTTCTGGAGACCATACCTACGTAAGGACATAGACAGGGTAGAGAAGGTTCAGAGGAGGGCAACAAAGATGGTGCATAGATTACATCACAAGTCCTATGAAGACAGGCTGAAGGAACTGAACATGTACTCTCTGGAGGAGAGGAGGGAGAGAGGGGATATGATAGAGACATACAAGTATCTCACAGGGAGGAACAGGGTGCAGGAATACACTATTTTTAAGCAAAAAAGATGTACCAGGACTAAGGGCATGGGATGAAGTTGGAGGGAGGACGATTCAGAACAAACATGAGGAAGAATTTCTTCACAGAACTGGTGGTGGACAAGGGAACACCTGCCAGAGGTAGTGGTGGGGGCTGAAACAATCACAGAATTTAAGAATGCATGGGATAGACATAAAGGAATTTTGGAGGTCAGGGGTAAGGGGCAACAGACTTCTAGGAAAACATAAACTGAACTTACAAGCTCAAATGGGAGACTGGGTGGGCCATAGGCCCTTATCTGCCGACACTGTCTATGTATCTATGTATGTATGTATAAATCTTGGACCTCAAATAGCTTCATAGTCTTGGCGAGGATGCAGGACACAGGGGCTCAGGAAGCAGAATCTGAAGAAAACACAATGGAGGAAACAAGGCAGAATGGAGGAATGGCTACAGAGGGACACAAAGGGAAGCAGAAGAAAAAGAACTGAAAACAAGCACTTATTCTGGGGGACTCTTATGATTAAAGGAGCTGAGTCCAACTTGGATGGATCCACAGTAAAAATCCAATGCCTCCCCTTTGCCTCGGCTGAGAGAGAGAGAGAGACATCCCAAAAATTGAGAGGATAATAGACCAGGCAGATGAAGGAATAAACATCCTTATCCATCTCAGTACCAGTGACCTAGTGAGCCAGACAGTGGAGGAAATCAAGCTAAACTGCAGAAAGCTGGGGGAGTGGCTGGAAGTATGGACAGCCTTGCTAACCTTCTCAGATATCCTTCCAGTATGGGGAAAAGGCATCAACATAAACAGGATTACGGAGGAGGAAATCAAGGATTTCAACAGTTGGTTATGGGAATGGTTCAAGAAGAAGGGTTACCATGCCATAGGTGACTGGGGGAGCTTCTGGGATAGAAGTCCATTCAAGTCAGATGGACTTCATTTAAACAGCCAAGGAACAAGTGCATTAGGGAAGATGTTTGACATTCACCTCAGCTGTTTAAACTAGGCAAAGGAGAGTATGGTGCTAGGAAACCTATCAGCGATAGTTTAGAGGGTGGGAACTTAGTCACTACTCTCCCACAATCAAGACATGCTGAATCACACCACAGGTACAACCAGAATAAGCAGAAAAAGCGTTCAGAATAATGAGAAACACAGGAATTTACCAGATGGAAGAATCAAAAATTTAGTCACAGGCTTGTCGACAGGTGTGTGCCATAGTGCCAGAAGCCCGGGTAGCAACCTTCAGGCACGGATGGCGGAGTCCTGTATGGATCATGTGGCAGTTACAAAGACCTGGGCATCTGACAGCAACAACTGGGATTTTGCAGCCCCTGGGTAAGCGCTCTTTAGGAAAGATAGAAGGGGTGTCAAGGGAGGAGTGGTTGCACTCTATGTTAAGGAAAGGATAAAGACCACATCCTGAGCCTTAGAGAAGGAATGGAATCCCTATAGGTTGAGCTTAGCTCATCCTCAGGAAAGAAAATCCAGGTTGGGGTGGTATATAGACCTCTGAACCAGGATAAAAAGCTTTTGGGGGAAATCAAAGAAATGTCACTAAAAGGAGAACTAGTGGTATCAGAGGACCTTAACATGCCAGATGTGGACTGAGGAATCCCGGTGCTAGATCATCAAGGAGTCAATCGGTGGTAGATGCCTTACAGGATTGCTTTTCACACAGTTAGTCACTGATCATATTGGGCAGAACAACCCCTGGAATGTGGTCCTCAATAACTCATAATAAATTGAGGCTCTCAGAGTTGGGGAGCTGCTGGTGAAAAATGACTACAAATCGGTTTGCTTCAAAATAGCCCTGAAGGATGTCAAATCCCAGTCAAGGGCAGAAGTACTAAATTTCAGAGGGGCAAATTTTGATAAAATGAGGGAACTAGCAAGAGAAAACTAAGATTCCCCAACATTTTGTAGTAGAAGACATTTGGGGAATGATTAAACAAACCCTCACAGAGGCCACAAAGGCATGTACAAGGACAGTGATCAAAAGAAACAGACACAAATGCCCCACATGGTTCATGAGTCAAGTTAGGACAACCATTAGGGTCAAGAGGGAAGCATTCCACAACTTCAAAAGAAAGCTGGGTAACAATCTATGGCAGCAAAACATACTAAAGAATAAGGAAGCTATGTCAGAAGTGAGACAAGCAAAGGCAGCTATGGAACTTCAGATAGCTAAAGGTGTCAGGAAGGGGAACAGCCAGTTTTTCAGATATTTGCAAGAAAAGAGAAAGAAGATTGGAAGGGTAGTTAAAATCAGGGCTGTGGATAGGATAGTGGAAGTGGACAGGCAGAAGGCCACCATTCTAAACAAATACTTCTGTTCAGTGTTCATCAAAGAACACAGTGGCCCAATGGCTGACTGCTGCAGTACAGCACACAGCAGAGGAGTGCCAAAAATGGAAACACCAAATATTACTGCAAGCAGGGTCACAGAGGTGCTTGAGCATTTAAAGACTGACAAATCTCCTGGTCCAGATGGATTACATACAAGGATAATTAAAGAATTAGGGAGTGAGTTAGTAGACCCCTTAGCACACTTGTTTAATCTTTCTCTCCAGATGGGAGTCACACCTAATGAATGGAAAAAGAGCCAATGTGGTGCCTCTGCATAAGGGTGGTAGCAGAGAAGAAGTCGGTAGCTATAGGTTGGTCAGCCTCACATCAGTGCTAGGAAGGCAATGGAGGTCCTGATTAAACAAGACCTAGTAGACTACTTGGATCAGCATAGCCTACAGGACAACAAACAACACGGTTTCATTACAGTCAGGTTGTGCTAGACAAACCTGATTACTTTCTTTGGGGGCTATGAACTAAGTTGGCTGGGGTACATGGAAAATTCGTGTACCCCACCCAAGAACCCTGTGCCCCATGGACAAGTGTGCCCATACTGGCATTCACCAATGCCAACCACCTGTCCATGGCTTCCCCCAGCATGCAGTACTCTGTGGGGTGGCAGGGGGAAGAGTCACGGACCTGGGTGGGCATCCAATGGGATGCCTATCCTGGGCCCAGAAGTGTATCCCTTGCATTGTGATGTATGGGTCTGGGGTTGTGTACGCCACCTAGGCACCTGGACCCACACTGTGGCCATACCCCTGGCCCTCAAGTCCACATAGGTGGGCTTGTGCCACTGCCCATGGACTATACCCTCAACATCCCTGTGCCACTGCAATTGTTCATCCAGGCACTCACCCATTCCTCCTCCTCTGCTCTCTCTGGCTGCCATGTGGGCAGGGGCAGCACAGGGAGCACTGTCCTGGTCCCTCATGGTCAGGTGGGTGGGGACTGTGGGGATGTACATTGGGTTATGGCAGGGTCTACCCTGGTGTACCCTGCTCCACCCTCTGCACCCATGCTGCCAGCACCACACAGTTTAGTGAATACCGCATAGTGCTGGCATGCCCCCGGAATGCCCCCAGCATGGTGCTGTCTGTGGATGTGGGGGATCATTGCAGTGAGTCTGTGCAGTGCCCCTTTAAGCATGCTGCATGGGGAGGTGCAATGGGTGCAGAGTGGCTACATGCCCCAGATACACGTGCATAGCCACTCCGCTCCATTTGTGCATAGGGCCCATTGATCAGGTACCTAGGGAAGTGCATAGTGGCTAGCCAGTGGACCTCCTCTATTTTGACTTCAGCAAAGCCTTTTATTCACTACCACTCAAAAGCATGCTGAAGAAGTTAGAAGATCTGGGCATAGCAACCTGCATCATTAAGTGGGAGGGAAACTGGTTGGATGGAAGGAGGCAAAGGGTTATGGTCAATGGGGAGATGTAAGAGGAGGGAGAAGTGATGAGTGGGGTGCCACAGAGCTCTGTCTTAGGCCCAATCCTGTTTAATGTGTTCATCGGCACATAGGAGTAGGTATCCAGGGCAAGACTGCACTGTTCGCTGATGACACTAAATTAGGGGGAAGGGCAGATACCATAGAAGCAGTGAGAATCGTATAAAATAATTTGAAAAGATTAAAACAATGGTCTAGTAGCTGGCCGCTGAAATTTAATGCCAAGAAATGTAAAGTGGTGCATATTGGCAGGAATAACCCTACAACAACCTATTGGCTAAATGGGGTCAAACTCCGTGACTTAAAAGAGGAAAGGGATCTAGGAATTATTATTAGTCACACCCTTAAACAACCCAGCCATGCAATGCAGCATATAGAAGGGCCAACAAAATTCTGGGATGCATAGAGAGAGGATTTGACAGTAGGCACAGGGAGGTAATACTTCCACTGTACCGATCTATGGTGAGACCCCGTTTGGAATACTGCATATAGTTTTCGAGACCATACCTTAAGAAGGACAGGGAAAGAATAGAGACTGTTCAAAGAAGGGCAACCAAATGATACAGGGGCTTCAGGGGCTGCCATATGAGGGGTGGCTGGAGGTGTTAAGCATGTACTCACTTGAATCTAGGAAAGAAGGGGGTGATATGATAGAAATCTTGATGTACATGAGGGGTTTAAATTCAATACCATATGCTGAGCTATTTACCAAGGCTCCCAACTCAAACACAAGGGGGTATGGATGGAAACTGAGGGGTGGGAATCTCAGTAGGGATCATAGGAAGCATTATTTCTCTGAAAGGATTGTGGAGCCATGGAACAAACTACCTGCAGAGGTGGCAGGAGCTAGCATTCAAAAAGGGTTGGGATAAGGAGTATGCTAGAATTAAATCCACAAGGTAATCTACCAGCTAGGACCAAGGATCACCTAGGATCTGGGAATCCCACCTTTTTATGTTTCTATGGCTTGAACCCTAATACTGAACATGTAATGGGCATTGTTCATATTCCCATCAATTTTAGACGTGGCAGTCACCAATGAAAATTGCTCCGTCTACAAAGCAGACTAATTTTCACTTTCAGGGGTGTCACAGATAAAAGCCAGAATGATAACTGGGACCTAATGCCATTCCTATAGCCATTATTGCCTTCTGTTTCTTTTTTTACCACACTATCTGGTTAACCCCTTTCTCCTTCTCCCCATTTACCAATAATTGTGAACAAACCTTGTGTGTATTTGAATCATACTAATCTATATATTTACACTATTGTTTTTGTTTTCCTTATCTTTTATGTGCACATTTCCAGCACTTTCTCCACCTTAGTTAGTACTATCAACTAAAGAAACAAACTCTGGCCAGAGCTGATAGGGCTGCATTGGCGGAATTTGGGGTATAAATACTAAAAATTTGTAATGATATGAGCCTGCATTACCAAAATGTAATGCAGGCTCATAAAACTAGTGTTTTGTAATATTTGTAAACAAATTTTCAACATAGCCTTGTTTTGACCCTGTCTCATGAAGACGGGCAGAGCAAATGTTCAACTCCCTCCTGAAAGGTGATTTTGCGAAGGGACTGCAAAATCAACTTTCGCAATGCAAAAACACATTTTGGACTGGAGTTCAAAAATGACAGCTGTCACATTCATGAGGTGCTGTAAAGATATGGCTATGTTGTACATCTGGAGTTAAATATTGAAAATTACCAAAGTTATGAGCCTGCAGTCTCAAAATTCAAAGTAAGCTCATAACTTTATTGTTTTTTAGTATTTTTACACCAAATTTTCAACATAAAAAATGATAAGCTCTTGTGAGGCTAGTTGCCTTTAACATGCTCACATTGGGGGAACAAGGGGCAGAGGAGACATGATGTTAATTTTCCACATACAAAATGCTATCATGATACAATTGAACTGACAGGTGTTTGAGCTGGTGACAGTGTCCTCCAACAGAACATGAGGACATACTCTTATACTCAGAAGTGGAACATTTAAGCAATAAGGCATGACAAGGTGTGTGTTATCGTGTAATAACGTCACTCCTGGGGTGGGTTGAAGCATGAGGCGTAGCTGAGTGCTTCCACCACCCAAGGAGTGACGTTATTACACGATAACACACACCCTGGAGTGCCTTATTGCTACTATACAATGGCTCTGTGTGTTTCTTTTAGTTGGATAGTTGTGTAATTAAGAGACATAGGCTGATTTGTTTCTTTTGAAATAATTTTATTTGTTGAATGTGTTTTCCTAGATTACAGAAAAAATAGTCCCTTTGAAGTTAATGAAACTGTTGGTTACAAGTTGGAAATTGTTGTAACTGCATAAAACTGTTTAAAAAGTTGAAACATATTTAAAACATGTTTAAAACATATATTTGAAAAACGTTTTAATAGTTTGCTGAACAGTTGAAAAATGAACAAAAAACGAACATTTGCTTTTATGCAACGGTATCAGAAAAATGAAGATTTGCTTTAATGCAATGGTATCAGTTCAGTAATGTGCTTACTGTCAGTAGAAGTTGAAGACGCACATTGTGTTGCCTTGAATGTTGAAGCAATCCTGATTAACAGATGGTTGAGTGCCTTGTTGAGTGGTGGTTGTTGTGTGGGCGTTTTTTTCGGTTGCAGATCAGGTGGGTTGTTCCCGGGTCATCTTGTGCTTCCTGTCTGGCCATGCTGCTGCTTTTCTCAGCGTTTTCAGCTGCTGCTGTGGAGAGGATTTTGCTCCAGTTCTGTCGGTCGGTGAGTTTTGCACCCCAATAGGATTTAAGGGGCATCTCGCTCTTGTGCCCGGTCACGGACATAATTTGCCTGGCTTCGAGTCCCACTTCTGTCAATAGTTGTACAGCAGTTGCTCTCAGGCTGTGATTTGTGTATTTATTTGTGATGTCTGCAAGCTTAGAAATGTGGGGCATCATGCTGGCTAAGTAATTTACTCCCATTGGTTCGAGAGTGTACCATATGGGGTCTTGACTGAGTTCATTTGTGGCTTTTTTTCTGGGGTGTAGGAAGAGGCATGGAGGGTTAGGTGGCAGCTTTGATAGATATAGCTCAAGACACCTGATGGGACATAGCGGGTTTCCTGGAATCTCGAACATGGCACCACGAAGGTTTTCCCGGTCCTGCTCCATTATTTTGCTATGATTTTTGGTCTTTTCATTGAACGACATCATGACGTATTTTAACCCTTGTTCATTCTGCCTAACTGTAAAAGAGTCTGATTTTAGTGCTTCACAGCCCCTTCGGGCGAAGTGCAGTTGAAGTTCAAGCCATACTCTTCTGACTAGACCTGGTGCTGTGGCTGGGTTGAGGGCTTCCGATAGTCTTATTTTTTTTAAATCTGCCTTCATGATGGGTGGGTGGTGGGTCGCTATGTCTCTGCCTTGTCTCCAGATATTTTTGAGGTGATCGATGAATACGTTGTTGGCAGGTTGGAAGTCAGGGTCTGTCATAATGTTGAAGCAGCGGCTGTTGGGGGGCTCATTAATGTATCTGTTCAGTCCAGCACGTAGACTAATGTAGCTGGAGATGCTGTATTGTTCTCCACTGCTGTTTTGTACACTGCTATAGAATTGACACAAGATTTGGTTGAGGTCTTTTGATGTGATTGTTTGAATTTCACAGCACAGAGATTTTTCTGATAGCCAGTCACTGAATACGCGAACGGCCCAAGCTGTTTGCCGCTTTGTGTTCTCTTCGTTGCGGTCCGTTTCTAGTTTATCGATGTCCTCAGAATCGATGTTTAAATGTCATGTTTTTCCCTTTTTTTTCAAGGTGCTTACTTTGTCGTCTGGTGCCCGTGAAGTGGAAGGAGTAGTGCTGGATGAGTCTCCGAATATTTCCGTCATGGTCCTGTCAGCGAGAAGGTTGAACAATACTTGAGGAATGTTCATGACAGCTGTCAGGTAGGAGAAGTGATTTGTTTTGAGGCGGCAAGCTGGTCGCCAGCTGTCAGACCTAGATACAGTGATGTTATTGATTAATAACATCACTGTCTCTGGGGGCTGTCAGCCAATCAGATTTAAAACATTTTTAGTGCCATTGTATAATTGGGGATAACATTAGGAAGCATTTTTTTTCTGTGAGCTGGCCTGGTAGCACAGCCAAAGCACTACCACTCTTGACGCTGATGACTCAGGTTCAGGAATAAGCACAAATTTTCAGAGGAGCAGCTGGTGAAAGTGTGCTGAGTGTCTCTGAGGATGATCTCCACTTCGGGGAAAGGTGGAGGTAAGACTCCACTGTGCTACTGCTACCTGGGTGACCATAAGTGGCAGTGCAAGTAGAACTGCAGAACTGGAAAAGGGCGCTGATTGGCTCTGACATGCAACACACAAGCATTGGTGCATGCATGCCAGGAGCCCTACTCAGCATCCATGGGGAGAAAAAAATAGAAAATGGAGCACTAGTCACTGCAGGTGGACATTCACCTCTCACCACAGGCCCCATGCCACTGACCATGGCACTCTCCCTCAAGCACCTACCCAGTCTCTCTCTCATGAGGTTAATCCCACCTGGGGAGGGTTAAGCCAGGGTATAAGTAGGAGAGGTAAGTCTTTGGGAAGACAGGTGATGGGGCTTGATGAGTGGATAGGATCCAGGGTGTAAGTGGGAAAGGTAAGTCCCAGGGAAATATGGGTGATTGGGCTGGACAAGTGGGTAGAATCAATGGGGGGTGGCTAGTGGGAAGAAAGTAAATTAAATTAATAATTAAAAAAAAATGGGAAGCACTTCTTCTGCCAGAGGAAAGTGAAACTACAGAACAGCTTACAAGTAGACAGTGGACAAAAAGGTGAAACATTCCTTTAAGGTAATCCTGGAAAATCTCTTCTTAGCTAGGGAATCATTAGATAGCCTGGATAATAGAGTGTGTAGGAAACCATTTACATTCATACATGTTTCAACAGCAACCTTAAATTACTATATTACATAAATATATATCTCGATACTGAAGTTAAAGTTCAGAGAGAGGGGTGCTGGCCCCAGGGATGTGCACCTCAAGCGAACCCCACACTGCACAGTCCCCTCAGAAATGTTTGCATTTTCCAGTGCAAACAGCGGAATTATTTTCTGTTAATGTGCAGTAAGTTGTTTCATACTGTTTTTCTCTATGGTTTTCGGGAAATTTTCAGTGTAAACCGTGGATGTTTTTCCAGTAGCTTACATGAATTCTGGAGGTAGGGTAATTTTCAAGTAAGAAAAGACAATATTATGCAGAATATTGCAGATTCTGTGTAAGGCAGTATTTTGTGAAAATTCTGCACAAGCAAAATTGGAAAATTTTGACCAGCACTAGTCCCTGGTGCCCAGAGGCACTCCCCACACTTACCCTGTCTCATCCCAAGTACACCCTGGTATCCAGGTGTTCCCTCCTCTCATTTTCTTCCATGACAAGTATTCACTGGTGTCTAGTGGCAGGCCTCTCTCAAACTCCATCCCATGTGACTCAAATCCAGTGAAAGACTGCTGCAAACAACAGTGCTGGGCAGGTGCTGAGAAAGTGCGGCCAGCCCAATTTACACAACTAGTTCCAAACCTCAGCACTCTGAGGCAAATAAGAAGCCACACAAATAAAGAAATACTGCAAAAATAAAGATATTTATTACTTGATATTACTTAGTGTGTAAAGACAAAGTAGGCTAAAGGTCAATTAAATTGTCTCCTACTCTTTGTGGGTTTACATTGGAAAAAAACATTGGAAAAGAAAGGCATCTAGTTTTTGTTTAAAATTCTCAAATGTTGGTATCTCCACTATATCACTTGGTAATGAATTCCAAAATCTGATTGATCTTATTGTATAAAAATTGTGTCTCTTAACCATGTTAACCTTTGGCATAATCAGCTGTCTATTATGAGATCTTAGGTTATTGTATCTTGGGTTGTATTTTAAACCGTACTGTCTCACAAGCTCTTTGTTTTTCTAAATTTTGTGCAATAACAAGATGTCACCTCTTTCCCTTCTTGTTTCCAGGGGCAATGAACCCAATGATTCCATTCTATCCTTATAGTTTAATGTATTAAGTCTCCTAATTGATTTGGTGAGCTTCTGTTGTGTTTTTTCAAGTAGGTTTATGTCCTGCCTGTGATAAGGACTCCAGATGGGTGATCCTTAGTCTAAGTGGGGAATTATGTAGGTTTTATATAATTCCAAAATGTAGCTACTATTTCTTGTAAAAAATTATTTTTAATGGAACGAATGAGTCTAATAATAGTCTGCGTAATATGTTTAAAGTGGTCTATAGATTTGAGGGCTTTATTTATCCAGATTCCTAGATCTTTCTCTTTATTTGAAGACTTCAAAATGTGTCTATCTAGTTTGTACTTGTATTCTGGATTTTTACATCCAAACTACAAAACAGTGCATTTTGATGCATTAATTTTTTTTTTTTTTAACCAACCCCATTTTTCAATTTGTTCCAAGTCATGACTAAGAATCTGATGTTTTTCTTGTGAATTCACTTCACCCTCAACTTTGGTATCATTAGTGAATTTTGATACACTACTTCTCAGTCCAACCTCAATTCACTCAATTCAGTAATGTAGAGACCAAACAACATCGGCCCCAACACAGATCACTGAGGTACTCTGCTACTGACAGGTCCCTCATCAGATATTGATCCATTTATCCTTACTGACTGAATATGATTTGTCAGCCAGTTGCTAATCCATCTTATGATGTATTTATTGAGGTCAATAGTTTTTATTTTATTTATGAGTAGATTGTGGGGGTCAGTGTCAAAGGTCGTGTCTATATCAAGTAAGATGACATGTACTGGGCTACCTTTATCTATGCAGTCACTGACAAAGAGGCATGCCACTAAAGGGCAGGCCAGATTGTTCTGGGACCCAGACAGGAATGAAGACAGTAGGGGAAGGAGGAGGGGGGAACTGAGGACAGAGAAGGGAAGGGGCTATGACCTCATAGGCAGGATCATATGACCATCCCTGGGGCTCACTGGCCATCAGCTAAGGGAAGGGCCAGATGGGGTCCTGATCTGGGGTCCTTAGGGGCTACTTAAGGGCATGCAACCCACAGTAAGCCCTCTTTCTTGCTGTGGAATTTGAATTCATCCTACAGCACATCGCTGGTTTTAAGGTAAGGCACTAAGGCTTGGGGCTTTTCTCCTAGGAGGCACCCAGGCTGGAGGTATGGGACCTTGGACTGTTGTTTTTGGCATGCTGTAAATGTCATACAGTTTGACTAGTTGATGACTTGTTTAGCAGTACAAAGAAATGGTGTGGCTTCTAGGCCAGACGTTGGGACTGGAGGGGGGGTTGTGTTGGACTCAGTGCAAGAATGGTGAACCTTTTTATTTGTTTAGTACTGAATTCCTGCTTGCTTTGGTAAAAACTGATGAGGTTACAGCAGGAGTGAGATTGATTCTGTGAGGGGTGCTGCACAGACCGTGTGGCCACTGGTCCAAAGTCAGAGTGACTTCAGAGTGTGTAAGGAGAGCAAGTGGTGTGTCTACGTCACTAGGGAGAAAATGTGGAAGCAGATGGTTGCGAGAGCAGTATCACGTGTCTGGCGCGGCAGGCGTTTGCATTAAAAAAAATGAGGAAAGCGAGCAGTTTTGAATGGGCAATTGTGAGTGGCAGATTTGAGCAGCCAGAGGGTTGGTGGTACCAGCTGGGTGCACGCCATGGGAGTAGCGGCATAGCGCAGAGTGAGCGTGCAAGAAGGTTGTGGCAGGTTTTTTTTCCTTTTGCTGGTTTGAGCAGCGGACAGGGGGTGCCAAGGGGTACCTAGGTTAAGTAAGCAAGCAGCAAAAAGGAGCACCATGTGGAGTCTGGGGTGAGGCAGCAGTTTGGCTAGGGAGAGGGAGTGGACAAATAGTGCGGAGAGCCAGCAGTAAGGCCAAAGGGTCAGGCAACCGTATCTGCAGGAAGCTTATTAGGGCCGGCCTACCTCCCTGTTTTTGTTGAGGTTAATGAAATGGTGGTTGTCCATGAGTGAGGACAGGATATTACTATTGGGTCATCGATAAGTGGTGGGGATCAATGATAGCAGTTTGTTGGGGCCTAGAGCTAGATGAACATGATATTTGTGGCCATGGGATTGGAGGCCCAGCCACGTGGCATGGATGCCATTTTGAGGCAGGTGTTCACCGAAACAGCAGGGCCTGAAGCTGCTGGAGCATGGAGGTCATGATGCAAGGAGGTTGGGCAGGATGGGCCACATGACGAGGTCACCATGTGGAGGAAGGTCGAGCACTGAAATGAGAGCCTCATACGAGGGGGCTGAAGCACTGAGCCGAAGGCCAGGATGCAAGGGGGGGAGATTGTGCATGGGAAGGGTAACTGAAGCTCTGTTCTGTTGTGTGGGGCAAGGTCACATGGGGCTTATTCATAAGGTTTACAGTGCAGCAGCAACAGGACAGGATGCCTCCAGGACTAGCGCAGTATTGAAGCTCCACAGAAACAGGGCCATAGGTGCTATAAGTTATGGTTATTTATGGCCGGCTTCAATTTATGCTCATTCATAGACTATGGTGCTAGTTGTAAGTGTGGGGCTGGGAGGCCCGGTCACAAGGGCGGCCGCCAGTTGGGGCTGAATTGCATCATGTGGGCATGGGTGGATGCCACTTCAGGGCCAAAGAGTAGCAGACAGACGTGCATGGGGACTGAGTGGGGGTAAAATTGTATCAAAAGATGTGGGCTGTGCCCTCGCAGCAAGCTAGGTGACAGGGTGGGGGGGTACAAAGGCATGAACACATAGGAGGCCGTTATCAGAGACTAGGGAGAGGCCAGGTGCACAGGCATCTCCCCAAGGGGAGGGACAGTGAGAGGTGTGCCTCAGCACAGGGGCTATGGGAAAGGAAGTAGGTGACAAGTCCCTGGTGGTGCTAGTAGCCTGGGTGCCCCCCGTAATAGGTGACGGTGGACAGGGGAAGGCCTGAGAGCAATGGAGGCAGCTGACAATGACTGCAGGACATGCAAATGGTAAGATGCTTAATGGGCAGCCCTCCAAGGAGCAAGGGCACATGATGCATGGGGCACACTCGGAGCAGGATCCTCAGATTGTAAAGGGTATGACGAGTTATGCCCCAGAAGCAATGGGGGCAGCCCCTGTGGTGGCAGGGGAGCATTGGGGTGACTGGGTTTGAGGGTCTGATGGAGCTAAGGGTGGCGAATAGCAAGGCAGAGGGATGAGTGATCATCTGGTGTTTTTACTCTGCAGACTAGGCATGGTAGAACGAGAATGGCACCTAAGAGAACACCTGTTTCCAGTGCGACCATGTTGGCAGAGGCTGCAAAATTGATGACTCAGATGATGACAAAGAAAAAGGAAGCAGAGGAGGAGGCTCAGAAGAAACAGAAGGAACGGGCAAGTCATCTGGGTCCAAAAAGCCCAAAAAGAGACCGAGGAGGGTAAGACCCTAGCCTATCGGCTACACCCAGGAGGGGGACCAAGCCCATCCCAGTGCTGGTGGAGCCATAGCCGAACAGTGGTAAGGATGATGTGAACATGAATGATGAGACTAGTTTAAAGGAATATATTGAGAGTCTGTTAGGGGACATGGGGACAGATGGGGTAGCAAAAATGGAGAAGGCCTTGCAGGCCATAAAAGGGGGCCCCAACTGGACAAGGAGGGCCGACACCCCGGGCGGAGGGTGAAAACTGTACGATGGACCGCAGGGTTTCACGCTCAGCGACCATGTGCCATCCTCGATTAAGGACAAGATATGGAAAGGGGAGTATGTTGACATCTTCGGTTTGGTAGATGAAGAGATGGCAAAAAAGTATGAACAGAAGGAGTCATAGGCAAGTCGGAGATGGCAGAGGCTTTGGCAGTGGTGGAGCACAGGACAGAGGATGCCAGGTTCAAAGGGAAGAGTTTGGATATGTGGCAGTTGGGTTTCCTGATTTACTGCACTTTAGTGTTGGAGAAGCAACCAGAGCTTGCAATCCCACTCCTGACTTATATGGTAATCATCAGGGATCCATATAAAGGAAGATTGGGTTTCAACTGGCTCAAGTACGATGAGGACTTCCAGAGGAGGATGGCGGTGAAAGGCGACCAGCGGTGGGACTGCACCCATGCAGAGCTATGGGTAAGGACTCTGTCGTAGCCAGTGTCAGGGCAAGTGGTGGAGCAGGGGAAGAGAGCAGGGCCAGCCCTGGGTGCATAGGTCTGCTGGGTGTTTAACAGGGCTTCATGCTCATGGCCCAGCTGCAGGTTCAAGCACATCTGCTCTAGGTGTGGGGAGTCACACCTGGTGACGACATGCAGGCACGGGGGCAACAAGCTGAGGCAGGTGGTAGGGCAGCCTCTGGAACAGTCCTTTTGGGCCAGCAGGGGGGGCACATTTTGGGGATGGGGTGCCATGGGAGGGGAGGGTACAACACCAGCTATGGCTGGAGCTACTGTGGAACACAGAGAAGGAAGGTGGGGTTATGGCCTGGCCCACATTCTCATTAAGTGTTGGATAATGGAGGCATGAATGAAGGATTACCCCAACAAAAGTGGGGCAGAGTTACTGAGTGGGGGGTTTAAAGGGGTTTCTCACTGAGTTTTGAGGGTAAGAGGGTTGGAATGTGGGCTAAGTATTTGGGCTCAGTGAGAGGCAAAGAGGACATAGTCTGGGCTAAGATTCTAAAAGAGGTCAGGGCAGGGAGGGTGGAAGACCCCTTGCAAAAAAATCCTTGCGAGCAGTTTTGGGTGTCATCCTTGGGGGCTGTACCCAAGAAGCAAGTGGGGGAGTTTTGACTCATACATCACCAGTCCTACCCAGTTGAAGGGTCAGTGAATGGGGAGATCCCGGGGTCATTAAGCATGGTTTTTTATGCATCACTGGATCAGGACATAGAGCTGATCTGGGTGGCGGAAGAGGCCTGGCTGGCAAAGATGGACATTGAATCCACATTCTGGTTTTTACTGGTCCACCCTGCAGACTGGGAACTCCTAGGTTTCCAGTTTGAAGGCAGCCTGTATTTCGATAAAGCAATGCCCATGGGTTGCTTGGTGGCATGTTCCACATTCAAGACATTCAGTTCATGGATCCAATGGGTGTTTGGGCACCGATATGGGCACAAGAGGGTGGTCCACTACCTGGACAATTTCCTGTTGATCGGGGCCAGCCAAGTGGAAACCAAGGGGATGTTGGTGAATTTTAGGGACATGTGTGGGACCATAGGGATTCCCCTGGCAGCAGGAAAGACAGAAAGCCCAGCCCGCAGGCTGGAGTTCCCAGGGATTGAGGTGGACACGGAGCAAAAGTGTTTTTGGCTGTCGGAGGACAAGGTATTGTGCTTAAAGGGTTTGTTTGCTTTGGAAGGGTGGAAGAGGAGGGTGCCACTGGTACAGGTACAACAGCTACTGGGGCACCTTAATTTCACCTGCAAGGCCATAAGCCTGGGCAGGGCTTTCACTAGATGGCTGGGGAGAGCCACAAGTAAGGCAAAATAGCCCTACGATTGGGTGGACATCAGTAGGGGTGTGCGGGATGATTTGAGAGTATGGAAAATGTTCCTAGAATCATACAATGGGGTGATATTCTGGCAGGAGGATTGGGCCTTCTATGCAGACCTGGAGCTGTACACGGACGTGGCTGGAGGGTTGGGAATGGGTGCCTACTTTTGGGGCAAGTGGGTCTCAGAGTCATGGCCAGCCCAGTGGCAGGAGTGGGGATGGACCAAGGACATCATGTTCCTGGAGATATTCCAAGCCTGGTTGGCATTAAAGATATGGGGCGACAGGATGGCGGGGTGGCGTATCGCATTCTGGTGCAATAACAAAGGGGTGGTGGAGGTGATTAACAGAGTGGGTACACAGAGTCATTGGGGTGGATATTAAGGCACATGGTGCTGCTGGGACTGCACCTGAACCCGTCTTTTAAAGCATGATACATCAAAGGTGCTAAGAATGAGGTGGCCGATTGTCTTTCTCATTTGCAGATAGATCAGTTCTGGGAGTTGGCACCACACACCACACCTACCTAGACCAGGGTCCCACTGTGGGTGTGGGAGATTGGAGAGAAAAGCCCAGGGCTTTCTACAGGGAATCATGGTCGGCCAACACTTTGAGGGCCTACGAGGGTGCCTGGGAAAGTTTTCAGGCCTTCCAGCTCAGGTGGGGCTGGGAGGTAGTGAGCCCTGTGCAGGAAAAGCAGGTCGTGAGATATATGGTCGAAAAATGGGAAGAGGGAATGGCCCACACCACCATGGTGGTCCAGCTGGTGGGGATTAGTTGGACATGCAGGGATCGAGGGTGGGTGGACATGGCAGCCGGCCGGGCCATCCGGAGGATGGTGGCAGTCTGGCAGAAGAGCCAGTGCAGGAGGCAGGATGGGAGAAAACCCATCATGGGAACCCTGCTCAGAAAGGTGGTGAAAGCACTAGATAACATCTGCCATTCAGCAAGTGAGGCCTGTCTGTTTAAGGCCATATTTGTGGTGATGGCAAGGGGGCTTTCAGGGTGAGGAGGTGGTGGCATTCAATAAAAGGGTGTCCTCAGGGGGTTTGCAGGAAGAAGATGTCAGAATGGAGACAGATAAATTGATCATTTGGCTTCAAAGGTCAAAAATGGATCAGATGGGAAAGGGCACCAATGTAGAGATAGGCAGACAGATGGGGGAGGGGTCTCTGTGCGGTCCAAGCCATGTCAGAGTACAGCAGGAGGCAGGGCCATGGGACAAGCACCTGGTTTAGGCATGTGGATGGGTCCCCAGTGGCAGGTTTTCAAGTGGGGCAGTACTGAAAAAGGCATTGGCATTTGTGGGGGAGGACCCCCAGGACTTCACCCCACATCTTTCAGGATTGGGGCAGCATCAGAAGCAGCTGTGAGGGAGGCAGAGGAAAATGAGGTCAAGCGGGCAGGTCGATGGGCATCGAACTGTTATAAAAGATATGTGAGGTGTTGACAGTGGCTAATGGGTGTCCCCTTTTTCTCTTCCTGCAGCAGGTTCCAAGATGCAGGTCTGGATCGTGGGTCACTCTTTCATCTACTGGGCAGAGAGGTTTGCAGCTGCCACAAGGATAGGTATGCAACTTTGTCCAGGAGCAGATCACACCAGAGTGCTTTGGAAGGGCCTGAGAGGCATGAGGTGGCCGCAGCTGCTCCCTTTACTGGAGGAGCTTTGGGTGCACTGGTCAGCACCAGATTGTATTATTGTGCATCTTGGGGGCAATGACTTTGGGGTGCTACCATGCAGGTCCTTGATGAAGGACATGATTGTAGATTTGGAGAAGGTAAAGAGCTGGTGGGTGAGGGTGGTTCGCGGATGGTCTGAAATTACCTCCCGGATTGTATGGAGAGGAGAGAAAGGGACAAAAGTCATAAAGGTGAATAGGAAGGTGGCCAGGGCACTGATCGAGATGGGGGGTGCACATCTAGCACAGGGACATCTCACTTGATCAGGAAGCCGTCTACAGGACAGATGGGGTTCACTTGATGGAATTTGGGCATGGGCCTGTTCCTATGACCATTCAGAGAGCTGGTAGGGGAGATTAACAAGAAGGGCCCTAGAGGGTAACCCATGGGGTGAGCCCCATCTTCTATTCACAAGTGGGAGATGGGTAAGTGGAAGGGTTTGGGGAGCAAGGGAAAGGGGTAGGCAGAGGGGGAAGGGGTAGGCACACTGGCTGGGAACAAAAGAACCCAGGCGTGGGAGTAACGGGGGAGGGGGAGGGATATAGAACTAATGGGTGGATCACCGTGTCCACACCTGGTGGGGAGGGGAGTGGTCCGGGTAAGTGTGGTACCTGGTTATGGAGATGAAAAGGGGGGGGCCAGATCACGGTGTCCATAACCCAAAAAGCTACCACAGAAGAAGGAGAGGACAGGGGAAGAACCCCAAGAGGGAAGATAGGACTGTTATGTCCTGGAAGCAACTTGGGACTGTTATGTCCAAACTACATAATAATTGTTAGAATTTTGATTGATGTAAATTGATGAATATGAATTGTGCCTTTAATAAATATGCCAGCAAGTATCCAAAAGTGAATAAATAGTGGCCTCAATTATTTCTGGGATGGGTATCCAGGAGTAAACTCATAGAAGGATACTAAACTAGTAACACAAGACAGTCTCTTTTGAAATCTGTGCTGAGTGGGATCTTCTAGACCTAGACTAGAAATTTAATTTTAAATTTCCTTTTTAATGAGTCTCTCCATAAGTTTGCAGCATACAGATGATAGGCTTATTAGTCGAAAGTTTTTTAACATTGGTCATACTTTCCTTTTTATGTATAGGGACAACAGTTGCCTTCTCCAGTCTAATGGGACTTGGCCCGTTTGGAGGAATTTGTGAAATGGTAGTGAGGATGGATATGTTAGATCATTGGTGAGTTCTTTTAGGATAATAGAGTTTATGTTGTCTGGTCCTGGGGATGATTTAGTCTTTAGATTTTGGAGTTCTTTTAATGCATATCTTTGTAGTAATACAATCTGTGGACACCCATCTATATTTAATTTTAGCATACTTACGGACTGTTCACTGAATACAGAGACAAAGTAATTATTAAAATATTGAGACATTTCTGTTATTGGATATTACTTCACCTTCATAGTTTAGTGTTGTGATTTTATTGGTGGATAGTTTTTTATTATTAATGTAAGTGTAAGGCTTTTATTATCCTTTGTATGTGATAATCAGAGCTCCAACTTAAGTTTTTCATTTCTAATCACTTTTTTTAGATTTGCCTGTTCTTTTTTATATCTAAATTTGTTATCACTTTCTGAATGGATTTGGGTTTCCTTCGTATCTGCTTTTTAACAGGTTTGTTTAACCATAGTGGGATGGCTCCTTTATCATTATATTTCTGTCTCAAAGGTACATGATGGTCTACTGCTTTTTTAGGTATTGTGTTATTTTCACCCACGTATGTTCCACATTCAGATAATTTAATACCATTTCCCATTGTATGTTGCTTAATTCTTCTGATAGTTTGGCCCAGTTAGTATTTTTGTAATCAGGTATTTTAGTATTACCTGGTGCTCTGGAAGTACAATTAGAAAGAGTACATTCAACTATATTATGATTACTTGAACCGAGATGGGCTCTGATTCTTGGATTACTGATTCTAGCTATAGAATTTGTTATCAGTAGGTCTAAAATATTAGAGTCCCTTGTCGGTTCTAGGATTATTTGCTCATAGCCATGACTTGATAAAGTGTCAAGAAGATCCTTTTCAAACACATTAACCCCTGTTAAAGTGTTCCAATCAATTTCAGGGGCATTGAAGTCCCCTACGACAAGTATATCCCCTAAATACAATGTTTTTTTTCAATTACATGTAGTAATGTGTTATTATAATTGTGGTCACTAGTTGGAGCCCTATAACAGGCACCTAAGACAAGTTTATGGGAGTGGGTAAAATGTAAATTTAACCATAAGGTCTTAAGGATGGAATTGTGCTGGAAATTAAGTTTCAACTTGCTATACTGTATGCTGTTACAGACAGTAGCAGTCCCCACCTCCTTTTTTATTCTCCCTGTTAATATAAAATAGTTGGTATCCCTGGATGCTGTTTGAATGGCTGCTTGCGTCATCCCACCACATTTCAGTTATGCATGCAATATTGACCCTATTATCCTTAAGGTAAATCCCTAGCTCAGCTACGTTTGATTGATTAAAACTTCTTGCATTTATGTTGAAAATTTTATAGTGATTTAGACTTTTTTGGACAGTAGCATTGCTTTTGCCCTTGTCCTTCTTGTTGCCTAGTTTGCATTTTGGATAATAATATCTTCAAATGACCTCCCCAGTTTGTAAGCTCTGTATTTGCTTAAGTGAAGCCATCCCAACAAAATAACAAATTGTTATTGGGAAAGGATTCCCAGTGAGTAACAGAGGCATGCCCTCTTTGGAGTGTCCATTTTCTGAGCCACTCATTTTTAATTTTCTTTTCTTTCATCATTTTTTATTAAATATACATTTATTAATTTTCACAAAACAACACCCAGACATGGAATCATAAAAACATGTACATCAGGTTCTTTCATCAGGTTTGTGTGTGGAACAGGAAGTATTTCTGAAAAATAAATTTCACAATCCATTGGCTCCAAGGTTTTTCCTAGTTTAATAAATTTGTTTTTAATTTCATTGGGTGACAGTTTATTTATGTCATTTACTCCTGCATGAACTATAACCAAAGGCTTTGGTCCATAGCTTTTAAGTACATTTTTGGTCATTTTGTGACTGTCTTTCAGACCTGCACCCCTGAAGGAACTACATGCAATGTTTTGTTTGTGTCTCCTACACATGATTTTGTCCACATATTTAACTATGGAGTCCCTAAGATAAAGTACTGCCTAGGGAGGGTTTGGTTATCCCTATTATCCATCTGAGGCTGCTATCCTTGTTTGTGCACCTGGTCATAGCATCATGCACAATCCTATGCTGGGTGGGGGTATGGTTGGAAGGCATCTGATTATTATGCTTGGCTCCTATATTCTGTGAAGAACAGCTTGTTGTAGTAAGCTCAGTAGTAGACACTTCAACACTTGTTAGTTGAAATACCTGATGACTGACCCTCTAAAGGGTCTTCTTTGGCCAGGGGCACCAGGGGTGGGATGGAGGAATTATTCCCAACTGCATCATTGGCCATGATGGGGCTGCCTGACTGAGATGAATCCTCAGTGTCATCATCCGATATATTGATTAATGTTTAGAACCCATTTTTTTTTAATTCCAAGGCATTACCAATGGCCCTGAGCTTGTTCTTTGTTCTCCTCCCCATCGTTAACTTCAGTCCAATCATTAGTATTATTGGTGTCAATATTATCCTCAGTCTCCTGTTCCTCTAAAGGGTGCTTTCTTTTATCATTTTTATTCAGAGTTGTCTGAGATTGTTCTGTCATTTGTGATGTGTGCTGTTCTATATCAGTCTTACTACAAGCTGTAGTCAATCCACTGTTTAGCCTAAGTAACCTGTCTGACACAGTAGTCTGTTGTTTTTCTAAAAGATCACGTTTTTTATAAAACGTATTAATATCCTCCCTCAATACACTATTATTTATGCATTTTCACACACATAGAGTGGACTAGTTGGAAGTTTCTCAAATAATGTATACAAGTGACAGTCACAACATTTGAGGCCAGCTTCACCATCCAAAGTCATGATGGTGCTCATTGGCACATTGCCTTCATCAGGGGAGTGGCTAGAAAAAAATCAGACATCACTTTTATATAACCCAAAATAAGGAACATTAGGTGCAAACAATTACAAAGATTTACAAAAAACTCAGTAATACAAAAGCAAATGAATTTCATCAGGCCATGTTAGCGACTGCTGCTTGGTAGTTAATCAAATTACAAACAGTTTACTTGAACTAGCAGTGTTGCTTAGTAATAAATCACAGACATGTAATATAGCAAATTCTATTTGTTTCTATATAAAGTGTTAATCTATATTGTTTCACTTACTAATAAATCACATACATTCAATTACAATGAATTATATTTGTTTCTATATAAATTGTAAATCTATATTGTTGTTTCTTTTCTCTGTCTTTTACAGGCTGTACCTGAACATCTTCTGCAGTTCGTGGATCCCCTTGAATTTTACTGGAACTTTCCCTGAAATTTTGTTGGGTGATCACAGAGTTTCATTCTATCTCTTTAACTCTGTTTTGGTTTAGTTTGGTTAAATTCTAGTTTTGATCACAGACTATTTATGTTAGTGGTGTTTAATAAATGAATGAAATACAATTTATGTAGAAGCAAATAAAATTTACTCTGTCACATGTCTGTGATCTAAGGACTATGTTACTTTTGCAGCAGTTTACAAATGGATCTGGTTATATCTGATTGTTTGCTAAGAAGGAGTGCTAGCTCAGTAAACTAACTCTAGTAGATAACATTAGATTTATTACTAAGCAATACTGCTAGTTCAAGTGAACTATCTGTAATTTGATTAATTACCAAACAGCATTTGCTTACATGGCCTGATGAAATTCATTCACTTTTGTAATGATGATTTTTTTGTAATTCTTTGAAATTGTTTGCATCTGATGTTCATTATTTGTGGTTATATAAAAGTGATGTCTGATTTGTTCTAGCCGCACCCCTTGACAAGCATTGGGGCTACTTGGCTCCTGCCACTCATCCAGTATTAGCCACAAATAAATATCTTTATTTTTGCAGTATTTCTTCCTTTGTGTGGTTTCTTATTTGCGTCAGAGTTCTGAGGTTTGGAACTGCTTGTGTACATTAGGCTGGCCACGCTTTTTCAGCACCCGCCCCCACTGTTGTTTGCAGCAGTCTTTCACTGGATTTGGTTATTGTTTTGCTTGCTTTATGCTGCTGAACACAGGCAGTTTTCAATGTTAAGGGTTTGGCATGTGTTATTAATTATTGAGGATGAGCAGTTGCTTTGTTCCAATTCCATCAAAAGAACTATTTTGGAATTTATAAGTGATTCATGCTGCAAAAGCATGCAGCAACCTGACAAGGCTTCAGCCAAGCAATTCCTGGTGGCCAGTGGAATACTTTCCCTCTTGCCATATCACAGCAAGCAGTTCCAAATGCCCAGTGGAAACCCCTCCCCCTCCCTATATTATAGCAAGCAATTCCTGGTATCCAGTTGAATCCGTTCCCTCTTCTTGTATCACAGCAAGCAATTCCTGTGTCCAATAGAACCAACTACCTCTTCCCATATAGTAGCAAGCAATTTCTGTTGTCCAGTGGAACTTACACCCTGTTTCTGTACTACAGCAAGCAATTCCTGTGTTCAATAGAACCACTCCCTCTCCCCATATTATAGCAAGCAATTCCTAGTGTTCAGTGGAACCCAGTCCCTCTTTCTGTACCATGGCAAAAAATTCTTTGTGGCCAATGGAACACTTTCCCTCTCCCCATACCATAGCAAGCAATTCCCAGTGTCTGGTTCTACCCCTCTCTAACCCCAGTCCCATGTCACACAATCCCTGCTATCTAGTACTACCAACCCCACCTTTTTTCCCCCTTGAGCCAAGCACTTTCTCATGCCCAGTAGCCCTTCCCCCAATCTCTCTCCACTAGTGCCAAGCACTCCCAGTTGTTCACAGAACCCCTTCCTCTACCTACCAAAGACAAGCAGTCCCTGGTTTCTGTACTCTTCCTTCCTGTGTAAAGCACACCTTGGGCAGCCCCCTAAGTTCATTCCAAGCATTCCTCTGGTGTCCACTGGCATCCTCTTCCATCACCAGCCCATGACAAACAGTCCCTGTTCTCTACTGGCACCCTTATTCCCTTCTCTCAGACCATGTCAAGCACTCCCCATGTGCCAGTGCCACCTCCTCTCTCTCTTTTGTTGGTGTCAGAAGAGTCTTCTGGGTGTAAGGTGGACATTCTGTTGTGGGCAGGAGGCTGTTCCAGGTGCAGGGAGAGCATTTTGTGTTGGGTGGATAGGAGACCATACTAGTGTCAAGATGGTCATTCTGGGGGTGGGACTCCAGAAGAAAGGTGAGCATTCTGGCTTGTAGGTGGTCATTCTGACCCTCTGGGTAGTAACTCTGGCTAATGGGTGGAAAATCAAACCCTCAGGTTGGCCATTCTGGCCTCATTCTGGTCCTCAAGGTAGACATTCCAGCTCTCATTGTGGCCATTCTGATAACTGAGTGGTCATTCAGTCCCACAGGATGGCTAGCTTAGCCAAGGTAGCAAATTCAGCCAATAAGTGGTCATTCTGGCCTGCAGTGTGACAATTCTGGCCTCCACGGTAGGTATTCTGGCCATTAGGTGAGTCCTATGCCAACAAGGATGACATTCCATATTGGGCATTGCAGCCCTTCAGTGGGCACTGTGCCCAACTGGATGGGCATTCTGGCACACAAGGAGGGCATAGTGACTACCATGGTGGACAATAAGGCCCCCAATGTGGACAATATGGCAACAAAGGTGGGCATTACACCTTCCTAGGTGGGCACTCTAGTACACAGGTTGGGCATTCAGGCAGAGGGTCAGCATTCTGGCTCTCAAGGAGGGCAGAATATGACATACAAGTTGGGCACCACACCCCTCAGGGTAGGCATTCCAGCACACAGGGTGGGCAATGCACCACAGGTCATTCCAGAACATAGGCTATGCATTTTGGCACACAGTATGGGTATTACAGCCAAAGAATGAGCATTCTAGCTCTTGGCTGAGCATTCTGACATAAAAGGTTGACAATCCAGTCAGAAGGTCATCAATCTACCACACAGAGTGGACATTCCACACCCAGAGTGGAAATTGCCACCCTCAGGGTGGACAGTCCAGCTCTCAGGGTAGACATTCTGGCTCCCAAAGTGAATATTCCAGCCCCCAAAGTGGGCATTCTGGTCCTTAGGTGGGCTCTATGATCACCAAGGTGGGCACAGTGGCTCTAAGGTGAGAAATGTGGCCTTCAGGAATGGCATTCTGGCAGTCAGATTGTGTATTCCAGCACACAGGGTGGACATTATTGCCATAAGGTGGTCATTCTGCCCCTATGGTGGATGTTCTGCCCATAAGGTAGACATTCTGTCCATACAATGGTCATCCAAGCTAGCAAAGTGGTCATTCTGGCACACAGGATGGCTTTCTATCCCCTAGTTGGTCATTGTGTCCCTCAGTATATGCACTCCAGCCCCAAGAAAGGGTATTTTGGCCCCTCAGGTGGGCATTCCAGTCCCAATGTGGATATTCCAGCTTGCAGGTAGGTAACTGTGCATCTCACCATGGACATTTCTGACCACAGTGTGGGTGCTTCAGATCCCTGGGTAAGCATTCCGACTGGCTATTCTGGCACACAAGAGTGGGTATTACAGCACACAAGGTGGGCATTATGGCAGACATGGTGTGCATTCCAGCCCAAAGATGGGCATTCCAGCCATCAGGTAGGCCATTCCAGACCCTAGGCAGGGGCATTGCAGTCTTGGGTGTCACCATTCCAATCCTAGAGTGAACACTTTGACCTTCTGGTGGCCAGTCCCACACTCAGGGACATTCCAGTAGGTGGTGGTGGGTCCTTGCCTAGATCAAGACAGCTGTTCGGGAAGGTGGGGTCCTCTGTGAGTTAGGGTAACTGTTCAAGCTGTTCCAGCTCTATTTTCAGATTTTACCCTAATGTTATTTCAGGTAATTTGTGCATCTGAACTGAGTGGTGTATTCTCTCTCTCTCTCTCTCTCTCTCTCTCTCTCTCTCTCTCTCATGATCTGAACACGCTGCTGATCATCGCTAATGTCAATGGCTGACTTTCACTTTTCGCTGGCTGAAACACAGAATGAGTGCTGATGCCACATCACAGGCATAGCTTTGCGGAACTGTGGATTAAATAGGCTGTACAATCCATAGTCATTTAGAGCCACTCCACGAATAGGGTTGTGCGTTTCTATCAACCCATGCTGCCTATAGAGATAGCGAGCAAGTGTTTCTCAGATGTGGAGGTGACTGTGTTGTCACTCCAACATGTT
Organism: Neoceratodus forsteri; assembly: GCA_016271365.2. Lineage (NCBI taxonomy): Eukaryota > Metazoa > Chordata > Ceratodontiformes > Ceratodontidae > Neoceratodus > Neoceratodus forsteri. Next base: position 84,171,469 of record CM057459.1, read on the forward strand.
GTTTGTTTGCAAGGAATGTGTGAGTCCTTTTCTCAAAGCAAAAGGCCTGCAAGTCTCCATCCACTGCAGCCCTAAGAATGTTAAAATGCAATACTCATGCAGTCGTCAGGATTTCATTCAGTTGACCATTTTTGGCCCAGATTTTCAGGCTGCCCACATCACCAACCCTTTTCATCACCATGTAAGTGGCATCATGTAAATAAAACCTGGAATGGGTTTTGGAGGTCAGCACCCCAAAACACATCTCAGATTGGCTCAACAAGGTGCAACCTATGTGGTCATGAGGGAGGGTGGTGAACCATGGTAAGCCAGAAGAATATCCTATTATCCAGAGTGCTATTTTGACTTCAAAGTAGTAGAGATAAAGGCAGAATGTAAATTAAAGGTGTTTACAACTGAAATATGTTACAACATGTAATCATATAGTTCTTTGCAACCCATCATCTTGAAAGACTACACTGAAGCATCAGCTCTGTAATTATATAGAGAGTGGTAATATTTTTTATGTTATGATGGTATATTCTGGAGACCCTGCAGCTAAAAAAAAAAAAGAAAAAAACTACTTTAGTAGAAGAATGACAAAGGCAGTTCTGCCAGTTCTGGACTTGGAATGGGGAATGTCATATTCAGAAAAAAATAATTAACCATCTCTCACAACAGCTTAATTTGCTTGCTACACTTTAATCTTGAAAACTACATTGAAAAGATGAGTTGACTAGGAATTATTCAGGTGTACCAAAAAAAACTGCCTACCACAGAAGCCAGTATAAAGTAGCTTTAATTGGATGCTATTTTTGTCTTACATATGTCTGTATGTAGTATACACTGAGTCTGAATGAAAAGCTTACTCATTCACAATCATGTCAGTCCATCCTTCACATATTTGACTTCAAGGTTTTGATGTTTTTATTCTCTAGGCTACACCTCAAGGTCTAATTATCTTGAATGGCGTCAATACTACGTTTGAAGCACAAGGTTAAGGAACATGAAGAACAAGTGTACAATAGCCTGAAGTGTGTATGCGTTCCCTTCTGAAAATACAGCAAACTGTAAACAAAACACAGTTCTGTAAACAAATGCTGGTACTCTGTGTTCTGTCTCCGTGTGTGTCATTTATAACACCTTTAAAAAAGTCACCTTGAATTTTAACAGTGTCACAGTAATTCTTTGATATTTATTCAGTTAGTTCAGTAAAAGTAAAGAACTGGCATCTAATTCACGCAATACAATTGTATACAGGATAATTACTGTATCATTGAGTAAAGAAAATATTCTTGTAATTAAGGCACAGTACCAGTTAGAGGGGATACTTTCTAATGAGTTGCAGCCCTAAGGTGAGGCCAGGAGCCATTGTGGGGGATAATCTCTGAGGCACTTCACATTCATGACATCATGGGTTGTATACACCTGATAGGTTGCTTGATGCACATGTGACTAAACAAAGTCTGTCCCTTTCTCAGGGGCTCTGGTCTCCTGTGGTCAGTTCTAAATATGCATCAGATCAAGGCTGCAGCACACCCCTGAGTGCAAGAGTGCTTTAAGCTACAGATAAAAAAAAATATCACAAGGTAGGATATTCTCAAAATCCTACTCAGACTGACTACAGCAAACAAGCTAACATATTTATATATATAAAGTAACAATCTGCTAGATAAAAACTAGTTACGAGCTTAGTGAAGTAAGATTTCACAATACAGACTAGAAATGCTGTGTCTTTTCAAACGTTGGTGGTTTAATAGGGCAATCTAGTTAGCTGAATAAATTTCAGATTATTGTAAGAGAATATGAGCCCTCTAGCTTCCTGGAACCCCTGATAGTTGTACCAGGAGCTCAAACACAATTTCAGACTTAACTCTGAAAGCATGCCCTGGTACCCCTGCTAGCAGTCCCAGGAGCAAGACTACATGCAAATCGAGGGCCACCTAACTTCTAGGCGAACCAGTATAGGAGAATAATATTATGGGAATTATGTATATTTTGTTGGCTCTGCTAATAACCTGGCACCCCTACCAGCAGTGCCTGTGTTACTCAATCTCTCCTCAACTCTGTGATGTTCCCTTGGTGATCCAAAAAGGTGTTTTAAAAATTGTTTGAAGTATTGCAGAATGTAGCCCTCTATCTGGCGATCATTTACCTGTGATTCACACATCAGGATTTACTCCTGCAACATCCAGTTACCAAGAGAGAACCCATCCACTCACTGTACCACAGTGTACCTCTACAGACCAAAATGGAGCCTAAAGGCTGCTAATTTATGGCCCCAGGTCTGTTAGAGGCTCCAGCAATTGTGGACATGTCCTTCTCTTCTCCCAGCATTGAAATCTCATGCAGTGAGGGAACCGCATTCCAATTGGCTCCAGGGCACTTGTGAAACTTCGGCCACCATTTTAGTAAGCCTAAACCTCATGAGATCTCACCAGTCAAAAATTCCACGAGACTTCATGCCACATATTGTGCTAGGAAGAGCACACAAACAGTCATGCTAGTCCCCATTCACACAGACAGATTTCATAAAGGGAGGCCCTCAATTTAAGCACTAGGCTTCTGATATAGGAGCAGTATTTAAAGCACTAGGAGGCTAATAAATTGCCTATCCTCCACTTAGAGCTCCTTTTGAGGGAAACTATCAAGGGAGTCCTAATGTTTCAATTCTACATTTCCCTTCAGCCATCAACCCCCCCCCCAAATCTTAAAGGCACATTACCTTGAGGGTACTTTATTATTACAATGATAAAAACAGCTGTAATTTAAACAGTAAATAATTATGGCATTTAAATGAGGATAACTCAGCTCCTTTATTCTCTGTTACATATCAAAAGACTACAATGCCAAAGACAAAGAGCTGCAGTCAATGTAACATCCACATCCCACATCAGCAATTGGAAAGGCTATGCACCTCTTGTGTGGAGGACTCCAACAGACACAATGACACAGAGGAAGCAGAAGTAAACACATCAGCAATAACAAATACTAAGAACAAACAAAGCCCAGACCCACCTACTGACACCACCATGGTACTGATACAAAACAATCAGCTCATGCAGGCACAGCAAAAAGTGTTTACAGCAATGCTTCTGAAACTAAATGAAATATCAAGCCAGCAAGCAGTAAATCCACCTCCGGCTAAAAGAAGGGCCATGGGCTTACACCCTAGACCCCTAGAGACTCTCATCTGAGATTCCCAGACCACTTCTGCAGAACAAAATGATGATTTGGTGGAAGAGGGTAAGCTCGAATCAGAGCCACAAAGCCTCACTGGAAAGTGGTGCTTCCTGGATCAAATACTGGCACTGGTCAATAACATTATAGCAACAGTGGGCTTTGAAACTCTAGCCCCCACACCAGCTTCAAAATTAATACAATCTCTACAACCACAATCAAAGCAAGCAGACTTCTTCCCAGTCTGCGAGGTAATAAATGAAATGGTCCAAAAAGAACAGGCCTCAGCAGAACCAGCCCGAATCCTAGAATGCAGATCCTGGGACAAAATGTACCTTTTGCAAGCAGAAAAAAAATTGGCACTATGGTGCACTCCGTCTATGGTGGACCCTCAAAAAGCCTTACTAAATAAGAAAACTGTACTCCCCACGGAGTCCTCTTCAGAACTGAAGGAACTGATAGAAAACTAGAAGACACCCTAAAAAAGAATGCAGAGCTAGTGGGTTTGGGAGCAAGAGCAGTCTCCACTGCAATTTATGCCACCAGGGTCCAATTAACCTGGCTCCAGGAAATTCAAAAAACTATCCCTGTAAAATCCACTGAGCCACTACTAATGGAACACACCATACTCTCCACTAAATATCTGGCAGATATGGCAGTAGACTCTCTAAAAATTAATTCCAGATCTGCAGTACTCATTAACAGGGTTCGTAGAGCACTATGGATGAAGCTATAGGATGCAGATGGAGAATCTAAGGCATCACTGCAAAAATAACCTTTCAAAGGAAACATGCTATTTGGAGAAGGCCTAGATGAACACCTTAAAGGTAAAGAAGAAGGAAAGGCACTAAATAAGGATCAGTCCAGATCCTCTTATTTGTCAGCCCTGCAATGAAGCAGGTATCATTCCTTTTGAGACAAAAGGAGGGGTGGGTCTAACTTCAGGGGCACGACCTACAGATACAACTATACGCCCGCTTATAACTACAATAAGTATAGAGGCAGAGGTACAGCAAAAAGGGGCAGAGGTAACTACTCCCACAGAAACCAATCCAGACCATAACTATCCACCCTACAACCAACACCACACCCCTACAGTAGGTGCAAGACTGGCAAAATTTGCACAGAGCTGAGAGAGAGATCCACTACGGACAAATGGTGTTGGAAATAATAAGAAAGGGATATGCAACAGAGTTCCACCAGTTCCCAAGGGAAAACCAAATGGTAACATCCCCTGCCTCAAAACACAAAATCACACCATCGCAGGTACTGCAGGTACTTCAGAAGCTCCATGCAAATAAGGCCATAGCTCCGGTACCAATCCTAGAAGAAGGGAAGGAAGTTTACTACGTCTTCTTCATGGTCCCAAAAAGACAGGAGGCCTCAGACCAGTCCTAGACCTAAAGTACATTGACAATTCTGTTAGATACACCCCATTCAAGATAGAGACTATCAGGTCAACACTCACAGTGCAAAGAACAGGGGACTTGCTTACTTTAATAGATCGGAAGGACGCCTACCTCCACATACCAATGAGACCAAGTCACTTCAGATTCCTCCACTTCTGTATGAGTCAACACTACCAGTACCAAGTTCTACCCTTTGGACTAACCTCCACACCAAGGGTATTCACAAAAGTCTCCATAGTACTGGCGGCCAAACTACGAGAGCAGGGCATTCATGTTATCCCATACCTAGACAATTGACTCATCAGAGGAAGATCACATTGGCAGTCCACCAGGGAGACTTAATTGGTGGTAGATTGCTTACAACAACATGGCTGGGTAATCAATCAGAACAAAAGCCGTCTCATACCCAGTCACTCAATCAAGTACCTAGGCACACTCATAGGCACAAAAAGGGGCCTAGTATTCCCATTTCAAACATGTGTGCGGTCCATCATAGTAACTGAAAAACAACTACAAGAGTCCAAACAACCAATGCTCCTACTAATATCTCAAATGTTAGGTCTTATGTCTTCTACCATAGACACTGTACCCTGGGCAAGATGGCACATGAGACCCCTCATGTCCTTCCTCATAAAGCAGGGCCCAACATACAACACCAATCTAACAATGAGGGTCAGTCTACCACAAAGTGTAAGAACCAACCTAACATGGTGGACAAACAAACACTGACTAATGCAAGGCATACCACTAGACGTGCAGCCAAATGTGATAATAGTAATGGATGCCAGCCTAACAGGATGGGGGCTGTATTGGGAAAACAGACAGCCCAAGGAAAATGGTCACTGCAGAAACAAAACTCACAATAAATGTCTTAGAGATGCGGGCAGTATTCAGAGCACTCCTACACTTCTCACACCTAGTACAAGACAAGCACATCTGAATCAAATTAGACAACCAAGTCACGGTGTCTTACATAAACAAGAAGGGAGGCACCAAAAGAAAGGCAATGCTGGCTGAAGCAATAAAACATGCCTGGGCACAAAGACACTCGCGTTCAATTACTGACGTACATCTAGTGGGAAAGCTAAACAAAATAGCAGACTGGCTAAGTCACCAGAAGGTCCACCACGGAGAGTTGCAACCCAGTACTCAAGTATTTCTACAGTTGAAGCAAAGATGGGGGCTGATCAAGATAGACCTCATAGCATCCCACAAAAACCATTAATGCCCAAAATACTGGACACGATTGAGGGACTACAGAGCCACGGGAGTAGACTCACTGACAGCACCATGGACATTCCACATTGCATACATATTTAATCCACTACCGCTGATCACTCAGGTACTAAAGAAATTACGCATTTCAAGAGCCAGAGTGATACTCATTGCCCCACACTGGCCAAAGAGATCTTGGTTTGCTATGATAGTATCAATGGCAGTAGATGACCCTTGGAAACTGCCAAAAAGGCCAGACCTCCTATCTCAGGGTCCAATTTTGCATCCAAATCCACTACATCTCCAACTGATGGCTTGGCTCCTGAAAGGGAGAGACGGCTAAGAGCTGGATATCACCCTTCAAATCATTCAGACAATGACATTGTCATGGCAACATTCCACAAACCTGACATACCTATGCCACTTGGCCATTTTCGACAAATGGTGCACTCATCACAAGACAGACACACAATCATGCACCATACCACAGATTCTACTGTTCCTACAAGAAGGTCTGCAATTGGGGCTCTCCCCAGCCTCACTTAAGGTACAGATCATGGCAATCAGCACAGCAACAGGCCAGATACAGGGCACATCACTCGGGTCCCACCAGGACATAGCAAGATTCCTGAAAGCAGCATCAAACATATGTCTGGTGATCAAGACAACATTAGCTCCCTGGGACCTAGCTATAGTACTACAAGCAATGACAAAAGCACCATTCGAACCTCTAGACACAATCCCATTGAAATGGCTACAGCTCAAGACCATATTTCTGATGGCAATAGCATCTGCCAGGCAGGTAGGAGAGCTACAGGCACTTTCATGCAAAGTGCCATTCCTAAACTTCTATAATGACGTAGTGTCCCTGCGACCCATTGCGTTACTTAGACCAAAGATATCATCTACCTTTCACCGCAGTCAAACCATTGAGATTCCAGTGGAACTCCCACCGGAGGAGATACAGACAGACCCACAGCTAAAGATGCTGGGGATAAAAAGTCTATTTATGACATACATGGCCAGAACAGAGGAGATACAAAAGAGAGACATATTGTTCATTATAGTTCAAGGACACAGAGCAGGTCTACCTGCCTCAAAGTCATCCATAGCAGGATACCTCAAGACATCCACTATGGAGGCATACCAAGCAAATAAATCCCTGTCACCACAGGATATAAAAGCTCATTAGACCAGAGCTATTGCTACCTCATGGGCAGAAAAGAACATGGCCACGACAGAAGAGATATGTGCAGCAGCCATGTGGTCATCAATACACACCTTTACAAGGCACTACAGAATGGATGTATCTCAGGACAATAAGACTAACTTTGCTAGGGTAGTGCTGTTAGCAGCCTGCACAGAAAAGAGAATCAAAAACACATCTAACCCACCCTAGGATATAGTCACTGTTTTTTAATAACCCATGATGTCATGAATGTGGAGTGCCTCAGAGATTATCCCCTACAATGATAGTTTACTCACCTGGTAAAGGCAATTGTGGGGGTATAGGTCTCTGAAGCACTCCACACCCACCCTGCAGACATGTATCACAGGATATGGTATTTGGCAAATTAAGAATGTATAGAGCAAACTTAAGATATGTGTCAGAATATGCAGAGAAAATATACAAAATTGTAAGGTATCACACCTTGTCAATATGTGTACTCAATAAAGCAACACCTAGAACACAACCTAGTGGTCACCAAATACACTTATTTCTTGTTTAATTGCAAGGTTATCACAGAATGTGATTACAGATACAGCTTTGGAATACATCAAACTGACCAGAGGAAAACAGAGCCCCTGAGAAGGGAGACAGACTTTGTTTAATCACATGTGCATCAAGCAACCTATCAGGAATATACAACCCATGATGTCATGAATGTGGAATGCCTCAGAGATCTATACCCCTACAGTCACCTTTACCAGGTGAGTAAACTACCATTAACCCAGGATGTTGTTACAAACCCATAATGTGTCCACTACAGATGGTGTTATTTCTAATTATAGTGGTGCAGTAGTGTCACTAGAGGGAGGGTTAAGCAGGGGCTTCTATGTTAAACCCTGTATCTTCACAACCATTCAATAGATTTGCACGAAAGTTTGCACACACGGTCTGATGGGGTAGATCTCTTGACATGCCACATTTTTTTCTGGTCAGAAGGATGGATTCTGAGATGCAGATAGTGAAAAAATAAAAAACAATACCTGTTTTTTGCTGTTTTTGTCATCGCCCGGTTTGGAATTTTGGTCTGAAATTTTCAGGGCAGGGTGGAAACGATTTGTCCCTCAAGTATGCCTTTTGCTGGGTTGTGACAAAATATTAATCTGTTCCAAAGTTATTAAATTGTAAAATGATGGTTCTGAGCATACTCAGTAGGCACCTCAGGATATATTTTTAGAACAAAAAATAATTTGGCCATACAAAACAGGATTCTGTTTAATTTGGGGGCTAATCCTTTTTAAATGAAAAAAATCATTTTTCATGTGACTACTATCGTGTTTCTGTCCCCCAAAAAAATAATTTTCAAAACCCACATAAATTACATCCTGCAGAGAGACCAACACATGTGTCTTGCTCATCAGGACCCTGTTAGATGAATTCTGCACATAACTTATAAAACTGACCTCCAAATGTGCTTTTTTTACATCCTTTTTTGTGACTTGCTTCCACATTCTTTATATGGCCATACAAAAAAAGAGTTCAGCCATTAGTGATGGTCAAAGTTGGAAAACTTCGCTTTGCAGCTTATTTCACAAATTTTGCAGAATTCATGAAATTAGTCCACAAGGGATAGTCACACTTCACCTGACAGGCAGAATTCATGAATGCTGAAAAACCACAAGGTGAAGTCACACATCACCTGAAAGGCAGAATTTGCAAATGTGGAAAATGGCAACTTGGCCTAACTTCATTTAGGAATAATTATCCTAAGGTGAAGTTAGCAAGGATCCATGGGCTCTTTTTCAATTCAGAGGCTGACTTCAGTGCAGTGTGTAAAGGAAATGGCTGGAGTCAGTTAAGTTCTCAGAAATGTGTTCAGAAAAATTTTTTAAAACCCCTCAAACTGCAGAGTTTGTTGTCCAAAATCACTCTATTAACCCTTAGGCTGCTGACAGAATTAGAATGTATAGGAATTTTGGACTTATATATCAGTCCATGGCCCTGCAAGGGTTAAGGCTATGCTGTGCCTTGTGCCTGTGGATCATTGACTTTTTACTGATTGGTCATTTTCCTACTTTAATTAGTACTTTCAGTTTCTGTATTTCTTAGGTTTCATATGTCCTTTATGAACTAAGTAAGGTGGCTGCCCATTAATAGCTCACTATTTTCTTAAAGGGACTACCCTATTATGTTGTATCTCATATAATAGTCATACGGATTTGCTTTAAATTCTGTCATACTCCTGTTTCCTACCACCTCCAGTGGAAGGTCATTCCACATAGTCACCACTCTTTGATTAAACCAGGAAGCTCTTCTCCTTGTATGTTTAATATCTCATTTCAGCTGAAGTATGTGAGATCTAGTGTTATGATACTGTTTTTTTTATTTTTAATCCCAAACAGTCCTTTAGATCATAATTAATAAAAGCTCCATACACTAGGCAAAGATCCCCTCATAGCCATCTATATTCCAGAGAATATAAACCCGAAGTATCCAGCATTTCCTTATAGCTTATATTTTTGAGACCTGCTACCATCTTGGTGGCCCTATGCTGGACCCCCTCCAAGATTTTAATCTCAGTTTTTGCGCTTGGTGATCAGAATTGTGCACAGTAGTCCAGATGGGGTGAAACCAGGGAGAAATACAGTGGAACTATCACCCTGTTATCCCTACTCTCAATGTGCCTTCTAATGTAGCCCTATATTCCATTTGCATTTTTTACCATCAATTGGCAGTGTTTTTTTTAAATCTAATGTAATTTGCTACTATTACTCCTAGGTCCCTCTCATCTGTCTTTTCTCTCAAAACATGTCATTGAAATACATACTTAGCTTTGCTATTAGTTCTTTCCAAATGCATTACTTAGCATTTTTCTACATTGAAATCTAATTTGTATTTCATGGCCTATTGTTCCAATTTAGTTAATTCATTTTGCAGTTTTTTGACCTCCAGAGAATTCTGCACTACTGAACCAAACTTTGCATTGTCTGCAAACTTGGAGAGCTAAACACACTCTTCACAGGTCTCATAAATAAATATCTATCTATCTATCTATCTATCTATCTATCTATCTATCTATCTATCTATCTATATACAATATATATATAAAAAACAGACAGGGTCCCAGCACAGATACCTGTGGTACTCCACTAGTAACACTAGTCCACTCAGAGGTATTGTCCCGCAAATGCACCTGTTGTTTTCTATCAATTAACCAGGAATTTGTCCAAGCCATTATTTTGGTGCTTAACCCTATGTTCTATAAGGCCTCTACTAGTTCATTGTATGGCATTTTGTCAAAGGCTTTACTGTAATCCAGAAAAACCTCATCCATGGATATCCTTCATCCAAAGCCCTGCTAACCCTGTCAAAGAACACCATTAAATTTGACTTACATGATCTCACTTTTGTAAATCCATGTTGGGTTTTATCAGCCATGTCAGCCTTGTTAATGAATCTTTCTATTTCATCCTTTAATATCATTTCCAATACCTTCCCCAACACTGATGTCAGAATCACAGATCTATAATTCTTATTTTTTTCCTGCTCCCCCTTTTGAATATGGGTATGGCAGTGGCTTTTCTCTAGCTCTCTACCACAGAACCATTATTCAAGGATGTTTGTAATAACTTAGTGACTGGCCATGCTAGTTCCTCAGCTAGTTCTGTAATCATCTGAGGATGTACTCCATCGGGACCTGGTGCCTTGTTTAAATCTAATTATTGTAACCTGGTTGTTGACATCTATTTCTTCCAAAATTATCAGCTGCCCCAGTCTGTCTGGATGATACAGTGCTACTCTATTGTTTCACTAAACACTGAACAGAAGTAGTCATTCAACATCTGGGCTATATGATTATCATCAGTAACCAAATCCCCTCTTCCAGCCATAAGTGGTCCTACTTGTATATTTTCTTCTCTCTTATGATTGTAGATAGTTGTAAAATGATTTATAATTATCTTTTACTGTACTTTATTCACCAGTCTCAATTCATAATCCTCTTTCACCTTTCTAATACTCTTCTTACTGTCCATGATTATTGCCTTATAGCCTATCCAGGCTTCCAAGGAAATAGTATTTTTTTCCTTTATATATGCTTTTTTTAGTAGTCTCATGGCCCTCTTATTAAACCACAGTGGTCTCCTTCCTGCTTTATTAAACTTTATTTTTTCAGGAACATATTTATCAACTAGATGATCTAATTTACCAATTAATATGTTCCATATTTCCTTCTGAGTTATGTTATTAAAATCTGCTATTCAATCCCAATCTCTTACTCCCCTTACTCTTACTTCCTTTGAAAGTCTGCTTCCCAGAAACATTTAATTTTGTTCATTCCCTTTACGCTACAAGTTTCTTTCATCACTTTGAACATTACCATCTCTTGATCACTGTTACCGAATTGTACTGTTGTTCTGCAATTTACTATTTTGTTGTCCATATTGCTTAATACTAGGTCCAATATATTGTCCTCTCTAGCAGCTGATTTTACATAGTGTTGTAAACTAAGTTAGTTCAGGATATCAAGATAAATCCTTTATATAATCATCTTCCATTCTCGTATTTTCCAATTTATAGTGGCACATTGAAATCTTCTAATACAATTATTCAATTATCCAGATTTAGATTATCCAAGAAGTTATACATACGGTTATTCAGATTCATGTCTTGTGAAGGTGGTCTACAAACAGGGTTCAAGATATTTTTTTGCCTGATTTGTGGATGATCTTTAGCCATATATGCTCTGTTTTACTGTTGTCATCATCTCCATCTATGAATTTCATAGTTTTTTCATCAGACACATAAATTGCTATACCTCCTCCACTTCTATTTGTTCTTTCTTTACTAAAGAGATTGAACAGTATTGCAGTCAGTGCTGCAGTGTGCTTTGGGGGAGGGGAGTTTCCATAACTCCTGTCCTGAAGCAGAAAAAGGCAGACTTACCTTGTAAGTGTCTCTCATTGTGTAGTGCTATTTTTTACTTAGTGGTTTTCTATTTTTTTCTTGTGCACTCCTAGTTCAGTTGTGCAGAACAGTGAGTTTTGTTTTACTGAATTGTTTCTGAGCATACTTAATTCAGTTATTGCTTTTGTTGCTTAGAAGGTAACTTTATTTTGTGAATGTGTAATGTCTTGCATGTGTCTGAGTCTGAAGCCTAGAAACCCCTGTTATACACTGTTTTTATTAAAATCACACACAAAATTAAATACCTGGTGTTGTTTAATTAAAATGTTGTGCAGTCATCCCTTATATGTGTGTCCCCTTAGTCTCAATAGTCCCACTTGAATATTGTTTTTGTTAAAACCCAAAGATGAAAAAAAAATCTGGCATATTTGTTTCAGTGTAAAGTCCTGTAATGTCTTCTGCGGTCATCCATGCCCCCCCCCCATTCCAGCCTTAATTCCCTGTTGTGTATTGACTTGCTACCCCCCAAAGGAACAACAAAATCTGCTGTTCTTCTACTGTCTGTATAAAGTGTATTAAGGTTGTGTGTGGTTCCTTAGTCCTTAGTACCTTAAAAAGTCCCTGTTTTGTAGTGTATCATACAACCCCCCCCAAAAAAAAAAAGAAAAGGAAAAAAAAATTCTGACATATTTGTTTCTGTGTAAAGTCTTGTAAGTTCTTGTAGGGTCTTGTTTGGGTGCCCATAGTTCCTGCCTTAAATCCCTTTATCTATTCTCTTGTAACCCACACCCCTAAGAAAGGGGAAAAAAATATTCCAAAGCTGTTGTTCTTGTTACAATTAGCATATAAGAATGACCAGGAAGAGATGCTCTACTAAAGGGAGAGGTGCTGGGGAGGCAGCAAAGAAGTGTTCAAAATATGTGCCACAAAATAGGGCTGCAGTTAAAAAAACTATATCCGAGGCAGCATGTTCTGTGAGCTCAGAGGCTGGTACTAGCAACAGAGTAGTTGACAGCAGGGACATTAGTGTAGCCAATTTTTTCTCTGCCACATTTGTGGCAGCCATGCTGGTGGGAGATGAAGGAGGTGACAAGAGAATTAGCTGTAAATGACCTGGGGGACATGTTTATTGCATTGGTTGCAAGTGACCACACTAACCCTAATGTCCCAAAGGATAACACCACAAATTTAACAAGCCATAATGCCACCAGTCTTTGGAGTTAAGGGACATGCTATACATCCAAACTAGGGCCTCAATGTGTACTACAACAGTAACACATAGTACCCCTGAAAAAATTCATGGGGTTTACAACAGATCTGCGTTGTCAGTTTGACAACTCTGATATTAACAGGCATGACAGTGACAGACTCCATGTCAATCATGATTTGCAACTGACAGGGAGCTGTGCACATCGGATGCTGTTTCTTCTCTTGGGAGCTTCACCCACTAAAACCCCGCAGTGGGGGGCTCTGACCCATGCACCCCCAAACTAAAGAATTTCAACTCTGAGTTGGAGTTGGTTTGGAGAAGGGGTGTAGGACAGGGGAAAGTGTTGCTGTATCCCAGGCAGACTTCTACAGCAACATGTTGATGGTGTCGGCATCAATGTATGTCGCTGTAGAAGTGTCGATGTGTGGGAGGCATACCAGTGTACAACCCCCCAAAATCACCTTGAAAATCAACCATGGTGCCAAATCCACAGTTTAAGTTTGATATGCATAATAAATGCATCAAATATGCAATGTATCTAGTTTTACAATAATACCAAGTTTAGGACACGTTCAACAACATTTGACTGAGTTATGCCTAAATAAAACAAAAGAAGTAGTTGGAGGCCATCATTTTGACCCAACTTCTCTATTTGTGTACCTCAAGGAGAAGCTACATGCAAAGTTGCAAGGCAGTGTTACCAATAGCAGATTTCCTACTAAATAAAAAAATCCATGGAGAAGAATTTGGTAACTTCGCTGTAATTTCACTGGTGAATTAAAACTTTACAACATCTCTATCGGTCATACAAAAAAATTCCTTCATACGCAAAAAGATTTTGGACTTAGGCTTTTTTGTGATTTTTTTTTGTTTGAAGGGATCCTTATTGCATGCTTTTTTGTTTCATACAGAGGAGGATTCCTACAAATGAAAAAGGTTTTTGGATTTAATTTTTTTACACATTTCCACTTCAACAAGCCATAAATCCTTCAATATTTCGATTTAAGGGACAGTCAATATATCAAACCAAAGGTTTTCATGAGTGTTGGAATAATAACACAAAAACACCACAAAAATATGTAGAGGCTATGTCAAAGTCCAATTTAATAGTCAATCTTTTAAATCTGTGAAGTAGCAATTATCAGTTCATAGTACCTAGAGCTCGTACTGTGAGAAAGGATAACTTCTTTACAGTTAAAACAGTTGGTGTTTGGAATAAGCTACCTAATTATGTAATTGAAGCAACATCTTTTTTTATACTTACAGTTTATTGTTTTCAGAGAAAAACTATTACCTAAAAGTTATCTTGTGTCAGAGATCTCATAGCAAATAAGCAGAGTACATAGAATACAGTCAATGTAAAAGGTTTTGTTAGTCTAGACATTCTTATTTCTGGACAGGAGGTATTTCCTTGATTATTCAGTCCAAAGAAAGTCCCAAGAAAAGCTGCACCCCCACAAGACTTTGAGCAGTCATTTTGAAAGAAAATAAAGTATTTCCAAACATTCTTAACACAACATTCAGTGTTGTTATGACTCTCTACTGAACATAAGGTCCAACAGATGGTAGCAAGCAGCATTAGAGACCCTCCAATCCCACCAAAACAGTATCTAAAAATAAAAGGTATTCTCTTACTGTAAAAAAAAACAGCCATCCTTATGATCCCAAAACAACAACATGGAAAAACACTGTGGCTATTATAAAGAAAAAGCTGATTTCCTCATAGACAGTATAAAGTGATATTAAATTGGCAGTATGGTAATGCTGCAGCTCCCATCCCAATACAATTAACAACAACACATTTTTATAGAAAGAGCAGCAGTCCCTTTTTATCTTTAGCCAATGCTTGGACACAGTTTATATAAGCAAAACCTGTGGCTTTTCATGTTTCAGTTTACGATTCAGAGTCAGTCTCTGCCATTTTTCTGGACCAATTGAACTCCCATGCAAGAGCCTCCACCTTTCTTTCAGCTTCTTCAGGGTCAGTCTACTGGTAGACATGGCCTCCATAATGGATCATCTGGAGAGCAGACATCAAAAGAGTCTGCGTTACTCCCAGGCTTTGCAACTTGACTCGCACACCGTAAAACCTTTTCCTCCTCACTTTAGTAGCAAATGATAAGTTCGGAAACATGTGGACAGTGGATCCTTAACAATTGAGCTGTTCAGTGTTTCTGGTGGCTTGCAGAATAGTGTCCCAGATTACTGGGCTCATTGTGTCCAGGAAGGCCATTCTGGATAGCTCATTCTGACCCGATACCCCTTGGGGCAATATCCGGTAAGCCCGAACAAATTGAGCCGTGACTTGGGGATCAAGTTGTACGGTTCCTGGCAACCACTCCTTAAGGAAATAAAGCAAGCTGTCCCCCTCAATATTTTCAGGTAGGCCCACAATCTGAGTGTTGGATGCCCTTTGGGAGTTCTCTAAAGATTCCAATCTATATTTCAACTGTGCATTTTCTTGTTGGATTTTATTTGTGGCAGCTAGGGCTTTCATTGCCATAGATTCTGCTGTAGTTGCTGCATGAGATGCAGCTGCTAT
This sequence comes from Neoceratodus forsteri, assembly GCA_016271365.2. Lineage (NCBI taxonomy): Eukaryota > Metazoa > Chordata > Ceratodontiformes > Ceratodontidae > Neoceratodus > Neoceratodus forsteri. The sequence continues at coordinate 84,187,077 of CM057459.1, forward strand.
TGTTGTGACCTGTTCTTCAAATTTTGTAAGTATCGACTCTACTTTAGAATCGATCACTTGCATGGACTTTTGCAGAGCTCACCATAGTCCTTCCAAGTCCAGACAAGTAGGCCCCGAGGCCTCTGCTGGCGCAATTTGGGCAGATGGGTTCTTAGGATTGTTTGCTGGTGAACATGGTGAAAGAAATGTATCACTAGATGCAGCTCAATCCACTGAACACAGTTTTTAAGTCAGATCAGTCTTTTTTTCAAGCTTTTTTGCTATGTCAGCTCTTTTTAGTGGGATTAGTGAAGGAGCTCTCAATGAGTGCGTCTCATTGGTGGGCACGCTCAACAGCGCCCCCCGAAGCAACATCTTTTGACTGCTTTAAAAGCAGACTTGATAATTTCCTTAACTGGAAATAGATAGTACTTGGCATTGATCCACCCATGTGGTCATGGGAGACATTCAAGATGGGCATAAGCCCTTTTAGGTCTGACATTAACCAAGTAAACTGAGTAAAAAACAAAAACAAAAAAATTGCAAGTTCCCATAGGGTAATATGGCAATGTATATTTCTGGTTCCCTAGTGTCTAGTGGCAATGCCAACACCCTCCAGTCACCATCCCAGTAATAACTTTATTTTTCCCTGGTGTCTAGTGGCACCCGCCCCCACCCATCCTGCCATCACCATCCCATAATATAGTTTTGTTTCTCTGGTGTTTAGTGGCACCCTCCCACCCTCTGAGGCAAATGAGGATACGAATATACTTTCTCAAAAGGACATTCTTAAAAAAAACAGCATTAATGCAACAGTTAGGGTTCAGATTAAACTAACAAATGTAGGGAAGTGTGGTGTTAGGGGCTTATTACGGTAACACCCCTAAAGTGAATGAGGGGTGGAGTCTTCCTTTGGCTTGTCAACCCTAACTCTAAACATATTCTATGAACTCATGAAACATACACACCTGTCTCCATCACATGTTAGCTTTTTTGTTACTGCAGTGGGGTGAGCATTACGGTTGACAACCTGAAGGAAGACTCCATGCCTCTTTTGCTTCAGGGGTGGGGCAGGGGTGTTAGGGTTGTAAACCCTAGCATCACATTTCTCTACTTTTGTTGGTTTAATTTGAACCCTAACTGTTACATTGATGTTGTTTTTTTGCAAAGAATATTGGGCAGGAATTCTAAACCTGCCGAGGTGCTGCAAGCCCCCTGGTGCGCTAAACGTAGGAAGCATGGAGCTTGCAGCAGTCTCCGGTCAGCAATCAGGATTTTCTATCCCTTGCACTGACCACAGGTCCTTAGAACACATATTTGTGGCCTAGTCTGCTCCACATCCTGGTGCCAAAGACACTGGGCTTGCGCCGGACATTTGGCGCAAGCTGGCGTAAATCATGGAAACTGTCACAACTGCACCTGGTATTGGAAAATCGAGTGTAGTTGCAGCAAAGAGGTTTGGCGCATCACCGATTTTAAAGTCCCCTGATGCAGGGCTTATTGCAAGCTCTGAGCTGTTGTCTAAAAATCCTGCCCATAATGTATAGGTGGTCATTTTTTTCCCATAAGGAATCAGTGACACCTGAAACTCTTAATACCATCATTTTGACATCAGAAAGTCATTATATCATAATTCTGACATTAGATTCCATGGTCACATGAGATGGAATATTTTGAGTTCCATGTAGTACAAACAATAGATAAAACCACATTTTTAACTAGGTTTGTAATTCAATCTTGTAACTATTTATGGAACACAGTTAGACCATTGTACATACATAAGGGCATTTTCCAGATGCATCAATGTTCAAGCAGTATAGTGTAGTGGTTTAAAGCTCTGAGGTGCAAATCTGAAGACCTGGGTTTAAATCCCACAGCCCCCACTTGCATACTGTGTGACCCTGTGCAAGTCACTTAACTTCCCTGTGCTCCAAGGTTGCACCTGTAAATAAGCTTTCAGCTTAGTGTGTCTCATGTGGTTAAACAATTGGGAAAAAATGATGTTCATCATACAAATTAAAAGTTAGGGTTGTTCAGAGATAACTGATTATTTTGCTGTTAGTATGTAAAGATATAAGGGACTTTTATGGGCAAGGTGATGTATTATATGGGAAGAACTATATAAAAAATATGTTGAACAGTTATAAGATATAGAGAATTTATTCTGTTTTAAAATCATTGTTCATGTGAAGAACGTCTACATTTAAATCTCTCAGTATCTCTGGCTTGTATCTAAATCTGAGATGACTAGGTGTTTACACTGATTATGTGTTTCAGTTTCCATGTAAAGCAACTGGCAAGACTGAAGTAAACAGGATGTTTTCTGTGCCTTTGTGGGGTTTTTTTTCATGTCGACTTGCAATTACACTGGAAGTTTTCATTATGGCTAAGATGACAGACAAGTGTAGAAGAAGATATCAGTTTTGGAATGGTAAGCCTTCTCTTCAGAAAAGGCTTATGTATAGACATTCACTATTAAACCTTATTAAAACAATAGATTATAGGCAAGATTTATTTTATTCCTCTGTCATTCCTTTCTAGTGCACCATTATCCAAATCTGTATCCAGCTTTTATTCAGAATTTTTTATATGAGTGCAACTACTCAGGCTGAGTAGATTTAATAATTTGACTGTTCTGTGACAGTAATAGCGTAACCTTTAGCTCACCGAGTAGTCACTGCTTTAATGACCCTCTTGGTTGTAATGTTGGCAGCATCTTTTTACAGGTGTGTGTGTGTGTGTGTCTGTGTCTGTGTGTGTGTCAGATAATTATCTTCACTGTAAGATGGTAACTTGCTAAAGAAAATAAGAATCATAAAAAATTATAACCATCTTCTTAATTAATCTCTGGCATTTTTCTGTGAACTACACACTGCTGGGTAAGTCACCTGAAAAAAGTTCCATACCTAGTAAACATCTTATATTCTATAGGATATACCAGGATGAATAGTTCTTGGACTTTCATTAACCTCATCTTTACTAATTTGGAAACTAAGAGCCCAGTATTACAAGGTCCATTTTATTTCAGATGCAGATTGAGTTATGACAGCCAAATATGCCCCTGAGAGTTTTAATGCAGTTTCTAATGCAACTTACAACTGCTCTACAGTCATTTGAGCAATCATGCAGCTGAAATGAATTTAGCTAGGCACACACTGACCTACATATGATCAGTGTCCATGGTGAACTGTGTTAAGAAAAAGACATGGCTATTGTCACTAATATACTTTACAGACATGCCTGAAACATTTTATTTTTCTATTTTTTGGACTACTGATTGACATTTATAGGGCAGGCAAAGAACTAGGAACTTAAAGAGTAAATATAAAATGGTATACTGACATTGGTAGAGTCAATTTAAATATGCCCCCCTCTCCTCTCTCCTCCAAAATTTATTTTCCTTATGTTTTGACCTTTAAATTTAGAATGTCACCTGACATCTTAAATGTAATTACAATTCCCTGTTTGTGATGGTCTGTTGGTTGCACAGGATGGCAACTGTATTAATTCCTCATTTATACATATGCATTCTTTTAAAGTCCCACTGCAGATGCAGTGCCACTTCAAATAAGTCCTGCTTCAGCAGGCTAATGATGTCCTCACCCATTTTACAATGAAGAAAGGCATGCATCAGCAACTTATTTCACTTTCCATTGTGCACAGTTGTACAACAAAAAAAGCCAGTGTTGGTCACACCTACTTGACTGCCTTGAATTAGATGCTCAGTCAGGTGTGAGTGAAGGCACTTTTTGAAATCCTTGGAGAGGTTGGGAAGGATGAAAATGGAACTGAATTAATTCAGATCATCCTTCTTTGAGGAGAAGTGTACAATTCTGGTACGTTTCTAGGAACCAGGCATCCCACCTAAGGGGATGGAGAATTTAACAGCATGGCAACTGGGGTACAGATATGATGCACTGCAACATGGAGAAGTTTTGGGTCAAGAAAATAATTGCCAGCACTTTTGTTTGGGATGAGGCTCTTTAGTGCTTTGTGGGCATTTCTTCTGTAGTGATTTGTTGTAAGTTAAAGTTTGGCAGATCATGAGGGTCAAGCTATGGGTTGCCTGATGGGAGACCAACAGTTGATGCCACCAAGGAGTTCAAGAGCTTGGCAGTGATGCTGAGGTTAGTAATGTGGGCTTTAAAGGCATTCACAGTCTCAAGAAGAGTGGTGACAAGATCTCCAGAGTAGTTTCAGATTTGATAAGACAAAGAACCTCTGTGCGCAAACACTGAGGCATGGGTTACCCCAAAGGGCATTTGGCTGGGAAGCCAAGTTTCAAGAAAATACAAAATCACACATGCCCACACAATGCAAAGCATCATGGACTGCATATGCAAATCACCACAGAATGTTATGCTGGTCCAACTTTAAGCAGAATTGCATGGTGCCGAAAGGCCTCTCACACAGTTTGCAAAGGGTCCTACCAGGACTCATCAGTATGCCTCATCTGTTTGACACCCCCAGTGGACTGGACCAGCTACCCTAAGATGGTGGGTCTTGGATATGTTGTGGTGAACCCATTAAAATAAAAAACTATTTAAAAGACAAAGAACCTCTGTACGCAAACACTGAGGCAAGGGTTACCCCAAAGGGCATTTGGCAGGGGAAGCCAAGTTTCAAGAAAATACAAAATCACACATGCCCACACAATGCAAAGCATCATGGACTGCATATGCAAATCACCACAGAATGTTATGCTGGTCCAACTTTAAGCAGAATAGCATGGTGCCGAAAGGCCTCTCACACAGTTTGCAAAGGGTGCTAACAGAAGACATAGACATGTGCTTCGTCCTACCAGGACTCATCAGTATGCCTCATCTGTTTGACACCCCAGTGGACTGGACCAGCTACCCGAAGACAGTGGGTCTTGGATATGTTGTGGTGAACCCATTAAAATAAAAAAACTATTTAAAGACAAAGAACCTCTATGCGCAAACACTGAGGCAAGGGTCACCCAAAGGGCATTTGGCTGGGAAGCCAAGTTTCAAGAAAATACAAAATCACATGCCACACACAGTAAGCATCATGGACTGCATATGCAAATCACCACAGAATATTATGTGGTCAACTTTAAGCAGAGATTGCATGGTGCAGAAAGGCCTCTCACACAGTTTGCAAACTGTGTGAGAGGCCTTTCAGCACCATGCAATTCTGCTTAAAGTTGGACCAGCATAACATTCTGTGGTGATTTGCATATGCAGTCCATGATGCTTTGCATTGTGTGGGCATGTGTGATTTTGTATTTTCAGATTTGATAATGTTGCTCTTTAAGATCCATTTCAACAAGACTTTTAGCCCATGACCAGAATTTGCTGAAATTTTGTTTGTTGTCCTTCCAGTAGTTGTGATCGTACTTCACATTTGTTTCAGATATAGTACTGCTAATTTGCTTAAGTCTGTCACTGAGGGATCTAGTCTTTATAAATCTGTCCCAGCAGCATCTCATTGCAAGGTGACTTCGATATTCTCCTTAGAGTTCCAGGGATAATAATGTTCTTTGACTATTTATTTTCTACACCTAGCATAGTAAACAAATCCTGTTATCTAGGAACAGACTACTTGTCTATATCTAGCCAACAGTTAATCCCCATAGATCCTAACATTAAGGGGAGTCCATGCTGAGGTGGTTCACTGGACCAACCAAAAACTGACACTTTTGACTCCAGTAATGGGTACCTGGAATTTCCAGCCTTTCCTTTAACTGTTCAGCACTTTCTGGGCATGGCACAGAATTTGCTTACAGGAATGATGCACTGAGCTTGTGCAAGCCACGTGACATGAAGTAGTCAATCTGTGAGGCTGTAGCACACAAGCTTCTCTTGCTGCAGATGTCTCAGTGCCCATGCTGCACATGTCTAGGTACCATCTACAGATCTCTCATAGCAGAGAAGGTCATGAGTATTGTAAGAGGCAGAATTCTACCATTCTTTGGAAAGAGTTATTCTTGATCCAAAAATGTTTTAAAATTGTTGGAGAATTGTTAATTATCTTATAGTTGAGTTGTCTAGTTAACAGCAGAGAACTGCACCTTCTGAAGTATAGTACATTGTGTTTTTGCTACAGCTGCAGCCTAGAGGAGGGTAGGGTCTTAGGATCAGCCTAGAAGAGGACCGGGACAGATTGGGGGGGGTGAAGGTTTTATGGTACAATTAATATTTATTCTATTATACTATGGTTCATACTGTAGCATTAGGAGCTAAGCAAGGTGGTGAGTCCATATGCTCTCCTGCATCTAAGTATAATATGAAATTGAGTTTCCATGTAAGATATCTCTGTCCATTTTTAGTTTGAATTCATCTTTAGTTTTACTGTAAATTATTTCTTCAGGGAGACTGTTCCAGGGGTTGACCACATGCTGGGTATAAAAATATCTTCTCTTTTCAGTATGAAATTTGCACAGTATCAGCTGTAACTTGTGTCCTCTGGTCCCTTCATTATGTTTTTTTTTTTCAGTTTTAAGTTTAACTCTTTAAAAAGATCTCCATCTTGGATCAGAGTGTGGCACATTAACAGAGCTCCCCTTATTCTTCTGGTATGAAAAGACACTAAATTTAACCTAATTAGGTGGTCCTCATAAGAGAGATTTTTATATTTATAGATCATCTTGGTGGCTTTCCTCTGGATCTTTTCCACATTATCCCTGATACCTCCCTTTATTGTCCCCCAAAGTTGGGATCTATAGTCCAACAATAGTCTTACATAGGATCAGTACAGCATGATGACATTGGCTTCCCTACTTTTTAAAATTTATTTTTATTGTCATGGGGATTTTTTTTACTTTAGATACCTGTATGTTTGTATGCATATCAAAAGTCAATTTGTTTGAAATAAGTACTCCTAAATCTTTTTCTTCATCAGCTTTTTTCAGAGAAAGGTCTCCAAGTTTATATTCCAGTTTCCTATTATGAACCCCAAAATGCATAACGCTGCATTTGTCCATGTTGAAAGACATACCAACTGAGTTGGTCCAGAGCATAATATTGTCCAGAGTGACTTGAAGACTATTATGATCAGTGTTACTGCATACAAGGCTCACTATTTTGGTATTGTCCGCATACTTACTAATCCATGCTGGTTCATTATTACCCATACTTGATATAAATAATTGAAATAGTAAGGATCCCAAAACTGATCCCTAGGGAACCCCACTGGTAACCTTGGTCATGGAAGAAAGATACCCATTAATACTAACTGACTGGTATCTGTTTCTGAGACAGCATTGTATCCAGCCTATGACTATATGATCTATTTCATGGTCAATTAAAGTTTGCACAATATATTTATGTGGTACTTTATTACAGGCCTTAGCCATGTCCAATTAGATACAATCCACTGATTTCCCTTGCTCCAAGGCTGCAGACATTTTTTCATTGAAGGATAATTGGTTGGTGATGCATGATTGTAGATATTAACTGCTGCTGGTGCAGAACACAGAATTCATAACTGTATTCACCTTTCTTCCTCATGTGTAAGCTAACTAGGCATCAGCCAGTCTGTGAGGTGAACAGTGAGCAAAGGTAAAGTAGGCAGCTGCTGTGTGAGACTTGACTGAGAGTGTGTTAGACCTCTCCACACACACAAGACCTATATTGTATAGGGTCTTATATGTTAACAAATGGATCTTGAAACTTATACATCAGCAAATCAGCAGCCAATGCACACTGTGCAAACATGGTGCAATGAGCTTGTTATGGGATGTTCCAGCCACCAGCTGGGCTGTTGCATTCTGGATCACCTGCAGGCAGTGCATGAGAGCTCCAGATAACCATATGTAAAGAGTATTGAAGTAATCCAGCCTCAGCGTGACTAAGAAATGGGTTATCATCACCTGGTCCCTCGTTATAAGATGCAGTTTGATCCTGGTAATATTACACAGATAAAAAAGCCACTGTGGACTACAGCTGACACCTGGTATCCCAATGTGACCCTGCAGTCTACAGTGACCCCCAGATGCTTTACAGCATCTAAAACTTGAATAATACTGTCATTTAGAAATGGAAATACATTACCAGAAATATGCATTTTAGGCGATATGTCGTAGGTGCAGGGGATTACACCTAAATATCATTTATCTTTGATGGCTGCGATAGTTAAATCTGCTATATTGAAACACTGGAAAGATGATTATATTTATACTTACAAGCACTGGGTGAGGGACCTGATTTGCCTCTTGGGAAGAAGAAAGAGGTATTTGTTTACAGAGGGAAAGAAAGGGTTAAATAATAAAAGATGGTCGGCACTGGTAGCAATCTACTCTTTGAAGGTTTCTAATATCCAAACACAGGCCTGTCTGTCAGATTGTGATTAGCGAGAGATTTTTCTTTATAAGAAATGTATAGCTTGATTTAGACTTTTGCTGTTTTAAATGGATGTATTTCACTAGTCACACTTGTCTATGAGTTGCACTGATACTGGTAAAAAGGTAATAAAATAAGGGATTGGTCTGCTTAGGAACTAGGGTGGGTTGGGCTCTCTCTCTTTCCAGGGGACACAGCAGGGGGCTACCTTCTGGGAGGCAATGCTGTCCAGGTTGGGGCCCAGTTACTTTAACAATAGAGGGCTATAATACCTTGGTTTCACTGAGTTTTCTTCTGAGGATTAAGACTAGTTATTGACAGGGTTCTCACTGACTGGACTGCTACAAGAATTGGTTATTACTACAGGGGTTGGACCCACTAGCTGTGTATGTAAATAGTTAGGGCTGTACATAGTTTTCACTATCAGTTTTGGGATTGTGACTCCCAGCTGTGTTCGGGATATCTGTTATGTAAGTCTGATAATACACAATAATCCAATAAAGATCTATTTAAAAAGAAAAGAAATGGAAATGCAGCATCTACACTTCTCAGTGCCACCCCATGGTGACTCAGTTCAACAATCATCACTGCTGTCTTACCTGAGCTGAGGCTGAGCCAGTTGGAAGCTGTTAGGATATTGATTTCCAGAAGACACCACTCCAACACTGAGGCCACGTTATTCCTGCCAGATATAGCTGAGTAATATCTGCATAGCAGTAAAACTTTACAACATATTTTTTTATGATCTCACCCAGAAGATGCATGTACACAGAAAACAGTATGCTTGCAAGGATGTAACCCTGAGGCACTACACAGTTCACTGCAGTGGTTTCAGAGATGGAATTACCTAGAGTCACCTGCTGTGCCCTCCCAGTGAGGTTTGACTTACACCAGCTGAAAACTGTGCCAGCAGTGAGTCACACATAGTGCTACATGTGATCCAACAGCACTTCATGATCCAGTGTGTTAAGCACAGATGAGAGCTCTAGAAGGACTAGGATGGACTGGTGCCTTCTATCTCTTGCAGTGATAAGATCATGGAATACCATGATGAGTGGTGTTTCAGTGCTGTAGCAGAGCCTAAATCTCAACTGGAGATCTCATAGATGTCAAATTGTTCAAGGTGAGCCTCAAGCTGCACCACTGCTACTTTCTCCCTAACCTTTCCCAGAAAGCAAGGTTTGAGACAGGCCTATAGTTCATGAGACTGTTAGATTCAAGAGATGGCTTCTCAGGAGGAACATTATAACAGCCTTCTTCAGAGCTGCAGAAAAGACCCCTCATTCAAGAAAAACCTGGCAATCTCAATGAAAAGAGGTCTCAGGTATTCCCAACAGCAAACAAGTAGCCAGGTAGGCTCAGGGTCCAATGTGTGGAAGATGGGGTGCAACCCACATGCCATCTCATGCACCTCCTCATCCACAACTGGTGCAACTTCACCCAGGATGGTAGATTTTATAAGCTCAACAATGACTGGGCACTGCTGGCCCATGACAAGCTATTTAAGGAGGTACCAATCTGGATAGAGGGCACCTTACTACAATTCATACTATGATTCATACTACAATGGAACAGGAGCCAGGGAGCAGTTAAGCTCATAAGTGCTCCTATGATTTAATAATAATTTAAGGATGACTGTGATAAAATATGTTTATCCAAATGGTTTTTGAATGATATTTTAGTACTACTAATAATTACCTCAATTGGCAGTTCATTCCAAAGTTTAGCAACATGCAGAGTATAAAAATACTTTTGTGATAAATGATTAAAGTGTTTTTGCTGTATCTGTAAGGGGTGACCACTAAGACTTAATATGTTGTTTTTAAAGGAGAGGCTCAAACTAACCAGTAACTGGGGAACATTAACAATATCATACATCAGGATGAGATCACCTCGTAACCTTCTGGTGAATAGTGACATAAGGTTAAGTGACTGAAGTCTAAGCTCATAAGGGACTTCATTCAATCCTTTTATTAGTTTAGTAAATCCCCTCTGAACTCCTTCCAGTTTCACAATGTCCTGTTTCTTGTGAGGGCACCAGAGCTGTGATAAGAAATCCAAATGAGGACAGACGTAAGCTCTAAATAATGGCATTAACACTTGTTTATCCCTTGATTTAAAATTTCTCTTAATGGCAGAAATAACACCATTTGCCTTGCATATGATAGCATTAATCTGGGAGTAAAAAAGAAATTTGTTAGATACAAAGACCCCAAGGCCCTTTTCAAGCTCAGAACTAATGCCTTGTCTAAAGTGTAAACATGCATGGGGTTGTGGTGTCCAAAAAGCAAAATTCTGCAGTTTGTGTGATTTAGTTTCATACCCCAGTTAGAAATCCAATCGGAGATGTTATCTAAATCATTCTGTAATAATTCAGTTTGATCAAGATTTATGCAAGGTTCCCCAATCTTAATATTGTCTGTGTACTTAATAGTATTAGAGAAACAACTTTTAGTAATGTCCTTTATAAATAACTGAAAAAGACAGGGACCCAGGACAGAACCCTGAGTTACACCACTCAAAATGGAACCCAAACATGAAAGTTGCCCATTTATAAGAACCTGTTGCGTTCACTCATTTAACCAAGTTGATAGCCATTTCATGAGGATGGGATTTATATTAAGTTGATGTAATTTCCTAAACAAAGCCCAGTATGGAAGGAGGTCAAATGCCTTACTAAAATCCAAATAAACTACACCATAAGGAAGTATATTGTCTATTTGAAGGCTATCATCTTCATAGAAACACAACATATTTGTCAAACAGCCTCAGCCTTTCGTAAAACCATGTTGTTTGGGATCAGTATCATGCAAGATAGAAATTAGCATGTCCTTAATTAAACTCTCCAGAACTTTACACAGTGAAGAAGTTAAGCTAATGAGTCTGTAATTTTCCCAGTTGTTCCTGGGACATGTCTTATGAATAGGAATTACATATGCTGTCCTCTATGACTCAGGCACATAATTCTGATTCAAACATCGTTCAAATAAAAGTTTTAATGGGAAAGTCAAGCTGTCAGCCATTAAATATAAAAGGTGACCCAGAACATCATCAGGGGATGCCCTGATTTTCCCTTTTATACTATTAATATCTGCTTTCTCATACAAATAACAAATAGAGGGAAAACTAATCAAGTATAAGAAAGCACTCAAGGATCTTAAAACATCAATCACCCTGTCTAAACGGAATTTTGAATTCAGAATCGCTCACACTAAGGATTCATATAAAAGTCTGCATTCATATTTAAATAACAAAAAGGGAGACACAAACAAAATAGGTCCATTAATCATAGATAACACAACCATTTTTTCAGATAAGGTTACTGCAATTGAGTTTAACAAATACTTTTGCTCTGTCTTTGAACAGGACAAGAAACCTATATCATATGTCAATGCAAGTACATCTCCTAGTTATATTGTTACCATTCCTGATACCCTTAAACTTTTAAAAACTTTGAAGTCAACAACAAGCCCAGGTCTCGACAATATTACCCCCAAATTCCTTATGGGAACATACAATAACATCGCTATTCCACTTACCATTATCTTTAATAAATCTCTCAGAGAATCTAATGTCCCCCTCATACTGGAAAACAGCTACTGTTACACCAATTTTTAAAAAAGGTGCACACCATAAGGCTGAAAATTACAGACCTATCAGCCTTACCTCCATTCCATGCAAATTATTAGAAAAACATATTAAATACTTAATTGAAGAAGAAATGTTGGCACTAAAACTAGCCGATGTTACACAACATGGATTTAAATCCGGGCACTCTTGTACAACTAATCTGCTAGCCTTTTATAACTTAGTCAGCAGTAATCTCGATCTAAACATACCAGTGGATGTTATTCTGCTTGACTATAGTAAAGAATTTGACAAGGTTTCACATTTCATATTAATAAATAAACTAATAGCATTAGGTTTCTCTAACTGTATCGTGTCTTGGGTTAACAGCTGGCTCTATAATAGAACTCAAACTGTCAGAGTAAATGGGGAATTATCAGATGAAGAATCAGTGTCAAGTGGAGTCCCTCAGGGCTCAGTGTTGGGTCCCACTTTATTTAGCATCTTCATCAGTGACCTTATCATCTCATCACAGAATACCTTATCTAAATTCGTGGATGATACTAAATTAGGAGGATGAGTTGATAACGAAACCAACAGAAGCACCCTTATAAATGACCTCAAAAAAATTGAATCATGAGCGGTAACTAATAAAATGTCATTTAATGTGTCCAAATGTTCAGTGTTACACTTTGGTAAGAAAAATCCCAAACAAACATATCATCTTAACAATATAATACTTAGGGAATCCCTCGTTGAAAAAGACCTGGGTTTATTGGTTGACAATAGATTGTCTTTTTCAAATCATTATAATAAGGTTGCAAATCAAGCCAATGCTCTCCTACGTAGGATTAATCATACTTTCATGCTCAAAACTGAGGAATGTAATATGGCCTTATATTAAAACCCATGTTAGACCCCATTTAGATTATGGTTCACCGTTATGGAGTCCCTATTTAGCCAAGGACATTACAAGAATGGAAAAAGTCCAAAGGAGGGTCACTAAGATCATACCTCATCTTTCTCATCTTTCTCATTTCTACTATGAAACTAGGCTCCATAAAACAAAGTTGTATTCACTTGAATTAAGAAGACTAAGGGGAGATCTCCTTCAGCTATTTAAAATTTTACAGTCAGCTACATTGAGTTCATGCGGATTATCTTTTACACCCAGAAAAATGGTAGCTAGAATACACAACAAACAAATTGAAATCGAGAAAACAAGAACAAACAAAAGACAAGAGTTTTTTACTGTTAGAGCCCCAAAAATCTGGAATTCTCTACCACAGGAAATTGTTGACTGCCAGAATATTACCACATTTAAACTCAAACTTGATAACTAGCTTCTCGACAGAACATAATCTACCAATGATCCACACTGTGTGGAGGACATCCTTGATGGGCTTCGGCCTTCTTTTGTCCAAACTACCAAGTACCAAGTACCAAGTACCAAGCCAAGTAATTTGGTATGTACATCTGTGGATGAAATGGGTATGTCACTACCTGAAGAATCATCAATAAAAGTGTGTATATGTTTCTTCTGAAATACATTACAAAATGCAGCATTAAATATATTGGCCCATCTCAAGAGTATCATGAATTAAATTATCATTAAACAAAAGTGGACCTACCAGACAAGTGTTTTTTTATTGAATTGATGTAAGCAAAAAAAGATTTGCTATTATCTTTACAAGCATTTGCCACCAGTTTAGGCTCCCACCTCTTTTTAGCTTTTCTGATGCTGTTTTATGCACTTATTTTGGATGGACAAAAACAAATTCCAGCTGGTGTTTTAGCTTTAAGATATGCTGCATAATGCCTTTTTTTCTTCCTAATAAGTTTGGTCAAATCTTCAGTCATCCATTTAGGTTTTGGCTGTGTAGAGTTATTTTTAAATCTAGACGGTATATGACTATTCATCAGGGTGTTGATTTTATTAAGTAAGGTATGATAACTTTCCTCTATACCAGCATTATCAATAACAGAGGACCAATCCACACTATCTAGTCCCTCTTTTATACTATTAATATCTGCTTTCTCATACAAATAAATTTTAGTGCTGTTAGGGGTCATGGATATGGCTAAACAAATATCAAAACTAATTAAACAATGATCACTGTTACCTACCAGGGATGAAACAATTAGGTTCTGTACCATAACAGAATTACTATAGAGGACTAAATCAAGAAGGTTATTACCCTGGGTGGGTTGAGTTGCCCCCTGAGTTAGGTTGCATTGTTGACTGATATTGACCAACTTTTTGCCAGAGCACGATACTGCTGATGAATTAGACCAATTAATATCCCCAAAATTGAAATCACCAGTAAGTATAATATCCCCTAAAGCACTAGTAGAATTGATATCATTAATAATTATGTCCAAGTAATCATTAGGAGAACTAGGAGGGCAATAGCACACACCCAAAAAAATGTGTTGAATGGAATTCATCATCACTTTGATCCATAGCGATTTCAATCCATCACCAATACTCTTAATTTTATCAGAAAAATTGATGGTCTGAATGGAATTCCTAATAAAAATAGCAACTTCACCTCCTTTCCTGGTCTGTCTAATGTAGTTAAACAGTATATAACCAGGCAGGGAAAATGCCCAACAAGATTTATTGTCCCTCCAGGTTTCTGTAATAAACACTACATCCACATCATCAGAAGCTACCAATATTCTTAACTCATCAATTTTATTAGATAGACTCCTTGCATTAAAATAAAGGCATTTAATATGTTTAGTGTGAATGTTTTTTTCCCTATTTGGGTATGGTATGAGGGAGAGAAATTTCTCTCTCCCCAATCAAGCAGTTTAAAAGATTGTTAATATAGTTTGATAAGTGCTGGCCCAATAATGAATTCCCCTTACGATTGAGATGTAGGCCGTCCCTACTATATAAATCTAATCTGCCAATGAATTCTTCCCAATTGGTAAGGCAGCCCAAATTTTGGTGGAGACACCACCCACGCAACCAATTATTAAACAGGCGTATAGAATTGTTTATCTCAATAGACGCTCTCAGGATGGGCAAGACCTCAGAAAAAGATATCTCACAGTCAATCTCCACTAGGATATTAGATAGGGCAACTAAATCTTGTTTAATTTCCAATAAATCTGCATGCAGAAAATCATTGGTTCCAACATGAATGATGACTAGGGGGTTAATACCCCCATTAGATAAAATATTACAGGCCATACTTGCAATATGTGAAATCCTTGCACCTCTAAAACTAGAACATGTGTGGTTTTCCTTGTCAGTATCACAAATAGCCCTGTCTAGATGTTTCACCATAGAGTCTCCAACAACAAAGACCTGCATTTTAGAGTCAGCATAAGGTGTTGGGATATTCATGGGTGATCTGTCAGAGACAACATCTAACAACCCTCCCATAGGAACAACTACTAATGGGATCAATGGAATGTTCGAAGGCAGTGGACAATAGGTCAAAATATTATTTGGATTATCCACTATAGTATTTCCAGAGACAGCATCTACCAGGCCACCTGTTGGACATACTACTGTTGGAGTCAGTAAAATATTAGAATTGGATGGACAGCAGATCACAGTATTTGTTAAATTTATCACAGAATCAATATCATTACAGAGGTAACTACAATCTGACATGCCTAAAACAGGCACTGCAGATGGAGTGGGAACCAAATTCTGATCAACTTCACTTAAAATAGTGAATTTGTTACTAGTAGGTAGGAAAAACTGAGTGGCCTTACAACCCTTTTTAAAAATCCTTTTACTCTGTACTTCATGCCATTCAAAATCTGAACTATCAGCACAGTCAGGGTCCCTTGGTCAGTTTCTTGTACTGCCTAAATGGACTTTAGCAGATTAGGGACTATCACTTGTTTTTGCAGAGTTTAACACAGATGTAATGTTATCATGTGGTGAAACTGTGATGTTATTAGTCATAGGGTGATTTAACTCCACAAATCTGGCCTGCATTTGTTTTTGGCTCTTTTCTAACAGGGCTACAGCTTCCATGAGCAATTTGTTTTCTTCACATTTAGGGCAAATGTATCCTTTTACAACATGATCACTCATCATAATGCAATACATGTAACACTCCAGACATTGTACACTATCACATAGACATGTAATAGCATTATATCGAGCCATTTTTCAACTTAAAAGAAGGTAAGCAACACAAATCACAACTGTCCTAGAGCCTGGTACTTACGGACAATCGTGGTACTTAACACTTACATGCTAGAGTACAATAAAAGGATTTATTTCCTGCTACCCCCGCTGAACACACAGAACACGTGCCGCTGCACATGTCTCTGCATGTGTCTCTGGGTGCTGCACTATGCATGCCCTGCTTGCCGAGCAGCCAGGTAATATAACACCTGAGGACCCAGAAGTGTACGAAGGAATATGCTGCACCTCACTCGATAATTAAACCCACAAGTACAAGAAAAATGTGTATTGCAGCTAAAAAATAGCCCTATTTTAGTTTCAAGCACTTCACAGGAGCTCAACTCTAAAATATGAGCACAGACCTACAGTCAGTAGTTCGCAGAGATACCCCACAAACTACCGACTTTCTTCCTGGTTCTCAACAGAAACTAGGGCTCAATATACATAGCTCAAGTTTAATAATATTAAATCAGCACATAAAAGTACAAAAGGTATATCAGAATTGCACACTGAATATAAAAACACTCTGACAGTGGTTTCATGGCTTTCAAAGCACACTGCTTGCCGAGCAGCCAGGTCAAGAAAGAATTTAGTTCAACTACTTGCACTTTTCTGCTTAAAAAAAACTTGTTCAGATGATACAACAGAGGTGATTAATCAAGCATTCTACAGTGTGAAAAACTTGAGCTGATATTTCTTTCCTGCTGCAAACACCATTGACAGGAACTCTGCCATTTTCAGCGTGATTACCCGCTGATACTAATCACAGTGAGCCCTTAGTGCCAATTTGCCTCCTCTGACTGAGACATCTGCCAAGAATACTTTAACTTACATCCCTTAGTCTTCTTCCCTTCAGCTCATTACACAACCAATGGTGATATGTGGCAGGATGTCAAGGAATGGACACAAAAAGATATCAGGTAGTCTAAGTCAGCTGCAAGAGCCATGTTATAGCACTCCATGAACTTCTTGATTCCTGGAACACCAGCTGTCATCATGTCTAGAATGTTCAATACTGTCATAAGCTTGTTAGGCATTCAAAGGGCCCCACGCTCCTACAAGCATATTCCATTTACAACTTACATTACACTTTTAAAAAAGAAAGGAAATTCTTTGCAAAAACTCCATTAATGCATCAGTTAGGGTTGTTTCTACACCAATGAAAGTGTGGAATTTCCATGTTAGGGTTAACACCCCTACCACATCACCACCACCACCTCACTCTCCACACAGCAACAGGAGTCAGGGTGTGTGTTGGGGTGGTCGTACCCAACTCTCACCCCATTCTTCTGTACTGCACCATCATAGCTTCTTTAGACATGGAATGGGGTGAGAGTTAGGCTGATGACCCCAACTCACACCCGATGCCTGTTGGTGGGGGTGTGGTAGAGGTGTTAACTCTAATGTGGAATTTCCATACTTTTGTCAGTGTGGAAACAACCCTAACTGATGCAATAATGGAGATTTTGCAAATAATATCTATCTATCTATCTATCTATCTATCTATCTATCTATCTATCTATCTATCTATATTCCATGCAAAAAACTTGGGTAATGCATCATTTAGGGTTAAAATACAAAAAGTCAGCAAATATGACCTTTAGGGTTGCCCCTTCCCCCCTTGTGTGCCCCACCATCCTCCCTAGATTGACAGATGATGGGGTGTGTCATTGGGGTTGTGAGGCCTAAATGTCACCCCATTCCATGTGTAATCATATTCACAAGCCACAGCAAAGAAGAATGGGGTGACATTTAGGCCTCACAACCCTAATGACACACCTCATCATCTGTCAGTCTTGGGAGGATGGGGGAGCACATGAGGACGGGCAACCTTAATGTTCTCATTTCCTGACATTTTGTGTTTTAACCCTTAATGATGCATTAACAAAGTGTTTTGCATAGAATGTCCTTACTTTTTGAGAAAGCATTGAAAAACAGAGAGTTGCGCAAGTTGGTGGCAGTGTAGGGCCCCATCAACTTGTTAATGTCTGCTTAACATAACAGTAAAAACACTGAATATAATATGTATTGGTGGGAGCACATATAGGTGGGAGAATGGGGCCCTTCAAAACCCATGCACCAACCAGCTTGAAGCAAAAAATAAAATTTGATTCATCACAGGGCCATAATTCCACACCTGTTTACATGTCAGAGTCCTAACCACTAAAAATGACCTCCATGGCAGTAAGGCTAGATACCCTATAAATGTGACGTCACCAGCAAAATGGAAAATGCTATACACAAAATGTAAAGTGCTTCATGCAATATCTCCATAGCAAGTTCCAAAACCACAATACAATAATTCACATGTACAGGACATCCTCTCAGCACCCACCAAATTTCAATTTAAAAGACCAAACTATTTTCGAGTTAGAAAATGGCAAGATTGTGTTCGGTTTGCTGATTGGCTAAAACCACTTCTAACCTGGGCATCTATTTTTCAGTAGATGCCCAGTCAAAAATAAATGCCAGTCCAACTGCCACTTTACTGTATAGCATTGTGTATAGTGATGCCCAGCCGACTTTCTAGTTGGCTGAAAGCACCCTGGAAATTTTGAAATCCCCACCATGTTTTTCTCTCACTTAACGAGAGCTACTGTCCCCCCCCCACCATAACCTCACTCCCCTCATCAGTACAAGAAATAAGTAATTTTACGAAATACATGAAAACAGCTAATCTGTGGGTACATTAGGAAAGGGGATCCTTGAGCTTTGGCTTTTTTTTTGTTTACGAATTGGACAAAATGCAGGCACAGCATAGTGCAGTGATGAAGGACTTTCTTACCAATGAGTCATGCCCATTCTTTCGATAACCGAGTGGGGCAGAAAGCTTACTTTTATTTGATTTGCCTGATTGGGTTTAAAGATGAGGACAAGGGAAGCTATTTTCATATATTATGTACCCACAGTAGAGATCCATGACAGCAGTACCTCGGGATTTATTTTCTTCATTTTTCAGCTCCTCCAGTTCAGCTGATCTGCGCAATGTCACTCGGTGAACAAACTGGACGCTCCTCTTCACACTCCCGGTTCTTGTGGAAGGCAATGAGGACCAGGAAGTTGTATAAAGAAAAAACACAGGCCGGATGTCATAGCAGGCACCGGGGATCAGGAACGTTAAAAAAAAAATGTGAGCTGAACAACTGGCTATCTCCCGAATATAGTCACACTCCCAAACCCGCTTCCTTCTCTCGACTGTGATCGCAACATGCCCTGGCCCCTGTGTAAACAAACACCAAAAGCATTGTGGCAGAAAAACATATTTGCTGAAATGAAAATTGAACAAAACTTTTTTTTGGAGAGGGTTCCAACAACAAAAAGGTTGCTGTGGGCCAAGGGTGCTAACTGCATATAACATCTTACTAACTATGGGGTCTGTACTAGGACAAAAGGCCATGGTTCTAATGAAGGTGGAGGAACCATCTAATTATAAAACTTATTTAAAATTAATTATTTATTACAAATTTGTGATCATTTTTTTTTTTTTACAGTCCCCATTTTCTAAGCGCAATAATACTCGACAGGGTGGGTGGTATTGGGAAATACTGGACCTTCCGGTTGCTATAAGGCCCTCCGCCTGCGGTGTCGGGCCTCATTACACCACTGGGTGGTCTGGTATTTCCCAATACTGCCCACCCTGTCGGGTATTATTGCTTACATACAACATTTGAAACTTTGAGATTTTCATTCATCAGAGTGGCACAATTCTGTATCTGTTTACATTTCACACACCTAACAACTGAAAAGGACATCCATGGCAGTACTGCTAGCTACTCTATAAATTTCAGGCTACTACCACAACTCAAAACCCTGTCTGCAAAACGCAAACTGTGCCACTCAATATCTCCACAAAAAATGTATTCTCCGACACCTAAACACCATAATTCACATGTGCAGGACATCCCATCAAGACCCTCCAAATTTCAACTTAAAAGACCAAACTGTTTCCGAGATGTTTAATTTAAAAACATTTTAAAATTGGGTTTTCTGGTCCCTCCAAATCTGGCCATCTAGTCCCTCCCTCATGATCAAAGAATTTGCAGGCTCATGATCAAAGAATTTCCAGGCTTATGATCAAAGGATAAAAAATGATAAAAGTCAAGTTTTACACAAAAATACATGAAACCACAGCCATGACTCGATAGAACGAAGCCCCCTAAATAAAACCCATCCTCATTTGACTTTATAAGTGATCCCTGAGCTAAGAAAATTGATTAGTAATCTGGCCATCTAGTCACACCCTCGCTATCACAGATTGCTGTCAAAGAATCTCACGATCAAAGAATTTGCAGCCTCGCTATCAAAGAACAACAAATGCAAAAACTAAAGTTTTACACAAAAATAAATGTAACCACAGCCATGACTCAATAGAATAATGCCCCTTGAGTAAAACCCATCCTCATTTGGTGTTTAAAGTCAGTCCTGAGCTGAGAAAATTGATTTGTTAATGTGGCCATCTAGCCGTGCCCTCACAATCAAAGATCGCAGTCAAAGAATCTTGTGATCCAAGAATTTGCAGGTCCGTGATCAAAAATCATTAGCAAGCTGCGATCAAAGAATTAAAGCGTTCATAACCCTATTTTTTGACTAAATTACAAGAAACCACCACCATGGCTCTGAGCAAAACCCATCCAAGTGTTACTTCAGGAGTCATACCTGAGCTGAGATATTAGAATTTTTCCGACCGCAAACTGAAAACAAGATGGTGGCCATCGCGATCAAAGAATTCATCACAATCAAAGATTCTTTGATCATGAGTCTGCAAATTCTTTGATCATGACAGGGACCAGATGGCCAAAACCCCATCCTTCTTTTGCAAAATAACCATATAAATTTTCCCATAGGGTTATAATGGGAACTTAAAACCTTAATAACATTTGAATGGATTAATATTTTTCACCAAACAAAAAGCAGCGTGTTCCTTGACCCAAGTTCTTTCAGATGAGCCAAGTCGCAGAGCAGCACACCACATGATGGCCACTCAGCACCTTGGACAAAATCCAAAAAACTGCCCCATAACTGGTGAAAAGTGAATTTTTCAACGTTTTGGTGTGCACAAACCGTAAGTCCAACCAAAATTAAATTTGGCAAATCAAGAGATCTACTATGCCCCACCGTGCATACCAAATTTCATGCAAATCCATTGAACGGGTCCAAAGTTATTAACATACAACAATTTGAGTTTAAAATAGAAGTGCCTACTCAACCCTAAATATAGGGGTGTGACCGTGCCCCCATAATATATATATCTATATATCTATAGATATGTGTGTGTGTGTGTATATATATATATATATATTCATTGCAAAAAACTCTGTTAATGCATCAGTTATGGTTACTAGCACAGCAACAAAAGTTTAAAAATGTGACATTATGGTTTAAAATCCTAACTCCACGTCACCCCCCACACAAACACACATTCACACACACACACACACACACACACACACACATATTCAAGCAGAGGAAGGGCCAAGGCAACACAACCAGAGACAACCAGCAGCAGGTAACAGAAATAACATATAGCTCTCTAAATGTACTACAAGACACATCCATCATCATGGTCCACCAAATATATGTGTTCTGCTGCCATCCAAGTGCCTTGGGGGTACACATGCATGCTGGACAACCATGGGTGATGGCCTACAGTAAACATTTTTGTGTTACAAACATCAATAACAAAATGTAAGCAGCTGCCTATATTTCAATAGTTAATAAATAATGAAACACACAGTATGTTATCTACAAACTGCTATATTGGAAATTAGAGTTTTGATAACCCTATCAACAGTCACATGATGTTTGCAGTTTTTCTGATAAAGCTAGTCAGTCTTAATAACAAAGGGTAGTAATAAAAAAGTATTTTTTGTAGTTTAGTTTACAAGTAACATGTGAAAGCAGCAGTTGTAACATCCAAAGCTAACCATAGCATGCTGCTAATGAATATTTCCAGGTAATGCAGCAGTATAACAACATGTGATGGTGCTAGTTTCATACCTGAGCAGTATCTGAAAAGTATTATGTATGTATCAGCTCTATCTTTCCTGCTACCACATGCCAATGTGGTAGCAGCAATACCTGCGGTGAGCCAATTGTTGAATTATGACACATAAAAATCAATATTTAGAAAATTTGCACAGACTAAGTTTCATTGTATGAAGAAGACATACCAGCAATAATGTGTCATCATATTGTGCTAGCAGTATAGAGTCAATCATACTGTATTTGTTTTTTCATCATATAGTGTTATGCGAAATGAGTACAGTGTTGTGATTATTGTGCTTACAAATGTGACTGACTCGTATAGTGTCTTAAAATCTTGCATGTGTCTTGCATATCTGTGTGGGGGGAATGCAGAGTTAGGGGTTTAAACCCTAACATCACATTTCTAAACTTTTATTGCTGTGCTATTAACCCTAAGTGATGCATTAACACAGTGAAGAAAGGAGGGTTACTAGTGGGGTACTGCAGGCTTCAGTACTGGTGCTGGTCTTTATAAGTGACATTGCAGAGGGACTAGAAGGGAAAATATGTCTCTTTGCAGATGACACAAAGACCTGCAACAGGGTTGATACGCAAGGTGGGGTGGAAAGGATGAAAAGGGACTTGGCAAGGTTGGAGGAATGGTCAAATGTATGGCAGCTTAGATTCAACACAAAGAAGTGCAAAGTAATGCACCTGGGAAAGAAAAAGCAAGAGGAAGAGTACACAATGGGGGGTGAGATACTGACAACAATAAAAATGGAAAGAGACCTGGGGTAGTCATATCAGATCACCTAAAGGTGGGCCAGCAATGTGAGAAGGCAGTAAGAAGGGCTGGGGGGATACTGGGATGCATAGGGAGAGGCATCACCTGTAGAAAACAGGAAGTTGTTGGCCCTCTGTACAGACAGTTGGCAATACCACATCTGGAGTACTGTGTGCAGTTCTGGAGACCCCATCTCTGTAAAGACATAGACAGAGGTGGAGGCTGTCCAGAGGAGGGCAACAAAAATGGTGCAGGGTCTGTACCAGAAGACATATGAAGAAAGACTAAAGGAGCTTAAGGTGTATAGCCTCTAGGAAAGGAGGGAGAGGGGGGACATGATAGATACTTTCAAATACCTCAAGGGAATCAAAAAAGTCCAAGAGGGTAGCATCTTTCAGAAAAAGAGATGTGCAAGAACAAGCGGGCACAATTTGAAGATAGAGGGTGGATGGCTTAGATGTAATGTGAGGAAGTATTTCTTCACAGAGAGGCTTGTGGATGCATGGAACAGCCTTCCTGAGGAGATCATAGAGTCAAAAACAGTGGGGGAATTCAATAATGCATGGGACAGACATTTGGCAATTCTAGTGGAGGGTAGAAGTCTCTGCAGCTTATCCGTTAGGTAGGGAAATGGGCAGAAAACGTGGGCCAAGCAGTTCTTATCTGCCGTCAAATTCAACGTTTCTGTGTTTCTATGTTTCTTCAAGGGAGACTTGTGCACAATAAATATAGTGCAAGGAAGCAGAGAGGTGGATTATTTTTCAAGGGAGAGAGGCTGGGCAGGAATGCAGGGATAAGGTGGAAATGAGACGTAGGATGGCCTGGTTTTAGTGTTGGAGGAAGGGAAAGAAAGACAGGAGCCTGGGGGGACCAAAGAGGGTGAGAAGTAGAGAGAAAGAGGTGACAGATATTACCCTTGATGGTAGAACAGGTAGCAGAGGGTCCTAAGTCCTGGGGTAGTGAGACTACTGGGAAGAGTTTGTATGTCAGAGATTTTAAGGTATTTATTGAGACATTACTGGTGAGTCTCAATGTCTTCTGTATGTGATTCCAAGCTGATGGGATGGTGTAGCTAATGGCACCCATGCCAAGGGTGGCATGCATCTGAGGTACATCAAGAAGGATGAAGTCAGATTTTCTAAGGGAGCAGGGGCATTGTGAGGTGTTGACAAAAGAGGAGATGTAGGGTAGTAATTTATATGTAAAGTAAAGAAAGGTGACAAGATGTTTTATAAGTATATTAGTGAAAGGGGAGAGACAAGGGGTAGGATTGCAAGGCTTAAAAGGGAAGAAGGGGAGTGTGCAGAGAGGGACATGGAAAAAGCAACAATCCTGAAACAATCCTGAAAAAATATTTTTTTTCAGTATTCACAGATGAGGGGAAAGGTGAGGTATCACAATTAAAGGGACAGTGTCAACCCCTTTAGGCCTCAAACTGTCCCTAGTTTAAAAACACACGTTTTATGATTATTCACATTTTTATAAAGACTGTTGATTCAGCTGGTAGTTTGATTTGATCCTTTTTTTCTTTTAAAAATTGAAAAACTGACTGCTCACCATACTGGTGTTTCCATACCAAAACATGTCTGTTTACATTTCTTGACCAGCTCCCACTGCATCTTTCCTGGGCTCAGGAATGCCCTAACACAATCTAGCCACTCATTATGCAGAGGGAGTACAGAAGACTATTGTATCATGAGTGGCTGCACTGTTTGTGGGTGTTTCTAATGTTCAGGAAGTGTGCACTAAAAGTAGTTCAGTGATTTGAAGCAAAACAAAGCTGGGTACAGCTATACATTACCATGCATTTTGGTTCTAATAAGCAAGGAGTCAGATAAAACAACCAGCAACATCAATTAATTTTAGAGAAAGAAAGTAAGTAATCATACAATGTGGGTTTTTACCTAAAAATAATATTAAGGAAAAAAAGGTTGACAGTGTCCCTTTAAGTGGCAGGAACAATACGGGGAGGGAGGAGGACACCAGTCCATTTACAGAGGAGAGAGTTCTAAAGGAACTCACAAAGCTGAAAGTGCACAAGGCAATGGGACTAAGTACATCCTAGAATATTAAAGGAGTTTGTGGAGGTGCTGGCAGCACCACTGGCAGCCCTGTTCAAGGAATCCCTGGAAATGGGAGTGGTTCCAGAGGACTGGAGGAGAGCAGATGTAGTCCTTCTACACAAAAGTTGGAACAGGGAGGAGGCTGGAAACTATAGACCAGCCATCTTGACCTCTGTTGTAGGGAAAATAATGGAATCACTGCTAAAAGAAAGTATTGTGAACATCTTGAATCCAGCGGAGCACAGGATCCAAGGCCGCATGGATTTACAGTGAGAAAGTCATGTCCAAGAAATCTGATAGGGTGACTAAAGAAGAGGATTGGGGGGAGTGGTAGATGTGGCCTGCCTAGATTTCAGCAAGGCTTTCAACACTGTTCCATATAAGAGGCTTGTAAACAAGCTAGGCAGCCTTTGAATGGGTCCCAAGGTGGTAGACTGGGTTAGGAACTGGTTGATGGATAGAACACAGAGAGTGGTGGTAAATGGAGCACAATCCAAGGAAAGGAGGTTGACCAGTGGGGTACAACAGTGATCAGTTCTGGGGGGCCAGTCCTTTTTAATGTCTTCATAAGTAACATTGCAGAGGGGCTGGAAGGAAAGGTATGCCTCTTTGCAGACAACACTAAGATCTCCAAAAGGGTAGACACTCCAGGAGGGGTGGAAAAAGTGAAGAGGAATGTAGGTAAACTAGTGAAATGGTCAAGAGTGTGGCAGTTAAGGTTCAATGCAAAAAAGTACAAAATCATGGATTTGGGGCACAGGAACCTGGAGGAGGCTTACATGTTGGGGGGGGGGGGGGGGTTAGAGATACTGATGGCCACCAAACAGGAAAGGTATACAGTGGTAATCATTTCAGATGACCTAAAGGTGGCCAAACAATGTGCCAAGGCTGTGGGGAGAGCCAGTGATGTAATGGGGTACATAGGGAGAAGTATCACCAGCAGAAGGAATGAGGTGGTGATGCCTCTGTGCAATTCATTACTGAGACCTCATCTGGAGTAATGTGTCCAGTTCAAGAAGCCACAACTCCATAAGGACATAGACACTATAGCGACAGTTCAGAGAAGGGCAACAAAAATGGTGCAGGGCCTGCACCATAAGTCATATGAGGAGAGACTGGAGGACCTCAATATATATACCCTGGAGGAGAAGCGGGAAAGGTGGGATATGATAGAGACCTTCCTCTATCTCAAGGGCATAAACAAAGTACAGGAGGGTAGCATCTTTCAGAAAAAGAGATGTTCTAGAATAAGGGGTCATGGCATGAGGCTGGAAGGAGGTAGACTAGGGATAACATGGGTAAGTATTTCTTCACAGAAAGGGTGGTGGATGCATGGAACAGTCTCCCAGTGAAGGTGGTGGGGAAAATTTGGTAGGGGAATTCAAAAATGCATGGGAAAGGCATAGAGGAACCTTAGTGATAGGAAAGAGATCAAAGCCGGAGATCAAGTAGGGTCTGTGGTTTCTGCAACAGGTAGAAAAATGGGCAGACTGGGTGGGCCTAGCTGTTCTTATCTACCATCAATTTCTATGTTTCTATAGTACCAGAGTCATTTTATGCCTGATCTAAATTTCCACATAATCACCTTAGGTCTGTGCAAATGACACAACTTATCAGTGAGATGGTAGCCCTTGCTCCTAAGCCATTCTACATGGTGGAAGACATTGGCTATTGAAGACTCTTGAAGTAAGTGATGTCAAAATACAACATTTCATCATAATTCACATTTTCCTGGCATGTTAGCCCAACAGTATGCAAGTCAGTAGGTATACAAGGCAGTAGGTATACAGAGGGTGAAACTTCTGAAGGAAGCAGATAGAGTCATGTATATTTCACTAGTGTCATATGGAGCAGTAGTTCAAATCAAAGCTCCCTAAGTTCAGTGCCAAATGAATTGTCCACAATGCAATCACCACCATCATTCCTGTTGAAAGATGCACCAAAATCTAAATTTGCGAGTGACATTCTGGTGAAATCGTGAATTTCACCCCACAGAATATTTCTGCAAACTTTGTGCATTTTGCAAAATATTTTGCAGGTGCGAAATGTGGAATTTTGCCTGGGAATGGTGGAATATCACTCACGAGTGGTGAAATTCTGCATTTGGCAGGCGGAATTTCATGTTTAGCACCCTCAAAATATTTCTCAAAATGTATACATTTCACGAAATATTTTGCAGAGCGAAATTTGCAGATTTCACCCATCTCTGTTCCTGTCTTGTTTTAAAGCAGACTGCCTCACAGAGACACAGCAAAAGAGGAAGTACCTTACTTAATATAATAGAATTGGAGGGTATGCACAGTTGGGGAAATAAATTCAATAGTTCATTCAGTCACTGTTAGACATCTAGATATACAATATAAAACCCCAAAAATAAGCAACATGTTTGAAGTACAGGATCAGCGTGCAAGTGCTTTGTGCTCTGTCAGTTGACCATGCAGCAAGCTGGACAGATGATGCTACCAGAGCTCTAATTGATTATTAGTCCACAGAAAAAGTGCAGGAGGAATTAAACAGTGTCCGTAGAAATACCAAGATGTATCAAAAAATTTCTGAGCACCCAGAGCTTGGCATCAAATTGAGTGCCAAGCAGTGTTGTGAGAAGGTCGAGCAGCTTAAGGTCAATTCCCACAGAGCAAAGGACTAAAATAAAAAAATCAGATGCTGGCCATGTTGTCTGTCCTTTCTTTGAGGAACTGGATCAATTATTAGTTACCAAGCCAACATCAGAACCCAGTGTAGTGGTAGAAAGCTCTGAATACACTCAACCAACTGATGAAGAAGGCATCGAGGGTGACATACCTGTAGAGTTAGACATGCCTATATCAGGTAAACTTTAAATGTATTGTGATACTGATATTCCACTCCTCTTCTGTGAAAAATATACATGTGGCATGACGTGTAAATAAAAGCTAGGTTGGAAAATACATGCCTTTCCACTGTACATATTATTAAAGACTAGCACCAAATTCAGTTTATACTGAGGTAGTATGTAGAGATGTGAGGACCAGCTCTGCCGCACTTCCAAACCTTCCTGGACTGGGCCATCTCAGCTCTGATTGGTAAAACTGAGCCGATTTGCCAAATTGCCCTGGTTCAGAAGTGCAGCCCAGGCTGGTACCTGATGGCACAGGATGGGGACACATATAGAAATAAAAAATATATATATTTTTTATCTCTACCGAATACTCCCTAGTCCCTGGACTGTCAAATGACCAACAAAGGCAAAAAGTCATGATACTGGGACAATGAAGGGAGCCAAACAATCAGGGTCTTTTTTCTGTGACTGATTCCTGTTCTAGTCAAAAGTATGTGGTACTGATAGTAACTGTATGCTACATATGCATGCACAGCACCACAATATATCGCAAGGCCAGATGTTTGGCCAAGTGCCTTTTCATAAGATAACCTTTTAACATCATAAAACTCATGCATTCAGCCACTCTTAATTTACCAGAATTCTCTGTTGCCCCTGCATTTAACACAATGCGTATATCTATGTTGTGTACAGTGCATGCCGAAGTATCTAAAATGATAACAAATATATTTTAAAATGTTCACATATTATTAATGCTGTTCATATCTTTACAGAAACTGAGAAAGAGGATGATGCTGATAACAGCCATGCATCACAAGCAGATACTGTACCTCTGCTGAGTCTGTGAAAACAGTGATTTGTGAGCCTCTGCTGGAAAGCTCTGAGTGGACCCCTTTGCACCCCTCCCCAGCACACTGACATCATCACAAGGGAAAAGATCTGGAGGAACAGAGCCATTACAGAATCTCAGGAAGAAAAAAAGAATGAACAGAATGCAAGACATTATGGATTCATTGTTCGAACCAACCAGGAAACTCCTTATTGAGCAGCATCAACAAATGATGCAAGTCAAACAGGAAAGGGCAAAAGTGGAACTAGACAAAAAGGAACGCATGTAGAGACTTGAAGCTGAGCAAACTGCCTCTTTCTTTAACAGGCTACTTCCAATTTTCTGCAGCACTCAACAGAAGCAACCCTCTTATCAACTACCACTCACTCCAATGCAGCTGTCCCAAAATATGATCTATAAGGTGCCATGTCAGCCAAATGCAGGCAGTGCTGACATATCACCCAATAACTGTTTACAGATGACAGTATGACATGGACTAATTCATAATCCATGCATATTTAAAAATGTAATGTTTGCAGTACAATAGACTTAACCATCATTACATGAAACAATTTGGTTGCAGATATTGGTATATACTTGTTGCATAAATTCATGACAATTGTACATTGTGATTCAAAACAGTGTTTAATACTTTGTAAAAGTTTATCTTTTTATAGGATGCATTGTTTAAAAATGTTTAGAACTCATTTTCTAGACATAAAACACATTGGTTACATTGAACCATACAGAAACTTGACAAGGTCAAATGTAAGGTTTTTAAATGTTATTCAGCAAAACTTTACAAACTGCTTGCTATTATTAAAAATGTTTTACACTTTACTTGAAACAACTAAATGGTATGAACTGTTAAAAACTAGATGGATGACAATCTATACTGTATCTGCTTAATAAACTTTTCTGTTCTTAACACTAGACAATACATTTTTTTATAACGCTTTCTGGACAGCACTTTCTATAATTGTTGTATGCCAGCTGCAACACTTAATGAAAGGTTATATGCACATAACTATTATCAATGTAATTAATAAACGTTGTTTTATGCAAAACACTGGTGTCCAACTACTGTCTCATGCTATGATGTCACTGACAAGCATACCACCACACCAGTTCAGTAACCTGTAGTCCCTCACAGACTGTTACTGACAGTAGGTTGCTTAGTGAGACTCAAGGTATGCAGCAAAGGCCTCTCATGCAGAGGGTAGCATTTTTCAGAAAAAGAGATGTGCAAGAACAAGGGGGCACAATTTGAAGATGCGATGACTCAGGGGCAATGTGAGGAAATAGTTTTTCATAGAGAAGGTGGTGGATGCATAGAACAACCTTACTGAGGAGGTTGTGGGGTCAAAAACAGAGGAGGACTCTAAAAACGCATGGGACAGACATAATGCAATTCTGGTGAGGGATAGGAAGAAGTAGGCTGTTGGTTAACTAGGATCTGCAGCTTTTTATTTTATTTATTTTTTATTTAATTTAGTCTTTTGGTAACCGGGTAAGGCCCACAAGGCACAAGTGCCTGTTTTCAGGGGTGACCTGGGAGCACTGGGTGATTAAGTGACTTGCTCAGAGTCACACAGTATGCAAGTAGAGTGAGAATCAAACTCAGGTCTGGTCTGCTGGATGTATCAAGCTCATTCACACCTCGTTCCTGTAACCTCTAAGCTATACAGTCAGCCCAAGCTTGTCCAATAGGTAGGGAAATGGACAGATTGGGCGGGCCAAGTGGTCCTTATCTGCCATCAAAGTCTATGTTTCTATGTTTTCTACACCTGTCTCCCAAGTTCAGCATTTGTGGTGTCCTCATAGTTGTTCTGTTCTGCTTCTAGTTGCTGGAAAGTATCTATGTCAGAAAGCCATTCTACCAGAAATTCTTTATCCTTAACTTCACAAACATTGAGCAGGCCACAACAGGAGGCAATAACTATTGGCACATTTTCAATTGTGAATTCCATTCTTTTGAGAAGGCATCTCCTCCACCCTTTTAGTCTACCAAATGCACATTCCACAACCATTTTGGCTTTACAGAGTCTGAGGTTAAAATTCAATTTCCGTGGGCCAGTATAGTCAGGGAAAAGCTTCATTAAATATGGGAGTAAGGGGTACCCTAGGTCACCAAGAATGACAGTTGGGACATTGGTAACACCTAATTGTTGTTGACCTGCAGGAAATTTAGTACCACTTTGCTCCTTTCCGTACATGACACTGTTTTTAAATACTCAGGCATCATGTACCTTGCCAGGCCTCTCAATATTAACATCTTGAAAGCAAAATCTATAATCAACCACAGTCTGCATGATCACTGAGTAGTGGCATTTCCTGTTATAATACTCACTAGCATTATGCACTGGTGATATTATTGGGGAATGTGTGCCACCTATAACCCCGCCATAATTGGGAAAGCCCCACTTTTAAAAAAAAAAATATTAATCACTTCATCAGTGTTGGAGAACTTTATCAAACATGGCATTAGTACTGACACAATGACATTGCATACTTTAGTAACAATTTTGCACACTGCCGAATGCCCAACACCAAAAAGGTGCCCAAGTGTATGATACTCCACATATGTGGCCAATTTCCAAAGTGTAATTACCACTCATTTATCAACTACTACAGACATCCTTAAGTGTTTATCCAATTTCACAATTGCATCATGCAGTTCAGCACATAACATTTTGAATGAATCTTTAGTCATTCTGAAGTTTCAGACCTACTCATTGTCTTGCCAGGTGCCCAGGACTATCTCATACCACCACATAGAACTTTTCTCAGAGCTCCATACACCTCTGTGTAATGTGCATGCCATGTAAGCACAGCAAATAATATTCTGAATATAACAAAGACATGCAAGTATTTGCAGCTTTAGTTGTAGCATGAGCTGCCTGCGATGCTTCAGCAACATTCTTTTCCTTGCCAAGTAGAGTTGTTGTCTCAGAGTCTCGCATGCTCAACTCACATGAGCCCTCAATATTTACATTTTACTTTCTTGTTGGATGGTTATATTGCTGAGTGCACCATTTTTTTACAAGACACGGCTTAGTGTGGACATGTGTTTCTCAAGATTATGTGTTATGCTTTATTGAAGTGTCAGTGGGAACAACAATAAATAAAACTGACTCTGCCTGCTTGACAAGGAAACAGGAACTTTAATAAAAATACAAAAATATGATTGTCCCCGAAAAATCATCTGATTGTCACTAACCATATGTCACTACAACATATAGTTCAATGTTCAACATTTAACATTTCAAAGACTTATTTAGACAGTGATGGCACTTTCTATTATTAATTCCATGCCCTTACAGAACTCGTGGGAAAATATGAACTGAGCAGTGTACCTCCACTTCATTACTCATGCTATAATATGCAGGAAAAAATGCTGAATTTTCATATGACTTTTCAAATATTTATTTAGAGAGCAACCTGTCAACTCTGCTGCCAGTCACGCAGGCTCCAGGCAAGACAAGCTGCAGAAAAAGTTCCACCTTCGGTGTGAATCAAATTGCATTCATTTCTATACACTGCTTGACTAGTGTGTTTGGGATTACAACAGTTTTAGTATAACTAGAGATAGTTTCAAACGGCAGTGTAGAAATTGAACTATGACACTGAAGTGTCTCTGTTTTTGTTTTCACAAGGCTATTACTCTGTTACTAGAAACATAAACATTTCTTGCAGTACATTTATTCTCGCACCTGATAAAAGGAGTAACCAATGAAACTTACAGTCTGATGCATACATTTTATGAACCTGCCTGATGGCATGACATAAATACTATAAGTTGTCCTCATGGATGTTAAAATAACAATCAATGAATTAATCAGTCAATCGTTATTTATAAAAAAGCACAATTCCATAAAATGACCAAAGCGCTTGTACAATGAGATATTAAAATAGAATAAATAAAGGCATAGTGCAAGAGAACAGAATAAAAGTCTAATAAATACTGATTACAAATTAATCAAGGTCTGAAAAAGCAAGATTAAAAAGATGGGTTTTAAGAGTTGATTTAGAGCTCTCAACAGTCAGGCACTCCCTTACCCGACAAGAAAGCAAGTTCCACAGAGCACGGACTGAAAAAGCAAACAGCTACACACCAGAGGTCTTATCCGAACCCTAGGAACCTCTTGCAATCCCTCATTGGAGGAGTGGAGAGGCTGGATGGGGCAGTTGGGGACAAGGAGACCTTGCAGCTAGTGCAGTCCCTGCCTGTGTAACATTTTATAGGTCAGTAATCTGACCTTGAAGGTGATCCACCAAAAGATTGGCAGCCAGTGCAGGCTGTGGAGCACAGGTGTAATATGACAGGATCTAGATAGACTGGTCAACAACCTGGTAGCTGCTTTCTGGACTGGCTACAAGCAGCAGATATCCACTCCTGGTAGCCCTAGGTAAAGGGCACTGCAGTAGTCAAGGCAGGAGGTCACAAAGGTATGGATCAATACTGGAAGGTCATTGGGAGGGACAAGATGCTTAACCCTAGTGATCTTCCTCAGGTGGTAGAAGGAGGTTTTCATGACAGCACGTACCTGGTATTTTAAAGTCAGGCAGCTGTTGAACATGGCACCAAGGTTCTGAACCCGATCTGAGGCAGGAAGCTCAAGTCCATCAAGTCAAAGCCCTGATGGTTGACTGGCAATCAAGCCTTGGCCCCGATGACCCAGGTCCACCACCAGTACCTCAGTTTTGTCCAGATTCAGCTTTAGCCAGCTAGCTGTCATCCAGTCCTGGATCTCAGAGAGGCAACTGTTGAATACCTAGATGGCTCCAGCCTGTTGAGGCACAAAAGACATGTAGAGCTGAGTGTCATCTGCATAACAGTAAAAGCTCAGCCCATACTGTCTAATAATATCTCCCAACTGCAGCATGTACACAGCAAACAACATGGGTAAAAGAGTAGAGCCCCTGCAGTACCCCACAGGATAGAGGGAGAGGGGCCAAGGAAAAAATCCTGGACTCCGATCTCTGAGTCCTATCCATAAGGAATGATTGAAACCATTTGAGGACTGTCCCAGACAGCCCACAGAACAGCCACATGTGCTCTAACAACACGCCATGGTCCACCGTGTCAAATGCTGTGGAAAGATCAAGGAGAACCAAGATGGAGTGGCTTCCTCGATCTCTCGCAGTTAAGAGATCATTGAGTACCCAGACAAGCGCTGTCTCAGTACTATGCCTTTTCCTAAATCTGGACTGGAGAGGTTCACAGACATTGTGGATGGTTAAATGGGCCTCCAGTTGCTCCACGGCAACCGTCTCAATAACCTTGCCCACGAAGAGCAGGTTAGAGATCAGTCTGTAGTTGGATGGACAACCAAGGTCAAGAGAGGCCTTCTTAAGCAGGGGTTTTGCTACTGCCTCCTTCAGGGGGGCAGAGAATACCCTTGTATCCAATGAACACTTGACAATCTCAACTGGGACTGGGCTGATGACCTCAACACACCCCACTAACAGGCAAGTTGGGCACCGGTCCAAACTACAATAGGTCAGGTGTAAACTCTGGATGATTGACACGATATCTACAATTTCTATCTGGCCAAAATCTGACTAGGCAAACTGGACACCTGCAACCTCCTGCTGAACCCTCCAATTTCCATTGGAGGGGGCTGCACAGTTCTCCGACCTGATGGTGGCAACTTTATCTGCAAAGAATCAAGCAAACTCATCACATTTCTCCTGTGAAATGGCTCTCCAAGACTGAAGACAGGCTGGATTACACAGTTTGTCAACAGTCCAGAAGAGCTGAGTTGGTTGATTCTGTGCAGAAGCAATCTCCCTGGACAGGAACTCTGCCTTCTTATGAGAGGTTGCTGATTGATGGAATTTATAATGATCCAGAGCTGCTGTAACCACCCTATTATAGGCCAGTAGCAGCTCCTCTGAATCACTGCTAGCACTTGCCAAACCTTATAGGTCCAGTACCACCATAGCACCTTCAGGGGTCAAGCCCCATAAAGGGCAGTATCGACAATCTCCACAGGTACAGGTCTATGAGAGTGAGCCTGAAAACTGAACTCTCTATTTTGCATTCTGGTGTGTTTAACTTTATTGGTGGCTAGGTACAGTTTTCATGTGAAAGTTGCATAAAAATCCATTGAGCAGCTATCGGGGGGAGGGGAGATTTCTCTTTGGAAATTGAATGGATAACATCTTCTACCTCCTTAAGGCTAATAGGCAGGGACAGATTGGTGCAATATTCTAGTTGGATTTGTGGCAGAGACATGTCCTTGTAGAAGTCATCATGTTAGCTTGAGGAGGAGAGACACAATGCAGTCATAAAAACGATGTCTATCAGACACAAACATTTATTGGTTATTAGATATTGCATCTTACATGTGTACTCCGCTTTGCCAGTGGCTACACAACCATGCCAAATTGAGCAACAGAATACAAAACACCTAGCAACAGGCTAAAGAAATACAAAATTCAGCATTTGCTCCTTCAACATTGAAAGGCATGTTTGTGGACCGAGAGCACATTGTTGCGTGCTAAAATATTAAGGGTCTTTGAAAGTGGCAATGGCTACCACTGTAGTTGCTGCACTGGAGGCGGTCAGGACTGAGAGCCTGCCTGCATTGACAAGGCAGTAAAAACACATTATGGAAAAGAAAAAAAAACTTGCAGTCTATGCAGAGGACAAACTGCTTCATCTGAATGATCTACAGAGATCAGTGGAGGAGGTCTGAGTTGGGGTAGATCTATCTGAGAAACATGTAGAGTGTTTTAAATAATAATAAAACTGAGGCACTCATTCATTTGAAAAATTTCTGAGGAGTTAAAGGTATATTTGCCATTGAGATGGGATGGTCATCAAATCAATATCTGGGAGTACAGATTGCCAGAGGCAATTCTAGGCTTTTTAATACTAATTTTAAACCCTTGATAAGAAGAGTCAGGAGGATTTAAGTAGGTGGTTTGTTCTGAATTTGTCTTTATATCTAAGGATAGAATAAATTACAGTATGTTGCATCTGTTACTGAGATATCTGTATCTATTTCAGAGCATCCCAGTGTCTTTCTCTAAGAAATAGTTTAAAGACAGACAGAGATTCATATCAGTCTTTGTAGAGGTAGGAAAACTGCCTAGGGTTAAATTTAAACTGTTGTAGAAGTGCAAGGCAGATGGTAGCAGGGCGCTTCCTGACCTTGAATTATAATATATTGTTCGGTTATGTTTGTAAGAATAATGCTTTTATGGTCAGTCTTCTTATATCATTCTGAATGGAAGAATATCTAATTGATGGAAGAAAGTAGTCCTCCACTGGGGCTGAGGGCCTTTGTCTTGGAATACTGGATGTCTCCTCAAGTATCCCACCTCTTGGCAGTAACAACTACCCTGAACATGGGGTACAGTGATACATATTTTTAAATTAGACCCATATCCTATATGTGGCCCTTTAAATGGTTGGCATGTGATCAGGCCTTTATCCAGGCAGGTGATTGATGGTGGTTTTAGATAACAGACAAGAAAGAGCCTATGTTGCCTTTCACAGGTACTATCATGTGGTGGTGGGAGTCTCCTTTAATTAAATAAAACAACAATTTGAATGTAATTCAGATTTTTTCCAGATTCCTTCAGATTCAAGACCATATACAGTCAAAATTGAGATTGATTCTAGATTTACCTCAGGTAGGTCTGTATGAAAGAGCTCTTCAAGACATTTTAAGTGCATGGGGATAACAAAAAAGTCATATTTCTGTCCTTTATAAGGCATTGTGTAATACAACCCAAGGTCAGGTAGAGGGGATAAAGAAGACCTGGGAAAAGGAAAATTATATGAGTTTATCAGGTCAGGAACAGTACTCAGCAGTGCCCATAAGACACATACTCTGGATTATGACATGCATTCTGCTGGAAACTGTAGATTAGGTTCTTTTATACCCCACAGATAAAAGTGAAATGGGGCAGAGGGATCCCTCACACATGTTGAAGGAAATGTGGTGTTGCCCTAAAATCAGCAGCATGTGTTCTGTCATTGGTATAGGATTATTGTTTGCCAGGACAGACAAAGCTGAAGACAGGCATAATAATAAGCAATTACTGTATGTAGTATCAGTCTTGTTTGTATGTATGTAACAGGACTTCCTTGTGAATGAGCTTGCTCAATGGAGTTTTTTCCTGCAATAAACTTGAACTTGAACTTGAACAGGGTAATACCAGTCCTGCATTGTGTGATCAGTCAAAGCTTGAGGAATGCCACATCCTAGATTCAATAAGACTTCGTATACTTTCTACCCCAAAGTTGTAATTCTCTTCTTTTGATGTTTCAGCACTAACTGATGCTTTAACATAGCTTTTTGTAATTAATTTAGCTATTCCATGGTTTGATGGGGAACTGAGGCAGTTGAAGGCCATGATCTGGAGGTTGGAGTGCCATTGGAGGAAGTCCAAGGTTCTGGATGTCAAACTGGCTCCAAAGACTCATTTTGAGGAATATCAGAAGGCAATCACCCATAAGAAGGCAGCTTTTCTTTCTTGGGAGATTGCTGCTGGGAGGAACAAGTTGGCTCAGCTCTTTCTTAGCATAGACATGCTTTTACATATGACTTGTCTCGAGTCTGAAGGGGATTTGTCAACAGTGAGATGCAAGAAGTTTGCGCAATTCATCTGAGATAGGGTCATCTATTCAAGCCGGGATTTCTTTAAGAGGACTCTGGTGTTCCAGTAGTGTCATGTCTGGTCATTGCAGAGACTGCCCATCATGTCTAGGGGGAATTTAGGCCAGTTACAGTGGAGGAGGTTTCTGGGGTGATTTTAAAGCAATGATCCACATTTTGTGAACTGGACCTGGACCAAACAAGGCTACTGGTGAGCTGTGTGGGGCAGATGGGGTCACTGTTTGCTGAGATTGTACAGTGCTCCTTGTTGGAGTGGTGTCTTTCTGACTGCATTGAAAAGTGAGTTGTTGAGACCCCTCCTGAAAAAACATTTGGACTCAGAGATCCTGGCAAATTATAGATCTGTCTCTAAACTGCCTTTTAAGGGTAAGGTTATTTAGAAAATTGTGGCATTTCATTTCATGGCCTTTGACATCTTTGAGTCCCTCTAGTCTGGGATTAAGTCAAGTTATAGCATTGAACCTTCATTATTAGGGATACATAATGTCCTGCTCAGGGTGAGAGATGCAGGTGAGTGGTCATTTCTCATTTTGCTTGATCTCTCCTCAGCTTTTGATACTGTGGACAGTGGACTTTCTGAAGCAATTGAGGGATTATAGAGGGCTCCTTGCCACTGTCATCTCCTGGTCTGAGTTCTTCCTCAGGGATAGGATGCAGAGGGACAGGATGAGAAATTTCTTTTTTGAGTCTCAAGCTTCTGTCCTGTGGGGTGACCAAGGGGTCAGTCCTGTCACCCTTGTTGTTTGCAGTATACGCGCTGCCTATCTGGGATTATTAGATGTTAAAATCTGGGATTTCACTGTTGTGCAGATGACACTCAGCTGTTAAGGTTATTTGTGTCTGGGACACAAAGTACAATGGCAGTGCTTAACAACTTCCTAGCCGAAAACCAGGATTAGATGGAAGTGAGCTGGCTGAGGCTCAACCCAGATAACATAGAAGTACTGGTGCTTGATCAGGGTCTGAAAAGGGGAGCAGGCTATCTGCTTCCACCAAGGTGAAAAATCAGGGGGTCCATCTAGGCAGTAAGCTGATATTTGAACCTCAGGCATTGGAAGTTGCTCACAGTTGCTTTTACCATCGCAGGAACACCCACTGGATTAAGCTTTATCCCCTCTAAGGACATAAAGACACTGGTACATGCTTTTTTGATGTCCAGACTGAAATACTTTAATGCTCTATTCTTTTGGGCAAATGAAAGTTAGCTATGACATCTGCAGCTGATGCAGAATGCTGAAGCACAGTTACTGATGGGCCTGCAAAGATGCTGTTATCTGACACCAGTATTATGCAAATTCCGTTAGCTGACAATGAGGTGGCATATAACTTTTAAGTTTTATCTGTTAACCTATAAAGACCCAAATAGTATGGACCTGAGCTAACTGGTTGAACTTCTGTCTCCTCACCCCTCTGTTGCCCTCTCCACTCCAAACATGAAGGCCTAAGGATGTCAATGGCAGATTGAAGACCTCAAGTGACTGGTCATTCATGGTGGCTGTCCCAGTGCTGTGGAGTGTGTGTCCAAGGAATCTGAGAGAATCCCTTCGATAGAGACTTTTAAGACTTGTCATAAATCTTATTTTTTTTCAAGATGCATATGTGAACACCTGAATTTTGTCCCTGCCATTATATATTTCATTTATGCAATCTGCTGCCTTTGTTTTATTATCGAGTGTTATGACATGGCATGGGGTTATGATGTTGTGGTGAAAACCGTGCACTTCAAGTATGCCACACGCAAATCAGCATGTGGCAAAATAATGTCAGCACAACACACTGACCAGAAGAAAATGCCACACACAGGAGGAATATCTTTGTTTTTGTGGGGGCTCCACCCCCCCACATGTCCCAGACTTATTATAATCAACTCCAGGGGGTCGTGGACTTAGGGGTAAAAAGAAACTTGGACTGGGGAAAATTTTTTATGAAAATAACAAAAGCCACATTACAGTGGGACCTGGGGAGAATTGAACCACAGCTCCAGGTCCCTGACGCTGCCAGAGGCAGGTGCTCTAGCCACTCCACCAAGGGAGCAGCTCAGCCAGGTACTGCCCCAGCAGCATCCTTAACATTTCCTAAAGGCAGCCTACAGGGACAGGGGTAGCAGTTCTTACCACACTCTGAAAGAACCCCTGTCACTGTAGAACCATTCGTACCTCTTACAGCGTGGTATTTCACGCGCAGTTTTGTCTGCACTACATTCACCAGGTACCTCATGACGTTTATGATTATGTTACTTTTTTTTATTTGTTTTGAACATTGTATGATATTCTGAGCCTTTAAGGAAGGGTGGCTAATGAAATAAAAGACCAGCTACTACTACTACAATGTACCAGACAGGCTGTATGAATGACTGGGGAAAGAAGGTGGGCTCTAATAGGGTGCTGATGATACTTTTACATTTATCTGACTGTGTGGCTGGATTCGGACAGGGTGTAATATGAGTAGATGTGATATATAGGTGAGAGAGAGGGAAATCCAGATTAGTGGGGCTGCCACACAGAATGCTCACTCTCCCAAAAGTTTAAGATGTGCCTACATGATTTCCAAAAGAAAACATTTGGTGGAGTGGAACAGCAGATTGAGAGATCTTTAAAGTAGTCTGGCTCCAAACCATGCAGGGTTTTGTAAGTTAACAACACAATCTTAAAGGGGGTGCACCACTTGACAGGGAGTCAGTGCAGCTGTCCAGCACAGATGTAATATATTCCCCACACAAGGAATCAGTAATCATCCCGGCCACTGCATTCTTCACCAGCTGCAGGCAACACACCAACCTCCCTGACAGACCTAGGTTGCAATGAGCATTACCTTATTCCTGCCTCGAGGTCACAAAGGCAAGTACTAAGGAGGCCAGGTTCTCTTGCACAAGGTAGGGTCTCATCCAGGAGGTATTTTTAAAATGGAAAAGTCCACTGCAAAAAAATAGTTGGAACATGTTCAAATGTCAGTTCAGAGTCCATAATGACTCCAAGATTTTTCACCCTGTCTACAGCCAGCAGAGAGTGATGTGCCATGCAAAGAAGGCCATATGATGGCATTTTGTCCAGCTGATGAACTGCAAGAGATTGACTCCACCAGCAACAGCTTCATCTTGTTTGGGTTTAAGCTTAGGCAGTTAGCAGCCATACAGTCTGTAATCTCTTGGAGGCATTGCTCCAGCACCGAAACTGCTGTCTGCCTATCCAGTCCAAAACACAGGTCCAGCTTAATGTCATCTGTATAACAGTGAAACTCACATCGTACTGTCTAATGACCTGTCCAAATGGTAGGCTATACACGGCGAATAACATGGGTGGCAAGACTGACCGTTGCAGTATCCCACAGATGATCACTTCTGGCTGTGATGAGAAAGTTTCCAACAAAACCTACTATGAACTGTTGGTCAGAAAAGACTCAGATTCCTTCAGTGTTGTCCCGGTGAGGCCCCCATATTCTGTAAGGCATTCTATCAGCATCCTGTCAACCACAGTGTCAAACTGTGATGAAAGATTGAGAAGAATGAGAATAGATCATTTACTCCATCCTTAGTCAGGAGCAGGTCATTGAACACACTCACGAGTGCGAACTCCATGCTGTGACGATGATAGCAACCTAACTGTAATGGTTCATATATATCAAACCTCTCCAGGTGAGCCTCAAGCTGAGTCACCACAACATTCTTTATCACCTCTCTCTAAAAGGGAAGGTTCGAGACAGGACTATAGTTTGCTAGCAATTCCATTTAGTGATGAATTCTTCAAGAGGAGTCTCACTGAGGGTTTTTAAGAGCCTTGGGGAAAACAATCTTCTGATAAGAGGCCTCACACAATGCCAGCCAACACCAGACCCAGGGCCACATGGCAGTCCACCAACAGCCACAGAGGACCCGAGTCTGACCCATGACCCATAACATGTGGGATGCAGGCTTGAGACAACCTCAAGGTCATCAGTGTTTGAAACTGTATTAAACTCAAACAAACCACAGAGTGCTCATGTTCCTCTCTTCTGGACCACTGCTGGCCCTGACAGCAACCTGGGTCAATACCAAACTTAATGGAGGCCACTCTGTCCAAGAAATATTGGTCAGACTTGCTACATATTTCTCGAGTCAAAGCACCCCAGATCACAGACAGGCAGGATTAATTAGCCTGTCCACAGCATAGAACAGCTGGGCCTCCTATTCTTCCCTGAGGCATTAAACCATGGCAGGAATTATGTCTTTTTTGAAGTTATTGCCTTCTACAGTCTTTATAACGACCCCTTAGAGCTATCCTGTCATGCAGAGTGCTTGAGTGCTTCCAAAAATGCTCCAACTTCAGCCTTGTTATCTACAGCTGTCGTAGCACATCATTATACTATGGTGTGCAATGGTGAAAGGTCATTGGACAGACACATATTGGTGCAATGGAATCCAGAGCCACAGAATGGCCAAATTATAGCATTGGTGGCTCTGTGTCTTAGGCACATTTGCCACCATGCTTGAGTGTTTAAAAACATTCAGAAACTTATTTGGGTTTATACAACATAAATGGTGATACCAGATCTTTTCTATTGAGGGTAACTCTCCAGGAGCCAGCTTCAAGGAACTGCACAGCATAGTGATCCAACAACCCCATTAGATCCACTTTGATATCACTAATAAACTCATGGGAGAAGACAAGGTCAAGGGTTTGGCCATGTTTACGGGTAGCAGTGTAAACTTTCTCCATGCATTCCAGTGAATTCATTAGCTTGAGGTACTGTTGAATAAATTGCAAGGATTCATGGTCAAGCCAAGCACTGAAATCCCCCACACTGACTTCCAGCTATATCAGCAGTAGGCATGGATGGTTGAACAGACAGATCCGTTCACATTATACAAAATAGCTTTGAATCTGGGCAAGTTTCTTGATAAAAAATATTCAACTCTCAACATTGGAGCCATCAAAATCAATGAGTGCCTACAATAAGGCAAAACCTAAAGAAAATAACACCAATTCCACAGGACTGACTGCTGTAGCAGCAGGAAGCAAGGAGGGAGCTGACAAAATGGAGGGAGCAGCTTCTTCTCAAAACCAGCCAACTAATGCAACAATAATGGAGGAGCTAAGGGACTTCAGAATGGAGATCCACACACTCCATACAGAGCTTTGGGAAAACATTATGGTCCTGGAAACAAAAGTTAAGAATTGGAGACTCACACTACAGAAACTGATAGCTGAAATGTTTGCCTGGAATGTGTCCTTCTTCATGTCATGAAGGAGAAGCAGCAGTTCACAGAGAGGTGTTATGACCTAAAGAAAAGGTTATGTCACAATAACATGAGACAGTATGGTATACTGAAGGACAAGCAGGGAGGAGAGGAAGCACTGTGGGTCAATTTGGAGATAGGCAATGGCACCACAATCCGCACATGGGTTGTATAAAGACCCCCATCTCAGGGGAGGAAATGGACATAGAAATGATAGAAAGTATCCTTAGAATGGCAGAAAAAGGAGAGATATCGCTGATGGGGAATCTGAATATGCCAGATGTTAACTGGAGTGCATTTATAGCAGCCACTTCTAAGAGTGGGGTCATTCTAAATGCCCTAGGGGGGCATGTCATAGACAACTAGTATTGGAACCCACTCAAGAGGGAGCAATCTTAGACCTGGTACTCTCAAATGGAGATGACGAGAGGATCACAGATTTAGAAGTGGGTAGCCATCTGGGAACTAGTGATCATCGAACAGTATGGTTCACAATAAACACAGCAGTAGAGTCAAGTCATACAACGGCAAAGGTACTGGATTTCAGGAGGGCTGACTTTGCCAAAATGGGTGAGTGCCTAAGGAATGCACTAGCAAATGGGCAGGAAGGAGGGGTGGAAGAACAATGGGGAATAATCAAAACTGCCATCACAGAGGCAACACACCTTTGTGTGAAGCAAATAAACAAAACAAAACGATGTAAGAAACCACTATGGTTCTCAAAGAAGGTGGCAGGAAATGTTAAGGAGAAAAAGAGAGCATTCAGGAAATACAAGGATTCACAGAAGGAGCAGGACAGAGAATTATATCAGTTAAAGCAAAAGGAAGCAGGAAAGGCGGTCAGAACAGAAAAGGCCCAAACCGAGGAAAAGATAGCCAGCTCAGTTAAGAAGGGCGATACAACCCTTTATAGGTACATCAGGGAGTGAAGGAAGACCAAGGAAGGGATAGTGAGGCTTAATAAAGGAGTGGGGGTGGGCAGAGGGTAACTTTGAAAAGGCAGAGATACTAAACAAATATTTTTGCTCAGTATTCACAAATTAAGGGGGGGAAGTAGCTAAACCAAACAACAGAAACACACTGGATATGGGGGTTGATACCAGCCCATTCACAGAAGAAAGGGTTCTGAAAGAACTCTTAAAACTGAAGGTGGACAAAGCAATGGGGCCTGATGGGATTCATCCCAGAATTCTAAAAGAATTAAGGGTAGAACTAGTGACACAACTGACTACCCTCTTTAACAAATCATGGGATGATGGGGTGGTACCTGAGGACTGGAGGAGGGTGGATGTTATTCCACTTCACAAAAGTGGGAGCAGGGCAGAAGCAGTAAACTACAGACCTGTTAGTTTAACCTCAGTGACTGGGAAAATGATGGAATCACTTCTGAAGGAAAGAGTTGTTGAGTACCTAGAGGCCAGAGGGGCACAGGACCCAAGGCAGGATGGATTCACACTGGGAAGGTCATGTCAGACAAATCTAATATATTTCTTTGACTGGGTGACCGAAGTAGTTGATCAGGGAGGGGCTGTGGACATGGCCTACCTAAACTTTATTAAGGCATTTGACACAGTCCTGCACAAAAGATTTTTTGTAGTTTAAGATTTTTGTTATTATTTTATCAGGACACATACATGTACACATGACAAAGTAGCAATATTCTGAACCATACCGCAACATTTGGTAGGGACAGAAGGAGCAAGAAACTGAATTACATATAGAGGAGAAAAAAAAGGTACTGCAGAACATAACATATATCAACCTGGAACTTATATGAAACAGTACATATGGTAGTAGCAACTTACAGAGATTATCAGGGTCTAGATGGGTCTGTTTGCCCATAAGAAAAAAAGAAAATAAAGGGGGAAGGCCAGGAGATAATAGCTTATGCTAAGCATTAACTTGAGCCTTGAGGCTCAAGTACACCTAGGGTACGACCATGATTTGTCCCAAATCAGGCATGACATATTATTAACTATATACAAAGGAAAAATAATCAAAAACCAAAGGCAAGCTGATCTAGGGATTCAAATATG
The DNA here is from genome assembly GCA_016271365.2 of Neoceratodus forsteri. Classification (NCBI taxonomy): domain Eukaryota; kingdom Metazoa; phylum Chordata; order Ceratodontiformes; family Ceratodontidae; genus Neoceratodus; species Neoceratodus forsteri. The sequence continues at coordinate 84,231,427 of CM057459.1, forward strand.
ACCCTGGTGGAGGCAGAACAGGTAAAACCTGAAACCTCATGGAAAGGAAGAAAAGGGCAACAGGATCAGGGAATCCTAAAAAGGTTGAGTGCCAGCCTGAGAATGGGTGTTATGACAATACTTAAATTGTAAGTAGGGCTGCCAGTGTTTCTTGAACTGAACCAAGGTGCCCTCAGCGAAACTAGAGAGTCTCTCGAATAAGGCCCCTTGGGTTAATGCAAAATGAAATTCATGGAAGGTGGGAGCATCTAGCGACCTCCATTACATTAAGATGAGTCTTTTAGCTATGGCCCCCACTCCTGTGACCCATTGGGCCACTGGGCTGTACTTGGGAGTAGTAGGTTGGGCACATCCTAAAAGAAGGAGAAGGGGGCCAGAGACTATTTGGGGAAATATCTGACTGCACAAATCTTGGATTGATGCCCAGAAGTGTTGGAGTTTGGGGCAGTCCCATAATATATGGAACAGGTGGGCCCCCAGACTACCACATCTCCAGCAAGTATCAGCCTGAATTAGTCCCATTCTTTTAAGTTTATCCAGGTCTCTATACCACCTACGAGGGGTCTTGTTCATAATAAGGTGGGTAAGCCTGTCTCGGCAAGCCCAATGCACACTTGCCCATGCATGGCCCCATTGGTACTCAGAAAAGGGGGATTGGAGATCCTTCTCACATTGCGTTCTAGCTAACTGGGTGGGGTCTGTTGAGACATCCCTAAGGGCACTGTAAATATCACTAGCTGTGTGTCTGGAGTGGTATTGCCATATACTTAGAGGTTGTAGGGATTGTTGCAGCCAATTATTTCTGGGGGAGTTAGGTAGATGCAATATGGCATCCCTGATTTGGAGATACCTCCAGAAATGAGTGGGCAAGAGGTGGTATCTAGTTTGTAGTGCCTCAATGGTGTCAATGGTGCTAGTTTTAGGGAGCAAAAGATCTTGTACTTGGGAGATACCATGGGCCTCCCATATTTTCCAGTGGATTGCACTTTTACCCACTTCCAGGATTTGGTTGTTCCATAGGGGCACATATTTCCAGGGTGCTGGGTCCCGACCCAGGTGGAGTAGTACTCATTTCCAATATTGAATCGACAGCAGAATGGGAGGAGGGAGGTTAGGGTATACATTTATTTTTTACTGTAGAAGGCCACCGCCAGGGAGGGTTCCCAGAGCAATGATGCCTCCAATATAAGCCAGATGGAGGAGGTATGCCCAACCCTGGAGAACCATATAGTAGTTTGAACTGAGATGAAGGCCATGTGATATCCTTGTAACCAAGGGAGTCCCCAACCACCCCTGCTCCAGTGCAGGTAGAGCTTAAGTTTATTGTATCAAGGTTGGGATCCTTCCCATAGAAAGTTGCCCATAAGTGCTTCCAGTTTTTGGAACCATTTCTGTGGGATGGACAAAGGGAGATGGGCCAATAAATATAAAATCCTGGGGACAGCTGTCATCTTGATAGAGTCTATTTTGCCTGCAAGGGAGAGCCGCAAGACCTTCCAGTGATCTATATCCTGTCTGAGAGACTCTGCCAGGTTGGAAAAATTTACTGTGAGTATTTTCAACAGGTTAGGATGCAGAATGATACCTAAGTATTTTATACCATTAGGAGACCACTTAAGGCCAAGAGCAGTGAAGTCTGTACTAGATGGTACAGAGTTCAAGAGAAGGACTTCTGTTTTGGTCTGGTTTATCTTGAGACCAGACACCCTGGAGAACTTAGATAGGATATGAAGGATAGCTTGACTAACCTAGGGGGTACATTCCATGGTGATAAGGAGGTCATCAGCATATAGAAAAGTTTTAATGTTGGTATCACCCACCTGTACGCCGGGAATAGAATGAGATTCCCTAAGCGCAATGGCCAGGGGTTCAATTTCTAGAACAAGCAACAAAGGAGAAAGGGGGCAACCTTGTCTCATACCTTTCTGCAATTGAAATGGTGGAGACAGCATGTTGTTCATCACTACTCTAGCCAGGGGGCAGCATAAAGCAGTTATATCCAGGAAAGAAATCCTGGTCCGACGCCCATTGAGGAAAGAGTATGGAAAAGGAATTGCCATTCAACAGAGTCAAATGCCTTTTCAAAATCAATGGCTAGGGCTACAGAGAATTTCCTGGACTGTTTGGTGTAGTGCATTAATGAAAGCAAAGTTCTATGATGATCAGACCCCAGATGGCCTTTAACAAACCCCGCTTGGGAGGGATGAACTAGACCTGGGAGAAGATGTTCAAGCCTACCGACTAGAACCTTGGCTAAAATTTTGGCATCTGCATTAATGAGGGAAATAGGGCAACAACTGCTCCGAGACAGCAAATCTTTTCCCTTTTTGGGGAGAACCGTAATGGTTGCTTCCCTCATGGAAGGGGGTAGATGCCCTGTGTGCAGGGAATGTTTAAAAACCATGGCCAAATAAGGGACCAGGTTAACTCCCTGGACTCTATAAAAATCAATGGGCAGCCCGTCCATACCTGGGGCTTTGTGAAGATTCATGGACTTGATAGCCTTCTCCACTTCTTCCAGTTCAATAGGGGCTTCTAGCAAATTGGAATCGGTTGGGGGATGTTTGGGAATGGGTAAAGAGTCAAGGAAGCCCTGAATTTTGAGTGGGTCTGGGGTGTGTGGAGAGGCATAGAGTTGCTCGTAGAACTGCGTCATGATCTCATTCACACACTTACCGGAGTAACATGGGGTACCTTTACTGTCTGTTAGAGCATGTATTCTCCCCGACATTTGTTGCTGTTTAAGGCAGCGTGCCAGGAGTTTGTTGGCCTTTTTGCCCCCCTCCCAATAAGCGTGACGCATCTGCTGGAGGTTCAATTCAGCTTGGCGGGTTAAGTGGGCATCCAGTGAAATTCTAGTACTAGCCAATTTTCAAGCAGAGGTGCTGAGGGGGCCCCAGATGTAAGGGATTTATATTGGACTTCTAAGACTTGCAATTGTTTCTCCAAGGCCCTCTGGTCGGCCACACGGCGGCGTCTTCTAGTCGATGTAAATGCAATTATTCTACCTCTTATTGTCACCTTGAAGGCTTCCCAGAGGGTTGTATTAGAAACTTTCCTATTGTCATTATTGGACCAATAGTCCATTACTTTAGAGCCTAACCACTGCTGAAATTCCAGATTCTCAAGTAGGAGGGGGTCCAAACACTAGGAAGGTGACTGAGCGAGTCCGACCCTAGTTTAAGCAGTAGCTCCAAGGGGGCGTGGTCTGACACATAAATCGGGTGGATATGAGACATAACAACCTTGTTGCAAAGCCCCGAGAAGATCAACCAGAGGTCTATTCTGCTGGATGAACCATGAGACTGTGAGAAGCATGAGTAGGCACGCATCCCAGGGTGCAGGAACCTCCATGCATCCAGCAGGTCATGTTCTGCTATTAGCCTCTGAAGAACTTTCTTAGCTTGCCTGTGAGGCTCAGGGGCTTTATTACTTCTCTCCAGAGAATGGTAGAGAGCCAAGTTGAAATCACCTTCTAATAGAACTGAAACCTTATTTGTGTTAAAGCCTGTAAGAGCCTGATTAACCGAGTGTAAAACTTGGGCGCAGTCCTGGTCAGGAGCATAAAGATTGGTCAAAATTAGGGGGCCCCTTGGTGTCTCCATTTCAGCCATGATCCACTTCCCCTCTTTATCCTGAGTATGCCTTTTAACTTTCCACCCCAAGTTTTTATGTAGTAGTATCGACACTCCCTGTTTATGGGAGCCGGCCACACTGTGGAGTTCTTCCGTCACCCTCCCTTGGCAGAGTTTCTTGGCTTCACTAGAGGATAGTTTAGTCTCTTGCAGAAGGACTACCATCAGTGTTAACTTTTACAGGTGAAGCAAGGCTTTTTTTGTTTGACGGGTGAAATAAGACCCCTGACATTCCAGAAAATAAGTCTAGTCTCCATCTGGTCTATAGTAAATCATGGCCGAAATGATAGACAGCAGGAAGCACCAAGATAAAGTACTATAACCCATATAATAGTTATAATCTTCCCATATTAAACTCACATGAGGTGTATTGATCGTCTCAAAGATCAGAGAGCCAAAACTTCTAACTTTATACAACCATGCGCATTTCCTATCATCCCAGAGTTGTGCCTGAAAAGAAAAAAACAACAAACAGTAACAATATTAAACAACAAACAGGAATGTTCCTCCCCCCACCCCAAAAACTCTTCCCTTTGTCAGATCATATTCCGCTACATGCATGGGCCAACCCGTGGCCCAGATACCAGTGGAGGTCACTGGGAGGTAGATATTAATTAACTATGATGTGAGAGATGGGACACCAGAAAGTCCTGCAGTTTCTCTGTACGTCTTCTCCACCTACCCAGAGAAAGAAAAGAAAACATTTCTGCATACACCGTATACTGAACTGACACCCGAATACGTAAGCGCATTGATCAACTGCAGTGCCAATCCCCCAGTCATTATGATTCCCTCCAAGGGGTGGATAGCAAATAGGAGTTACTGGGGGAATAACAAGGAGGGTCCCACCCGTACCTCCCGCATTGTGTGGTCGCCTTGCATAGTCTGCCAGTATAAAAAAAAAAGGCTGACTGAGTAAGCAAGGGGTGGGCCCCAAGCAGGGACCACAGTATTATTCAAACTCCCCAATCCCTTCTTCAGACCTAAAAGTCCATCTAGGAGCTAAGGTACACAGATGAAATAACAGATTACCAGAATAAATCATGCAATTTGAGTGTACTGTCCATCGAGCAGGAAAGAGAGGACTTGTCGGTGGACACCGTTAATAAGGACCTGGAAAACATTTACCACCAAATAGACATATCATCATCATATTCACCCCATTGAAGCAGATGTGGAGGGGGAAAGTGGCCACCGAACAAACAGGTGGTGGCTCAGAGGGCGCAGCATTAGTGGAAGTGAGAGACCCAGGAGAAACAAGCTCTGTATCTTCCACCCAGGAAAGGGCCCTTGCTGTGTGGGATTTATTGTCTCTGTGATGAGATTGTCTGGGGGCCAAAGGGAGGTCTTGCAGTGAGCCATCCATTGGGAGATCCATCAATGCCCTGTATTGGATGTTGCTCATGTCAGGGGTTATGGAAGAGTGTGAAGCAATTGAGTCAGGACTTGCACTATGGCTCCAAGATCAAAGCCAGGGAGTCTTATCAACGTGTGCCCCTTCAATCCAAGCTCTCCTCCTGTTCTTTTTCTTGCTCCCGGGGGATTTCTGAGAGACAGGGCAGACTGGGGTACGTGGTTGTGGAGCGCAATGTGTAACGGGTGGGGGAGCTGAAGTGATTGGCTGTTGCTGCGATGTGTCCATTGGGATAGGTCCCACAGATAAGGCCCCAGACTTGCAAGTTTCTTTTAAGGTACCCCAGTTCAGCTTGAGGGCATAAGCCACCAGAAACTTTTCTTCGGCTGATGGATAGAAACATAGAAACATAGAAACATAGACTTTGACGGCAGATAAGGACCGCTAGGCCCATCTAGTCTGCCCATTTCCCTACCTACAGGATAGGCCGCAGATCCTAGTTAACCAACAGCCAATATCTTCCTGCCCCCCACAAGAATTGCCTTATGTCTGTCCCATGCATTCTTGAATTCTCCCACAGTTTTAGACCCCAAAACTTCCTCAGGAAGGCTGTTCCATGCATCCACTACCCTCTCTGTGAAATAATACTTCTCACATTGCCCCTGAACCGCCTCTCCTTCTATCTTTAAATTGTGTCCCCTTGTTCTTGCAAGTCTCTTTTCTGAAAGATGCTACCCTCTTGGACTTTGTTGATTCCCTTGAGGTACTTGAAAGTTTCTATCATGTCCCCCTCTCCTTCTTTCCTCAAGGGTATACATATTAAGCTCCTTAGTCTCTCTTCATACGGCTTCTCTTGCAGACCCTGCACCATTTAGTTGCTCTCCTCTGGACTGCCTCTATCCTGTCTATGTCCTTAGGAGATGGGGTCTCCAGAACTGGACACAGTATTCAGATGGGGTCTCACCAACTGTCTGTACAGAGGGATAACAACTTCCTGTTTTCTGCTGCTGATGCCTCTCCTATACATCCCAGTATACCCCGGCCCTCTACTGCCTTCTCACATTGCTTGCTAACCTAAGGTCATCTGATATGATTACCCCCAGGTCCCTTTCCTGTTTTGTTATTGTTACTACCTCCCCACCCATTGTGTATTCTTCCTCTGGGTTCTTGTTTCCCAGGTGCATTATTTTGCACTTTTTTGCATTGAATCCTAGCTGCCATACGTCTGACCATTCCTCCAACCTTGCCAAGTCCCTTTTCATCCTTTCCACGCCTCCTTGTGTATCAACCCTGTTGCAGATCTTTGTGTCATCTGCAAAAAGGCATACTTTTCCTTCCAGTCCCTCTGCAATGTCACTGATGAAGACATTAAAAAGGACTGGACCCAATACTGAACCCTGCGGTACCCCACTGGTAACCGCCCTTTCTTCAGAGTGGACTCCATTTACAATTACCTTCTGTGTCCTGTTGTCCAGCCAATGTTTTACCAGGCTACCACCCTGGGACCCACTCCCAGGCTGGTTAATTTGACTAATAATCTTTTGTGTGGGACTGTGTCAAATGCCTTGCTAAAGTCTAGGTAGGCCATGTCCACAGCCCCTCCTGGTCTACTTTTGGTCACCCAGTCAAAGAAATCTATTAGATTCGTCTGACATGACCTTCCGCTGTGAACCCATGCTGCCTTGGATCCTGTGCTCCACTGACCTCTAGGTACTCAATTATTCTTTCCTTCAGAAGTGACTCCATCACTTTCCCTACCACAGAGGTCAGACTGACAGGTCTGTAGTTTCCTGCCTCTGTCTTGGTCCCACTTTTGTGAAGGGGAATCACGCCTTCCTCCAGTCCTCGGTACCACACCATCCTCCCATGATTTATTAAAAGAGTAGCCAGTGGTTTCACTAGTTCCTTCCTTAATTCTTTTATAATTCTGGGTGAATTCCATCAGGACCCATTGCTTTGTCCACCTTCAGTTTTATGAGTTCTTGCAGAACCCTTTCTTCTGTGAAAGGATGGGATCGACCCCTATCAAGAGTGCTTCTGTTAATTGGATTAGGCACTTCCCCTCCTCTTTTTGAATACTGAGCAGAAATATTCGTTCAGTATTCCTGCTTTTCACTGTCCCCTCTGCCCACCCACTGCTCATTCTATTCAGCCTCACTATCCCTCCCTTTGTCTTTCTACGCTCGCTGATGTACCTATAAAAGGTTTTATCCCCCTTCTTAACTGAGTTGGCTATCTTTTCCTCAGTTTGGGCCTTTGCTATTCTGACTTCCCTCCTTGCTTCTTTCTGCCTTAACTGGTACAGCTCTCTGTCCTGCTCCTTCTGTGTTTTCTTATACTTCCGGAATGCTATCTTTTTCTTCCTGACTTTCACAGCCACCTCTCTTGAGAACCATAGTGGCTTTTCTTTCATTTTGATTTGTTTATTTGCTTCACACAAGGCTTGTTGCCTCTGTGATGGCAGTTTTGATAATTCCCATTGTTGCTCCACACCTCCTTCTAGCCTGTTTGCTAGTGCTTTTCTGAGGCACTCTCCCATCTTGCCAAAGTCATCCCTCCAAGTCCAGTACCCTCACTTTTGTATGGCTTGACTCTGTAGCTGAGTTTAACGTGAACCACACTGTTTGATGGTCACTTGTCCCAGATGGCAACCCACTTCTAGATCTGAGATCCTCTCACTGCCCCCGTTTGAGAGTACGAGGTCTAAGATTGCTCCCTCACGAGTGGGTTCTGAAACTAGCTGTCTAATGCCTGCCACCTGTAGGCGTCAAGAATGGCCCTGCTCTTGGATGTGGCTGCAGCAAATGTGCTCCAGTTAACATCTGGCATATTCAGGTCTCCCATCAACAGTATCTCCCCTTTCTCTGCCATTCTAAGAATGCCTTCCATCATATCCTTGTCCATTTCTTCCCACTGACATGGGGGTCTGTACACAACCCCTGTGCGGATTGTGGTGCCTTTTCCAGTCTCCAAGGTGACCCACAGTGCCTCCTCTCCTCCCTGTTTACTCTTTTGTTCAGTTGCTTTTATCCCTTCCTTTACATAGAGAGCTACTCCTGCCCCTCTTCTCCCCTGCCTGTCTCTCCTGTAAGTTATGTACCCTGATATGTTAACATCCCAGTCATGGTTCTCTGTGTACCATGTTTCTGTGACTGCTACAATATCCAGGCATCCCTCTTCCATTAAGGCCACCAGCTCAGGGAGCTTGTTGCCCAGACTACGGGCATTGGTACTCATTACCCTCCATTTCCTGATGGCCTTACCCTCTTTTGCCCATCCCTGTCCTTCTTGCCTTTGTCACTTTCTCCATTTACCCCTGCCCTTCTCCCTATCGACACCTCCATGTTGGTGTTTGCCACACTTACTACCATGATTGTTTGGGGGGGGCTAGGATTTTCCTGCTCCTTTCCAGTGCCTCCCCCCTTGGCTAGTTTAAAAGCTTGCCAATGAAGCATTTAAACCTATCACCTAGGATCCTGGTTCCCCTCCCGGACAGATGCAGCCCATCATGCCAGTATAGGCTTGCATCACTCCAGGTGGACCCCAAGTCCCCAATGAAGCCAAATCCTGAGCTCACACCAGTTTTTCAACCACTGATTGAATCCCATGGTACTGAACACCCTAGCCCTCCTGTGCCATAGATGGTGGCACCTCCAAAGGTTACTGTGCGTGCTACTTGACTAAGGCCCCTCCCCAATTCCACAAACTCTTCCTGCACTTCTCTAATCCCTTTCTTAGCCAGGTCATTTGTCCCTAGGTGGACAATGACATCCAGCTCCCTCCCCTGTGCAGCTGCTCTGGCAATCCTGAGGATTCGCTCCATGTCCCTCCAAGCCATGGCACCAGGCAGGCACCTTACCTCCCTCTCCCCTTCCTTGCCCAGTTCTACCTTCCTAACAATGGAGTCCCCCACCAGGAGTTGTTTCCTTCCCCTGCAGGGTCCCCTGCCACCCTCCTGTGGGTCTCCTTTGTGGAGGTTCCCAGCATCCTCCTTGGTCTCCACTGTAGGTGCCTCCATAGAGGAACCACACTTTGCCAGAATGGCATAGGAATTGTGGAGAGGTACAACTGGAGGGATGTGCCTCTGTTCCACCACTCTCACCCTCACCCTCCCTGAGCCCACTGTGGTCCAACTGCTCCTCTTTCTTGGCAACCTCTGAGGCAACGGCAGTGGCACTGGTGGTCCCTGGATGGAAGAGGAGGTCCCACAAATCCTGGCCAACTCAGCCTGGAGATGAGCAACCTCCTCCCTCAGCCCAGAGAGGTGCCTGCAGATGGGACAACACCGCATCCTCCAGAACATCTTCCGAAGACTGCTGCTCCACAGCCACTGCACTGCACCACTCCAATCATGTCTTATTTCTGGCCCCTAACTGTTTGCAATCCTTACTCTTTCCTCTGTTTTTTTCTCTTTCCTTACTTTCTGCCTGTGTTCCTTTAAGCTCCTGATTGTCCTGTTCTGAGACAAGAATATCCTATATTTCTCAGTAGACCACTTACTTGTTCAGAGGCAGACCTCCAGCAGCTAGAGGGGCTGAAAGCTACTCTTCCCCTTCTAGGATGGTGGGTCCTTGGTGGTTCTGTGCTCACTCACTTCCTGCCCCTAGACAGGAAGTTTCTGTTGTCAGTCAAATCCTGTGCCTATAAAAATAGAACTAGCTTTGGGTGGAGGGGTGGAGGGAAGGGAAGGAGGGCAATATAGTCCCAGTAGAGAAGTTCAGTCACACAGCAGTCCTTTCTCCTGTTGTCTTCTGCCAAGCTATTAGCAGAATCTTTCTAAGGCAGTCTTTAAATGTAGCTTCCTTCTAGCTAAGCCACTCCCCCACTTACCAGATCTTTCTACAAGTAATTTAAACCTCACAGCAGTTAAGTCCTTTCAGTCACCTGAGATTTACACCTAGATGACTTTTCAGTTACCCATTCAGTTCAGTTAACCCAAACACACACTTTTTTTGTTTTGTATGTTAGTTTTTTTACCCTAAATTAAAGGTCCAAATACAAAAGTTCTTCTACTTTAGTCCCAGTAGAGAAGTTCAGTCACACAGCAGTCCTTTCTCCTGTTGTCTTCTGCCAAGCTATTAGCAGAATCTTTCTAAGGCAGTCTTTAAATGTAGCTTCCTTCTAGCTAAGCCACTCCCCCTACTTACCAGATCTTTCTACAAGTAATTTAAACCTCACAGCAGTTAAGTCCTTTCAGTCACCTGAGATTTACACCTAGATGACTTTTCAGTTACCCATTCAGTTCAGTTAACCCAAACACACACTTTTTTTTTTGTTTTTGTATGTTAGTTTTTTTACCCTAAATTAAAGGTCCAAATACAAAAGTTCTTCTACTTTAGTCCCAGCAGAGAAGTTCAGTCACACAGCAGTCCTTTCAGTCACACAGCAGATTGTCAAATAACCACAGAGAACTGTTCAACATAATCCGTAAAGAGACAGGGTATTGGGAATATTCCAATCCCAGTTTGGCACAGGCTCTGCATGCAGCTGTGAAGGACCTGTGGCGTGCTTTTAGTTCCTGGGAATAGTCTGCAAAGATTTAAATTTTGTGCCCTTTCCAGATGAGCTATTTTTTCTGGTGAGCCAGTCTAGTAATAGAATCTCGGTCCCTTGGAACCAGAGAAAACGAGCAATCATTTTATGAGGGCAATCCCTGGGAGATGGGTGGGGAGCCAGTGTTCTGTGGGCTTTGTCTATTTCAGAAGGAGCATCGCAGTGCCAGTCCAGTAGTGAGGGTAACTCATTTTGCAAGAATGGGATAGCGTCGCTCCCTTCGCTTCCTTCTGGGAAGCCCACGACCCTCAAGTTGTTCTGATGGCTGCGATTCTCTAAATCCTCTACCTCTGGTCCATAGTAAATGAATCATATGGTCTTGCTCTTGTATTTTTGCCTGGCCTTGTGCCAGCCATCCTCTGCTTCTGCAAGTTTATGCTCAGAGATACAAGCCTGTTTTGAGAGGTCCACAATATCAACCATATTCTTTTTTGTAGCCACATCTAAATTGTCCATATGATGTAGAATTTTGCCAAAAATTTGCTGAATCTCTGCCAAATTGCCGTCCCGCTATGAGGATGGTAGGGTGGACTCCATCTCGGCGATGACTGGGCCTCGGAGCGCGAGCGGCGGTTGTAAAAGCTGCTTTCACACCAGTAGGAGGATAAAGGACATGGACCCTCAGATTGGTAAGTATTACGAAGGTACCGATGGCTTCACTCATGTCGAAAGTCAGAAATTAAAGGGATTAAGCAGGGAATACGGTGGGGATTCAGAGAGCTCAGGACTCAGGCGTCCAGTAGGTTCAGCAGCAAGCCACGCCCCCCAAACACAAAAAATTAATATACAAGTTGTCCAGCCTGGGAGTGAGTCCCAAGATGGTAGCCTGGGTAAAGAATTGGCTGGAGAATAGGACACAGAGGATAATAGTAAACGGAGTCCACTCTGAAGAAAGGGGGGTTACTAGTGGGGTACCACAGGGTGTAGTACTAGGACCGGTCCTCTTTAATGTCTTTATAAGTGACATTGTAGAGGGACTGGAATGAAAAGTATGTCTCTTTGCAGACAACACAAAGTTCTGCAATAGAGTTGATACACAAGGTGGGGTGGAAAGGATGAGAAGAGACTTGGCAAGGTTGAAGGAATGGTCAAATGTATGGCAGCTTAGATTCAATGCTAAGAAGTGCAAAGTAATACACCTGGGGAAAAAAAACCCAGGGGAAGAGTACACAGTAGGGGGTGAGATAATAACAACAACAAAAATGGAAAGGGACCTGGGGGTAGTCATATCAGATGACCTAAAGGTGAACAAGCAAAGTGAGAGGGCAGTAAGCAGGGCTGGGTGGATACTGGGCTGCATAAGGAGAGGCATCATCAGTAGAAAACAGGAAATTGTTATCCTCTGTACAGACAGCTGGTGAGACCCCATCTGGAGTACTGTGTGCAGTTGTGGAGACCCAGTCTCTGCAAAGACGTAGACAGGATATAGGCAGTTCAGAGGAGGGCAACTAAAATAGTGCAGGATCTGCACTGGAAGACATATCAAGAGAGACTTAAGGAGCTTAATATGTTTAGCCTCGAGGAAAGGAGGAAGAGGGGGGACATGATATAAACTTTCAAATACCTCAAGAGAATCAACAAAGTCCAAGAGGGTAGCATCTTTCAGAAAAAGAGGTGTGCAAGAACAAGGGGGCACAATTTGAAGCTAGAGGGGGGACAGCTCAGAGGTAATGTGAGGGAGTATTTTTTCACGGAGAGGGTTGTGGATGCATGGAATAGCTTTCCTGAGGAGGTTGAGGAGTCAAAAATAGTGGTGGAATTCAAAAATGCATGGAACAGTCATAAGGCAAGTTTAGGGGTGGGGTAGGAAGAAGTAGGCTGTTCGTTAGCTAGGATCTGCAGCTTATCCATTAGGTAGGGAAATGGGCAGACTGGGTGGGCCAAGCGGTCCTTATCTGCCATCAGATTCTATGTTTCTGTGTTAAGCAGGGATGGGAGGTGGTTGGTTTCCTCAATTTATTCCTCATAAACTCTCTAAATATAGATCTATAGATGCCCCTAGATATCGAGCAGGCACAATGGGCATTGACTCTAAAGCCAATGGTTCTGGGCACAAAATCTTACTCCATTATGTTGATATTCCTAAGTTTCACAACAAGACAAGTTGTTTTTGTCAAAGCATAAAAAATGAAAGAGGTCCACTATAAAAATCAATGTATTTATTTTGACAGTGATTATTCCCCTGATATTTTATCACAGGGAACAGCTTACTTTATCTTCTGTGCCCTCAAAACCCAAAAGCTTAAATTCCAAACTCCCTTTCCCATGTGGTTGCAAGTTGTCTTTCCTAACAGCCAGAATACCTACAACACTACTTAAAAAGCCATAACAGATCTACATAACCAGAGCATCAAGCTGCCCCTTCCATGCAGAGATCCCCGTGATGGAGTGGATCAATAGGCCCTGAGGAAGACAGCACTTTTGAAAACTTGCTGAAATCATCTGAATGCAGAAGACATGGTGAAGAGGCTCATGCTGACATCAAGTCTTTTCAGCAGGAGGGGAGATCCTGAACGGTAACCACTGCTAACTTGCCAAACTTGTAAGTATTTTGGGGAGGTGGTGTGGGAGGCTGGAGAGCGGGTGCATGCTGGCATAAGAACACACATATTTAAAATGTGCAGCTGGGTAGCTGGGCCATAGCTAAAATAACTAGGGCCCCTAGCAACCTGCCCTACGTGGCAGTTCAACAGCAGACAGGGTATTCTCTAACTTCTGAGATATATTTGGGGGCTCCGCTAATACAGGGAGGATTCCAAAAAAGTCCCGGCTGCTTTGCAACACCCTTCAAATGTGGTAGTGGAGACCTGGAACCTATTGTGTACCATAAAACCCTGAAAGGAGAGGTAGACATTAGTATCTGATCAATGTTGTTAAATACCAGGACTTACTCAGGGTGTATTTGTGGTACTACCATACATCTGGAAATTCTCTTCCGGCAGTTGCAATCCCAACATCCAGTATTGAAATATAACTTGCTCCTGTACACAACTCCATTCCCATATTTTTTCCACACAGAAGGCCCAGGGCAGGTGGTGACATATAGACAGCAAGAAGAAATTACTATGCCATGTGGTTCCCACCTTTTACTAAAGAAAAATGCATTTACTAAAGTGAAACACAATAGGTAATGATTATTGTCAGACTGGTGAACTGTTATTTCTCCTATCATTAATTTCAAACTGCTTTCTGTATGGTGTTGAGTCAGTTGGGAAAAGATGCTGAGGAGCCATCAGACAATTACTAAGATGAGCTGTGTTCCTGGCAGTATGGGAAGAATGGGAAATAGCCTGTGTGTTGCAAAACAGTGGGTAACAGCGTGAGGTGGAAACTGGCTGGAAGGCCTATGTTACTAGACTGTTAAATGACCCGTAAATGATGCAGTGACTAGAAATGGGAAGGGGGATCCAGGGAGTAAGCTTGACCCTCTCCAGATTGGTTTGCTGGCTAAGCTACTTTACATAGGTCTGTATCCAGTAAGGCAGAATAAGTAGTGATTTGCAAGTAAGTAAAATTTTATTTATGAAATGCTATTCCAGTAGATCATAGCGTTTTACAAAAATCACATATAATATAACATTCAAATTCAGCAAATCACACATTAAAAACATATATATACAGCAGGATTAAGTATCAGAAAATGCCATTTCAAAAAGATTAGTTTTCAAGGCAGACTTAAAGGCCTCAACAGACAGGCACTCCCTAATCCAGCGAGGTAGTGAATTCCACAGTCAAGGCTACAAAAGCAAATGATCTGGCACCCAAAGTTGTTAAACGGACCCTGGGAATCTCTAGTAATCCCTCATCGGCAGAGCGGAGAGGATGAAGGGAGCAGTAAGGACAAAGGAGAGCTTGTAGATACCATGGTCCCTGTCTGTGTAGGGCTTTATAGGTCAGTAATCAGACCTTAAAGGTGATCCTCCACTGTACTGGCAACCAGTGCAGTCAGCAGAGCACAGGTGTGATATGACAAAATCTTAATAAGCCAGTCAACAACCTAGCAGCTGCTAGGTTGCAGTTGCAGTCAGTGAAGGTCCACCACTAGTAGTCTTAGGTGTGTACTTAATGGTCTGTCATACAAACAATCCAGCCTGATTTCCTACAAGTAGCACTGGATACACAGTTGTGTGAGTAGCTGCAGTAGATCTGCCCACTGAACCCTTCTAACATGATGCAACACATTGTCAGAGCCAGTCTCTGGCTGATCTGGTATCTGTAGACATTCCCTTCCTTTTGGACCCTAGCACTGAAAGATCGCCTGGGATGTTGCAGTATGCCCACCCAAGTGCAACACCATTACAGTGAACACGGTGATGCCAACAACATCGACAGTTCACTGTAATGGTCTGCTCGAGCCCCTGGTACTCTGTCTCCTAGTCTTACACCCCCTACCTGAATCAACTCTGACTTGGAGTTGATTATATTTACTATGTGGGGTGTAGGGAGCAAAGACCTCCTGATAGAAAAATGGCCAGGGTCTCCAGTCAGATTTATGTCAACCACAACTTGCAGTCAACGTAAATCTGTTGTTGCAATGATGGTCAACAACATACTGTAGTTGTCGAACTGGTATCGTAGTGCCGATGTTGAAGTTACTGGGACACTGGAAGTCCAGACTGACTTTACTACTTTTATACCAGCCGACTCACCACACGAGATTTGCCTGTTGTGTATGCAAGGCTCTGTAGGCAGAAACATTACTGATAACTCTCAACATGGTTTCAGACCTTGGAGGGCATGTCAGACTACCAATCTTGTTTTTCTTGAGAGAGTAAGTGCACTATTGGACAAAGGACTCCTTCGCTCACCTAGTCTGCCCATTTCCCTACCTAACGGATAAGCTGCAGATCCTAGTTAACTGACAGCCTACTTCCTCCTACCCCCCACTAGAGTTACCTTATGTCTGTCCCAAGCATTATTGAATTTCCCCCACTATTTTTGACTTGACTTGGAGTTGATTATATTTACTATGGGGGGTGTAGGGGGCAAAGACCTCCTGATAGAAAAATGGCCAACTACAACCTCCTCAGGAAGGCTGTTCCATTCGTCTACAACCCTCTCTGTGAAGAAATACTTCCTCACATTACCTCTGAGCCATCCTGCCTCTATCTTCAAATTGTGCCCCCTTGTTCTTGCACATCTCTTTTTTGAAAGATGCTACCCTCTTGGACTTTGTTGATTCCCTTGAGATATTTGAAAATTTCTATCATGTCCCCCCCTCTCCCTCCTTTCCTCGAAGCTATACACCTTAAGCTCCTTTAATCTTACTTCATATGTCTTCTGGTGCAGACCCTGCACCATTTTGGTTGCCCTCTTCTGGGTAGCCTCCACCATGTCTATGTCTTTGTGGAGATGGGGTCTCCAGAACTGTGCACAGTACTCCAGATGTGGTCTTACCAACTGTCTGTATAGAGGGCCAACAACTTCCTGTTTTCTACTGGTGATGCCTCTCCCTAAGCATTCCAGTATCCCCTCAGCCCTTCTTACTGCCTTTTCACATTTCTGGACCACCTTTAGGTTGTCTGATAAGACTACCCCCAGGTATCTTTCCATTTTTGTTGTTGTCAGTATCTCACCCCCCATTGTGTACTCTTCCTCTTGCTTTTTCTTTCCCAGGTGCATTACTTTGCACTTCTTTGAGTTGAATCTAAGCTGCCATACATTTGACCATTACTCCAACTTTGGCAAGTCCCTTTTCATCCTTTCCACCCCACCTTGCGTATCAGCCCTGTTGCAGATCTTTGTGTAATCTGCAAAGAGACATACTTTTCCTTCCAGTCCCTCTGCAATGTCATTTAAAAAGACATTAAAAAGGACTGACCCCCGTACTGAACCCTGCGGTATCCTACTAGTAACACCCCTTTCTTCACTGTGGACTCCATTTACTATTACCCTCTGTGTCCTGTTGTCCAGCCAGTGTTTTACCAAGGCTACCACCCTGGAACCCACTTCCAGGCTGGCTAATTTGTTTATTAATCTTTTGTGTGGGACTGTGTCAAATGCCTTGCTAATGTCTAGGTAGGCCATGTCCACAGCACCTCCCTGGTCTACCTTTGGTCACCCAGTCAAAGAAATCAATTAGATTTTTCTGACATGACCTTCCTGCTGTGAATCCATACTGCCTTGGGTCCCGTGCCCCACTGGCCTCTAGGTACTCAGCAATTCTTTCCTTCAGAAGTGAAACACACATTTTCCCTACCACTGAGGTCAAACTGACAGGTCTGTAGTTTCCTGCCTCTGTCTTGCTCTCACTTTTGTGAAGAGGAATCACATCTGCCCTCCTCCAGTCCTCAGCTACCACACCATCCTCCAATGATTTATTAAAAAGGGTAGTCAGTGGTATTACTAGTTCTTCCCTTAGTTCTTTTAGCATTCTGGAGTGAATCCCATCAGGTCCCATGGCTTTATCCACTTCCAGTTTTAAGAGTTCTTTCAGAACCCTTTCTTCTGTGAAAGGACTAATATCAACCCCTCTTATCCAGAGTGCTTTTATTAACTAGATTAGGTATCTCCCCCTGCTCTTCCATTGTGAATACTGAACAGAAGTATTCATTCAGTATCTCTGCTTTTTCACTGTCGCTCTGTGCCCAACCTCCTTCCTCTTTATTCAGCCTCAGTATCCCTGCCTTAGTTTTTCTTTGCTCCCTAGTGTACCTATAAAAGATTTTATCCCCTTCTTAACCAAGTTGGCTATATTTTCCTCTGTTTGGGCCTTTTCTATTCTGACTGCCTTCCCCGCTTCCTTCTGCTTTAACTGGTACAGTTCTTTGTCCTACTCCTTCTGTGTTTCCTTATACTTCCTGAATGCTATGTTTTTCTCCCTAACCTTCCCTGCCACTTCTTTTGAGAACCTTAGTGTTTTTTTTCTTTCGTTTTGATTTGTTTATTTGCTTCACACAAAGGCTTGTTGCCTCTGTGATGGCGGTTTTGATGTTTCCCCATTGTTGATCCACCCCACCTTCTTGCCTGTCTGCTAGTACTTTTCTGAGGCACTCTCCCATTTTGTCAAAATTAGCCCTACTGAAGTCCAGTACCTTCACTTTTGTATAGCTTGACTCTACAGCTAAGTTTATTATGAATCATACTGTTTGGTTGTTGCTTGTTTCCAGATGGCTACCCACTTCAAGATCGGATATCCTCACTCTGTCCCCATTTGAGAGTACCGGGTCTAAGATTGCTCCCTCCTAAGTTGGTTTCAAAACTAGCTGTCTGAGGCATGCCCCCTGTAGGGCATCAAGAATGGCCCTGCTCTTGGATGTGGCTGCAGCAAAGGTGCTCCACTACAGAGCTTCCCTTTTATAGCCTTAACCATCGCAACCCACTCACCTCACACTAACAATTTGTATGTTAATTTAACAATTAAATGCACTTGCTAGCTCCCTAATCATAAATAACTATTTTTAATTTAGCGTCTAGTGCAATTTAACTATGTCCTCCATCACAGAACCCTTCCATAGGGCTGCTCCTTTCAACAATTCCTACTGCAGAACATAAGGGAATAAGCAATTCTAAACAATAAAAATAAAAATGTTCAGTTATTGGAAATTAGTAGGGAAGATATCATCCCTAAACTAAATAATATTAAAACTAATACTTCCCCATGTCCAGAGTCACTACACCCAAAACTACTGAAAGCAATCAAATCATGGTTGGTTGAACTGTTACACTGATTATTTATCTTGTCTTTAAACACTGGTGAGGAATCTAAGGAACGGAGACAAGCACACCTATTTTCAAGAAAGGTAATCATGGTAGTCCAACTCATTATAAACCAATCAGCCTGACCAGTATCATAGGTAAACTGATGGAATCAATAATAAAAGACAAAACCAAAAAAGAACTGATTGGCAAAAACATTACTGATAACTCTCGACATGGTTTCAGACCTCGGAGGGCATGTCAGACTACCAATCTTGTCTTTCTTGAGAGAGTAAGTGCACTATTGGAACAAAATAAATCTGTTGGCATCATCTATTTGGACTTATGCCAGGCTTTTGACAAAGTCCCCCACACAATACTTACTGAAAAAAGCATTTGTCAATGCCGAATGTTGTCGTGCTGTCATTGGCATTGGCAGTGCCAGAGCTAGAGATGCATAATAGGAATGGCAGTGATGTATTGAAGTGATACCAACCCCGCTCCCACCCTGTAGAGAGTGACAGGCATTGGGGTGTGCCTTTGGGTTGTCAGCTATAACATTCATGCCATTGTACCTCACCCTACCCTGCAGACACTGACAAGTGTTGGGGTGTGCTTTCTGGTCTTTAGGCATTATACTTACCCCATTCCATAAGGAAATATGCTGACATAGGTGCAGTATAGGAGCGTGGGGTGAACTTTGTGGCCAAACAGTGCAAGACACACCACAATGCCTGTCAGTGGCTGCAGCGTGGGGGTGGAGGGTAGAATGGCATGAGCCTTACATCTGATGATCCCAAGTCACACCCCGGATGCCTGTCAGTTTGTACCAGGTGGGGTGCTACAGTTGGAAACCCTAACACCATAGGCTTGTGTTGGTAGTTTCACTCCACATTTTCAACATGGGCTGCTTGTCAGGCCACCTCACGAAAAGTGGTACAATCACTTTGTTAGCTGAAAGGTGGTTTTGCACAGTGGCTGTGCCATTTGGCGATAGAGGGATGAAAGCACAATTTTGAGCAGGATGTGGAGAATGACAACTGTATTGTTCATGAGGAGGCATAAAAAATGGCAACGTTGAAAATCTGGAGTGACAATATGAAATATTGGTAAAGCAATGAGCATGCATACAAACTGCGCAACACACATCCGTAACCCAATCATTTTTGGGAGCTTGGTAGCCACATTTGTAACATAGGCATTTTGGGACCTCCCCTTATGAACAGTGGTGCTGCGATTTTGTTAATCTGTCCCAAAAGTTAATTTCCCACAGCAACCATGCCGTTGTGCACCACAGGTGCAGAAACACATTTTGGGCAGAATGTGAAAAATGTCAACTGTACTGTTCATAAGGTGGTGTGAAAAAATGCCAGTGTTGAAAATCTGGCATGGAAATATTGCAAATTTGCGGAGTTACAAGGGTGCGTGGAAACTGCGCAACGCACGCTTTCAACACAGTCAATTTATGGACTTTCAGCACCAAATTTTCAACATAGGCATTTTAGGACCTCTGCTTATAAACAGTGTCACCGTCATTTCCTCAAACTGCCCCAAAAAGTGATTTTTCACTGCGACCATGCTATTCTGCGCAGGACGTGCAAAAACACATTTCGGGCAGAATATGTAAAATGACAGCTACACTGTTCATCAGGAGGTGTGGAAAAACGAAAAGTTTGAAAATCTGGAGTGAAAATATTACAAATTCATGACGTTATGAGCATGCGTAGAAACAGTGCAACACACACTCGTAAAACAGTCATTTGTGGGAATTTTGTCACCAAATTTGCAACATAGGCTTTTTGAGAGCTCCCCTCATGAACAGTGGCACTGTTGTTTCATTACTCAGTCCCAAAAGGTGATTCCATGCAGTGGCCACACAGTGGGTGGGTGCAGGTTGTGGGGGGGGGCAGGGAGACTGCCGAGGGACCATTTTCTTCTTTACAGGTAAAAAAATAAAATGACATTGCGGGACCATTTTTATGTTTACAGGGGTATGTGGCACGCTGAGGTGGGCTCCCACTGTGCCAACAGAGCCTTGTGGTTTTTTTTGGGGGGGCAGCTGTAGCTGATGGGTGATTGGGCACCCCCGTCAGCACACAATAAAAGGGAAGGTTAGTTTATGCCATCGGGGATTGGGCACCTTATCAGCACACAAGAAAACCGGGAGGGGTAAGAGCTCAGAGGGATTGGGAACCCCTCAGCATATAACAAATGGGGGTACTTTATGCTGACGGGTAGGCTCCTCCATGGCACATACATTAAGGGGGCAGGGTAAGCCAACAGGAGGATTAGGCACCCGAAGTCAGCAGTTTTGATGGTGTGAGCTCCATGTTGTGTGTCGGGTAAGCATCATAGAGTGTCCGCTGCATGTGATAAGTTTTGCTCACATTGCAGCGGACCTTTCATTAGATGTGCTCGCCCAGCTGGTGTGGTGCTGGCATGAAAGCTGATTGGGGAATGATGGACGCACCTACTGATGTGTGCCCTGCATTCGCTCAACAGCGACGGTGCCTCCAAATCTGCACTGCCGCAAGATGTTGGCTGCGCAAACATGCCAACATAAAAATGATAGCATTTGATTTACACAACTCTCTTATACACTGGGTAATGGCATTTCTTTCAGGTAGAGAGCAAGTGGTTAGAATTAGAGGTTTTAAATCAGACATAGGGCCTGCAACAATTGGAGTGCCTCAGGGTTTGGTTCTGGGGCCTTCATTGGTTTCTCTATTTCTGATCTTGACAAAAGAATAAGTAGTTTTACCATCAAATTCGCAGATGATACCAAAATACTTGCTGTTATTAGTTCAGAAAGGGGGCTGGAATTCTGAAAACTGATCTTTTACATTTGGAACTGTGGGCTAGTTTAAATGGAATGATGTTTAATCCAGATAAGTGTGTTGTCATGCACTTAGGAAGAGACCACTCTGGTAGGAAAGAGCTTAAAGCCAGTGGCAAATGAAAATGATTTGGGTGTAGTTGTTACCAGTGACCTTAAATTTGGCACACACTGTACCGAATTTATAGTGAGAACAAATAGAATTATTTATTGCATAAAGAGAGCAATTGCCTCTAGAAACGGGATGTATTATGCCACTTTACAAAGCATATGTACGACTGTTGATAGACTATTGTTCCCCCTTATGGAACCCCACCTTATGTAAGGATGTGAAAAAACTGGAATGGGTACAGAGGTGCATCACAAGAATAATTTATTGTTGCCAAAATAATAGTTATGAGGATAGACTTAAGGACCTTAATCTGTACCGATTGGAACACAGGAGACCAAGAGGGGACCTTCTTATGATGCACAAAATCTCTAAAGATAAAACCTTATTGTCAGACCTTGGGCTTGCATTTGCACATAGAGAAATCACACTTAGGAGTCATTTGTATCAGTTGTCATTAACCAATCCCAAAACAATACTAAAAGAAGCTACTTTACACAAACAATTATTTCAATGTGGAATTTGTTCCCTGGAGATGTAGTGGGAGTAAATACTTTCACAAACTTCAAATCTAAATTATACAGATTCTTGCTAGATTATGTAAATGGGAGCTAAGCCCACTTGTAGGACATGTGCATTTAAGGGCCCATAGCCTTCTGTGCATCTATACTGTCCTAGTATGAATCCTAGTATACGCACAAGCACATGTTAAAGGACCTATATACATCATCATTCTTCACTTAACTTACATTGTCTCCTGCTGGCTCAACCAATTATCCTATACTAAAGCCAGCACAGCTGATTTAACACCTCATATCTCACAACCTAATATTCCCTACTATCTCAGAATGTTGATCTCTGTTATATTACTGTTCACGCTATATCCATATCTAGTGCTCCACTCGGATCAGCCCAAATCCCTTCCACCTATCATGATTTATCACTATCTCTCTATCCCCATTCCACACCCCTCATGGGATATATCATCCATCGCCCTTGTACTCCATCATATCCCCTCCAAAGTTTACAGGGCTTACTACTCATCCACGTGGTTTCACAACTCTATCTACATACTAAGCCAAAGCTAACTTGCTTGTCAGGGTCGGCATTTTAGCTCATCAAGGAAGGAGCTTACAGTCCTAAGTTATAGACTAAAACAAATCATCATACTATTACTGATCTGTTCAGGAAATATTGAACTGAATCTGGCCCCCCACCCTATTACCATGCCATCGGAGTTTGCAGCGATGCCTGGCCTGAAATTGATGCTCATTAATGTATGTAGCCTCTTGAAAAATTTACTTACTCAGGGTATGGGCCTACCACACTAACCTGGACAAATGTGTAGTTACAGAAACTGGGTTAAAGAATCATACATCTAACCAACAAATCTCACTACCTTCTTTCAACTTATTTGATTGACAGACTCCCAGGGGTGGGGAGTTGTCATTTATGTCAATTCAAACTATACTTCCACCAGACTATTCATAGCTTTCAAGTACAGGGAATTTCAATGTTTGGCAGTAAAGATCTCTCTTTCCTCAACTGAAGCAATAAATATAATTGGTTACTACAGGCCACCAGCAGGGGGCACCAAACTTCTACCCACTCTAAAAAGCATTATAGAAACCTATTCAAATAAATCACTTATTCTCAGTGATCAGAATCTGGATTGGCTCTCCCCCTAAAGCTAGCACCCTTAGAAACCTATGCGACGATCTGGGTCTTTCACAGCTGATCATGGAACCAACCAGAGTCAATGCAAAAAACAATGCCAGAAGCTCTGTCCTTGACCCGATACTGACAAACAGACCCCACAAACCTTTGTGAACTGCTGTGTTTCATAATGACATAAGTGACCATAATATACTTGTCTGCACCAGGCCTTGATAAACATCCCTCTGGCTCCAAATTCATCACCTAGCAAAGCTTCCATAAATTCAACCCTGAAAATTTCCTAGCTGACCTCAGAATTACTAACTGGCAGAATTTGTACCTGGCCACCTCCATAGATGAGGCTACTGATATATTCAACACAAACCTCTTACACCTAGTCAACAAGCATACCCCCTTCATTCACTGCAGAATAAAAAATACATCCCATCCATGGTTCAATGCTAATTTAAATCTGGCCCTCTCTCAACGTGATAAACTCTGGGTAAAAGCTCAGCATTCTAAAGCTGACACTGATTAGCCAGCCTTTAGATTAGCAAGGAATGACTCTACAAGGCTTATCGGGGCAGCTAAATGTAATTACTATGTGGAAGCCCTAGAAGAAGCCAAAGGCAACACTGAAAAAATTTGCAAGACACTTAAATCTATAGAAGTTCCCCCTCAATCCCTATAAAAATTACTTTGCAAGGCAACATCATCTCGGATTGCAACACAATCCTAGAAAGCCTAAACACACACTTCACAACAGTGGGTCTAGCCATCCATTCCACTCCTATTGCTCGACTCTCCAACCCTACCACAGTTAAAGGCACTCACATGAATGTCCTGTGTTTTGCTCCTTTCTACCTTTCTCTGGTTACATGCAAACAGGTAGAGAACCTTGTGAAAAAACTGGACATGAAAAAAAGTGCAGGTGCTGATAGAATTGAACCTATTTTCTTAAAGCTAGGGTTTCAACACCTCACCACCCCCATAATGCATCTTTTCAATCTCTCTATCTCCTCCAGCACAGTACCTTCTTGCTGGAAAATAACACATGTATTGCCCCTCTTTAAATCTGGTGATCCCTGTGATTTGAATAATTATAGACCAATTTCCATACTTCCGGTGCTGTCTAAATTGCTAGAAAAATTAATTAATAATCAACTTCGGGTTCAATTAGAAAACGCTAACCTATTTAATCCACTCCAGTCAAGATTCAGATAGCGTCATAGCACTGTATCGCGTTAGCCCTAGTTACAAACAACTGGTTTACAGCACTAGACAATAAGTTTGCCACCGGTGCTGTCTTCTTAGACCTAAGCAAAGCATCTGATGTGGCTGATCATAGCCTCCTGTTAAGCAATCTTAATGACCTGTGATTAAATAGTCTATCGGTAGGCTGGTTTTTGAGTTACCTTAATGGTAGGCTGCAACGCATTAAATCTGATGCGCTCCTACCTTCTCCACTTCCCATCACAAGAGTCATACCTCAGGGCTCAATTCTAGGACCCTTACTTTTCATCTATATATATATATAAATTCTCTCAGCAATGGCATCCTAAACTCCAAACTGCACTTCTTCATGGATGATACCATTTTGTATACCTCTAAACCGTCCCTACATGAGGTCAGCTCCTAGCTGCAGGCCGATTTCAACATATTACAATACAATCTTCTGCAGTCTAAATTATTATTAAATACCAAAACCAAAGTAATGTACTTTCTCCCTGAGCAGCCTCCTTCCTCTTCTCATTAACATGCCTCTCCACACTTGTTTTAACTCTTCTTGGAGACCCTCTTGAGACAGTTAAAAATTCAAGTACCTAGGTGTTTCGCTGGATGTTAAATTGACTTTTGCAGCCCACATTGAATTCCTTTCAAAAATGTAAATAAGATTAGTATTTCTTTATAGGAATAAATCTCTTTCTCTATCGACATCAGGAAAAGGTTTGAACAAGCCACTTTTCTCCCCCTGCTGGACTATGCTGATATTATATACAACTGCAGCTCAGCATCCAATCTGCACAACTTAGACACACTTTACCACCATGCCATCAATTTCATAACTTCAGCACTGTACAGAACCCACCACTGCAGTCTTTATTCAGTTGTGGGTTGGCCATCCCTCACCTTAAGGAGACTGCTTCATACTGGTAGTTGGGCTCTTAAAGCCCCACTCAATAAACTCCCACCCTATATTACGTCCTCTTCAGCCAAACGCATAGCCACTACTCCATTAAAAGAGCACATTCATCCTCCTCAACACCGCAGACACCACATTCTATACAGCAAAGCTGCAATTAGCCAGGGTATCCCAGCAACCTGGAATAAAATTCAGGCCTCCCTTAAGCTTCCAGACTTAGTCTCCCCTAATTGCTTCAATTCCTTGTTCAAAAAGGCATTCACAGGCACCTGTCAGTGTCACCCAACCTAATGTTATCAGCCCTGCCTGGCAAATACCTAGCTTTATCATCATCTCCTCATCCCCCCATTTCTACCTCTAGAACCTATTTGAACCTTCCACTTGTCTTTGTATACAGAATTCTTTTATGTCCATCATCTGTGTCTATTCGCACTGTATGTCAGTCTGTTTGCCTCCTTTCCTTTAATTAATCAGCCTTTGCAGCCAAAACTTAACACCTACTGTATCCTTCTACACCTTTTTCCTCCACCATACATTATTTGAACTGTCCACCCTCTCATTGTAAACTCTGAACTTACTATACTTATATTTTATTGCCTTTTCTGTAGAGTATGTCACCCTGATTGCCAATCTTTCGTGAACCGTTGGAAGATTACTGATTGATATTATACCAGTTGTTATATATGTGAATTGTACTCTGTTTTTTTGATTTCCTGGAAGACTGATAATTGTTCTGCACCAATTGTTTTATATATGTGTATTTTACATGGCTCTTTGTATTGCCTAATCAGGAGCTCCTTTAGAATGAACCTGCTCATAGAGCTTTCCTGTCAATAAGCTTGAACTTGAACTTGATACCCCCCTATGCTCCCAGCATCTCACACTGCCTTGTCACACTGCCTGGCCACCTTTAGGTCATCTGACATGATTACCCCCAGGTCTCTTCTGCTTGATGGTTATCAGTACCACTCCACCCATTTTGTACTCCACCCCTGGGTTTTGTGCCCTAAGTGCATTATTTTGCAATTTTTCACATTAAAAACTCCAGCTGCCATACCCTTGACCACTTCTCTATTTTTTTCAGGTCTCTGCTCATCCTTTCTACCCACTTTGAAATGTAGACCGTATAGCAGATTTCGGTGTCATCTGCAAAGAGGCAGACATTCCCTTCCAGTTTCACTGCAATGTTATGTATAAAGACATTAAAGAGGATGAGTCCCATCATTGATCCCTGAGGCACCCCTCTGGTCACTTCCTTGGAGAGAACTCAGTTTACCACCACCCTTTATTGCCTATCCCCTAACCAATTTATTATCCAGTTTACCTCCTCTGGACCCACTTGTAAGATACTCAGCTTGATTAATGGTCTCCTATGTGGAACTGTCTTGAAAGTATTACTGAACTCTAGGCAGGTCACATCCTCTGCTCTACCCTAATCTAGTTCCTTGGTCACCCAGTTAAAGAAAACTATCAGGTTCATTTGACATGACTTCCCCCCTGTGAAACCATGGTGCCTTGAGTCTTGTAACCCAATGGATTCATGCTATTTGGCTCTGCTTCCAGGCTAAGAAAGTATACTGAACCCCTATCTAGCTCCAACTATGATGTTTCTATCTTTGACAATGTAAGTTAATTTAAATACCTAGGGATTACACTAGACCCCTCTATGGACTTTGCCCTACACATCTCCAGCTCCTGTAAAACTGCTAACTCCAAGCTTGGCCTGGTTTTTTAAATCTAGTTATGCCCTTACACCCTCTGCCAGAGTTGCCATTGCTTAAGGGGTCCTTCTCCCCATCCTCACCTATGAAGCTGTCAACTTTGAATCTGCCTCTAACATCAATTTCCATAAATGGGACACATTTTATAGCAACATTTGTCACTTCACTCTGGCATCTCATCAGCTTACCCACCACTGTCAGCTTTATAGCAGGCTAAAATGGCTATCTCCTGAAGCCAGCCATTCCTATGCTCTTGGAACCCCTACAGATAACATCATTAGAAATGGAGTGCCCTCCTCTCAAGCCCTATTATTGTCTCTTCCTAGTTTTAACTACTCCCTTCTCTCAGGTGACCAGTCCTTTGTCCAGGACACAAAAGTATTTGTTCAGGACTAGAGCTGTGTGGAAAAAATCTGTTGATGGTATTTCTGTGAAAGTCTAAAATCCATTTCCAAACCTTCACAGAAATTCCACCTGCCCTGCACCCTACAGTCCATCGCGCCCCCTCCAGTCAGTGGACTCGCCAATCACTGCCGGATGATAACATTCATAATTCCCTGGTGGCTAGCAGTCCCTTACCCTCACCCGATCACCCACCCCATATGTCAAGAAAAATCCCTGGTGGTTAGGATCCTCCCCACTCTATCCCCTGCCCCATAGGTTAAAAAACCTGGTAGCTAGCGGCCCCCCAACCCAATCATCCACTGCAATTGTAAAAAATTTGTGGTGGCTAGTGGTCCCTTCCCCCACCCAGTCACCCACCCAACAAGAACATCATGCCCTGGTGTCCAGCATAACCCCCCATCCCAATCTTCTGTATAGTCAAAAAGATAAACATTTCCCCTGTACTTTAGTGAAACCCCCATCCCCCATCCGCTGGTAGTCCATGAATATAGATATCCCTGGTGGTCTAGTGCACCCCAACCCTGGCAGGCAGTGTCCCACCACCCCACCCCCATTCTGAGCCTGAGCAGGTGACCAGCACCGCCCTCCTCTCTCCGCTACTGCCAACTCCCAGTAAGCTGTCAGTAAAAGGGCGCATGCTTGTACATTCCAAAATTATGTCCAAGCCCCTTTCTTGAGATTAGATACGTGCTGCTTTCCAAAATTACAACCAGGTGACATTCTAAAATCTCATCCCTGCTGCAGTCTGAAAATGTGCACAGCCCTAACATTCTTGTGCCATGCTTGTTGCTGTATTCCAAAGGTACCTTCCAGGCACATTCTTGAGTAACTTTGCATCTGCACATTCCAGAAATGCATGCAACACACACAGTGGCAGCTTTCCTTTTTCAAGTGTTTACTACAACAACAATTACATGTAACTTGGGAGAAATAAGTTATATAAGGATGTTCATAAGGAGGACAAGGCTGTGAGTTCTGGTTATGTTATCTTCAATAGTTATTCATTGAAACCAGTTCTTTCAGAGAAGCAGTAAAATCAAGGTTACAAAATGGCTTGTAACTTTTAAACAAAGTAATGTAGTGATCTAATTTTTGGCATGAGGGCTACTGGGGACATACTCTTTCTAAATCAGAATTCCCTGATGTTAGATGTTTTGTCCTGTCTTCCTCTTTAATACATGTTACTTTTATAATGTTGCATGTTTGCACCATTGTACCAAAACTTAGTTTTTTTCTTTTTTCAGATACAGTAGCTCAAAACTCCCAGGGCTATGGCCCTTACTGTATTTGTTAATGTAATCTGTAGTAAGTAGCAAACATCTTTATTTTGACAAAACAAAAACGTTCAGACCAAGAGGCCCTATTTTCAAAGCTGTGCATTCCTACCACACATATCTAAGTTTTCACATATAACACATGACAATTTCATACAAAATTATATATAAACATGCAAATATAATATATAGTAAGATACAAAAGGATATGCATAAAGGCTATGCACCATTTATTCTGTATCCAGTTTATTGTGGAATTTTGATTTTTCAGTCTTTTTACAGGCTGGTTCAGCAATTTCAACATTTATGTTGTTCTTATGTTTCATTTGTGTACATGCTAAGCTTATCCAGTGATTCAGAGATTTGTGAGTTCAATTGCTGATGACAGCTGGGAGGAGAAAAATGGAACATTCCAAAACAGATAGTACATTTTCTTTTTACATTTAGTATGCTTTCTGCTCCAAGCCAGCTGGTCCCCATCAGTCCTACCCCACTTGTTCATTCTCATCACCCACCTTTGTCCAACACCATCACTTACCTTCTCAAGGGCTTATCTATTCTCTTACACCCCTGTCTTAGCCCTCAGGGGTGGGATCACAAGGAGGGGCCCCTCTATGTCCCAACAGAGACTTGATAGGTGCCTGAGGGAGAGTAGCACTGTTGGTGGTGTGAGGCTTGCGGAGAGAGGTGGGTGTCCTCCTGTTGCAGCTGATGTGCCTTTTCCCAGTTCACACCCCTTTATGGATGTCAAGAAGAGCTCTGGGTGTGTATGTATGCATGCACATGTGTTCTACATATTGGAGCACATTGCTGTCTGCCCCCAGTTTGTGGCTGCACTTGCACTGCTCCCTGTGGTCACCTAGGTGATAGTAGCATAGCAGAGACTGACTGTCATCCTTCTCCAAGATGAGAGTGTTCTCTGAGACATTCAGCACATCTCCTCCAAGTCCACCATCTGACAACCCAGGCTCATTCCTGAAACCAGGTCTCCAGTATTATGGAGTTGTACCATTACCTCTGTGCTGGTGAGCTGGCAGTAGATAATATTTTTAAGTTTGGTTGAATGAAATCCTCATAGCTAACTACTTTATATATTAATTGATCTATCAGGTATAATTACAAGTCTGTATATATTCCATATCTATTGCATATTTACAGCTGTGAAGGCTTTTACATCTTCAGATTTCCAGAGTCAGCTTATTCCATGTTGTTGCAACCCAATATGAAATTTACATTTTGCCATAGTTGAGTCTTATTTCTGGTGCTCTCAATCCTCTGTTCTCAGCATCTCTCACATGATATGTATATAATGGGGTAATAACAAATTTCCCTCATATCCAGAGATAATAAGATTTAGTATTGTATATAAAGTTGCAGATCCTATGTTATTTCTCCTAGTCTGTAGTGGCTCCCATTTTAGTTCAGCAAGCATCTTACAATGGCAAATGGCATGGGGCATCTTAATATGAACCTCACTAGTCTATTTATCGGTAACATTCAGTTTCTCTAAAATACTGTATATCTATGAGCAAATTGATATGCCACGCTACCATGCTCCAAAATGGGTAAGAGGAGTTGTGTAGCTAGAGTAGCTGTGGCCTGTTTTGGAAAAGCATAGGCATTCTTACGAAATTTTCCAAGTTGACTGTTTAATTTTTAACAGTAGTATTAATATGAGTTTCAAATTTTAAATGGCTGTCAATTTCAACCCCAGGTACTAATATGTTTTAAACTTTTAACTTCCACATCCTCTAATATTCTTATATTTAGCTTTGGCTGTACTTTTACTGTACTTGCTAAAGCACATTGTTTGGGCTTCTTTCACAGAGGAACATTTTAGCTTTGAGAAACCAGGTCTATAGAGTATAACAATCAGATAGTAAATTTGTTTCAATTTGAATAAGGCTATTTGCCTTGTGATTAATACTGTATCATCAGTATACAGTTTTATTGTTTAGTGGATATCTGTCCAGGAGGTCATTGACATTGATCAAAATCATAAGAGTACTTAATATTGAGCTCAGTGCACCCTTTAAACATATATCCCACCTAATGCAAGACATTATTTATACACACACACTGATTGTTTACAATGTTTCAAATAAGATTCAAACCACCTGTTGGACTCATCATTCACTCCCATATTTTTAAGCTTGTTTGTTAAAATTTAAGAACATAACAACATCAGAATTTTCCGACAGAAGGAGACCGTGTGGTCCCTCTAGTCTGCCTGGGTTTTCTATCCTCCACTATCAATTTGTCTTGCTAAGGTGACTGTACAGTCTATCCCATGCCTGTCTGAATTCACTGACCATCTTGGCTGCCACTGTCTCCCATGGCAGACTCTTCTAAGGGTCCACCACCCTCTCAGTGAAAAAGTATTTTCTAACATTTGTTTTGAATTTACCACTAACCAGATGCATGCTGTGTCCTCTAGCAAATGCAGCACTGTTTTCCTGGAATAGGTTCCTGGTTTGTACTGTGATGATCCATTTAACAAATTTAAATGTCTCCATCATACAGTGCAGGGCTACAAACAGGCATGGGATAGGCACAAGGGAGCAATACAGATGAGTATGAATAGATAGGCCATTGACAGAGCAAAGGCTGATGGCACATTTATAAGGTAAGAAAATAAATGGACAGACTGGATGGGTCTTGGGTCCTCATCTGCCATCAACTTCTATGTTTCTATGTTTCTATGACTCTCCTTCCTGCTCTGCTCAAGGGAGAATAAATTTAGCTGACTTAGCTTAGTACACTTCATGGTGCAGACCCTGTACCATTTTGGTGAT
This sequence comes from Neoceratodus forsteri, assembly GCA_016271365.2. Classification (NCBI taxonomy): domain Eukaryota; kingdom Metazoa; phylum Chordata; order Ceratodontiformes; family Ceratodontidae; genus Neoceratodus; species Neoceratodus forsteri. The sequence goes on from CM057459.1 coordinate 84,262,546, forward strand.
ACATCTCTGCAAGGTTTCCAGATGGTCTATATCCTTTTTTTAGGTGAAGTCTCCAGAACTGCACAAGGGACTCAAAGTGCGGTCTCACCAGGGATCTGTACAGCAGGAGGATTACATCACACTTCCTATTGGTAATACCCCTACTAATACATCTAAGGATGCTGCTTGCCTTTAGTGCCATTTTTTCATATTGCTTCCCTACCTTTAAATCATGTGAGATCATGACACCTAGATCCCATTCCAGCTTTGTCTCTTCTAGTAGCTGCCCCTTCAGGACATACTTCATGCATGGGTTTCTTCTATCCAAGTCCATAACTTTATGTTTTTTGGCATTAAATCTCATCTGATCTGCCTCCATTTCTGCAGTCCCTTCCTGTGTGTCCACCCTGTTGCACAGTTTTGTATCATATATTTTGTGGTCAGCTATACCAAAAGCCTTTGAGAGGGCCACATACATGGCTCCCACAGACTTCCCAGCATCCTGAGCTGTATTAATTTCTCCCTCAAAGCCCACAAGAGTGGTGGACATGGACCTTCCCACCCTGAATCATGGATTGATGAGTTGTCAGCAAACTATTTTTAGGTCTCCTTCTATTGGTTGCATGCAAGCCTCTCAAATAATTTCAACACAATTGATAAGAGGGCTATTGGATGGTAGTGTGATGGGTCGCTTGATCCCCTTTATAAATTGAATGATTTCATTGTGTTTACACACTGTGGAGAAGTTGCCCTTCCCACTTCTATTAAACAGATTATATTGTGACTTATTGACATAATTATAACATGTGTAGAACAATTCTAGTGATCTGACTGGTTAAAAGCTGTTCAGAGACATGTAATTATTGATCCATAATTACACGCCTGAATTACTTACAGCTATTTAAGCCCAATGACATAAACATAGAAAAGTATCACTACTCTCCCACATTCTGATAGCAGCTGTCACTTTAAATCTATACTTCCCCAGCAGGAAGTAAAAGTGAAACAACATCTGCACAGAATGGCAAATGATATTTTTGGCCTATCTGCATCACAAAAGCAGTTTTCCAGAGGCTTTTCTATAGACTGTACAGTTATAAACACTACCAAAATACGAGACTGCACTTTGGTTATGGAGACAGAAAAATCAACTATTTACTGTACACACAGTACCTCACTATGTAAATTAGTATACATGCTATCATATTTCTGTACTCACAACAGAAATAGGAGACTATACCTCTTAGTAAAGAAGTAAAGAAATCTTGTCAACTACAGTATATACTGTACGAACAGTGCCTCATTTTGAAAATAAACATCTGAGATCTCATATTGTTGTAACCACTACAAAAATAGGAGACTGCACCTCCCAGTAAGGAAAAAAGGAAGATGGCTTGAAATTGTAACCACAATGCCCCGCTATGTACATCTACATATTAGGTGCTTATACTGCAGTTACCGCTATCAAAATAGGGGACTGTACCACTGAGGAAAGAAATGAAAAGAAAATTTATATTAACCTTATAATCTACTCAGAATTTCTTGTTGCTGTTTGGAAAGGATGATATGAACTGCTATACTGCTGTAACCATTACCAAAATAAGAGTTAACTGACTTAACAAAAAGGGACTACTTTATGTCTGAATATCAGGTACAATAATAAATTAAAATGTTTTTACAAATAGTATTATAATTTCATTTTAATTTTACAGCTTTAACAGTTTTTCTAAACATGTTAAAAGGGTGGTATAACACTTCAGGGATGTGTAATTATGCTATAATAATTGTACTTTGCTCTCGAGTATTTATTGCTTTTAGAACTTCTTTGTTTCAGATAATGCTAACATTAAAGTGGGTCTCTTGTCCAATGTTACTTCTTCTTTTTTCAGTTGGTCCTGATTTGTATTTTCCACACAACATCCATTTTTGGGAGATGTACATCCAGTAGAGTGCAAAAATAATACTTATAAAATAACTGTCAGCTACACAGTTATCTGATTGGTTATTCATAGAGCAACATGGGAAAATGTTGCACTACAGATAACTAGAATCAGCAAAAAGCTCACAACAGAGCCAAGTGGCTCAAAGATTCAGTTTGTGACATTCTCAGGTGAACGTTAAAAAGCTTGCAGCAGCTATTTTTTGTTCCCCCATCATGTACCACCATCCGTTTCAATACTCTGAACAGAAGTATCATTAAACTAAATGTATACTTGTCCCTGCATGCCTGACAAACAGAAAGATTAAAATACTGTTGAAAAGGTTTTCCTACATATGTCGTTAACATAGTGTTTACATCCATTGTCTTCCACCGCCCCTCAAAAAGTCGGCAGGCAGCATGTGCATCAGTGGTAGCTAAGTACATGTTCATACGGCAGCTATGAGCCTGCTGTCAGACACTGCTTATGCCCACTTGCATGCAAACTCTGGGCCTATCACCTGCACAACCCACGGAATGTGGTGTAACTGTAAATAATAAAATCATCCACAATCACTAGTACACACTTTATTCGAGTTCTCTTATTGAAACTTTTTGGGCAACTCACAGAGCTTCACCTTAGTGAAAGACCCGTAGTTTTCAGATTAACTGCAACAGACCAGCATAGCCTCTAAGACACTCACATTGCTCCAATTTCTGTTCGTAGCTTCTTGTCACCACCTTTAGACACTGTCATTTGTCTTTAGAGATCTATTTTAAACAATTTTTCCTTCATTGTAAATAAAATATTGTTCAAAGAACTGCCACAAACAAGTTGCTAGCCCAGTCTCCATGTAGATCGGGATTGCGGCAGTCACAACAGGAAACAGAATACTTATAGTTAATTAAAACAAAATTAAACCATAGCTCAAACAGTGCAACTCCCACAGGCAAAACATAAATGAGACATAAATAAAAAGCAAAATGCATCAATACCAGCACTTCATCAACCATTTCAGGAGCTATAAAGTAATTGGTTTATTCAAGGTTGTCAAAATAAAAAACACTCTCAGTGCATCATAAGCAGCAGAACCCTCAGCTTGAATGTTCAACATAAGAAACATGCTGGAATATTGCCATTTTCAGCAGCAGCCATTTTAAAGCACCACCATTACCACAGATAATGAAAACAAAAGTTTAAAATGGATATAAACTTTAGCATTCCCCTAACTCAAGAGAATAAAGATTGCATTAACAAACAAATTGAACACAGTAATGTAGATGAGGCAACAGAGCTCGAAGTTTCAATAAAGGTATGCCTGAACAGTTATCATCTACCATACTAGATGAGCCTCCTCAGACATCAGTTGAAAATCCAGGGAATGAATGGATGGCCAGTGTTCAAATTAGTGAGCCAGAGGAACCCAGCACAAGCAGCATAGTCAATGTAAACAGCAGACATGCTTTACTAACTGAGGAGGAAGTCTCACAAATAGAGAAGGCAGGTCATGAGAAAAACACACTAAAGACCATCTCCTGGGCTGTCAATGTGCTGACTGACTGACTGGTGCAGACTTAAAGGGGTACAGCCTGATTTTCAATTCATTCCAGACACTGAGCTAAATAGTCTCTAAGAGAATTATATGCAAGTGTGAGGAAGAGTTCAGGTGCAGAATATACAGTCAACTACCTCTGCAGCATAACAGCAAGTATAGGGTGTTTTTTGACATCAGCCCCAATTAGCAGAAAAGTCAATATTATAACAGACCCTGTATATAAGAGTTTTAGCAATGCATTTATCTCTGTTTTAAAAAGTACAGAAAGCAGCAAAAGGACACAGCAAGACATTATCCAGCCTCGATCCAAAGCGGATTTAACTAAACTTAGAAATTCCCAGCTTTGAGCCCCAACACAGCTCTGCAACTGTTGCGTAAGATGTGACAGACATACAGCTTATGATGACCAAGTGTGGCAGAGAGGGTTGCGCCAGTTAAACTGACCAGTTTTAAAATCCTGCAAGATGAAATGGACAAGAATATGTGTCACTTGCATTCAATGTGCACACAAAAATCATGGTGATTCCACTGAGCAAGGTAAAGACAATTACAGGGCTTAATTTGGGCCAGAGCTGGGGACCCACTATGCCCTGTGGCAAGTTTCAAAAAGTATGTGAGCAAACTTCATCCTGAGTCACCAGCTCTTTATATGCACCCAAGATGCATGCCACACCACTTCCTCAATACTGTACAAACATGGTACACAAAGGAGCCACTTGGAGTGAACTACCTCTCTACAGTGATGGCAAGACTTAGCAAAGAGGCTGGACTGTCCCAGCAATACACCAATCATTCACTCAGGGCCACTGCAGTACAACACCTTTCAGATGCTGGTTTGGACAGTCATGAGATAATGGCAGTAACAGGGCATCGTAACAAAGCCAGCTTATGCAGCCATTGGTCAGTAAGCATGGATGATCATAAAAAATGGAGTGATGTCCTGTCTAGTGGAGAACAGTCAAAGCCCACATCACCAATGCAGCATAAAGATGCAAATGCAGCTCCACAAGCCACAAACGATGTGCAGAGTCAGAGTCAACTAGGACCCTTCAACCTGCCAAACTGTGTATTTAATGCACTTGTAAATTTATAAACTACAGCAAGCAACTTTGAGTGAAGGGTAAGACATTGTTTCTGGCAGAATTTGATGTATGTTAAAATACGAACTGGGACAGGTGTGGCAAATTACATAATCAAAGGTCACAGTTAGAGTAGTACTGTATTTGAGATGCCCAATTACACTGTTTATCATAAGTAAGAAAAACCTAATGTAATCTCTCCTTCCTGTTTCTGCTTTCTGTCTCCACAGCGACATAACATGAGACATCTCCGTGTCAAGTATCCAAATTCAGTGAACTTCTTACCAGCCAAACATTAAGTTTTTATTTTTTTATTTTCAGATAATAGTCAAGTCACTGTGTGTTTTAAAAGTTATTAGCATAGGTTAAACAGTTAGTTTGATGCACTATATTACACATTAATTAATGCACAATGTAAATGCAACATTCAGTTTAGTGTTGTTTTGTCCAACCCAAACCCAATTTTTGGGACTATTTTTTTCCACACTTCAAATAAACTAAATGTTTTAACATTATAAACTGATCTCTTTTGTATTTTTTTAGTTCAGCTATTTTATAAGTGCAATAAAACACTCTGGCGTTTGTGCATTATGGTGTGATAACTACACTCATAGGGATGGCCAGCACTTGGCCTTCGGCCTCATGCCTAACTATGCCCCTAGGAGTGCTGTTATCACACCATAATGCACACCCTGTTGTGTCTTATTGCTTACTGATTTAACAAGTTAGCTACTTTTAAGGGATCCTGTGGAGTTCTGTCTATGTTAGTGGTGTACTCTGCGTGACCAGTTGTACTTTGTCCCTCAAAACATTTCAACAGTTTCAAATAGAGTGTAGTTTTTTTGTCTGCTCTATCTTGGTCTTTAAAAACTGTATCTGGCCTTTTTTCTCTTAATTTCTTATAATTGTTTCTCAGTTTCTCTAAATTTTCCCACTCATCCTCATTGGTTAACTCATTTGCTTTTCCTCCACATTCTGTCCTTAGTCATTACAGTTTTCATTATTTTCTCAGAAATCCATGGCAAATTATTTTTCTTTAATTCATTTTTCTTTCATCCATTTTTCTTTACTGAGGCATGTTTGTTACATATACTAATAAATGTATTAGTAAAATTTATTATGACCAGGTCTGTTTCTAGGATAAGTTCGAGATGTTCCCACTTCTGCTCACTAATGTTGGCTACAAAATCATTTATAAGAATGTTTTTGTTCTCATTGATATGTATTGATATCTTAAATTTACAGAAACAGTATTTTTAATCATACACTTGAGTGGGTTATGGTCACCCAAATGTAGACTAAGAGCCATGTGATTTAGTGTCTGGATTTGAGATGAGACAACAATGAGATCTAATATGTTGCCTCCATTAGTTTGTAAGTTTTTTTCTCATTGAAGGACCCACTCAGTTGTTTTAGGCTGAGGGTGAAGAGGCTCCCAGCCAGTCTGTCCCCACTTGGTCTGCCTCATGCTGTGTTGTTGTCCCCAACAAGAATCACTTCCTGTCTGCCCACTGTCTTCATCAGTGTTCACAGAGTATGTTTATCTCTAGGTGTTAAGAATCAAACAGAGAGATTTAAACCTGTATTAGGGAACCCCCACAGTAAATAACTTCTAAGACATGCACAATACAGGAGAGGACTCCTTTCTGCAGAATCTGCTAGGTAGGACTACATGTAGGCTGACCTCACCTAATATACCCTTTATGATAAAATGGCTAGCCTCAGATTTACATCCTATGAAGTGTACTTGCCACCTCACATGACCGATTTGAAAATTGTTCTTGTGCAGGAATTCCATTAAATCCTAAAGAGCATCTTAAATTGTGGTGACAGTGGGGAGGGGTAAACCTTGGCACATCCAGACCCTAAAGTTAATGTAGTTGCTATTCTAATTAAGAGGGGCTAATGGTCTGTAATTGATCAGTATTGGCAGGTTGCCCAAGCCAGATGGGTTACAGTAAACTGTACATATTTCACCACCCCAATCTCCATTTTAGATATCCATGCTTTAAACTATGCCTTCCATGCTGTCTTTCAAGAAATCTTTCAGGCAATAATGGGAAAAGCTCATGATGACTGCATTATAGTTGGTATTTAATTGATCCTGGATACCTCCCTAGATAGTACTAATGATGCAGGTGCGCAAAGTTCCCTAGCAGTCAAAAATTTAGCAGCAATTGCTGCTGAAACCTGAATGCAGTATGTCTGGCACTGGTTATGCCAATGGTGTAATGAATTTTAATTCTGCTACCACTGTCAAAAGTCCAATAAAGGGCTAGATAGATGGTATATTCAAATCTCACATCTGCAAACATGCTGAACTTCAAGATGCATAGTATTGGACTCTCAGACCATGCTCCAGTGACCCTCACTATAGACACTAGGGATCCAGAAAAGCAGGGGAGTATGGAGACTAAACATGGGTGCCCTAACATCACCACAGTTTCAGGAGGTGATCTAAGAGGCTGTTATAGAATATTTTCCCCTAAATTTCCAGCTGATGTCACACACCACTGTTTGTAATGTGGTGAAGTCACTGGTGAAGGGGAAAATAATAGCGTGTCTCATTCACCAGAAAAAGAAACAAAATTAAAAAAACAGCTTGATTTAGAGCAACAATTAAAGGAGTTTGAGACAAAACACAACACAACAGAGAAGGAGGTATGGAGTTGCTTACAAAAATAAAAGATATTAGGCTGCAGCTGTTAAAAATGACTACAGAGCAAGCTGAAAGGGAAATCCTCCATACCAATTTTACTTATTATTCTCAGCGAGGCAGAGCAATGAGATTCCTCTGGCAAGTAGAGATGTTGTGAAGTTTTACTTCATTGGTGAAGTTCTGGTGAAGTTGCAGAATTTGTCTTTGTGAATTACTTCACAAGTTCCACTTTTCAATTTCTCCTAACTTCACCTGTAAAGGTGGCAAAATTAGGCAAAGTTAGGTGAAGTTCGACAACTTTAAGTCAGTTCACCTAAAAAAAATGTAACTGTGCCTTGCTATGCTTTGTGAAGTAGGCACTTGGCACTTTGTGAATTACACCGACTTTGCAAAATAATTCACAGAAAAAATGTTATCCACTTTGCCCATCTCGACTGGCAAGAATATTATTATGGTACCATGTTCAACCATTGTTGACCATGCTCTGGCAATGTTTTGACTGTGGTTAATGTCCATGGTTAAATGCTATTGTTGGTTAAACACTACTGTCAGTCGAGCATGATCAGAGAATCCCAAAGTCAGTGTGCGAACTGGAGATAACTGGCCTGTGCTCGTACTATGGGTCTGCTAGATCCAACAGTAAATTGTCCAGACCAAAAAATGAATATGGCACTCAAAAGCAGGATGCAGTAAAAATACAAACTTATTCAGGCAAACATGCCAAATAGCTGCAAACTCCACTCCCAGCAAATATACAGATGGTGATACCCCAGCTCTTTGACTCTGTGCTTGAGTCTTCCTCAGGGTGTGTGGCATATGGAAAGAAACTTCCCTTTATACGTGTCACATCATTATTAGACAAGTAGGTATATACATTTAGAAATGACATCATACTCTTAATTCACAGAACCTTAAACCAAATGAATACTAATATATATATATATATATATATATATATATATATATATATGCATAGTTTACCACCCATTTGGCTCAGTTCCATAGGGAGACCCTACATTTAAATGTATTTTATTTAATTTTAACTTAATTTTAAGACTTTAATAGTCTGTTACGAGCAGCTCAAACAGTGCTCAAAAGTTAAAGAGAACTGGGTAAATGGGAAAGTAACCTAAAATAAATTTAACAAATCTCTGAGCGAAAATTATCAGCTTACAGGTTACAGAAACATTACCAGACAATCATTCTATTATATTTTTAAACATTTATATGTTTTTTGTAGCACATTTTGGTAATCATTCCCTTATCCAAGAGGTGACAAGAAGAAGAAGAGCGTGAGAAATCCTACAGCTTAAGGAAGTAAGTGCCACTAACACCAATGACGCTTAGGCTAACATTATTAGAAGTGCTTTCTTTGATTTGTAAAAACTACTATTCAAAGAGATTGATTTAAGCTTCAATATTTCAACACTCGAGGAGTACTTAACAGGTGAGCAAGCACCTTAGAGGTTTAAGAATGATAGTGTTGCTGTCTTGTGGGTTAGAATATTTTTGCTTCAAAGAAGAATGGATTAAAGCGGCGTGTGAGTTTGCAAGAATATTTACAGAATTAATAGCACAAAATGATACTCTTAAATATGAAGAGCTTCTAAAAGAACTGAAACTTGCAAAAGAAAAAGTATTTAAATACAGATCTCAACCACTATTTAAAGAATGTGATACTAAACTACAAAACAAATTGGCTAACTATGAACATCAGATCGCAGAAAAGAAAAATACCAAACTACTTTGAGACCAGGGAGATTATGAGATGGGAGAAATCTTGCAATGGTCCTGGACAAGATTTGAAAGATCTGAAAGTAGAGGCAGATCAAGTGTAAGATTTGTTAAAAGATCTGGCAGCAGAAACAAAAACAGAAATAATAGTAATAAAAGAAGCGGTCAGCAGAATAGTAACCAACAAAATAATCCTGATTGTTTTTTTAGAGAAAAGGGACAGCAGAGACCCAAGAAAGAGAAAGACAAGAAGAGGACACAGAGGAAGGAACACGCTCGGACACCAATAAGGCGAGACCACTGAGGGAATGCAAGAAGAACATAAATTACAGGTCATAAATCTCTCCAGTGTGAATCTAACCAGGGAAAAGGTAATTGTGCTTGAAAAAGGCTTGTCCTTTTTACCAACACCCCCTGTTAATGACTTCCAAGTTTATGTTGATCTCTATAAACTTTTCAGAAAATGGTAACTCAAGCACGAACGGCAATGAAAACACAAATGGTAATGGTAATGTAAATGAAAATGCAAATGGTAACATAAACACAAACAGCAGTGGTAACGCTAACATTAATGTAAATGCAAAAGTGAACAGTAATGCAAACACAAGCACAAACTGAAATGCTAAAGGTAACGCTACCGGTAATGCAAACACAAATGGTAACGGTAATGTAAATGCAAGCTGTAATGGTAATGTAAATGGAAGTGCAAATGCAAACACAAATGGTAATGGTAATGTAAATGCAATCGTTAATTGTAACGGTAACAATGACACAATTGCAAATGTAAACACAAATGGTAAAGCAAATGCAATCATAAACACAGATGCAAATGGTAATGGTAATGCTAATAGTAAGGGTAATGCAAACGCAAATGGTAATGGAAGCCAAACAGTAACGGAAAGAAAAACAATAATTGTTAACCAAACATAAATAGAAACGCGAATTGTAATGCAAATGCAAACAGTAATGTTAACAGTGATGCAAACAGAAACGCTAATGCAAATGCAAGCACAAATGAAAATGCAAATGCAAAGAATAATGGAAACACAAGAGCAAAAGTGAACGCAAACACTAGCGTTAATGGTAATGCTAAGGCACATGCTTTGTGTTCTAAAGAGGTGCATTCAGAAGCACAGTGAATACAAAGAATGTGGGCATAATAGTGGCCCTCAGACAGGAAAAGAAGCACTTGGAATATTAAATTGTTTATATCTCATGAACTTTATGATGCAGAAAAAATTAAAATCTCATATTATTTATGACTTCCAGATTAGTTTTGCACTTAGCTCCTGAGGGGGCTAAGAATTTTGTGACTAATAGTCCATATCTCGAACAGTTTTCTAGATACAGGACCCAAAAGGAATGGTGGATGCTGTAATGTTGTCCTATGGCAAAAAGCATCAACTTTGGAGTGCCGTAACTTTGCAGCCCTGTTATATTTTTGCACCAAACCACCAAAAGGCAAATTTGTGTGTTGTTGTCTTTCTTCCCTACAAATTTCAGCCCAAAAGACCACACTGTTGTTTTGCAGCAGGGTGGCAAAGATTTCCTATTGTTTTGGGCATAGTGTCACAAAGTACTTTCGTAAATCACAACACTTTGACAAAAAAAATCATGAAAGTGTCGCATATGCAAAAGTACTTTGCAACACTACTTTTTTAAAAAAAAAATTAAAACGTATTTCTGGGGTGTTTTACCCCCAAAAAAGACATGGCTGGCATCCTCAGGGCTCGACTAGATGAACACAACAAGAACTATGTCCCTATAGGGTCCCAAATTTAAATGCCAAGCATTTCTCTGACAACCAACTGAAAAAAATGGCTGAATCATGAAAGTAAAGGGGTCATTTGTGACAGTAAAAACTGCATTTGCGACACTTTCGAATATTTTAACTTTTTCCATAGACTATATTGAGATTCAGTGTTTTTTGAATAACTTTTGAACTGTTTGAAATTTGTTCACAAAATCTTTGAAAGGCACATCCAGGACCCTGGCTGTATGCTCCCTGAAGTTTTTGGACCAACCACGCAAAATGTGTGGACTGTAGGCGCAAGCAAAGAAATGTGCAAAAACCTGTAATTTATGTGTTTTCTGGTGCTCTGTAGCTCCTCAATCATATATCTGACCATAATGAAACTTGGCAGGTCCAGAGATCTATTGTGCCAAACTGTGCATTCCAAATGTCAGGCAAATTTGTCATATAGTGCCAAAGTTATTAAGGTGCAGAATTTCAAATGTGACCTTAAATGGGGTACTCAACCTTAACTGACTGTTTATGTCATATTAGTTAGGGTTGAGCAGGCTGTTGAATGTTAAACCCCTAGCTTTGAAGTTTAATAGCTTCACCCCAGTTCAACATATTTGCATGAAAGTTTGCATACATGGCCCCAGAGGCAAGATTTCTGGATGTGCCCAGTTTTTGATCCAGTTGGATGTGTAGATTTTGTGATCCAGATAGTGAACAAAGTGAAAACATTTTTTTCCTGTTATTTGTTTGTCATTGCTTAGTGCCCATACAGTTTGGTATGTTGGTCTGAAACCTTCAGGGTATACATGGCTTGCCTAAGAATGATGCCTTTCATTTGTTTGGTGAAAAAATAGTAATCCTATTTAGAGTTAAAGGAATATGAAATTTCAGTTCTAAGCAAACTCAGTACTCTCTTTTGATTACTGTTTCAAACGAAACAAGAATTTGGTCACACAAAACAGGATTCTCTTTGTGAGGGGTAATCCTGTTTTGAGAGAAAAATGTTCTTGTTTCATATTGTGGGAGTCTTGTTTCCATTATTTAAAAGAAATACATTTTTTTAAACCCATAAATATCATATCTTGCAGAAACACCAACACATGTATCTTACTAAAATGGACTCCAGTACCCAGATTCTGCAGTTACAGTTTAGAAAAGGATTGAGAAATTTGTTTTAAAGCATTTAAAAATATTTTTCCTGAGATGATTTTCTTTTTTCATAAGGCCTCACGAAGCAGGAATAGGGTCATACGAAAGAAGAATAAGGTCATACAAAACAAGAATTTGGACTTATTTTTTTTCACATTCTTGTTTCATATGAACAATCCCAGTTTTTTCACATTCTTGTTTCATATGAAATAAGCCTCTTTCGTGAGAAAGACACAATCTCAGAAACAGGATTGTGTCCTACCAAGCAAGAATTTTTACTTAGTTTTTTACACATTCTTGTTTCATGTGAAGCAATCCTCTTTCATAAGAATTACAAAATCTCATGAAACAGGATTGGTTCATGCGAAAGAAGAATTTGGACTTTGTGTTTTTTTTTCACATCCTTGTTTTGTATGAAGCAATCTTCCAATCTTTCAGATGAGACATTAAACCACGGTCTCGTCTGCCTGTTCTGGTGGTTGTTCAGGTAGACATTAAAGATCCCATGGCACTTCTGAAAAAGAGTAGGGTGATTTCCCTGATGTCCTGGCAAAATTTCCCCCATTCACTAAAGATACCAGCTTAATCTGGTTCAGAGTCAGTTGGCATCCATCTGTATCCCCACCTCCCCTGGGACAAGGCTGAAAAGAGGCAGAACTGTCTAGTCCTCCTTTCCTGGTCAACAACAACAAAAAAATGTTCTTTCATGAGAATGACACAATCTCAGAAAACAGGATTGGTTCATATGAAAGAAGAATTTGGACTTAAGGGTTTTTGCACACTTCAACTTTAATAAACCATAACTCTGTCAGTATTTGGAGTTAAGGGACAATCAATATATCAAAACAAAGTTCTTACTGAGTACTACAATACTAACATATAACACCCTTCAAAATAATTCAGGGACCACATATAAACATAAATATGTAAAAATAATTAAAATTCCCATAGGATAACACTGCAACTTTATCATGCTGTAACTCCTTCAGTCTTTGGAGTCAAGGGACAATCTATATATTAAAATAAAGGTGTCAATGAGTACTAAAAGACTACGGGCATGATTCTCAAAACATGGTGAATGTGGCACCAGAGGTGGCTTCTGCCAATCACTGGTGCCCCGTGGACCCTGCACCTGATTTCCTATCAGTCAGGGTCCTGGTGGTAAAGTCTGTGGCTTGTGGCAACTGTAGCAGTGCAACAAACAGAGCGCACACCTAGGCAGGTGGCCACATGCCTTGGGAAGCCATGCAGCAATGTCCCTGAGATGTCCCAGGTAGTCTAGTGGCCTCCCAACCCTGATAGCCTGTAATAATCAGTACATTATCCCTGGTAGTCTAGTCCCCCCCAAACCCTGATCACTCATAATACTTAGTAAAATATGCCCAGTAGTCTACAGCCCCCACATACCCTGATTGCCCATAATAAGTGGTCAATATCTCTGGTAGTCTAGTTCACCCACTCCCTGCAAGCCTCAATCTCCTGATATAAGAACTAAATTATCCCTGGTGGTCTAGCGAACTACTGCAGCCCTGTCCCCCATTAAGTGAAATACTGACATACCTGATGGTCCTGGTAGACCCCCACCTTGCAGTTCCCTGCCCTCCTCTCCCATCCCATAACCAAGCCAGTGATTGGCACAGCCCACCATTCAGCACACGCGGCCAGCCACTGACAGAGCTCTGAATGAGCATGTACTGTACATAGTACATGCTCAGTGATTAACAGCAATCACTGAACATATACTAGAGTATATAGAGTACACCTTCATTCAGAGCTCAGTCGGTGGTTAGCTGTGTTGGTGAGTGGTGGGCTGTGCCAGTCACTGGCTTGGTTACAGGAGGGGGGCTGCAGGGGCCACCAGACCACCAGGTATCTCGTATTTCACTTATATATATTTAGTTTTGTTGACTAGGTAAGTGCACTAGACAAATTCTGCCTATTTTCAGGCACAACTCAGGGAGGGGATACAGATGAATGCCATCTGACCTTTAACCAGATTAGGCTGTTTGTGGTATTTTTAGTGAATTTTAGTGAATGGGGAAATCTGGCCTGGACACTGGGGAAATTCTCTGACTCTTTTGAGAAGTGCCAAGGGATCTTTAACATTCACCTGAATTACCACCAGGACAGGCAGATGGGACCTCAGTTTAAAATCTCATCTGAAAGACGGCACCCAGGAGTGCAGCACCCCTCATGCTGCACTACAGTGTCAGTACTCGGATTTGAACCCGAGTACCTGTTGGGGGATAAAGCCACAGTCTTCTGATCTCCCAGCCTCAGAGGTGAGTGTGCTACCTGGCAAGCCAATCAAACTGAGTTAATGGGGATCAAGGCTGAGCAGTCCACTAGACAACCAGGGATAATTTAGTTCTTATACCAGGAGATTGTGGCTTGTGGGGGCACTACAATACCATGGATACTGTACTGCTTATTATGAGTGATCAGAGTTTGGGGGAGCACTAGAGTACCAGGGACATTTTACTAAGTATTATGGGTGATCAGGGTTTGGGGGGGCACTAGAGTACCTGTGATTTTATTAAATATTTATGGGAGATTGGTACTGGGGTGGGGGATCATGGCACATTACCACAAAGTGCTCAAGTCACCCAGAGGGCAAATTTCTAACAACCCTTAGACCAGCCCTGGCTGGTTTAAAGGTGCTTAGAAATTCACCTTCTGGGTGAGTTTTAAGAATCCCAGTTGAGGAGCTTTCCCAGTCTGCATCTGCTGCAAACCTCTAACACCTTGCTGCAGCCCATTTTGTGGTGCACAGGTAGTGTTAGCCCTGTTTAGTGCAGGCAGCCTGTGGGTGATGCAAGCTGCCTTTATGAATCACTCCTGGCACACCTTTTGATATAAGAAGCACTTTGCACCATTCCTTGTGTTGAAAATCCCTTGCCCTGCTCCAGGTGCATTGAGAATCAACCCAAAGCCAATAAAAAATATCAGCTGAAAACAAGCATTTGAAAAACATTAAAATGAAAAAAAAAAATCAAAATTCCCAGAGGATAACATTGGAAGTGTAATAACCCAGAAAACTATCCCAACAAAAACAATTACTACAAAGCAGATAAATTGTTTTTCTGGAGGAATGGAAGTACAGGACCCTAAAGAGTCTACACTTCCATACCCAGATAATATGTGCATCAATGGAGGCATGGAAGTGCAAGTCCCTCTGTGCCCTGTGAGTCTGAAAATACATGGATGTGTTCACATCTAGTAGGTCATGATGGGACCTGCATCAATGAGGATACAGTTCTACTATTTCAAAAAGTAAAGACATTCTTTATACAAAACTGTGTTTGTGCACCAATTAGGGTTCAGATTAAAGAAAACAAAAAAGAAATGTGTCATTAGGGTTTCCAACCCCAACTCCCTAACCCACCAAGCAGCAAAAGGAAAATAAAACATTCTATTTGTGCTGTCCTAGTATTGGTGAATCAGAGCTGTGGTCTTCCTTGGGGTTCTTAATCCTATTTCACTCTCCATTGCATCACCAGGTCAGATTTGTCCTGTTTTCTTCACCCTGTGCCTACAGGTTCTTGTCAGCATGTTGGGTGCATGGCTCTGTAAATTTTAAGACTATATCACAATGGGGTGAGCTTTAGGGTTGATAGCCCCATGAAGACTCCACCTCGATTCACCAAAACTCAGGACAGTGAAAACCATACTTTTTGTTTGTTTTTGCTGCTTGGGGTGGGGTTGTGAGTTAGGTTGAAACAATATCGCCACATTTCCTACTTTTGTTGCTTTAATCTGAGCCCTAACCAGTTTTGTAAAAGAATATATATATAGTATGGCCTTTTCCAGTATGCCTCTGAATGTTTTGGACATACAGTGGTCAACCATAGTAACAATCGCTTGCGATGGTGATAAGCAGATGATACAGCAACCACATTTACATCAATTATTTGCATATCAGAATGTAGAATTGTCACTTTAAACTCATACAAATAATGAAAACCTAAAATTTGGTTGAAATATATGAAGAAAAATATGGTTTACACTAAGCAATTAAATACATGAGCATTAAATAATTACTATAAGAATTCACCACATCTTAAAAAGGTTTGGTTATGTGGTGGTGCAAACAGTAGTTAAGCCACTCTGTTAATCATGAATGAGGACAAATTCCATTAAAAAGCTAAACAACAGCAGAAATGGATACGTAAATAAAAGCTGTTTCAAAACTATTTATGGATAATATGTATTCGTTGCTCAAGGTTAATGTTGCTGAAGAAAAAAATTAAATAACCTGAGCTTTGCAGGAGTTTGTTTTATCATGAGAGATGACCATTGTTATTAAGCCCTGTAAGGACTTGTTATGGCTATTGTTGAACATGGGTGACCATGGTTACTAAATTATTTATGGTCTTGTTTTGATTGTTGTTGACAATGGTTGATCATGGTCTTTGCCAATGGCATGTTCTGGTCACAGATGACCATCATTTCCAGTGGCGCCATTTCACAACCATGGGTAACTATAACCAAACATGGTCAAAAGCATGCTTGACCATGGTTTTGACCATGGTCATCTGTGGTTGAACCATGGTTGACCATGGTTCAATCTTGGTATCCTTGCTGGGGTTACTTGCAATTCAATTCCATAAAGAAAAGACATGAAGAGTTGTACACAAGACATGTAATGGAAATGTTGACAAAACATCAGTCTGTCTCACAAAAGAAGTTGCAGAAGAATTTGACAAATTCTATGCTCAGCTCTATAGTGTGGAGGAGTTCATTTATTTATTTTATTTATTTATTTATTTAGCTTTTTGTTTACCAGGTAAGTACACTAGACAAGTAGTATGCCTATTTTCAGGAACGACCTGGAGAGCACAAAACATACAGTATACATACATGGCTACATTGGAGAAACAGCATGATACAGTAAAAATAGCTATAACAATATTTGTATAAGGGCAGAAATACTGCCACACATAGTACACATTGTTACAGGACATAGATAGACACTAGAATCACTGAATACATATTTCATAGACCATCACAAAACAACACAAAATAGATTAATTTCTCTAATTTGAACTTGCCAAATCTCTCAGAATTGGACAAGGAGCAGTTTTTAGCTCAATAAAAGCTGCCAAATTCAGGCAAACTATTAAAACCTAGGAGGATGGATTTGCTGTGAATATCGCAAACAATTTCAAGAGCTCCTAGAAAATCCACTGTCAGTGACAGTTAACCACTGTATGGAAGAACAAATGTTCTCCAAGAAATGGAAGTCAGTCTTCATTTCAATCATCTCTAAACCAGTTCTGAACCCCAATGAGTGCCCTCCTGTTGCCCAGTTTATCTAATTAACATGGACACTGAAATAATACACTAAAATTATGGTGAATAAGTTTCAAATGCAGCAGGTAAACTGCTGGGGTATAACTGACTGGTTTCATATCACAATCTAGTTCTATGACAATGTGTGCAGACTTTTTAACATCATATCAACCAAGAAGAAATTGCAGACTCAAGCACTGGCACTTATCACCAATGCCAAAAAGTCTTTCATAGGGTTAACTGGAAATATTTATCTGAAGTCCTAAAACCTTTTTAGATTTAGCAATCATTTTGTGGAAAACCTCCGGGTTTTATACATGGGATCAGTTGCTAGAGTAAAGATAAATAGGCTACTACCTGTCCAGTTCAAACTGGGATAGGAAACAACACAGGGTTGCCCAGTGTCCCCTCCTGCCACAGCTCTTTGCCCTGGGGATGGAAACCCTGGCATTCAGTACCCATTAAGCACCAGGGATACTAGGAATTTATGTAGGGCCTGCAAAGCAAATGGTCACCCTGTGTGCCGATGACACCCTGATCTTCCTGAATGAACTCCATACCTCCCTCCCACTCTTACTAAGCCTCCTACAGCAATTCAGTACAGTTTCTGATTTTAAAATTAGCTATGGGAAACAGAGGCATTGCAGCATAATGGGCCTCAGCTAACAGAGGAAATGGGTGACTTCCTTCAGATAGGCTTGGGAGGATTTAGGTACTTAGCTCTTAATGTTACTAAAAATCTACTCCATCTCTATGACCACAGCCAAAAGGCTATCATTCAGGAAGTAAAAAGGATCCTGAGAAATAAAGGGTTTTTCCTCTGTCTCTAGGAGGCAGAGTGGCATCAATCTATATGAATATTGTATTCCACTTCCTATACATTTACAGGATGCTCCCAGTCTCAGTCCTTGACATCTTCGAAAGCAAATAGAAGAAACAATATTCACATTTATTTAGAAGAGGAAGCATTCTAAACTGAGTTGTACTCTACTGTAGGCAAATAAGTACAGAGGACTGCCAAATATGAAAGAATACTGCTTAGCAGCCCAAGTTACCTCAGTCTTAACTATGATAAAAAGAAATAGAGACACTGGGTGGTTGGATGGGAGCAAGCACAGATGACACAATACTGTCAGAGTGATGTACCACTCTTGCCCACTCCAGTGGACCTCTCATACACTTCAAATGTAGGTAAAATATAGAAGCAGTCTAGGTAATGCAGTGAGAATGGAAACACTGACACCCTTATGAGAAAGAAGAGTTTATGCTAGTTTTAGTCTACCCAAGTTCAAGAAAATGGAAAGATGGTGGATTGCGTAGCTATGAGGACTTCTTGGATCAGGGTCAAATAACCACCTTTGCTACTGTATTGCAGGAATAAATTCTTGCTGCAGAGAGGAGAAGTTTACACATATTTATAAATTAGAAACCAATGCAAATGTTAGGAATACTTGCAGACTGTAGGAAAACAAAAATACTTAAAAGTAGAAAGAAGCAGGGAAAGGGATTCCCACCAAATCTCTAATCTGTATAGCATGCTGCAAGAAGTTCAACATAAAGGAATCAAGCACTATTTGGCACAGCTGATTGAAATGAACTAATTATCAGGTTAATCCCCAGAGCCAGACTTTGATTTAGCAAGACTGAGACAAAACCAAATATTCCTCACTATGGCGATAACTCTAGCAAGACACTGTCAGAGAATTTTAGGGTCCCTACAATTACTGCCCGTTTCATACCCCTAGGGTTTAACAGATGCTGAAGGAATTTCAGAAACAAAGGAGATCACTATCACGTTTTCTACGCATCCCTCAAACTACAGCCCTCTTGGATTGTGATTGCCCAGGCAGGCTCAGAGAGAGATATTCTTCACACACACACACACACACACACACACACACACATCCCTGCCTGTTTTGAAAATCTGGTGAGACTTCTCCTGCAAGGGGTGCATACCTATCAAAATGAATGCTTGTACCAAATTTTATTTGTGTTGGCACTCAGAACTATGACTAGGAAATGGTTGTCAACAGAGGTCTCAGCTATGGGAGAATGGATTAATCTTCTCAGGAAATTAGGATAATGGAGGTTATGTACCCTAGAATAAATTTTGCATGTGATGGTGAGAACCTCAATATATTAATTAGATGTCTAAAAAGGGATGCATATGCTGAGTAGAGGCAGCTAAGCATCTGACCCAGCTCACTTAAAATATTCTCTCATTAGTGCAAAATGACCTGTCTGTTTCTATGCCACTTGCCTCTTCTATGTGACTGGTTATGATTTAGAATATAGCCCTGATAACCAAGAGATGCTCTTAAGTATAAATGTACTTAATGCCAACAGACCTCTTATTTATTGATTGATTGATTGATTGAAATGTTTCACCAGGAAGTCACACTGAGCAATAAAATGCTCATCTCCCAGTGCAACCTAGGGAGAGGGGGTACAGAGGAAGGATAACACACAGGTTATTTAGTGAAGTACATTTAAACAGTATATAAACAGCAGCATAGGTTACCTTTATATTAATTACAGGTGAAATCAAGGTAGCAATTTGGTACAGATACAGATATGCTTAGCACAGTGGTAAGTTATACAAGGGCTAACAAGGAAAACAACTAATGCAAGGGCTAACAACACAGACGAGACACACAAGAAGTACATGACAATAAGTGCATAGGTTGGACCAATAAGCCAGCTTGTGTAGCCGTAGCTATGTGTCGCTGGTCAGGCAAAAGGGAGGGGCAGCGTAGCACTTGTCAGAGCTAGGTGCAGGAGCAATTTACTATGAGGTAATATGCCAGGCAGTAGATAAAGAGTGGGTAGAGGAGGAGTTGTGAATTTGAGGAGGGAGGTCATTCCAGAGCTTAGGGAAGTGGTGAGTGAAGGCTGCTTAGCCAACAGTGGTCCTCAGTGAGGGATTAATAATTGTCGGAGTCAAGATATTTAAGGGCATGAGTGGGGTGGGGATAGCTGAGAGTATGGTGGAAAGGTATGATGGGAGTGCACCAAGCCAGAACATAGAGACAAATTTAGCACAGTGCATAATGCGTCGGTTTTTGAGGGATGGTAGTGCCAGGGACTGGTAGACGTCACAGTGGTGTGGAAGGGGAGGGGCATCGAGAGTAAAGCGGCAGAAAGCATTAAAAAGGGTGTCTAGTTTTGCCAAGGTGGACTTTGGAGTGGCACTGTAGACAATGTCACAGTAGTCAAAAGGGGGTAATATTATTTTCTGGACTAGTTCATGAAGCACTATTGGGGAAGGCTACTACGGTTCCTGTGCAGGGTACCAAGCTTGGGTCGCAGTTTTTTTGAGATAGCGTCAATGTGGGCAGAGAAAGATAGATGCCGACTGAGCCAAACCCTGAAGTATCGGAAAGAGGCAACATCCTCTAGTTTTTGTCCATCCAGAGTAAGGAAATAGGGTATGGAGGGGAGCCTGGACTGATGTTGTCTTATGCCAAAGGTCATGGTGACTGTTTTTTTTTTGCATTGAGGGAGAGTTGGTGAGAGCTGAACCAATGTTGAATTTTGTCAAAATCAGCTTGGAGGTTAGACACTACCACTCCCGGGGAGGTGCCTGAGGAGAAAAGTATGGTGTCATCTGCATATATGTGGATTGATGATGTAGAGCAGATGAGTGGCAGGTCACTTAGGAAAATGGAGAACAGAATGGGACTGAGAACTGACATCTGGGGAAAACCAGTAGTTATGGGAAGGGGGGTGGATATGGCACCAGAAATTCTAACAGATCATGTTCTGCCAGTGAGCTAGGCGCTGAACCAGTTAGTAGCAGTCACAGAGAGCCCTGCTTCAGATAGGCATGAGAGCAGAAGGGAATGTGAGACAGAGTCGACAGCTTTCACAAGATCGATGAAGATGACTGAGGTAACCCGCCCTCTGTCCATGCCAGATAGGATGGTGTCTAAGAGCCTTGTCAAGGAGGAGGCGGTAGAGTGTCCCTTTCTAAACCCAAACTGGAACGCCGTGAAAAAATTTGTGTCAGTGAGAAAGAAGGTAAGTTGGGTGAGCACAAGGTGCTCTTGTAGTTTAGTGAGAGTTGGGAGGAGAAAGAGTGGTGGTAGTTTGAAATGGAGGTGGGGGTGCCCCCTTTGGGGAGGGGAATGACGATGGCATGCTTCCAAGCCAGAGGAACTGCTGTAGCAGCAAAGGATTGGTTTAGGAGGTTGGCAACAGGGGCTGCTATGGCAGGGGCAGAAAGATATAGGAGACTGCGGTCCAAACCATCAGGGGATTTGCCTTTTGATGGGTTGAAAGATAGTGGGGCATCTAGGGCATCCGCTGATGAGATGTCATTGAAGGAGAAGGATCGTGACCCTGGAGGTTTCTTTTTACCAGTGGTGGGGCCGTGTGGTGCCTGAGTGGGCAGGGAAGAGAGGAGAGTAGCAGCACATGTGGAAAAGTATGTGTTGAACTCAGAAGCTACTGCTCTGGGAATCTGTGAGAAGGGAGTTGTTAGCATTTAGGAGTGATGTGGGATTAGCAGCTGATGGAGTGAACAAGAAGTGAATGACCTTCCAAAATTTTGAGGGGTGATTTAAGTTTGACTGGAGGGAATTGTTGAAATACTCTGTTTTAGCTAGTTGAGTAGCTCTGGTACACTTGTTTCAAAGCATACGGTATGTAGAAAGATCTTGTGGGAGGCATGAAGATTTTCGAGTTCTCCTTGCTTTGTCCTGGGCGATATGGCATGTTATTAGTTCTTGGGTTATCCAAGGCAGGTGGTTTCCACATACCCTTGTGCGACACAGTTGGGCATATGTGTCCCAGATGTTAAGGAAGGTATTTTTGAAGTGAAGGAAGGCATAGTCAATGGAGCAGATAGAAGAGGAGGGAGCCCAGCTTGCCTGGGCAAGGTCTTCTAACAAGGAGATGAGGTTGAGGGATTTGTAGGAGCATTGGACTAAAAACTTTGGGGGGGATTTGGGGCAGTGAATTTTACGGACTAAGTACATAATATGGTGGTCACCAGGGAGTCAGGTAGCAGACCTGCACTAATGACCCGGTGAGGGTGGGTGATCAGGGCCCAGTCTAGAAGTGAGTGGTTGCCAGATTTTAGGTTTAGATGGGTGGGCTTGGTAATGATTTGTGAGAGATTTAGTGCAGAAATTTCAGTCTAGGCTTTGTTGAGGGCTGGAGCCAGCCAATTATGGTTAAAATCTCCCATAATATATAATTCCCCTGTAGGGGTTTGGGAGGAGATTTGCGTGAGGAGATCAGTGACAGCTGAGGCAGGTGTGCCTGGCCAGCAGTATATTCCTGCAATGTAGATAGGGAGCAAGAAAGGGAGAGCCAGCTGTAACAGGATAAGTTCATAGACTTTTGGTATGGCCTTTGCTAGGACAACAGAATATTGTAAGTCCGAGTTTACATAGATGTCTACTCCACCACCTCTGGTGGCTCTGTCATAGCGGGCCATAGCATAGCCTGAGATCGCAAAAAAGGGGTCTGAGATTTTTTTGTTGAGCCAAGTTTCAGAAAGGGTGAGGTTATCAGGGGCATAGTGGGCAGCGAGTACCTGGAGGGAATCAAGTTTATGGGCAAAGCTTCTTATATTTAGGTGCAGGGGATGCAGTCCATGGGGGAGAGGGCCTACAGATAGAATTGAGGTGGAGGATGACTTAGAAGGAGGACTTTCTGAGTTTGAAAGTGGTTCAGGTGTATGTCACCTGCTGCAAGGAGCAGAAGATCGAATGTTAGGTAGTGTGCAGACAGCTGTATGCACCAAGAAGTGAGTGATCATCACCTAGGTAGCAGCCATGGATGATTATTTGGGGCTGGGCAGGGGGTGATTAGTTGAAAAATTATCCATGAAGGTGAGAGGTAGAAGAGAAAAGGGATGGAGTGGGAGTCAGAGTGGGTCCAGACTTGGGTGTGAGGTGGGATGGTCACCAAGCTGGAGGTGTGTGGGAGCCTTGAGAGGTCTGGTAGGATAAGGGAGGGGAGTTTGGGAGAGGTTGGTGGCATTTTTGAGAGGGAGGGAGGCAGATAAGTATAGAAATAAGTAGGGGTAGGTAGCCAGGCAGTTGGGACATGCTTCTGGCTTTATAGTGGAGCATCACCCCAGCTGCAGTGGTAACTCAGTGGATGAGAAGGGTAGTGCTATGGTATAATGAGCCGGGGATATGATAGGTTCCTGGGTGGGATTTGGGAAGCCAATTGGAGAAAGGTCTTGGGTAGCCAATGGGTCAGTAAGTTCATGAGTGGGTGGGTAGAAAGCGCATTTGAAGAGTGGAGGGGGAGGAAGACCCAAAAAACCTTAGCAGGTTTTACACAGTAGTATAGCTGACTTGCATGAAAGTCTAATAAAAACTCTAAATTTACACAGCATCAGGCGGCAAAAGGAGGGAGAAAGTCTTGGCCAATCAGAGTGGGTTAACTAGAAGTGCCTGAGATCCAACTGGTTACTCTGCTGCCGTACCTTGCAGTGGTGTTGAATCCAGGGTCCTGATTTCGATTGGTGGCTGCTTAGGTGCCGTCCGACCGAGGGGAGCTGAAGCAGTCCTGTTCAAGGTCAGGCAGCTGAGGGAAAGAGAAAAAAAGTTGTTTAAGCAGAGGATGGATAGGGGTTGACAGAGCTGGTGGGGGATAGAATTTACCAGAAAAAGGAATTTGTTTGGGCACCAAAAGCAGAGCTTAGTCTGGGGGGGGGGGGATTGCAGGAGAAAGAGGCATGCAGAGGAGATGTAATAACTTATTAAAACCTTAGCAGTTTTTACACAGTAGTACAGTTGATTTGCTTGAAAGTCTAATAAAAACTCTAAGTTTCCACAGTGTCAGGTGGCAAAAGAAGGGAGAAAGTATTGGCCAATCAGAGCTGGTTAACTGAGAGGGTATGAACTACTGTAGTACTTCAGCTCCACAGCTGGAAAGACAGTATCCCTACACGTACTGGGGAGAGAGAAAGGACCTAAAAAGAGCCCTTACACTGGATTTCTAGGCCTGCTATCAACAGTCCAAAGTAGACTAACACTCATTTATGGGATACCCATAATGCTTATGGTGGAAGGAGCTCAGTCTTGTTACAGGCCTGTTCTCACCAGGTCACAGCAGTGACTCCACTAGATAGACAGAGGAGGACTAGAGGAATGTTTACTGGAGAGGTGAGGAGCTGAAAAGACTGGTGCCCATAATTAGCTCCTATTGTTATTGATAAATGTTTTGAGCTCAACCCACTAAAACATTGTTTATGATGTTTAATTTTAAATTCAGTTTTGGTTTTCTTGATGATGATCATTTTGGGCAGATTGCTCCAAAGATTCATAATGCATTGTGTAAAAAAGAACAATGGGTGGTGCTATGATGCCCGAGTGTATGGAGGGCAGACGTGTGTGTGTGTGTGTGTGTGTGTGTGTGTGTGTGTGTGTGTGTGTGTGTGTGTGTGTGTGTGTGTGTGTGTGTGCATTCATGCACGTGCTTGCCCATGTATGTGTCTGAGGTGAAGGTCTGTTTGTGCAAGATCTATAGGTATGCATGTGAATGTCTATTGGGAATGTGGGAGTTATCTATTCCTGTGTCAGACCCTTTTTCCCTCTATTTCTGTTGCCCATCACACCACCACCATCACCACAAATGGACATACACAGGCCTTGTCTGTAGGGGAAAGGAATGGGAGTAAGTAACACATTGTAAATTACAGATAATGAAGAAAGGCAATACAAATTGTAATGGAAAATAAATAATATAATCTAATTGGGAATCAAACCCAGGCCCCAGAAGCACCATCTCAGAATGGATATATTGTGGTTCCTGGCATAAATTTCCAGTTTGATCGCGTTATTTTCTTTTTCATTTCAATTTGTGTATAAGTTGATTAGGGGTGGCTAATACTGCACCAGTAACTTTCAGTTTTTTTCAGTTTTTTTGTTTTTAAAGTTCCATTCCCCACCCTCTTTAAACACCTCACACTGCTGTCCTTTCCCCCACCCAGCACCAGGGATTCTGTCAACTCTACTGTGGGATTATCTGACTTCCAAAAATAAGACAAAGACTCCAAAATAAAGGGAGGGAGAAAGTCACTGACTTCCAAATGTAAAACAAACAAAATATATCTATATATATAACTCAAAATTGCTGGCAAAGGTATCACAAATGATGGATTTTTTTAGGGAAATTGTATTTTACCACTAATATGTATGTTAACATCCATAAATTGGTCCTTCCTAGAACACTGAATTCCAAAATGTGGGATCTGGGAAGTATTTTGACTTCTAAAAAACTGAATGACTTCCAGATTTTGGTTCATAGAAGTTTTAGACATCCACTAAAAATAAATTAACTGAACTCCTGCCCAGCCCTACCTAGTTTGATTATAACCTAATACTCTTCCCCCTCAACTGAAAGCACCACCACACCAGAACCCTCCTCCACCATCCCTGGCAAGAAAGAATCCTTTTCTCATCAGCTTGGAACACTTAGTCCCAGACTTCTTCCACCAAGTCTCAGTTTCAAATTAGATACCCCTTGACAGCCCACCCACTGCAGCACCCATCAACCTTCAACCTCCATGCTACATAAAGAAAATGGAAATCCCTGAAGAAAAGGGACAGCAACTGACACTGACCCTTCTCTCCTCATCTTTGCTGGTCACTGTCTGAGGAAATGGGAGGCATCACGCACTCATAGTAAAAACAGCTAACCATAGGATGCCTTCCATCCATTCAGATAGCAGCTTACCAAGGTGGTGAAAGGAGGGTATATACCTGTCACTGTCCTCCTTTGGTGATATCCTTTTTCTCAGGGTGGCTAAGGGTGGATGGGTGCTGCAGTAGGTGGGTGGGAATGGCATTGATTGTTGGGGGAAGGAAGTTGAGATTTGGAGTTTGTTTCATGTGGGTGGGGGAAGGGTTCTTTCTTGTTGGGGTTGGGTAGGTAAAGGGCAGTGGTGGTGGTGTGTGGGTATGTCCAGTGGGTGAGGGAAAGGAAAGTTATACATTTAAACTAGGAAGGACAGGGTTGAGGACAAGGGTGATACAGATTGCTCCATCAGATGGGGGAGTCTGTTCCAAGTGTTTACTACTCATTCTGTGATGTAGATCTTTTTGATGTTTCCCAGAAATCTTCCTACATTCACTGACACTGAGTGACCTCTTGTCTATCCATCCTTGCAGGGGTGTAGCCAGGAATTTTAAAGTTGTACTCAAAACTGATGCACTGTTGCCCTTCTATTTTGTAAACATAAACCAAAATATATGCTGCCATACCACACCAGCAATAGCACCCCCGTTTGCCATGTCTGACTTCAGGTAATCAGTTTCTTCCTGTAATCCTCCTTCCTTTGTTTTTCTGCCTGTCTGGTAAGTTGTTCTTGCTTGTGTATTTGGCTGGTGGCACCAGTGCCCCATAGCGAACAACAAAGGCAAAAGGGCTTAGCACAACACAGACACAATGTGACTTACTTGCTTTCCTCTTTTAGTTGCCCCGCCTGATTTTTTTTACTGTACTCTGCTGAGTACAGTATGTATGCCTGCCGACACCCCTGCATCCTTGTACTATCTTGTTTCCTGCATTCAATGTGCAAGAGTAGCATAGCTCAGACTGTGATTTGGAGTCACAGAAGTTGCTTCTCTTGTAATATCTTTTCTAATGATTAATTCAGTGAAAACCTTTGAATGTACAGCAGTTCAAGAATCTGCCCCTAGTATGGAAGGTATATCAATTAGCCTTGAGTAACATAGTAACATAGAAACATAGAAACACAGAAACATAGACTTTGATGGCAGATAAGGACCGCTTGGCCCACCTAGTCTGTCCATTTCCCTTCCTAATGGATAAGGTGCAGATCCCAATTAACCAGCAGTCTACTTTTTCCTACCCCCCCACTATAATTGCCTTATGACGGTCCCATGCATTCTTGAATTGTCCTACTGTTTTTGACCCCACCACCTTCTCAGGAAGGCTGTTTCATGCATCCACCACCATCTCCATGAAAAAAATACTTCCCCATGTTGCCCCTGAGCCGTCCTCCCTCTATCTTCAAATTGTGCCCCTTTGTTCTTGCACATCTCTTTTTCTGAAATATGCTACCCTCTTGGACTTTGTTGATTCCTTTGAGATACTTGAAAGTTTCTATCATGTCCTCCCTCTCCCTCCTTCCCTCAGTGGTTTGCATATTAAACTATTTTAGTATTTCTTTGTATGGCTTCTAGTGCAGAACCTGCACCATTTTGGTTGCCCTCCTGTGGACTGCCTCCATCCTGTCTTTGTCCTTGCTGAGATAGGGTCTCCAGAACTGTACACAGTACTCCAGATGGGGTCTCACCAACTGTCTGTACATAGGGATAACAGCTTCTTGCTTTCTACTGTATAATGTTATATCAGTTTTCCTGTGACTCTGAAGACAGGGAAAAGGAGAGGTTATATGGAGACTGTGTTCTATTCTGCTTTGCAGTGCTGCTGGGTGAATGTGAGATGTCAGATTAGCAAATACACTTTCAGAAGAAAACAGATGTCTGTGTTTGCTCTTCCCTTGGCCATTATCCCTAATCTCCAAATCTCCCAAACACTTATGATGTAATGGTACCCATCAGCAATCAACAGCCTATCCACAGATGGGTTCCACATCCTGTAAGGGACAACATCATAAATTAGTTTTTTCCCCTCTTTTCTCTTTTGATCAAATTTTCATGTATTGATATGTAACATAATCAGTTGTAAACTCTATCTCCACTCAGACACTGATTATGAATTTACTATTGCTTGCTAAGTTAATGCTTTAAATTTTTGCTTTTGTCACTCTACTGATACCATGTCTCTTAGTGTTAGATGCTACAGTAATTGCTGCAAGGGTACAGCAATGTACAACTGTTGTCGGCAGGCATGTGCACTGTACTCAGCAGAGAACAGTAAAAAACAAATCAGGCAGGGCAACAAATTAGGCAGGGGTAACAAAAAATGAAAGCAAGGACATTGTGAGTCACATTGTGTCTGTGTCGCACTGAGCCCTTTTGCCTTTGTTGTTCGCTATGGGGCACTGATGCCACCAGTCAAATACATAAAAAAGAACAACTTACCAGGCAGGCAGAAAAACAAAGGAATGAGGATTATAGGAAGAAATTGATTACTTGAACTCAGACATGGCAAACGGGGGGCAGCTATTGTTGGTGTGGCGTGGCTGCACAGATTTTGGTTTAACAGTGGGGGGCAACAGTGCATCAGTTTTGAGTATAAGTTTAAAATCCCTGGCTACACCCTTGTTGTAGAATGTGAAATTCTGCCACCAGAACTGTTGCAGAATTACAATTCCACTTCTGAAATACTTCTTGGAATTTCTTTATAATGTATGTGGAGCTCTTATTATTAACCGAAATCAAGCAGATTACAACCTTGT
Source organism: Neoceratodus forsteri (assembly GCA_016271365.2). Classification (NCBI taxonomy): domain Eukaryota; kingdom Metazoa; phylum Chordata; order Ceratodontiformes; family Ceratodontidae; genus Neoceratodus; species Neoceratodus forsteri. The sequence continues at coordinate 84,291,012 of CM057459.1, forward strand.
TATGCCATTGTTATAACATCATTCTGTTGTTAATCCTTCTTGAGTATGTCATATCAATGGTATAACAAAATGGAATGCTCACAACAATCAGTGTTCTAACAAAACAGAATTCTCACAACAATCAATGTTCTGTAAAATAATTCAGTAAAGTAAAGTAATTCAATCCGCGATTACACAATCTTTGGTAGCCCATATACTATAAAATATAATGCATGGTCTTTGGTTAGCAGCCACACTGAAAACACTTCTTGAGATTGCCACAACATCTGAAAACCTCTTGAGCAGCGCTCTTGAGGTTTACAATGATGTCATGGCAACCTCTCAAAGTGTTTACAGCATGGTTATTAACCAAAGACCATACATTATTCTCTATATAATGTATGTTAGAACGCTGTTAACCTTAGGAAATCATCATTTCCTAAGGTTGTTAACCTATCGATGTGACGTAGATATGTTGTTAACCTATCGATCCTACGTCACATCAATAGGTTAACAACAGCGAGTGGTCTGCGCATGTGCGCTCTTTTTTCCAACGGGGAACCAACTGAAGGAAACCCACGGGAAGGACTGAAGGGCCGCAGCGGTGACTTTTTAAAAAACGTAAGTCATTTAATTTTTGATAGTGGGACCATACACTATAAAAATAATGTATAGTCCCTCTATCGGCAACGGTCAATTTTAACCATCTCGGCGAGGTTGCCATGGCGACGTAAACCTCTTGAGCTTCGCTCTCGAGGTTTACATGGTCGCCCTGGCAACCTCTCGACTGTTAACTGACCGGTTAACGATAGAGGACCATACATTATCCTCTATATAAACTGCAGAATTCCAATAAGAATTTTGTGTAAACTGGGGAACCATTTTCCATGGATCATGAAACCTGCAGAATAGGACTGCAGAAAAAGAATCCACAGGCTATGTAAACTGTGGATTATTTATCTACAAAAACACATTTTGTATACAAAATGTCAGAATTCCATTACCAATAAAATCCATTGGAACAAAAACATAGAAATATAGAACTTGTCAGCAGAAGAGGACCACTTGGCCCACCAAGTCTGCCCAGATGGTTTCTGACTAGTCTGTCTACACACACCCTAATTGGTTTCCAGCAACCCACCTTCCTCTCTGCCTATTTAGTAATATTTCCATATGTCTGTCCTATGCATGCTTGGCCCCCCTACTGTTTCAGCCTCCACTGCTTCCACTGGCAGTCTATTCCAAGTGTCTACCACTCTTTAAGTGAAGTAGTACTTTCTCACGTCCCTCTTAAACTTCCACCACAAGCTTCATCACATGCCCCCTAGTTCTGTTTCTGTCACTTATGTGAAAGAGAATCCCCTCCTGCATCATCTTCACTCCCATGAGGTACTTGCAGGTCTCTATCATGTCCCATCTTGCTCTCCTCTCCTCTAGGGTGTTCATGCTGAGACCCCTCAGTCGTACCTAATAGTACTTTTGGTGAACCCCCTACACAACATTAGTTGCCCTCCTCTTGACTGCCTTCACCCTGCCTTTGTCCTTTATGAGGTATAGCCTCCAGAACTAGATAAAATACTCCGGGGGGGGGGTCTCATCAGTGAGTGATGCAGTGCCAACACCTGTTCCCTCATCTTGCTGGAGATACATGTCCCTTTGCACCCCTGCACCCACTGGGTCTACCCACTGCTTTGTCACATTGCCCTGGCACTTTGAAGTAATTGGATATAAGAACTCCAATTTCCCTTCCCTAATTAGTGACAGTCACTACCTCCACCCCATCCCATACTCATCTCCTGAGTTCCTATGCCATAGGTGCATGACTGTACACTTTCTGTCACTGAACTCCAACTGCCACATTCTTGGCCACCCCTCAAGTTTCCCAGGATCCCTATGTATTCTTTTCACCCCCTCTTGATTCTCCACCCTATTACAGATTTTAGTGTCATCTGCAAAAAGCATACCTTTTCTTCCAGTTCTTCTGCTATACAATGTATGAAGACATTGAAGAAGACCGATTTCGGTACTGAGCCCTGCAGCACCCCACTGGTCACCGTCCCATCATTAGAGTGAGTGCTGTTAACCTTCATCCTCTGTCACTTATCCATTAACCAGTTTCTAACCCATTTCACCACTTTGTATCCCACTCCTTTGCTGCTTAATTGTGTTATCAATCTCCTGTGTGACTCAGTGTCAAAGATCTTGCTAAAGTCCAGAAAGGCCACATCCACTGCCTTCCCCTATTCTGTTTCCCTGATTACCCAGTAGAAGAAATAAATTTGATTCATCTGGCATGACCTCTCCCAATGGTCCATAACCTCTGATGAAGAGATCTGGTTCTCGAAGCACTTGGGCAGGAGTGGTTTACAGCCCAGTATATGCCTTCACCCAGTTTTTATAATAAAGCAGGCCTTTAAATTGATTTGATCAGTGGGAGAAATTCTTCATATTCTATTGGTTTACTGTGATTACAGTGCCTTTTTCCATGTTGTCCCCTTTAGTCTTGCATCCCACTGGATTCAAGATTCTCTGCCAACTTTTCCTTTAACAGTGTTTCCATTAGTTTCCTACCACTGAGGTAAGACTGACCAGCCTATAACTGCTAGCCTCTTTCCTGCTGCTGCTCTAATCTGAAGGGATCACATCTGCTCTCCTTAAGTCCTTTGAATCTACACCTGATTCTAGCAAGTTGCTAAATAAGACCACCAGTGGGACTGCTAGCAAATCTATGGGTTGCTTCAGTGCCTTTGGGTGTATCCCATCTGGTCCCATAGCCTTGTCCAACTTCAGAGCTGCAAATCTCTTTAGGACTCTCCTCTTAAAATGAACTCATATCCATTTCCCCACCCCTTTTGTTCCTGCTGCTTCCTCATAATCTGCCCCTCTCCCTCCACTGTAAAGATTAATCAGATGTACCTGTTCAGAATGTCTATTTTCTAGATCCACTTTTGCACAGTCTTCTCCTGTCACCCTCACTATCCCCCTCTTCTTTCCACTTCTCACCTATATACCTGAAGAACATCTTATCACCATTAGCTACCTCTTTGACTATCCTTTCTTTTGTCTGCACCTTTACTCCTCTCACTGCCTTACCTATTTCCTTCTGTTTTACATGGTATATCTCCCTGTCTTCTCCCCTTTGCATTTTTTTGTACCTCCTAAATGCCACCTTTTATCCCTTCACCACAGTGGCCAGTTCTGTAGAGTATTATAATGGTTTATTTTTCCTCCTGTTTTTACTCACATCCTTTATGCAGAGGTTGGTTGCCTTAATTATGCCCTTCCTTATTTATCCACACTTTTTTTCCACCTCTCCCTGGCAATCCCCCCAGTTAGGCAGTTACTGAGGCAGTCTCCCATTTCTTTAAAATCTGCCCTCTTGTAGTCCAGGATCCTGATCCTCATGTGGTTTGCCACTACTCCCATCTTAAAGGGAAACTGTCAACCCCTTCCGATCTCACAATGTCCCTAGTTTAAAGAACACATTTTATGATTGCCAGAATTCTGTAAAGATTGCTGATGTAGCTGGTAGTTTGATTCCAATTCTTTTTTTTTCTTTAAAAAAAGTGAAAAACAGACTGTCCACCACACTGGTGTAGGTTTGTTTACATTCCTTGATCAGCTCCAATTGCATCTTTTCTGGATTTGGGAATGCCCTCAATACAGTCTAGCCACTCATGATGCAGTGGGAGTTTAAGAGGCTATTGCATCATGAGTGACTGCACTGTTTAGAGGTGTTTGTAATGTTCAGGAAGTATGCAGTAAGAACAGATCCAGGTCAGTAAACAACACAAGGCTGTTTATAAATATACCTTACCATGCATTTCAGTTCTACTAAACAAAGAGACAAACAAAACAAACAGCAACAGCAATGCATTTTAGAGAAGGTAAGCAATCATAAAATGTAGGTTTTTAACTAGAAGTATTACGATGAAAAACAAGTTGACAGTGTCCCTTTAATGTTAAATAAACTACACTGTAGGATGTACGGTTATCACTGGAACCTAGAGGACTGCCCACTGTGACATCTCCAATGCTGCCCCTGTTTGTAAGCACCAGGTTCAGAACTGCCCCATCCCTAGTGAGTTCTTTGACAGCTGCCTCAGAAAGCACCTTGTAAGGAGTCAAGGATTGCCCTGCTCCTTGATGATGCTGCAGTTGGAAGGCTCCAATCTACATCTGTCACAACTAGCAGCACCTTTAACTTACTGTCATCCTGATTGTAGTTCCCCAAGTGTCTTATCCAACTCCTCTCTCTATGAAATTCTGCTTGTTTAGAATTTGAACATTCTACATAGCCCTATTCAGCCTATTCCCACACAACTGTTCCACAGTGTGAGGGACAATTACTCATTTTACTACTCATAACTGCTCTGTCCTACATAGAGGAAGAACATTTTGTCACGCACTGCACACTAGTTTTTAAAGTGAAAACTCATACTAATCTGTCTTGCTCAGTGTGCAGTAAACATTCATGAAATTGAGAATAATGGATAGGCAAGTGTGTGTTATGGATTTTTTTACACACCCGAGGTGTGTGATGACCCATAAACCTCAAGAGTGAAGCTCGAGAGATTTATGAGGTCACACACACTGAGGATGTGTAAAAAACCCATAAAAACACAGTTACCTTTCCTTTATTTTTTTATAATGACTTGTGCAGGAGCCACACACACACACACACACACACACCTCTTTCCCTTTCAAATGGCATTCTTGAAAGTGACTGACTTTACTGTGAAAAATAAGTGAGAAAGTTTGAAAAGCTACTCTCTTCTTAAAAGTATTGAAGCACACTTAATTTGCTATGTAAACAGTCAGGTACAGTCCCTGTGATAATCATGCTGGGTAGGACCTGCGGTTTCCTGAAACCGCCACACAGCAGGATCAACCAGATACATTTTAGTAATTTAAAAGGCAGGATCAACTGGATCAATTCTAAAAAGAATAAATAATAATTTGGAGAGACTTACAATAATGGAAACTCGCCATTGCTATAGCAGTTAGTTGCTAAGAGGAAATGGAGCCGCTGTGTTTGTGGAACTGTTCAACCCGCCCACTCACAGAATAGAGGCTAATGAGGTAGCACACCAATTTTGACTGAAGGAAAAGTTAAAACAAATGCTGTAATAACTGGGTGACCTGGTTAGTATGGCGTTTGAAGAACAGATCCAGACCATGTATTACAGGAGGTCATCAGTAATTATAGTGGAACTTTTCATGGTTCTCTGAGCTTCTAAGATTTGAAAATGTGCTCCATACTTTGTTGGACAGTGTCCCACATTTAGCTAATATAAATTTTGGATGTATGTCCAAGGCTGAGTAGTTTTGTATTGGCATTTGATTTACAGCACTCTTTTGTTTTTCATTTTGCTTAGCTATGTATTATGTAAGGTGAAGTATAAGTGCTTTGATTGTTTTTTTCTTCTCCCGCAACAGATTCCGATCTGTATGTGCTACTCAGTGCTAACCAGACTTCATCATCATTGTCATCAATGTCATCATGCACTTCACTGTGGTTCACAATTGTCAGTGCAGTTACTTCTCTGTGCTGCTCCAATTTACATTACCATGTCACTAAATACTGCCATCTATCTTACATAGAAACCTAAAGGATATCAGCAGGAAAAGGCCAGGGGCACATTGAGTCTGTCCTTACCTGCCCATCTACTGGATGGAGCCTCTGTCAGTCCCCGTGACCTCCATATGCCACCACGTGCCTGAAATATATGTTTCCACGTAGAATTAACATCAATGTGTTTTTAAAACCTATGCTATTGTTCATTACAAAAGCAGTGAATCTGAATGTCAACAACATGTAAACCACAGACAAATACCCAGTTATCGGTAGCTGAGATACACTGACGACTGCAATTATCTAGTGTTTTATTTTAAAGAGGTGCTGAAAACATTAAATTGAATATTAATTGTGATTCCACATGAAATTCTAGATCAGTATGAATATAGAAAAGTGAGACGTGAAGCTAACTTTTGAAGTTTTTTTCTATAACCTGCATTTTAACTTTTTGTGACACGTATTACGTCATGTCCCACCAAAAATATATAAAGGATGACAGCAAGAAACTTAGAACCATGTTTGCAGCAACTGGGATCATGCAATGCACTTTACTTGCATCTCTGTTTGTCTTTGGCTACTCTAATTTTCATCGAGGACCTCTCCATTGCACCACACCATTGCAACTGTAAACTGTTGGCATCAGGACCTTCCAGAAACGTTTGCCTAGCTGGGAGTCATCCATGATAATGTGCAGTTTTGGCACCTATTAAACAAGGATGGCCCCCTTACTTCTTAATTCTTTTTTTGTCATCAACAAGATCATTGGACCTGCAGGGAAACAATGCCATCGCTTTGTTACATCGCTGATTGTTTTCTTTTTACAGTAGCGTAATCTCTATCAATGTTCTCCATGTATGATGATGATGTAGAAAGAAAGTTTGTTTAGGTTTTGTACCTGTGGTTGCAAGATCTACAATGATGACACTCACACCATGTGTGTTTGTTGCCTGTGCCTGTCCTACAATGTGAGGGTCTGCAGGAACTCACAGGGATTTAACCAGGCCACAAGGAGGTGCCAGAAGAATGCCTTGGATACTTTCTTTGCCCTAAATGCAATGGAGGCTCAGACAAAGGGCATGGGATCCAAACCAGCTTCTCTCTCTCAACCACCTGCCCTGGGTAAGGAAGCACATCAGCAGTCTTGGACTGCATCTCTGCCGAAATCGGCAAGGACAATGAATAAACTTGAGGAAAAGGCTAAATCATTGTTGATACCCTCCTCCTGTTCTAGCTACAATAAGCATAAGGAGAATCATGCTTCACAAGTTAGGTCGAGGTCTCCATTGAAATGAGGGTAAATTCTTGCCGGCGTCCATTCCATTGACATCCACTACAGCTTCCCTGACCATTATTGAGACAGCGAGGTCGAGGCCTGCCTCTGATGCTGCATTACCTACTATGGAAGGTATGCAGTCATTGTTAATGGGTTCAACATCATTGACATCTGTGGTCATGACTCTTAAACCAGGCATCATCAACTGGCAAGTTATGCTGGCATCCTTCTTCCAGATACTTACATGCTATTTTGTGTTGTTGCAAGTGGTGGTTTTGCTTCCATCAACAGGACTTTCCTCTGTCAGCAGAGTCAGCATCAATTAAACCAAAAAGCATACCTACTACACTGAGGGTTCAGCTGCCACCTCCATTGCTGGCTCTGCTGATTGCCCCAGTCATCATAAGAATGAGGAGGAGGAGGAATATGATTCTGACCTCCTAGAAATGAAGGAGAATTTGGAGGATGAAGGTGACGAATAGAAACCCTATGAAAGAAGTTTACCTTCTAGCTAAATCTTGTCATCATGCAGTGAGGACTCTGAGGTAAATAACCCCAGATCTCCCTCTTTCCAGGGTTTGCTTAAAGAAATGCAGGACAAGATGGAATCTGAAGGTGAAGAAGAAACCTCCAGTAAAAAAAAAATCTTAATGGAGTTCTTAGAGATATTGGCTGCTCCCACCATTGGGTTCCATGTCAAGCTATCAACAACAATGTTGTTGACAGTGATGGGAACAAGTCGGGACAAAGTGTCTTTGTGGCTGCAATCCCCATCTCTAAATAACCATCTCTGGGTGGGAGCGAAACACTGGGCGTCATGGTGTCAGTGTGCAGCAGACCACCACAGCGATCTGCCGAGATTTGTCACTGTGGTGATGTTCGCTGTAAAATTTTCATTGTGCTGATGGTACACCCCCACCATTGTGGTGCCATCTGTTTCCCTGAACCAGAAGATGCTACATTTTCTGCCTGGCATAGATCTGGCACACTTCCAGCAGTCCCAAGAAAGGCTGACAAGCAGTATCCTGCTCCATCTGTCAAGGCATATTATGCTTCCCAGCCTAAAACTGACTCTGTAGTTATCATGGTTGCCTGTGATCACTCTAGGCCTCCTAGAGTGATAAGCACCTTGCCCCCTGACAAGGAGCCCAGAAAATTGGATGTACAGCAATGGGGATAAGGACTTATTCCTGTTCCTCTTTAGGCCTTTGTTTTTCTACCAGCCAGGCCTATATGACTGAGTACCACAACAGCCTTTGGAGTAGAGCTATGGCCAGGGCCCCTACCTTCTGCAGGCTCAGCGGAGCTAGAGTCCTGCGGCACAATACTATTTGCCGCAGAACTTCTGCAGCGGTGGTTTGTAATTTCTGCGGAAGTTCTGCGGCACTAACAAACTACCACATCACAGTGACAGCTTGTAATCCTGACTTCACTTTCATGGCAGTTTTTATAGCAATCAGGATGGTGGAAAGCACAGTAACACTAGTTCAAACAAGCATTTGTCAATGCCAAATGTTGCTTGCTTCTATGTGCTGTTTAGGTATTTGGAAGTCATTGGAGTGCAAATATTGAAAATTTGCAAACTTACGAGCGTGCGTAGGAACTGCGCAATGCACGCTCATAAAACAGTCATTTTTAGGAATTTTTTCACCAAATTTTCAACATAGCCATTTTAAGACCTCTGCTCATGAACAGTGACACTGTGATTTTCTTAATGTGTCCCATACACTGAGTTCGCACACTGACTGAGCCATTGTGCGCTACATGGGCGGAAACATGTTTCGAGCAGGATGTGAAAAATGACAGCTGTACTGCTCATGAGGAGGTGTGATAAAATTCCAATGTTGAAAATCTGGAGTGAAAATATTGAAAATTCGCAAACTTACGAGCGTGCGTAGGAACTGAGCAACGCACGCTCGTAAAACAGTCATTTTTAGGAATTATTTCACCAAATTTTCAACATAGCCATTTTGAGACCTCTGCTCATGAACAGTGTCACTGTGATTTTCTTAATTTGACCTATACATTGATTTCGCACACCGACTGCGCCATTCTGTGCTACATGGGCAGAAACACATTTTGGGTGAGATGTGAAAAATGACAGCTATACTACTCATAAGAAGGTGTGGTAAAATGGCAATGTTGAAAATCTGGAGTGAAAATATTGAAATTTCGCGAACTTACCAGCCTGCGTAGGAACTGCGACAACGCACGCTCGTAAAACAGTCATTTTTTGGAATTTTGGCACCAAATTTTCAACATGGGGTTTTAGGACCCCTTCTCATGAATGATATCACTGTCATGGTGGTATTCAGGCCCAAAGGGTGATTTCACAGTCACTGCACAGTCACTGCGCCGAAATCCCTTCGGACCCGAATAACACCATGACAGTGACATCATTCATGAGAAGGGGTCCCAAAACCCCATGTTGAAAATTTGTGCAAAATTCCTAAAATGCCTGAGATATGCAACAAAGTTGAAACCCCCTCTGTAGCCCATTATACAGCTTACCGGCATTTCCTCAGTTCAAGGGTCGGCTTTGAAGAGTGCAGACGTGTTCCCAGTCCACCGAAGATCGCCGCATCGGAGTCCGGAGGCACGGGGTGGGGGGTGGGGAGGCTGGGTGTGCAGTGGGTGGGTGCGGGTTGTGGGGGGTTGGGAGGCGCGCCACAGGACCGTTTTCGGTTTTCAGGTTTAAAAAAAAAAAGACGACGTGGACCCTTTGCCACGCTGGGATGGAGCTCCCAGCATGGCACGAGGACATTGGGGAGGCGCCGCCAGCCGACGGGGATTGGGCACCCCGCCAGCCATAGACTTGTTGCCACGCTGGGGTGGGCTCAGTGTGGCAAAAAGGACGGGGGGCGCTCAGCCTGATGGGGGATTGGGCACCCTCATCTGCAAAAGGACCGCTTGCCACGCTGGGTTGGGATCCCAGTGTGGCAACTACCACTTGGGGGGGAGGGGGACGCAGTTCAGCCGACGGGGATTGGGCACCCCGTCAGCTATACAGTGTGTGCGGGGGCGCGCATGCCTGCATGTGGGGAGGCGGAGCTACGCTTCTTATCGGTGCTCACTGAAGCGTAGCTCCCCCTTTCAACTGTATTCCACTGCATTTTGGAGCGTGTCATAGACAGCTCCAAAATGCATTGGCTTACAGGGGCCGCGCCTGCCAGTACACTGACTGAATTGGAGGAGGAGGTGACACACCTCCGAAATCTCCGTTGATGGCACTATGTTTCTTGCACATGCGTGCAAGCAACATAAAAATAGCAGACTTATAAAAATAATTTTATGCCTAAAAAGGCAAAATAAATGTCTCTTCCTTAAGGTCCTAGCCTGTTGCATAAATGACATCTTATGTGATAAATAAGGTATTTCTATATGCATGCTATCTATCCCACTAATGAGGTTTCCACTGTCTATCACTTATATATCTGTATGTGCTTTCTACACTAACTATGAGGTTCCCACTGTGTATCACTTATATATTTATATGCAATCTGCAATCTGTGTGACCCAGAGCAAGTCACTTAACTTCCCTGTGCTCCCAGGTTGCACCTGTAAAACAGCTTTCAGCTTAGTGTGTCTCACCTGGTTAAATAACTATATAAAAAAAAAAACATACATACACGTGTGTGTGTGTGTGTGTGTGTGTGTGGTGAGAGAGACAGAGATACTGTATGTGTGTGTGTGTGTGTATATATATATACATATATTTTTTTTTTTTAAATTTCCATGAACTTGCATCCTCATTCATACAGGTCCCATTAGAAATGGAATAAAGGAGTTATTGCAAAACTCAATTTTGATGTCAACCTGCATTCCCTGACACACTGCATAACACCATCAGACCATGACATGCATGTGAATCGATTGTGAGATAGAGCTCTCCAGACCGACATAATGTGTCCACCATGTGACAGAACACTGCACCATACCTTCCCAGGCTCTGAGCAATGATGTGTTCCACCAATTCTTGTGCTGCCCAGCCAGCTCCCAGAGCTAATCTTTGAACCTGAGTTGCCGGCACAGAAACACAGCATGCTACCCTCTGGCCCAACAGCTGTCCCTGCACACAACATTTCTCCATAACTTTTAGGTGATTCTATCAACCAATGACAATATGTAATCAATAACCTGGCAAACATGCGTACAGTGCAATTATTTATTTAACAGGTCTATTCTTTCAACAGGTCTACGCATTATTATATTCCACTTTTCTGGGCATAATTACTTTATTTTTTTTTTAAATGACATTTAAATTCATTTTACCAGTTATTCATTTCAGTTGGCATCTCTATACCTTAAAGGCACAAATAGGTTTGTACAAAGTGAGGTATGGACTTAACAGGTCTGTGCTATTGAACAAGATTTTGTTTAAGTTGGCCCTAGTGCAATAATGTAAGACTGAAAATTGTATTAGGCTGTAGTGCAGGTTGAGCAAATATCACTATGCCTGATATGCAGTGCCACCGTCTCTGGCAGTGGGAGCTGTAGTAGATAAGTAACTGTTCATTTCTGTTGCAGATTGCAGCCATTTCATTAGCTAATGTATGATGTTATAGCAATGATAACATCACATTCTGAGCATATAGGGTGTTTAGGATATAAAAAAGAGGGGAAGGGAACCAGATTTTATGGAAAAACAGAAATATTAATAAAAAATCAACAAGAAGAGTGAATTCTGCGGCACCGCAGAAGTTCTGCAGTGGATTGCAAGTTCTGCACAAAATTCTGCGGCCGCAGAATTCTAGGGGCCTTGGCTATGGCTATGGCAGACACTGCCAGCTGCCTCTGCTGGCTTTGATATGGGTAAATATTTACAAAGGTCATCATATGATGCCTCAGATGCTGCTGCTTGATCAACAGCCTCTGGTATATGACTCAGAAGGTACTCCTGTCTCAGAGTGGCAGGAGTTACTTCAAATATGCAACAGGCCATGCTTAATGCCACCTTCTGGAGCTCCAAGCTGTTCAGCCAAGACATGGATAATGGCTTAAAAGACATAAAGTCATCCAAAATGACTTTAAGGTCTGTAAAGTCCCTGACCCCCAGAATACATACAGTGGTCGTGGTAAGGGTGATTTTTGGAAGTCTACTGGCTTAGGTGTCCAAGGCTACAATCAGCCCTACTATGGCAAAGGTGGTGGTACCCACATGGGACCTGCTGCCCAGAGTGGCCACTCCAAGGCCCCCAAGGACTCAGGTTCAGACAGCCTATTGCCCCTGGCACATTCTGACTCTCCTCTTCCTCCCCATCCACAGCCTCCGCCAGGTGTGAAAATGAGGGGGAAGGCTGTTCCTTCACCTACAAAAATGGAGGGATAGTGCCGTAGATGAATGCATCCTGGAAACAGTGAAAAAAGGGCATGTGCAGTAACTGCTCTCAAAACCCCTAGTGCATCCTCCACCCCATTCTCACTACCCCCAGGACTCTTGTTCCTCTTGAGGGAAGAGGTTCAGTCTCTGATCTAGAAAAAAGCCATACAGCTGTGTCTGAGATATGGAGTGCTTAATCACTTCCCTAAATGGGTCCTGCAGGAGCCAGACCTATAGAGAGGGGAAGACAGAAAGCCCTTCCCTCTAGATGGCTCCTCCCAGAGAAAGGAAAATAAGGTTTCACTCAAAGTACTTTCTGGTCCCAAACGCCACAGAAGATTTGCATCCCATGTTGGACCTCAGAGCCCTGAATAAATTAATCAAATACAAAAAAGTTTTCAATGATGTCTCATCAGGCTCTCAGTCTTCTTCTGTAGAAAGGATACTGGCTTTGCACTCTGGATATGAAGGATGCTTACCGTCATATCAAAATTAGAACATGACGCAAATAGCACCTCAGATTCAACCTGGAGCTCCGCCATTGTCATTTCTGAGTCTTGCCCTGTGGCTTATCCTCAGTACTGTGGGTATTTACCAAATGCTTCATGGTTGATGCAACAGCCATCTAGAGGAAAGGACTTTTTGTCTTACCCCTCTCTAGAGGTCTGGCTCCTGCAGGACCCATTCAGGGAAGTGATTAAGCACTCCATATCTCAAACATAGCAGTTGTTCAAGGACCTGGGTATCATGGTCAGTGTACCTAAATCTGTTTTCACTCTATGCCAACACTTCCAATATATTGGAGCAGTACTGAACAAAGCAGTGGGCATGGCATTCTTGCCCCAGGATGGTTCCATGTAAAAATCATGACTACAAAACAGCGAGTGGCAATAGCGCAAGTATTTAATAGAGAGACAAATAATAACTGCAAGTATTTGTAGTGACAGCGTTATTAGTGCCAATGTAATATTCATGAATGTAACATATCAACTACCAATTAGGCACACAGGGCCTTCACTGTCCTTCTGTATCTCAGAATACTTTAGCACAGGTAGCACAGGTGATGCCCATTTCCAATACTTGATATATGGCTCTGGTATTGTGGTCCTCCTCATCTGCACTGTAATGGAGATCGAACTGATTCAGAGCCAAAAAGATAGGCCCCTTGCATTGTTCGGAGGGTTTGTTTATTGGAAAGAAAAGAGTCAGCCAGGAAAGTGTACTGGCGATGTGCCGACTCCCATACTATAGCTGCCCGGCTCGACTACATTTCATGGCAAATTAGGCAACTGCTCAAATTAAGGAACACAGTCATGTAGCTGATGCTGGTGATGTTGGGGTGCGAAAGGTGATGGTCAGTGTTAGGGAACGAGCCCGTGGCAGTGTCGAAAGAGTGAATTGTTCACACTAGCAGCTGCAAACTACTATTGAATCGGTTAGCTGTTTTGTAAGGTTTGGCTTTGCTTTTTTTGTCTTAATTGCATTTGTTTGGTACAATTCTGCTAATTTCGTTTGATTTTGATTTTTTAACTAATACTTGAAATCAAGCTTTTACTTTTATTTGGCTAATTGGGGTTTCAGATAATTCGGCTGATTGTTTTTTTTTCGGTTGGAAAATTCACTATTTTGACATGGCAGTAGTCACAATTGCTTATTGCTTCACTGTAAGTCCATTTGCCTTGTTTGCTATTGTCGCTCATTTGTCCTGCATGATTATTGTGTGGAACTGCCAGGTCCTATCTCCATTATTACTTCATCGCCATTTAATGCTACTCATTATTAATTCGAGCACTATTTTGCAATTGCTATTTTTAAGTTGCAATTTCGTTTTAGCTATTATAATGGGAAGCCCCCAGGGCAAAGCAGCGGCCCTGATTGCTCAGGCCCAGCTCATGCACAGGAGTCATTATTTGTCTGCCAGGGCTATGTTCAGCCTCTTGGGCCTTATGGTATCTGCCATTGTAACCATCTCTTTAGTACACCTGCATATAAGAATACCTCAACAAATTCTTTGGATGCATTGGGACCAACTGACAGACAAACTGCAACATATGATCCTCATCACATTCCCTCTATGAAAGTCTCTGTTGTGGTGGATGAAACCCCTGCACTTACTGCAGGGTACCCCCTGCTTTTCCCAAACTCCTGAGATCATCTGCATGATGGATGCCTCCAGGAAGGGATTGGGTGCCCACCTGGCCCCATACCAGACCCAGGGACTGTGGACAGACCAGGATTTGGATCTTCACATCAATGTTCTGAAAATGAGCATTGTTCTTCTTAGGATTCAGTCCTTCAAAGAGCATCTTGCCCATATGCCCTCCTGATAAAAACATATAACATCAGTGTGATGCACTACATCTACAAGCAAGGAAGCACTCACTCACACTCTCTGTGCAGGAAGGCAATGAGAGTATGGCAATGGGAATGCTCTCAAGACCTGCAGGTGACAGCCATTTGTCCCCCAGAAGTCCAAAATATCTTAGAAGACACACTACATTGGTCCAAATCTCCGGTACACAACTGGGAACTACTGACCTCCACAATAAACAACCTCTTCTTAAGGCAGGGTCATCCAGAGATTGACCTTTTTGCATCCACCCACAATGCAAAACTGCTGCATTTCTACCTGAAGTTTTTTTGGCAAAACACACTGTTCCTCTCCTGGAGCAGGACATTTCTTTACACATTCCCTCTAATCCTTCTCATTCAGAGGGTCCTTTGAAAGTTATAGGCAGAGGGGACCGCTCTAATACTGATTGCCCCCCTCAGGCCTTACCAGATATGATTTCCATTTCTACAGCATCTGACAGTGAAACCACCAACTAAGTTTCCCCTGTGTTGGGGTCTACTGCCTTAGGACAGGGGGGCCCTGGTCCAACCAGACATCAGGTCACTCTACCTGTACACCTGAGGATGTAGCCATTGCACATTTTTGGGGTGTCTCCCCAAGCAGCTCATGTCTTGATGGTGGCTAGGAAGCCTTCTACCACACTTATGTATTTACTAAAGTGGAAGTGGTTCACTGTTTGGTGTGATTCCCACTCTGAGGATTCTTTTACATGTTCTGTTAATACTGTACTCGCCTACCTCCTTTCTCTACCAGACTCTGGTCTGCAGCGCTTCTCTATTAAGGTGCAGTACTCCTCTATTAAGGTGCATTTGGCTGTCATATTGGCTTTTCATGCCCCTATTGATGGATGTATGGTGGCACAACTGGAAGTGTCTTGTACCTTTTTGAAGGATATTTTGCACATGCATCCCCTGATTCTTAAACTGGTTTCATCATGGGACCTTCATTTTATACTTGAAATGTTGCCTTTGGCTCATTTTGAGTCTGCTACAATTTGTGAACCATGCTTCCTTTCATGGAAGGTGTCTTCTATATTCACACCTGCAAAAAGCAAACATATTGGTGTGATGGTGGATTTTGAGAGGTGTGTCACTGTCGGTACAAAGCATGGCAGACTGCAAGGGGATCAACAGTGACAGACCAGTCGTCAGCCAGGCTGATCATGACACTCTTTTGATCTTGCTGGGAAAAAACTCATGTTGTTCAAAGAAAAGAGCCACCTGATTCATAGGGCAGCTCTTTCCTTTGATCTGCATAACACCACCCAACAAACAGAACAGATCAGTGTCATGATCAGGCTGCTGTGGTCCTCCATGCCCATTGAAAAAACAATCCTGCCTACCCTCTGCCACGTATCACTCTCACCTTCCATTGTTTCCACCTTCCTTCTTAATTTTCTGACACCAGGGTGTCCGGTTCCTGCTGCAATCAAGTACCCCAAGCCCACCCATTTTCACTGTGTGATACCGGGGAGCTCACCCTGGCTGCTGCCAAACATAACAATAACACTGGGGTGTCCAATCCCCAGTGTCAATACTGAAATAAAGAAAACAATCCCTCATGGTATTTTTCATTATTTTTTTAACTTCCTGTAATTCCACCCTCCACCAAGTATCCCTCCCACCTCCACATCACTTCCTGTGGAATAGAAGCTAAACCGAATACTGGGGTGCCCAATCCTCAGTGTCGGCACCTGAAATAAAGAGAACCATCCCTTTTAATCTTTTTTTTAATACACTCTGTTGAAAAGAAAACTGTGCATTGATGTCTGTTTCCACCACTGGCCCACCACCGCCATTACACTCCCCCACCTGACAATCCCACTCAACACCCACCACCCCACACCCTCACACCCCCAACCCCTTACTTTTCTACTGGAGGTCCAATGTCATAATCTCTCTGGATCAGAGACACATCTTCACTCTTAAGTGCCAGACTGGTATGCCATAATCTCTAGGGACCAGAGACATGTCTTCACTCTTCAACGCCAGACTGGTAACTGAGGAAATCAGGTATGTGGTCCAATGTATTTAAATGGGTTTTGAACTTGTCCTCATAACTTGGTTATTTTTACAATTTTTTCCCCCAAGTTGTCAACATGGCCTCTTTTTTGAGCCCACCTCATGAACAAGGGTGGTAAAATTATGCAAATCCACCCTGAAAGGTGATTTTGCAGTCACTGCATGACATCAGTTTTTGGGCAGGATTTGAAAATCTTCTCCACCTTTGTTCACGAGGTGGGCTTATAAGAAGGATAAGTAGAAAATATGGGGTAAAAATATTGAAAAAACAACAAAGTTATGAGCATTCATTTAAATTTTTCAATGCAGCCTCATAACTTTAATAATTTTCAATATTTTGACCCCAAATTTTTAGCATAGCCATTTTCTCACACCACTTCATAAATGTGAAAGCTGCCATTTTTCATATCCTGGCCAAAATGTGTTTACACACTTATGACATGAAATGATGTGTCGGCCACTATTTCATAAATGACACCTGTCACGTTCAGGAGTGGTCATGAAAAGATTATGTTGAAAATGTGGGGTAACAGTTGAAAAAAAACAAGTTATGAAGAAACCCAGGATAGGCCAGCTGAGAAATGATATCTAGGTGCCCCATTTTGACCCTAAATTTTCAATAGTTTTTTTATGACCTGACATTATGATCAAGAAATGTGGAATGTTTTAAACCCCATCTAAATGGTGATTTCGCAGGGCAATTGCGAAAACAAATTTTGGAGGGAATTTGAATATGACAACTGACATGTTCAGGAGGAGTGGTAACAAAAAGAAGATGCTGAACATTAGGGTCCGGTCTTAAAAAAGCTTTTGAAAATTTAGGGGCAAAATGTCGGCACCCACTTAAACTTAGATATCGCTTCTTAGCTGGCCTATCCTGGGTAAATACCATCTAAAAACGTGTAAAATCAGGACAGAACGGAAAATGAGATACTGCATCTCATCTGGTCTATCCTGCATACATATATAGTAAAAATGTGGACAAGCAAGACCTGGTACAATAGCAATGAAAGCAGTAAATATTTGGCATTAACAGATGCTTATTTTGGTTGCTATTATTTTAGCCAGATGGATTTCTGACCTTCAGGCTCTTATGTGCATTCACCCTACCTGACTTTTCATAAGTGGTGTGTATGAATACTAATATTTTTTACTTCTAGTTTGGCCATTTTCTGTTTAAGGTATTGTCTCTACACCTCGGGCTCTTAATTTAAAATATTTGTTTTTCAACTGTGAGTACCTGACCTAGTGGCATGGCGGGCTGAAGCATTGATGCCTCATCTCCTGCCATGCTGATGACCCATGTTCACGGTGCAAGTGGGCCACTGGGGATCAGCCGGGGAGGGAGAGGACAGCTGTCCTCTCCTGGGGTGGGTTACCTTGCTGTCCCACCAAAAGACTTCCACCAGGTGTAGGCCTGAGGGGAGAATGGGTCAGGGACACCAGTGAAGGGAAGGTGCTGTGGGACTCTGCAGCATGTGTACACCTCCACATACACCACTGACGTGTCACATCCCAGCAATGAGGAGGGCAGAAAACCAGGAAAAACAGTGGCAACCATCAGAAGCATATCAATCCCTCACATGCTCTGCACCTGACCAGCTAGACATCTCTGAGCCGGGAGGTGAGTAAACTGGTGGATGTTGGGGGATGGGTAATGGGGATAGGGGGGCAATAGAAGGAGGAAGCTGGTTGTCAAGGAGGAGCAGAAATAGAATATCCAAAACGTATATATTTGTTTTTCTGAAAGTGTTTGATTAAGCAAACTGAAGCCAGAATTTAATACAGGAGTAGTGAGTCCACCGAAATGAAAAAACAACAGACTGAGGAATTTAAATCACTTTTTCCTGTCAGATTTACTTGGTGAAAAATGAGGACATCAGTTGCGGTTGGTCAGGCTTCGTGCAGGACTCCCGACAGTGAGATAGTGACAGCCGCAGTGGATCCAATGATCAAAACAAGGTTTGAAAGAATTCTGCATGAGGTCTCTGGGATAAAACATTCCATATCATTCTTGGAGGACAGAACAGAAAACCTCATGTTGCAAGTGTTTGATGCAGAGGGCACTCTTCAGCACCTTGACATCCAGAGGAGTAAACAAGGTACAGAACTGCATATCTTAAAGTCTAAAATTGCCCTCTTATGGGACAGGCTTGTTGATCTGAAGTGTCGTGGAAGGCAACATAATTTGCACACTGTAGGAGTCCCAGAAGGAGCAGAGAGAAAGAATGCTGAGGATTTTTTGCAGCACCTTTTGTCCAAAATAGTTCGTCTTCAAAACTACCCTCAAGAAATTCAGCAAAGCACATTGTAAACTAGCACCAAGACCTAAAGCAGGACAAAATCTCTGACCCCGTCTTGCCACTGTTTCTTCATTACTCCACAAAAGAAAAACTATTACAGCTAGCTAGGGGAAGGTTCCGTTAATGTGGCACGGTCATAGAATTTCCTTGTACCAGGATTATTCTGCCAGGTTAAACAAGAAAAGATCAGCTTTTTCTGAGGTCCGGCACTCACTGCGCCAAATAGCGGTGAAGTACAGGATGACATATTCAGCTACCTTTAGCATAGAAAGAAATAGTGTATTTCACAATTTCGTGGAGCCCCAGAAAGCAGCTGATTTCATTCATCATACCTGGGCCAGCCAGACAAAAAATGCACCACCAGAAGTTAAGGCCACCCAAAATGACAACCTGAGCAGACATTCTTTGGAAAGCTATCAGATGGATGCATCTCCCTTCTCCTCTGCCCCATCTATGAGTACCATGCCTCCAGACCAGTGGCAGAAGCCGAGAAGAAGACAGGAAATCAGCTGTGAAACAACTGTGTTCATCAACTATTTGCCTTCCCAGAGAATCGAACAACCAGAGTAGGAGTCGGGGACCATGAGCCTCAGGCAATGGATCATCTAATAATAACTATCCTCTGGACAGATCAGGACTACCAAACCTTCTACCCCAGCAGCCACAACCTACGCCTGCTGTTACAGTATGAGTGGTCCTCAAAATAAAAAAAATTAGCTCTGCATCCTGGGCTAAAATTGTTCAAGTGAGCTGGGACCATGGTTCATTATCTCAGCAAACTGTCAGTTTTCAGTGCTGTTCCCTGAAGCACCCTATGTCAAACTGACAAATGTCATGAACTAAAACCTTTGAATTGCTCTGCTAACTAAAGCCCTACAAGCTTAAAAGTTAGTGAGTATATGTCAGTGACTTGCTAAGCTTGGAACCTCTCACTGTTCCCAGGACTTTCGTTGCACTACATCCTCCTTTTTTGAGTCTATCGTTATTAACACGCAGAAGGAATGTTGGTATGAGAGTTGCTAGAGAGAGGGTGGGGGGTGGAGCCCAATGAAGAGTGGTGCTCTAGGAGCTGGTCTGTGGCCAGAAAATCAGCAGGCAGTGTCCTGATGACACTGGTTTTCTGAGGGGCCGGTCTGGTCATGCACTTCAAAGGACAGAGACGACATAGTAGCACCGTGGCTCAGTTGTTTGAAGTACAAGTCAGGATGACAAGCACTGTTATTCCCCCACCCAACCCTCCCTCTAAGTACCCACCCCCATACAACCTCCCCCGCAATCATATTTTAGTGACACTGGGGTGCCCAGTCCCCCAGTGTCCTCAAAATATTCTGCATACTTTCCCTGAAAGAAAGAAAATTGTCCCTCATTGTTTTTTTGTAACTCTGAAAAAAAGAAAACTGCCCATCATTGTCCACTGTGAAACACCCCCAAACAGTATACAGACACTGGGCTGCCCAATCCCCCAGTGTCCTCATCTGTTCAGCAAACTGTCCCTAAAAAAAAAAAGAAAACTGTCCCTCATCCTTTTTTTCTTTAAAAAGAAACCATCCATCATTGTTCATTGCACCATTACCCAACCCCCACCCTCCCACTCAGGACCCACCACCCCACTTCCACCACTGGAGGGCCATCGCCATAATCTTCCTTGGACTGCGGATAAGTTTTCACTCTTCAAAGCCCAACCGCGAACTGAGGTACTGTAAGCGTTTCAATGTATTTCAGTGGGGTTTGCAGCATCAATGTATTATAATGGGGTTTTCAACTCAGTGGTGTAACATGGCCATTTTAAAATATTTTTTACCCCAAATTTTCAACATGCATTTTTGGGACCCCACCTCATGAACAATACAAATGATGTTAGGCAAATCTGTCCAGAATGGTGATTTTGCGGTCGCTGCACAAAATCACCTTTTGGGCAGGAGTTGAACATTTTCTCCACCACTGTTCATGAGTTGGAGTCATAAGAAGGCTATGCTGAAAATTTGGTGTAAAAATATTAAAAAACAATGAAGTTATGAGCGTGTGTTGAAATTTGCGAATGCGGGCTCATAACTTTAGCAATTTTCAATATTTTGACCCCAGATTTTCAATATAGCCATTTCTTTACACCACCTCATGAACATGACAGCTGCCATTTTTCAGATCCTGGCAAAAATCTGTTTTTGCATCCCAAAAGGTGATTCTGCAGCAATCTTTTGGTCAGGAGCTGAAAATGTTCTCTGCACTTGTTTATGAGGTGGGCTCATAAGAAGGATATGTTGAAAATGTGAGGCAAAATGTTACCAGACTAGACACTTACATTGTCCAACATCATCACTTCTACTTTGCCTTCTTCAATGTTAATACACATTGATTCCTTCACTGAAGCAATTTTCAAACACCCCCCGATCACACCAGTTCACATGACGAACATTTGGCATTAACAAATGCTTATTCTTCTCTTTATTACTATTAATAAATGGAATATTACTAGTTAAAATGGAGTGTTCCCACTGCATTTGCTACTTTGTTCTTTACAGATGGTGGGGAGGGTATGTAGCATGGGATGGGAATAAAAAGAGTAGAAAACTCACTTTGTATTAAACTGTCGGGTGAAATCGGGAGTGGGGTGTTTTTAATGACTTGTAAAAGAGCTGTCATCCTCCTACCGAGTTTCCTGCCTTGTTCTGCTGCTAGGAGTTCTCAAAGGCATTTGAGCCTTCATGTGGAAGGGCTCCAGAGTTTCCATCACGAATGTGTGTGGAGCATTATGAATTATAGAATGGGTCTTTTAAAAGTAGAAACCTGATTGATTGACTGGGTCTTTTATCCGTGAGTAAATCCCAGCATAACGCATGGATAAAGACCCAGTGAGCTGCCTCACCAATAACTGCACTGGTATTACTTCTCGATCTACAGATCAAATTTCAACTATATTGCTTTCATGGTAAATGCAGATGAGAACTCCGGGTAAGAACTATCACAAGTCAAGTGCTTCCGCCACTTAAAATAGCACCAACATTTTTTTTAGATTATCCTCATTGGCTGCTCCCACCAGCCTCATCTGTTTTCAAAATACTGTATAGACTCTGGCCCATGTATCCATGAGCTCTTCAGCTGCCAGTTCGAGTACACAAACTTTTTTTTTTACTTCTCTCAGTCTTCTGAAATTAACTCTTGCTATAGACTATTCACCATTCTGTGTCAAACTGTTCACCATACTGTGTCAAACAGTTCACCATCCCATGCCAAACAAATCTAATTGAGTTATTCACCATTCTCCGTCATGTTTCCAACTAAGTGACCTTTGTTTTAAAAAAGAAACTATTTTAACATCTCAACAGTCTGTGTTGACTGCTTGGTGCAGTGCACTCACACTCCCTGTGGCCTGTTTCTGTCACCATTGACACTTGCACTCACCTGGAATTCAGTCACCTGCCACTACACGTTATAAAACTGGGGAGCAAAAATCAGCCCATGATCGAGCTGCACAATCATGTCCCCAGCTGTGGCTCACTCCCCAAAACTTGGACTGTCACTGTGCCACCCAGTATGTGGTCCTAGCCACTACAGTCTGCCACTATACTTACCTATTCTACATATCAGCAGGAGACCATTTAACATAATGCAGAAGAACATTCCAAGAAAAATCAATAAACAAAAGTATTAAGAAATTTATATGAGCTTGTAATTAAATCATTTTAAGCTTAGGTTTCTACCCATTATATAATTGCAATACACCACTCTAGGGTGTGGGTTATACTGGGATTTATCCACTTCTCGTGTGGATTTGGTCACTCAGCCTGCAGGTTTGTGACAAAAAAACACAACAGGCGTAGGTAAATCCCAGCATAACCCACACCCTTTCATGGTTTATTGCTTAAGAATAACACAGACTGTTCTCATATCAGCAGTTTGGGTAGGTAGTAAATAATTTAAATACATTTCAAGTGGGTAATCTAGGAGTAACCCTTGCATACCCCAGAAGGTAGCCTCAGGTTATTTGTGAAGCAATTTATAAGGTGTTCATGCATAATTTAAATGGGTAAAAGAAAAGGGACTGGGTCAGCGGAACAAATCACTGTGTATTATTTAAATCCAAGACCTAACCATGCCATCCTGTCCCTCCCATTTCTTCCTGAGTGATGTCTTTGTAAAGAAAACCATCTGGGAAAATTGAATGTTTCTTCAGTGATCACTGTTAGTCAAATCAACCTTTACAGGCTGAAGGAGTGGAAGAAAACTATAATTGTAAGAGTGTTGGGGCCAGGAGGGAATGAGGAGAGGAACCTCTTTCAGTGTCAAACTTTTAGATTACCTGGAGGGGTGGATGGGATGGCACTTAGTGGTTATAACTGATGATCCATCTTCCCACAATTGATTTTCCCACCTTGACTTTCTGACGAAAGTCTTCTGAGCAGCATAGAAGTTTGTGAGGAGTGTTCGCAGAGGCTCCATCATGAATATGTGAATGAGAGCATCAGTGACTTCTGAGGGCTGTTTCCCATAGGAGCAACCACCTTGGAATAGGCAAATTCTGGATGGGGGTACATCGACTGAGATGATTGGGGGTATAACCGTATAGCATTTCAGTGCTCAACCTCAGATCACCTCCAAAAAGTTATATGTGCATTGGGTACTGAGTATACTTCTCTTCTCTTCTCTTCTCTTCTCTTCTCTTCTCTTCTCTTCTCTTCTCTTCTCTTCTCTTCTCTTCTTTCCTGTCTCTTCTGTCACTCTGGCCTAAATGGGGTATATGACATGCATTAGATTGCTTTAGAAACATAGAAACATAGAATTTGACTGCAGATAAGGGCCGCTTGGCCCACTCAGTCTGCCCATTTCCCACCTAATGGATAAGCTGCAGATCCTAGTTAACCAGCAGCCTACTTCTTTCTACCCCACCCCCTAGAATTGCCTTATGACTGTCCCATGCATGCTTGAATTCCAACACTGTTTTTGACTCCACAACGGAAGGCTGTTCCATGCATCCACAACCCTCTCTGTGAAAAAATACTTCCTTACATTACCTCTGAGCTGCCCCCTCTATCTTCAAATTGTGCCCCCTTGTTCTTGCACACCTCTTTTTTTGAAAGATGCTATCCTTTTAGACTTTGTTGATTCCCTTGAGGTACTTGAAAGTTTCTATCATGTCCCCTTCTCCCTCCTTTCCTCGAGGCTATACATATTAAGCTCCTTTAGTCTCTCTTCATGTATCTTCTGGTGCAGACCCTGCACCATTTTAGTAGCCCTCCTCTGGACAGCTTCCATCTTGTCTATGTCCTTGCGGAGACTGGGTCTCCAGAACTGCATGCAGTACTCCAGATGGGGTCTCACCAGCTGTCTGTAAAGAGGGGTAACAACTTCCTGTTTTCTACTGGTGATGCCTCTACCTATGCATCCCAGTATCCCCCAGCCCTCCTTACTGCCCTCTCACATTGCTTGCCCACCTATAGGTCATCTGATATGACTACCCCCGGGTCCCTTTCTATTTTTGTTGTTGTTAGTATCTCACCCCCCCATTGTGTACTCTTCCTCTGGGTTTTTGTTTCCCAGGTGCATTACCTTACCCTTCTTAGCATTGAATCTAAGCTGCTATACATTTGACCATTCCTCTCACCTTGCCAAGTCCCTTCTCATCCTTTCCACCCCACCTTGTGCATCAACTCTGTTGCAGATCTTTGTGTCATCTGCAAAGAGACATACTTTTCCTTCCAGTCCCTCTGCAATGTCACTTATAAAGACATTGAAGAGAACCGGTCCTACTACTGAACCCTGTGGTACCCCACTAGTAACCCCCCTTTCTTCAGAGTGGACTCCATTTACTATTACCTTCTGTGTCCTATTCTCCAGCCAGTTCTTTACCCAGGCTATCATCTTGGGACCCACTTCCAGGCTGGCTAACTTGTATATTAATCTTTTGTGTGGGACTCAGTCAAATGCCTTGCTAAAGTCTAGGTAGGCCATGTCCACAGCCCCTACCTAATCTACTACTTTGGTCACCCAGTCAAAGAAATATATTAGATTTATCTGGCATGACCTTCACGCTGTGAATCCATGTTGCCTTTGGTCCTGTGCCCTTCTGGCCTCTAGGTACTCGACAGTTCTTTCCTTCAGAAGTGATTCCATCATTTTCCCTATCACTGAGGTTAACCTAATAGGTCTGTAGTTTTCTGCTTCTGCCCTGCTCCCACTTTTGTGAAGGGGAATCACATCTGCCCTCCTCCAGTCCTCAGGTACCACCCCATCCTCCCATGATTTGTTAAAGAGTGTAGTCAGTGGTGTCACTAGTTCTACCCTTAGTTCTTTTAGAATTCTGGGATGAATCCCATCAGGCCCCATTTCTTTGTCCACCTTTAGTTTTAAGAGTTCTTTCAGAACCCTTTCTTCTGTAAATGGGCTGGTATCAACTTCTGTATCCAGAGTGTTTCTATTGTTTGTTTTAGGTACCTCCCCCTCTTCATTTGTAAATACTGAGCAAAAATATTTGTTTAGTATCTCTGCCTTTTCACCATCACCCTCTGCCCACCCCCCCCTTTATTAAGCCTCACTATCCCTCCCTTAGTCTTCCTTTGCTCCCTGAAGCTTTCCCTCCAACAAGCCCAATCTCCCTCAAAATGACAAGATACTTAGGAGGAATATGAATGGGAAGTGAGTTTCCTGTCCCAGAGAGCCTCCCCACCCCATCAGACAACTACAGACACTGTCACTTAGCTGCCAAATTTACCTGAGGCATTTGCTCCTGGCTGCTGCAGTACAGTTTACTGTGCAAATTGATTGGTCAGAATCAGTAGCTCTCTCACTCCTTGTGGGAAATGTTATGGTGCCTGGTGAAGCAGCATGTGGTCTCATGTGCTTCTTCTTTCTACATTTTTTTCTTTTTCTTTCAGAAACTGAAGCAGACCCTTAATGCATAGTTCTGGAGGAAGGTAGAGGAAGTTTGGATGTGCTGTACACAGCTGGATACCTCTCTAATATAAACCAAGGAAACATCTTTCCTGCTGACATGTATTCCCATAGGTGGGCAGCCGAGTCATCAGATCTTTTCGTTCTGGGGAGATGGCACGGATACTGGTATAAGATGTTATGTGCAGAAAAATATTAGCCACCTGAGCTAAGAAAATGATCACAGCCCCATAGGGGTACAGAGAAGCAGTGTAACAGAGCACAGATAAAGAAACAATAACAGCCCCCCATCCCCCAAAAATGTTATTTTTTTTACCTGCCCTTGCCCAGGGAGCTCAGTGATATGACTCTGTGGAGCAGCACAGCAACTCAAATCTATTTAAGAAAGAAATATAAATTAGGGGGGATAAAGAGGGGATGGCATCTCCATAAAGTAAGGAATAGTTCCAGAGGCTTTTATGTTGCATACTGAACCACTGAAACATAGAAATTGTTGCCAGATAAGGACCACCTGGCCCATCTAGTCTACCCATAAGCCCTTGTACTGGATTACTGCTTCTGACGCACTTGCTGCTATACCTCTATGTTTTCCCTATGCCTGTCCCAATCATGCTTGAATCCATCCACAGAGCTCACTCTCATCACTTCCTGAGGCAGACCATTCCATGAATCTACCACCCTGTCTGTGAAGAAGAACTTCCTCATATTCCCTCTTAACCTCCCACCTTCCAATTTCATGTCATGCTCCCTCATTCCTGTGCTCCTGCTCTATTAGAAAATGTCTCCCCCTGCACCTTGCTTATACCCTTGAGGTACTTGAATGTTTCTATCATGTTTTGTCTTTCCCTCCTCTCTTCCAGGGAGTACATATTGAGGTCCCTTAATCTCTTCTCATAAGTCTTGTGTTGCAAGCCCGTACCATCTGAGTCACCCTTCTCTGGGCCATCTCCAGCCTGTTAATATCCTTACAAAGATGCCGCCTCCAAAACTGCACACAGTACTCCATGTAAGGCCTGACCATGGTTTTATATAATGGCATCACTACCTCCCTCTTTCTGCTGGTGATAGCCCTGCCTATGCACCTCAGCATGACACTGGCCATCCCAGCTGCCTTAGCACTCTGCTTTGACATTTTCAGGTCATCTGAAATAATATCCCCAAGTCCTTTTCTCCTTTGTGACTGTCAGCAACTCCCACCCCCCACCCCACCCCCATCCTGTAGCTTTCCCCATGGTTTCTTTGTCCCAGGTGCATACTGTGCTATCTATCAATGCCCTGGGAGGAAGAAGTTTCCTCATTCTTTTAATTATCTGTTATAGAGTACCTGGCATGTCCAATTGGTTCACTGTATGTTTAAGCAGCCAAACCACTGGTCATTTTAAGATTGGGAATGTCTTCAGCTTCTGAAAGGGAACAGAGGGTCACAACCGCTAAGCAAACAAAGGAGGATGGATAATGTAACGAGCTTTAGGAAAGGTAAAATAAATAATCCACATGCTTAGCTCGGTAAGGTGGACATTAGATAGAGATGGGTTATAACAAAGAGGCATCAGGGTCACCTTTGTGCTTCTCACTCCCAACCTAGGCACGCATCACTCTTCTCCCTTTCCATTCCATCTGCACCTCCCAAGTCTTCAATCCCCAGACTATACCTCAAGTAACTTTTAGGAAATCATATATTTCTCCCAGCCTGATGGGAGAACACAAAAGCTGAGCTAAGATTATCTTCTTAGCTGAGCTACAGGCAAGTGGTGCATGTTGGGGAAATGTAGACCATCTTCCCCAGAGTGTGACTACCACTACTTTTCACCTGCTAGTGTTGATTGCTGTTCTGTTTACTTAACAAGAGGGCAGTCTAACTGGTGTTTTTTTGGTTTGGTTTTTGTTTTTGCTTTTTCTGCAATGTTACATGTTTGGAATGTGCTTTATCTTGTTGTGTTACTGTTTTTAAATGTGTTTACCTTGCTATAGTGTTTTATCCCTTTTATGGGTTATTTGTAGCATTCCCTTAAGCACATACCCATGTAATACCCAGAAGTATCATTCAAAGCATATTTCAAAGTCTAGAAAACCTAAGATCTATGGAAAGTGGATAGGTTTTCCTTCCAGGCAACCCTCTGGAAATACAATTAACTCTGTAAAAGTATGGAGCATGAGGCAAATAATCAAACTTCACCCTAAGTCAGTTTGGGTACAACACCCCGCTCATGGAAAAGTAAACAACGGGGACCAACTTACTTAAATTTACTTCCCGGAATGCCCAGGGTTTAAACTCTTCCATTAAAAGGAAACAAGTACTTACACACTTGAAGAAGGAAAAATGTGATGTGGCCTTTTTCTAGGAAACTCATTTACTGCAGGAAGAAATGCAAAAACTCGCTAGAGAGTGCATAGGGTTAGTGTCAGGCAGCTCATACTCAACTAAGGCTAGGGGAGTCGCTATCCTTTTCCATTAACAGTTTGGAGCACAATTGCTTAAGGAGGTGCACTCAGTTTATGGTAAGTGGGTATTAATGAGGGCTCACATAAACTCCAAATAATTTCTGATCAGAAATGTATATGACCCAAATGAGGATTCAGATACATTCTACCCTGCCCTACCACAATAAATAGCCACTTTGTATGAGGAAGGAGATAGATTAATCTTGAGAGGGGACTTCATTGAAGTCTGGGCTCCAGTCTTCTATAATGTAAGGTGGCAGAGCATAGCAAATACCAAGACTCGAGTAGCATTACAGGCTGTTGCTGCAGAATTTATGTTGACGGACCCTTGGAGAATTCTCTATCCTACAGGTCAAGACATTAATTACTATTCAGCCTCCCATAATTCTTGCAGTAGGATTGACATTTTCCTCATTTTGACAACAATGATGCAGGATGTACAGTCCAGCTGTATCGGCCCAATTATTATTTCTGCTCACCCTTGTGTACATCTCAACCTAATAATAGGACTGAATGTGCCTACTGCTGCTCATTGGCATCTGGACACATTCTTGTTACACCAAGTCTCTTTTTATAAGTGGCTCAGTAATGAAACAGCATCCTTTTTTGTGCTTAATGACTCAGCAGAAATCTCTAGGACACTATTATAGGACACGCTTAAAGCATATTTAAGGGGCAGAATTATCAGTTATGTTGCACATCTTAAGAAACAGTGGGCTAGGCAGCTTGAAAGGCTTGAACAGACACTTAAACAAAAGGAAAGAGAGTACAATACACTTCCATTATATTGCCACTTTCTGCATTGGGACATACTACAATGAAAGTATAAGATAAACTACTTATCTTTTACAGCAGATCAAAAAGCTGTAATGAGAACTGTCCATAAATACTGGTAGTCACTGTAGAAGGCCTGAAGATTACTTGCATATAAAACTAGAGTTCAGCAGACTGCCAAGCATGTAGGATCGCTAAAGCAGCCCAACCAGCAGGTCAGGTGGTAACAGTCAAGGTAGCAGAGGCTGTCCTATATGTTTATTCACAGCTCTACTCCTCTCAGAATTGTACAGCACCAATGAACTTAAAAACCTTCCTATAGGGCTCAACCCTAAAAAAAACACTCTGTAGCCAAAGCTATTGAGCTGGATGCTCCAATTTCTTTATGGGCACTTCAGACAGCTATGGGTTTATGCCAGCAGTAGACACTTACATCCATAAAACACTAACAGCAGCCGTGTCCATTGGTCAGCTTCAAAAATCTATGACAGAGGCATTGATCACTCTGATACCAAAGCCCAGAAAAGACCTGCAACTGGTCACTAACTACCATCCAATATCACAGTTGAGTACTGATGTAAATATTTTAATGAATGTCATAGCAACTAGACTAATGGAATGGATTCCCCAATTAATAGACCATCACAAAATGGGTTTTGTCAAAGTTCGAACAACAAAGGACAACATTAGCTCAGCCATTAATGTTAGATGGGCAGCCTCAAAAACTAAGACTTCAGCCCTCTTAGTAGTGTTGAAATGGAGAAGGCTTTTGAATCCATTGAATGGGAATATCTCTACCAAGAAATGCATAGTATGGGGATAGGACTGGGGTTTATAACGGTAGTACATACTCACTACTCACCCCACTCTACCAAAATAATTAGCTAACCTATGCTGACCATTGTTAGAACATTATCAAGTCTATCAGTTGACAATCGTCCTGTAAGAAAGCAGAGTTTCTGTATAGGGAGATTGCTGCCACTCAGCACTGGCCAGCTCAGCTATTTCAAACAGTGGACAGGCTGTGTAATCCAGCCTGTCTGCAGTCTTGAAGAGCCTTTTCGCAGTTGGAGTGTGACGAGCTTGCTCAGTTCTTTGTGGATAAGGTGGCCAATATCAGGGTGGAGATCCAGTCATCTCACTCTATGGGGGATGCTGCTGATTGGTGCTCGGTCACTGTCCTTCATTTTTCCTGGAGTACCTTGGACCGGCCTGAGTTCATGGATGTCATGCTGATCGTGCAGGGTATGCGCCCTAAGAGCTGTAGTTTGGATCTGGGCCCAATCTCCCTGATTATGGGTTGTTGTGACATCATTGACCAGATTCTGGCACAGATAGTCTGATGCTCCCTTGACTCAGGTGAGTTTCCTAGCTCCCTGAAGGAGGCAGTGGTGGCACCCTTCCTGAAGAAAGCTTCATTGGACCCAGATTCTCTCACTAACAACAGACCAATCTCTAACCGTCCCTTTGTGGGCAAGGTGATTGAGAAAGTTGTAGCTGTGCAACTGGAGAACCATTTGACCATCCATTACATCTACAAACTTCTCCAATCTAGTTTTTGAAAGAGGCACAGTACTGAGATTGCTATGGTTTGGGTGCTCAGTGATCTCCTGATGGTGAGAGCTCAGAAGAGACATTTCATTCTGGTGCTCCTTGATCGCTCCTCAGTGTTTGACACCATGGACCATGGGGTGCTGCTTGAGTGCCTGGGGTTCATCTGTGGCCTGACTAGTACAGTCCTCAGGTGGTTTAAATCATTCCTCACTGGCAGAACCCAGAAGGTGGTGTCAGGGATTTATTTCTCTGACCCTCTCTCTCTGTCATGTGGGGTCCCTCAGGGCTCAGTGCTGTTCCTCACGTTGTTTGCAGAGTACATGCTGCTCCTTGGAGACATTGTAAGATGGTATGGGCTGAGGTTTCACTACTATGCTGATGATACCCAGCTCTACCTGTCTTTCACACCTGACTAGGATAGTGCACTCTCGGTGTTTAACAGCGGCCTCACTGAAATCCAAAATTGGATGAATTCCAGCTGGCTAAAACTGAACTCGGGAAAGACTGATGTGATGGTTGTGGATACTGGTCACTGGATAGGGGGGTCGGGAGCTGGTCAGCCCACGGGGCTCTTTCTGGGGGGCTCCTAGCTTCTTACCTCTGAACCAGTGCAGGACCCAGGGGTGATGCTTGAAGATGGGCTGACTCTGCGCTCTCAGGTGTTGGCAGTTGTCAAGTGATCCTTTTACCACCTGAGGAACATCACTAAGATTAAGCATCTTGTTCCATCTGGTGACCTTCCTATGCTGATCAACGCCTTCGTGACCTCATGCCTTGATTACTGCAACTCCCTTTACTTAGGGATACTGGGGGTTGATATCTGCTGCCTGCAACTGGTGCAGAATGCTGCCGCCTGGTTGTTGATGGAGACTTCTCGGTCATGTGACATCACACTGATGCTGCACAAACTACACTGTTTGCCAATTCAGTGGCAGATCACCTTCAAAATCAGATTACTGATGTATAAAGCCCTACATGGACTTGGTCTGGACCACCTGAAGGAGCTTCTGTCCCCCTACTGCACTGAGCAATGACTCTACTCGGCTGACGAGGGACT
Source organism: Neoceratodus forsteri (assembly GCA_016271365.2). Taxonomy (NCBI): domain Eukaryota; kingdom Metazoa; phylum Chordata; order Ceratodontiformes; family Ceratodontidae; genus Neoceratodus; species Neoceratodus forsteri. The sequence goes on from CM057459.1 coordinate 84,322,551, forward strand.
GCTAGAGATACCAAGGGTATCTTTAAAATCTTCAGGGGCCCATGAATTCATGTACGCGGCCCCTGCCCTTTGGAATTCTCTACCCCATCAACTTCTGGAGTGCATGACCCTGGAGGGTTTTAAACAGGCACTTAAAACATATTTATGGTGCCAAGCCTTTACTAATTAAGTATATTCAATAATAGAGTTTACTGTCTACTTTTTTACTGCTGTTTTATGTAATTGCTTTTATTATCTTTCTGTAAAGTGTTTTGGCAATTTTGAAAGGTGCTCAATCAAATAAAGATATTATTATGATTATTATTATTATTATTATTATTAAAGAGGCCATATCTACCGATATTCACCTCCACCGGGGTATACATGGCAAGGATGTCCACTCTCTCCTTTATTCTTTCTAATTGGAAAGGAACTGCTTTTGCATCAAATATGGCACATTAATGAGATTCAGGGGATATATTGTGGAGCCAGGCAGGTTAAAACTCTTGCATTTGTGGACAATGTACTCTTAGCGATAGTAGATCCAGTGATCTCTCATCCCAGAACTTTAAAAATTCTAGACAACTTCAAGCTCCCTTCAGTGCTTGAGGTAAACTGGTCTAAGACTATTGCCTTTCCACTAAATACATATACACAGGAATCCGCGACACATCAGCTGGGCTTACAATGGTCCCTCTGTGATATAAAATATTTAGGAATTGCCTTGAGCATGCAATTGTAATCCTTAGAAGATGGGAATTTGAAACCTCTTCTCTTGACTCTGGAAGCAGATTTTTGCAGATGGAAAAAGCTTCACCTCACTTTTAGGGGGAAAATTGCTGCATTCAAGATGATGGCATTTCCAGAAATATTGCTCTATCTCAATAATATTCTGATGTCAATTCCGCAAAAGATGTTTCAGCACCTTGAGAAGCTGGTTGCTTCCTTCATATGGGAGAAGGAGAAGTCTAATTTATGTTTGCAGAAACTACGGGTGCCTGGTAGACAAGGGAGATGGGCACTACCCTGGCTTTGGGCCTGTCATCAAGCTGCAGGTATAAGACAAAATCTTTATTGGTTAATGCCCTGTACTGCTCAGTACCTGCTGTGGTGTGGGTTAGGATCACTCTCGGGGATCGGTCCTCCATGGCACTACTCCAATAAAAGACCCCTAGGGACAAGAGGTAGCAAAACTTCTCCTGTACAGACCTTTTTGAGACAGACTTGGTCCATTCTTACAAAACGTCATAACTGGGCAACCTATCATCTGGGAGTATAGGAAACTTTGTGGAGTAATCCGTACCTACTGGTTAAGAATAAACCAATTAGGTGGACCACATGCAAAAACAAAGATATGATCACTGTAAGGGATATATCTGACCCTGTTACTAGGACTCTGGAGTCTTTCGCAAGTATAAAAAACAGTTATCAGGTGCCGAAGGGGGATTTTTTGACATACTTGCAACTTAGGGATGCCAGAACGGTCAGAGCACAGGGCTTTCATCTACAAGGAGACAAAACTCTTCCATCCTTTTTTACTAAATGGATAGATAATCTGACCAACCTGAGGGGTAGGATCTATGACTACCTCTTATCCCCCTATATCCCCATCCTACAAAATTGCAAACCTGCATGGGAGACAGAACTACAAGTTGGCATTCCCATGACTTCATGGTTAAGAATGTTTCGAGAGGCACATGCAGGGTTAAGAGACATGCATTATCAATTGATTCAAAAGAAAATATTACATTGCTGGTACTGCACTCCAGAGGTGCTCAAGAAAATGGGACTAATGGTTATAGATATCTCTTGGAGATGCAGGTACTCTGATGCACATTTTATGGTCTTTTCCACATCTCTCACAGTTTGAGGACCATGCCTAGTGATTTTGCAGTTGTGTAATGGGTCTGAACAAACCTCATGACTGTCTCTTCTCGTACTGGAAGGCACTATAACAAATACACAGATCACAAGTCTGCAAAGGTTATGGCTCATTCCAGCAGGTATGGTAGCCAAGAGACAGATACTGATTAAATGGAGGGTGGAGGACCCTCCAGTATTTCAGGACTGGCTTATGTCCCTTACCAAACTAGCTCAATATGAGAGATTTTCACACCTTGCCAAATGCGATTTACAGTGGTACTACAGTATATGGGGCCCCTTCATTACTTATACTGTATCTAGGTTTTTTTTTTGCAATTAAGTATTTTATAACTTTTTCAGATTACAGACATCAGAACTTACACAATACAGTAAAGCTGTCAGGGTGGAGGTTGTGGTTACATATACAGCTGTTTAGATGTTACAACATCCTATCACAGAAGGCACTCACCTACTGTTTCATAGCTCTATGCAGGCAAGAAGAATGCTCAAGGGTTCAGTGCTCCATGTTCTTGACAGCGAGTCCTTAAGGGACTGGTGATGTTTCACAGCAGCCTTCACCTATACAAGATAAAACAACAAAGAGCCACTGCCCTTTCTACAAACTATTTAGAACTATATACATTCAGAAAATATACGGTTAATTGTGATAGACAGGTTAGCTTTTGTAGGGTACATGTCTCAGAGTTGGTCGTCATTTCTCAGGTCCACTACCCTTCATCTTGTCCCAGCTTTGGGAGTTGCATACCTTATAAAAGGGGCCCAAAACAACTCACACTGTGCCATTGTGTGCCCCCACCAGATGAGACAGTTGGTCAATGGAGGGAATTTGGAGCAGGGAGTTTGTGACCTCCTGAGCCATCGGGACTTCAGGGGATCTCCATCTACAGAGGAGAAGCCACTTGACCTGCATTGCTAACAGGGCCAGCCATCTGAGCTTGTATACTCTGAGATGTGGGGCCTTCAATTTCATACCCAGAAGTAGTAGTTTAGCTGTTGGGGGGATGTTCTTATGGTGGACCTTGGACTGCAGGCCACACACATGTTCCCATAACCCTTGTATTTTGGGACATTCCCAAAGGATGTGCAGAAGGTCCTCCTTGTTCTCCTGGCATCTCCAGCAGTTATTCAAGGTCAGAACCCTGCCTTCACCAGCACAACTGGGGTGCAGTACAAGAAATGCAGAATTTTGTTTTGTATGAGTCTGCTCCTTGTGTCCACAAAGTCTTTGTGGGCACTGGACCAGCATTTGTTTCATTGCTCCCTGGATATGTCACACTGGAGGGCCTTCTTCCATTTCTTCTTGGCTGTTTCTGATTGACTGGGTAGCACATCCCTTACCCCTGCATATATCTTGCTTCCAACCCCTTTGGATATTGATAGCCAAAGGGGTAAGAGTGTTCTGTGAGCTTTCTCTGGTACCGCTTTAACATAAGCCTGAACAGTGCTGTGAATTTGAAGGAAATTCCAAAAATCAGCCCTTGGGAGCCCCCACCTTGACTGCACACTTAAAGGTGCATCTACTCCTGTGGCGTCTGTAGCCAGTATGTCCCCCACCTTCCATATACCTTTACTTTCCCAGTCTGGTCATCTTATAGGGCATTTATCTGTGCAGATAAGATCATTCCCCCACAATGGGGTGGATTGAAGTGGTGACAGACTGGTTTCCAGCTTCTTCTCCACCTTGTCCCAGCAGCTTAGGGAAGGTCGTATTGTGGGGTGAGTCCTCATACTCATAACTGGGTGATTGTAGATCAGCAGGGCTAAACATGCTTTTTGGCTGGCTTCTTTTTCTATAGCCACCCACTGAGCTTGTCTTTCCTTTGTTGGCCTAAACCAGTGGAGGGTCTGTGCGACCTTGAAGGCCCATTTGTATCCCTCGAACCATAGGGTGCTCCCTCCTCCCTCTCTTCAGGAGGATCTCAGTTTGTCTGTGCTGTATCTGGGAGTTTTGCCTTCCCAGAGGAGCCTGCCCACCACCTTATCCATCTTTTGATATCATTTGGGGGGTAGGGCCAGCGGAATATGCACCAGTTTATAGAAAATTTTGTGCCATGATCATCTTCACAGCTGCTATCCTGCCCTCTAATGTAAGGTGGAGCTTGCTCTATCTGTTCATATTGTCCACCACTTCCTGTATTAATGGCTAAAGGTTGTGGTCCCAGATTTTAGAGAGATCTGCAGTGAAGGTGATGCCCAGATATGTAATTCCTTCCATGGCACATCTTAGGCCTGTATCCCCTAATATCTAGGGGGTACATAAAGGGTTGAGTGGGAGGACCTCTGTCTTGGTTTGGATCAGGTGAAGGCCCTATAGTGTGTGGAAGGCTTTGAGGATTTCCAGTAGGGTATCTAATTTGAAAGAAAACTTTGAATGGTACTGATATGTGCTAAAAGTAACAAGCATTTGTCAATGCCGAACGTTCGCTTGCAGGTATTTGCAGTGGTGTTTGGCACGTATGGTGCTTAACCCTAATGCCTTGTGCGATTGCTGGTATTTGCACAATAAATTTTCAGCATGACCTTTTTGTTACCCCCATTGTGCACTACATAGGTGGAAACACGTTTTGGGCAGGATGTGAAAAATGACAGCTGTACTGCTCATAAGGAAGTGTGGTAAAATGGCAATGTTGATAATCTGGAGTGGAAATACTGAAAATTTGCAAACCTACGAGCGTGCGTGGGAACTGTGCAACGCACTCTCGTAAAACAGTCATTGTTAGGAATTTTTTCAGCAAATTTTCAACATTGCCATTTTAAAACCTCTGCTAATGAACAGTGTCACTGTGATTTTCTTACTGTGTCCCATACATTGATTTTGCACACCGACTGCGCCATTGTACACTACATGGGCGGAAACACGTTTTGGGCAGGATGTGAAAAATGGCAGCTGTACTGCTCATAAGGAGGTGTGGTAAAATGGCAATGTTGAAAATCTGGAGTGAAAATATTGAAAATTCACAAACTTATGAGCATGCGTAGGAACTACACAGCGCACGCTCATAAAACAGTTATTGGTAGGAATTTGTTCACCAAATTTTCAACATAGCCAATTTAAGATCTTTGCTCATGAACAGTGACACTGTGATTTTCTTAATGTGTCCCATACACTGAGTTCACACAGCGACTGTGCTATGGTGCGCTACATGGGCGGAAACACGTTTTGGGCAGGATGTGAAAAATGACAGCTGTACTGCTCATGAGGAGGTGTGGTAAAATGGCAATGTTGAAAATCTGGAGTGAAAATATTGAAAATTCAAAAACTTACGAGCGTGCGTAGGAACTGCGTAACGTGCACTCGTAAAACAGTCATTTTTAGGAATTGTATCACCAAATTTTCAACATAGCCATTTTAAGACCTTTGCTCATGATCAGTGTCACTGTGATTTTCTTAAAGTGTCCCATACATTGATTTCGCACACCGACTGCGCCATTGTGCGCTACATGGGCGGAAACACGTTTTGGGCAGGATGTGAAAAATAACTGCTGTACTGCTCATGAGGAGGTGTGGTAAAATGCCAATGTTGAAAATCTAGAGTGGAAATATTGAAAATTCACAAACCTAAGAGCGTGTGTGGGAACTGTGCAACACACTCTTGTAAAACAGTCATTTTTAGGAATTTTTTTCACCAAATTTTCAACATTGCCATTTTAAAACCTCTGCTAATGAACAGTGTCACTGTGATTTTCTTACTGTGTCCCATACATTGATTTTGCACACCGACTGCGCCATTGTGCACTACATGGGTGGAAACACGTTTTGGGCAGGATGTGAAAAATGACAGCTGTACTGCTCATGAGGAGGTGTGGTAAAATGGCAATGTTGAAAATGTGGAGTGAAAATATTGAAAATTAAAACTTACGAGTGCGTATAGGAACTGCACAATGCACACTCAGTAAAACAAGTTATTTGTGGAATTTTTTACCAAATTTTCAACATAGCCATTTAGAATCTCTGCTCATGAACAGTGACACTGTGATTTTCTTAATATGTCCTATACACTGAGTTCGCACACTGACTGTGCCATTGTGCGCCACATGGGTGGAAACACGTTTTGGGCAAGATGTGAAAAATGACAGCTGCGCTGCTCATAAGGAGGTGTGGTAAAATGGCAATGTTGAAAATGTGGAGTGAAAATATTGAAAATTCGCAAACTTACGACCGTGCGTAGGAACTGCGTAATGCAGACTAGTAAAACAGTCATTTTAAGGAATTTTTTCACCAAATTTTCAACACAGCCTTTTTAAGACCTCTGATCATGATCAGTGTCACTGTGATTTTCTTAATGTGTCCCATACATTGAGTTCGCACACCAACTGCGCCATTGTGCGCTACATGGGCAGAAACACGTTTTGGGCAGGATGTGAAAAATGACAGCTGCACTGCTCATGAGGAGGTGTAGTAAAATGGCAATGTTGAAAATCTGGAGTGCAAATATTGAAAATTTGCAAGCGTGAGCGTGCGTGGGAACTGCATAGCGTCTCATCAAAACAGTCATTTTAGGAATTTTTCCACCAAGTTTTCAACATAGCCATTTTAAGACCTCTGCTCATGAACAGTTTCACTGTGATTTTCTTAATTGTCCCATACATTGATTTCACGACACGGACTGCCGGCCATTGTGCTACCTGGGCAGAAACATGTTTTGGGCAGGATGTGAAAATGACAGCTATACTGCTTATAAGGAGGTGTGGTAAAATGGCAATGTTATAGAAACATAGAAACATAGAAGTTGGACGGCAGATAAGGACCATAAGGCCCATCCAGTCTGCCCATTTCTTTTCTACCTTATAAATGTGCCATCGTCCTTTGCTCTGTCAGTGACCTATCTATTCATAGTCATTTGTATTGCTCCCTTATGCCTATCCATGCCTGTTTGAAGCCCTGCACCGTATTCATAGCCACCACTTCTTGTGGTAAGCTATTCCATGCATCTACCACCCTTTCTGTGAAAAGAATTTCCTCACATTCCCCTTAATGGGCCTCCCTCTAATCTCATGCTGTGTCCTCTTGTCCTGCTATTTTTCTTATATTTAAACATGTTAGACTCTTTCACCTTGTTTATGCCCTTAAGGTGTTTAAATGTCTCGATCATATCACCTCTCTCCTCCTTTGCTCAAGGGTATACATATTGAGCTCCGTTAATCTGTCCTCATATGTCTTCTGATGCAGTCCCTGCACCATTTTGGTTGCCCTTCTCTGGACTGCCTCAATTTGGTTAATGTCCTTGTGAAGGTGTGGCCTCCAATACTGCCGCAGTACTCCAGATGGGCCTAATCAATGTCTTGTACAGAGGATTATTACCTCCTCTTACGACTTGTGATACCCTACTAATACACCCTAACACCCCCTAGCCTTACCTACTGCTTTAGAGGTCTGCTTGGATGATTTTAGGTCATCAGTGATGATGATGCCCAAGTCTCTTTCTTCCTTTGTGACTGCTAGCAACTCCCTCCCAGCCTATAAGTGGCTTCAGGGTTTCTCTTCCCTATGTGCATGATTTTGCACTTCTTTGCATTAAATCCCAGTTGCCAGTCTTCTGACCATTTTGCTAGTTTATCAGATCTCTTCTCATTCTGCCCACCCCATCTGCATCATCTACTCTGTTGCAGATCTTGGTATCATCTGCAAACAGACAAGCCTTACCCTCTAGTCCATCTGCAGGGTCACTAATGAAGATGTTGAATAGGACTGGCCCCAGGACTGATCCCTAGGGTACCCACTTGTGACTTGCATCTCTTCTGACTGTATACCATTTACCACCACTCTCTGTTTTCTGCCAGTCAACCAGTTTGCCACCCAGTTGACCAACTTCTGACCCACCCGAGCCTACCTAGCTTATTTATCAATCTTCTATGTGGAACAGTGTCAAAAGCTTTGCTGAAGTCAAGGTGGCGACATCAACTGCTCCCCTTGGTCCACCACTCTGGTTACCCAGTCAAAAGAAATCTATGAGATTAGTTTGACAGGACCTTCCTTTGTAAACCCATGCTGTCTTGGATCCTGTGCCCCTATGAATTCCAGGTGTTGCCTATCCTTTCCTTAAGGAGTGCCTCCATAATCTTGCCCACTACTGAGGTAAGACTGACTGGTCTGTAGTTCCCCGCCTCCTCCCTGCTACCACTCTTGTGGGCAGGATCACATGAGCCCTTCTCCAGTCTTCTGGGACCTCTCCTGTGCTCAGAGACTCACTAAACAATTCTGCTAATGGCTCTGCTAGTTCCTCCTTTAGCTCCTTAAGTACCCTGGGATGTATGCCATCAGGTCCCATTGCCTTATCCACCTGAGCTTAGCAAGCTCTTGTAGGACCCTTTCTTTTGTGAAGGGGTATGCTCACCTCCCTCCCCCTGTGTCCATGATGCTGAGCTGTGGGCCCTGCCCACCTTCTCTTCAGTAAATACTGAGCAAAAGTATCTATTTAGGATAGATGCCTTTACAGGGTCCTCCTCCTCACATGCTCCCTTTTCTCCATTAAGCTTAGCAATACCCCTCTGGACTTTCTCCTTTCACTAATGTATCTATAGAAAGTCTTGTCACCTTCTTTTACTGTTTGTGCTAGTGTTTCCTCAGTTTGGGACTTTGCCTGCCTTACTGCCTTACCTGCTTCCCTTAGGGCAGTTTGGTATGCCTCCCTATCTTCATCCCGCTGTGTTCCCTTATATTTCCTGAAGGCCAGCCTTTTGGCTCTGACCTTTTCTGCTACTGTATTTGAGAACCAAAGTGGTTTCCTTCTTCTTTTGCACTTCCTTTTCTGTCTAACACAATGGGATGTTGCTTCAAGTATTGTATCCTTAATGCTTGCCCACTTTGCCTGTACCTCCTCACCTGTGTTTCTTTTTGCCAGGGCTAGCTTAACTCTGTTGGCCATCTTATCAAAGTCAGCTCCTCTGAAGTCCCATATTTTTGCCTTGGAATGGGATGATTTAGATGTAGTAGCCAAATTGAACCATACCATGTGATGGTCACTGGCCCCCAGGTGACCTTCTACCTGGAGATCTGTGATCCCTTCTTTGTTAGTCAGTACTATGTTGAAAATCTGGAGTGAAAATATTGAAAATTCGCAAACTTACGAGCCTGCGTAGGAACTGCGCAATGCACGCTTGTAAAACAGTCATTTTTTGGAATTTTTGCACCTAATTTTCAACATGAGGTTTTTGGGACCCCTTCTCATGAATGATGTCACTGTCATGGCACTATTGGGGCCCGAAGGGTGATTTCACACAGAGACTACAAATCACCCTTCAGGCTAATAATGCTCATGACAGTGACATCGATTTGAAAAGTCCACGCTATGATAAAATTTGGTGCAAAATTCAAACTCTTCCTGAGATGTGCAATAAGTTGAAAACCCCTCTCTAGCCCATTATACAACTTCGGCATTTCCTCAGTTCACAGTTGGCCTTGAAGAGTGCAGACGTGTTCCCGGTCCACCGAAGATTGTCGCGCCGAGCTCCGGAGGTAAGTATGGGGTGAGAGGGGTGTGGGGAGGCTGGGTGCCCAGTGGGTTGGTACGGATTGTGGGAGGGGGGACTGGGAGAAGTGCCTTGGGACCATTTTGGTTTACAGGTCAAAAAAAAAAAGAAAGACTACGTGGGACGTTTGCCACGCTGGGGTGGGCTCTGACGTGGCGGAAAGATAGCTGGGGGCCGAGGGCCAGGCAGAAGTTGGGCACCCCAATCGGAAACAACACAGGACATTTAGCCACATGGTGGGCTCCAGCGGCAGAAGGATGGCTTTTGGGGCGTGGAGCTGACAGGGGATTGGGCACCCCATCAGCAAACAATGCGGGACATTTTCCCGCTGGGGTGGGCTCCCTCGTGGCACCAAGATTTGGGGGGGCGGCATGATGCAGGGGGGGTGGCGTGACATGGGGAGCAGCTTGACGTGGTGCTCTGTATGACAGCGGTGGTTTTCTTTGAAGTGAAGACCACCGCTGTCATACACAGCTCCCGCACCCATTGGTGCAGGACCACCACACCTGCTCAATGGAGCACTGGATTGAAAGGGAGAGAAACACCTCCAAAGTGTGCTACTCTCCCAAAACGTTCCTTGCGCATGCGTGCAAGCGAACATAAAAATATTCTTTTAGGTTTATGAGAGACGTGGATTCAGTCAATGTTTTTATTCTTCTGTGTTGTAGTTTATGGCTAGATAGAGGAAACCATGTATTAGTTAATCTTACTGTTCTCTTAAATGTTTATGAAAGAGTGGTAAAAGAGGAAATGGGTTGAACCATACCCTTATTATGCTGTTCTTTTTGTTTTTTAGTTCCCTTTTTTGTCAAATATTTATACTGCCAATGTATGTAAAGTTTGTTTGAAATTTTCCTCAATAAAAACTATTAAAAAAAATACCAAAGGTGGTGTCTGATTCCAGTGTATTACCCTGAGTGTACTGACAAGGTTGAGGACTTGCACCATATCCTTGATGTGACCAGAACCCTGCATTTCCATCTTGAGCACATAAAAGACTATAGAAAGTCCTCTCAGCTGTTTGACTCATCCAACCCTGGAAGAGACAGCATTTTGGTAAGTAAGCAGTGCCTGTCCAAATGGCTGGCAAACTAGGGCCTTCTGTTATAGGAAGTATGGTAAGGAAGTTCCAGGGGCTGTGTGTGTGGCCACTCTACTCATGGTATGGCCACCTCTATTGCCTGTTTCCAGGATGTGTCTGCTGCCGATATTTGTGCTACCACCTCATGAAGCGCTGTCCACACTTTTACTAGGCATTACAGTCTGGACATTACCTCCTGCAGATTAGCTGGCTTTGGTTTTGCTGTCTTGCAAGGTCTTCTGTTATGATCATCTATCAAACTTTGCTGGCCTTCTTGGGGCTTTGTGCTGCTTGAAATTCATTCAAAGGCATGGCCCAATGGAGATGTCCTTGATGAAGGTAGAGTAGTTCCTTACCAGTAACAGTAGATCTACGAGAGAATCTACTTCACTGGGCCACAGCACACCCACTCTTCTTTCCCCTTTTCTGAAGTACTAATGTAGCTGGGTTGCTGCCCCATTTCCTTTGCTGAAGGTATGGAATTTTTGTAATATATATGCCTTCTGTACCCAGTTCCAGCCTCCCCTTATGCTCTGGTCCTGGTGTGGTTTCTTGGTTCCTCATGTTAAGTGGGCCACCATGGTTATCTGGGGCAGGTAACTAAGGAGTGAGGGGGCCACTCATGATTTATAGGAAGCAACATTGTACATCATTGTTTACAGCCCTCAACTAGGCAAAAGCTTCTATATGGTTCTGAAGCAGACAGCTTGCAGTTCTAAAGGTGTGGCCCCATGGAGCAGAGTATCTCAGACATCTACTGTTACTGAAAACTAACTGCTCTTTTCTTTTATGTTAAAGTCTTTGCCATTCTTGATGTGCTTCTGAGTTGCTTGAATATCTTTCTGGCAAGTTTTATTTTTTTATTGGAATTTATAATTACTTGTGTCCTAAGCTGACCACCTCTGAAACTGCATTCTTAGAAGCAGATATAACCTAAAGCAACATGTGAAACCCCTATTTTTCTTTCTTTTGTGGATTTTAAATGTGTAGATGACTGTAATGGAAAAAATATGGATTTTACAAGGAGTTCTTGAAACACCAGGGAATGTCCATTATCAATAAACTATTTTAAAAAGGGTCTCCCAACTATTGGAACTGAGCCAGCCAGCTCTGAAATCGCAACTTTCAAAGCAGATGAAACCAAACGGAACATAAAAAACCCTACATTTTGTATTTTTGCTATATCTGCAACTATATTCCTCACCAATTAAAAAAGGCTTATGAAAATGACAATGGATTAAAATGGTTTTAGGCATAAAAACATACAAATAATTCTCACCTTTTTAGGAATGTTAGTTCTGGACGGTGTCACAGTATTCATAATTTAATCCTTATGTTTGCATTTGTGGAAAAAAGCAAATCAAGCATCATGACAAATGCAATGACCTTGTTTCACTTTTTCCTTTACACTCATTTTGACATGTGAAACAATGATATTGTAACTATATACTGTAAAATTCCTGACTAGAACTGTGCAGAATATAAAATTTTGCCCACAGAATGCCCACAGAAAGACATTACAATTTCATGGAATTCCACAGAATGTTTGCAAAGATTCTGTGGAATGTTGCAAAATTTGAAATTTCAGTTATTTCACTATAATTTTAAAAAAACATGTCCAAGTAACACAAATACATAATGTAAATAGTACCCTATAGCTTAGATGAGTATACCAAATTTCAGAGTTGTAGATTGAAAGGGGAAGGAGTTAAGGGTGGCCAAATATTTAATACAAATTTAATTTTCAGTTATTTTGAGATAATTTAAAAAGTTCTTATACAAATTTCTCCACAATATCAGGGTTTAGAGAAGCACATAGAATGCATATATTCACAGGCCCAGATATTCAAACTGTGCCAGGCTGTGGCACAAGCCTGGGCGCAGCACAACTTGGCTGCACAGGGGCGTTGACTGGGTGATATTCAACAGAGCTGAGCCATGGCACAGCATTATTGAATATCACACCCTGGCCACCCACAGTGTGCATGGCACAGTGGCACTGCAACAGCGCAAGTGGCGAGAGTGGAGCGGGGGGTGTGCTAGCACAAATTCCATTGCACTATGCACAGCAACCACGACATTCAAAAGTGCACATGCAAATGGAGTCATAATGTATGCAAGGCACAAATGGGGCCATTTGCATGTCATTATGGCCTCATTTGCATGCAGGTCCACCGATCACCGGTGACTTGTGCCTGGCGCCCTGCCAGGCAGCAGCCGTCGTGGACCAGATGCCCCTTACAGCGCGGCAATTGCCCCACAGCCTGATTGCAGGCATTTGTAAAAAAAATTGCATCCTATATCCCTGGTGGTCCAGTGTACTGCTGTCAGCCCTATCGTGGCTTAAGTATAAATAAATTTAAGTCATTTATCCCTGGTGGTCAGTGAACCACTTGCAGCCCGATTGTAGGCATTTGTATTAAGAACAAATGATGTACAATATCCCTGGTGGTCCAGCAGACCCCCTTCCCACCGCCCACTGAGCCCCAGCGCCCACTCCTCCCCAGTCAGTGGCAGGCTGCAGTACCTCACCCGCCTGCCGCCCTGCAGCCCGCTGACTGACACTGTAGGTAGGGCTGTACGCCCATTGGTCCACATCATGAGGCAATGGGCATACAGCCCATACCGTACTACACATTCTCAGATTCTGCGTATATACATGTTTGTCACTATCCTAGTCGTAGATCTCTAATTTTGTTGTTAAAGTTTCAAATGTTACAAAACTTACAAAATGAAACAAAACAAATCAAGCACTTACCACCAAAAACTATCACAGGTGCAATAGATTACAGTGTACAAAAAAACATTATTTACTAACCCCCTCTAAGTTATACAGAATAGGTAGAATACACACACCAATGTGCAGTAAATGTAAGACAAGAGAGGGGTCCCTCTATCATATGCTGTGGTTATGCCCATGTATTAAAGTTTTGTGGCAAAATATTTGTAACTCCTTAGATCCGATTCTTGGTCTAGGGGAACTTTTTACTCCTGAAGTCTGCCTAGTAAATCATTTCCCTAATGGCACCCCAAGTAAAAGGAAGACACACATGGCATTGATAACGGCAACTGCAAAGTTAGTTATAATGAGACATTGGACCAAGGAGAAAGCACCCTCAATTATGGAATGGTACAGGGAATGCGTTTTGGCACTTCAGCTGGAAAAACACATAGCGGTTATGCGAAATAGAACTAACGCATTCTCTACTCGTTGGGGTAGCTTAGAAGCCGTTATGGCGATTTGGAAATCTCCAAATATATAGATGTATTTCTCTGTGTCATAGATATGTGTGAGGTGGTTCTTCGCAGCTCTGGGGTGGGGGACTGGGGTGGGGGAGGGATAGTTTTGTATTTTTGTTTCCTTCTTCTTTCTCTTCTTTCCTTTCTTCTTTTTTAATGTATTGGTTTCCTTTATTTTTATGTACCATCATGCCTTTACGAATTCATATGAAGTTGTATACCTGGTACTAAAATTAATAAAGAGTTAAAAATAAAAAAAAATAAAAAAAAAAAACATTATTTAGGTACATGTCTGAATATGAGGAGTCAAAAAGGCCACTAAATGTACAATATTTGTTGGGTTTTGCACAGCATTGTTTCTTCAAAAACTAAGAAAATAAAAAATTGTGCACATATTTCTGATGTAAGTTGTATTTAGTTTATTGCTATTTAAACAACATCTGATAAGGAATATATATGGAGAATAATGTATGGGCAACCATACACAGCAAGCTGTTTTCCCATTAAGTGGTTACCATGACAACCTCAGGACAGCAGCTCTCAAGAGGTCCTTGTCATCATGGCAAATCTGAGTTGAGAAAACAACCTTCATGTGTATGGTTGCCCATACCTTATTTTATATAGTGTATGGGCAATCAACAACGACTTTGAACTACTCATTTTACTGAGTACACTGACTGGACAACAAACCCAACTCTGCCATCCCTCACACTCATTTTGCTGCTTGTTTAACATCTCACAAACTCATTATGTGTTTTAATTAGACAATTAAACAAGAAACACTTAATAGGGTTGTGAAGTGCTGCAGTTCACAGACAGTTTTTTCTAGAGAAATCTTGTGCTACACAGAACCCCCCCCTCCCGTCCATCAGCTCACTTGCTCACCCCCACTTTTTGTTTGTCAAATCTTTGCATGAACAACTAGAACAGTGTTTATTTTTCATTTTGGCAGTCCTGCTTGAAAGAAAACTTTTTAATAGTGATCCAGGTTGCAGGCTTAGCATCCAGCCACTCGTTACTCTAGCTAGTGTGGCTGTAGTGAGAACAACAACTGACTGGGTGTGTTGTTCAATGATGAAACTTCTACAGCAGAAAATAAATATTGACATTTAGATCCGTTACTTCATAGTTCTTATACAGTATATAGCTTAATTTTCACTGATTGCTTCTTGTTTTTGTTTTCAAACTTGTGTTGTTTTAATTTGTTTGTTGGATTGGATGGGGTGAGTCAGTGGTATTAATTGTTAAGTGTAGGATTGTGAGATTGCATGAGGGATTGTGTGGGGTGACTTGGGGGTTGTGATTAGGGGTTTTATTGTGTTTATAGTTTTTTATTTTAGTTTAATTTATTTAGAAAACTGGCATTATGTGTAAGGATGAGGATGTTATTGAGCACAGCTACACTTCGGACCAGCTCTGGACATTTGGTGTTGCCAGAGGTTATTGAGCTTATTAGCCATTGTACAGAAGTTGGAATCCTCTAAAGGCAGAGCAAAGGCCATGGTGGAGGTTCCAATTGAACTGATGGGTGGGCGGGCAGGTTAGGTTAGTGAGGACTCAGAGGTATCCAGTGAGAAAATGGAATAACTAAAGGGATCCTTCTGTCCTGTTCCCCTTCCTAGTGCCATGCCTAATACAACAAGCAACAGGTTAGCAGGCCAGAAACCTCTGCCCCTTCCCTGCTGGCCATGCTTTGGAGATCTATGAGGAATAAGATAGCAGTGATGAAGCGTTTCAGTTCTAATTCCTCAGTTGATTTTGTTTATATCATGGAGACCTGGTTGGTTAATGACTCTGACCCAGTGCTTGAGGCTAAGGGAGTCAGTGAGAGTCCGTGGGAGACTGTGGGAGTGTGAATATATACTTGAAAAGCCATGTTTGGTATTTGTGAAAAATTAATATGGACAGGAAATATGTATTAGTAGGATGGGTTGTATTACTGTTGGGCAGGTTATTTGTTTGTGATGGGTTAACATTAGTATACAGCAAGCAACAGGAGGATAATATTTATGGGCCCTGAGATTTTATTATGTCTGGCTTGTTAACACAGGACAGGGCACAGGGAGCATCTGGCCTGTTATTACAATGTTATAAATAGTAAGAATTTGTGGTTATTTGGGGTATCATGGAGTGTACCATATTGGTTATGTATTTATCAGAAAAATGGTGCAGGGATTGAATCTGGCCTTATTATTACTGCAAGCTGGTGATATCGAAAGAAATCCTGGACCATTAAATTACTTTAAAAAGGACAGAAAATTATTTCTAATCTGCAGCACTTTATGACATTCCCATCTGTAGAAATGATATCCATAAGCCTAAATGATCCATATATAACTGTACCTGCATGTGAAAAACTTCATTGTGCATCGTTTTGGTTTTATGGGCAGCATTCTGTTACAGTTCTCTTCATGGAACCGGTGATCTGGAATTTTAACTATGCCACAGTTTGAGCACAGAACTCTAAGCATGGTTCTGATAGGACAATAGCTCATGTTTAGAATTCTGTACCCAAACCATGACATAGTAAAAACTCCAAATTACTGATTCCATGAAGAGAACTGTGCAGAATGTTGTCCATAAAAAGGAAACAACTGAAAACACAATTTTTCACATCAGTGCTTATTCAGGTACAGTTCAATGTGGCTCATTTGGAGGAAAGTCTTTCATTTCTGTTAGAAGTAGCATTACTAGCAACTGCTAATTAGCACAAATTTCCTATCCTCATTGATGCAAGGGGTGTCCAAGGAAACTGTTCAGCTTATGTTTGCTGTACTGCACATGGTTTCAAAATATTACATCTCAATGTGAGAAGTTTGGTCCCTACACTAGCAGAAATAGAACATATTGTGGATTTTTATAAGCCTGATTTGTTGGCCTTATCCAAAATGTGATTAAAGTTGGTAGTACCTGACAACTCTTGTCCTATTTCTGGGTATAACTTTCTCAGAGCTGATAGGAAGGGTAAGAAAAGAGGGAGTGGAATAGCTGTTTACTATAAGAATACATTTCAGACAGTTGTAAAATCTAGCAATGATGGGTCATTTGAAACTGACTGGTTGCTACTTTGGGTATTGTTGGGCAGTGTAAAACAGCTACATTAATTGTAGGATGCCTTTATAGTCCACCAAACTGTGGTTCTAATGGGTTAAAGTAATATCTTGATATTATTGCTCCATATATTCAACAGCATGATTTTTTATTAGTAGGGGACATAAATTTGAATTGGTCCTTGAGGTCTGAGTTGGGACTAGAGCAATCATTAGCTGCTTATGAACTATCTCAAAGTATTGTTGTGCCAACTCGGCTAAACTCTCATACATTAAATCATTCTGTCTTGGATTGGGTCATCATCAATAGAATAAAACACTTAACTGCCTCAGGTGTTTTACCTGATGCGGTAAGCGACTATATGGCTTTATTTGTAGTGCTTAGTTTTGGTTATAAGAAAGTGCCTCCCTATTTGGTTTAAGTTTGCTCTTTTAGAAATATGAATCTTGATACACTTTATAGTTACTTATCTCAGATTGACTGGTCCTATCTTGACTGTATTCCAGATATAGACTGCAATGGCCTTGTTTTCAATCAGCTCCTTCCTATTTAGAATATTTTGTTCCTACTACGTACTATGAGGCTTAGAGGGGTCCCTAATTTCTGGCTAACTCCTATTATTAAGGCCTTGATTAGAGAGCGTAATGCAGCATGGGTGTCCTACAAAAGGAATCCTACAATACAACTTCTTAATAATTATCAATGTGTTAGAAAAAAGGTCTCTGAGTTGGTGCGTAAAACCAAAAAGGATTTCTATCGAAATAAATTTCAGACAAATTGGGCTAATCCTAAACAATTTGGGGAAAATTTGAATTCTTTGTTTTCCCCCAATCAGCCTCTACAGTTTGAAATGTGTCAATAAATGATGCTGATGTTGTTGATCCTGTTAAAATTGCCAATATTTTAAATCAGAAATGTTCTGATTTGTCTGATTATAGAGAAGCTGGGACACAGATGGGAGCTGGGGGTTTTAAAAATGCTTTTCCATGTCAGATAGACCATGTTTTATGTTCAAGAAGATTACTGAGGTAGATGTGTTCAAGTTGTTAAATACCCTTTCTAATAAATATAGTAACTGTGGGGGTGGGCTGGATGGAATATTCCTGAGGCTGGCTAATCCATTTATAGTCAACCCCCTTTCTGTCTTTTTAATTTTTCTTTTGAATTCTGCCAGTTTCCATCTGTTTGGAAGCTGGCTAGAGTTGTGCCAATTCCTAAAAAAGCACATGCAGTCTTGCTCGAGGATTTCAGGCCAATTTTTATTCTCAATCCCCCTGAGCAAGATGCTTGAGAAGATAGTAGCCAATCAAATGAATGAATATCTTTCTAGCTATGGTTTACTTTCACCGCATCAACATGGTTTTTGTAAGAATTATGGAACTGGAACTGCCTTGGTTGGGTTCACAAACTCTGCCCTAAGAGGCTTTGAGAAAGGCCTCATGACTGGGGTTGGTGTTTGTGGACCTGACCAAGGCATTTGATATGACAGAGCATGATTTAGCATGCTCAAAGTTAAGTGCCTTGGGTTTTTCTGAAGTAGCTGTCTCCTGGATAAGAGACTATTTAACAAATCATTCATAATTTGTTAGTATTGGTTCTTGTGTATCTGATATATCACTGATTAGCAGTGGAGTCACTCATGGGGTCCATTTTGGGCCTCTTGTTGTTTTCTGTTTTCATTAATGCACTTCCTTCTGCTTACAAGAGATGTGAAACCATTCTCTGTGCAGATGATTGGATTATTTTTTTCTCAAGGTGGCTCTTCTTCAGAATTAATGCCTGCTCTGAAATATGATTTTGAGAATATTTGCAGATGTTTTTTGAATAATTCAATGGTCTTGAATTAAAAAAAGATGAAATCTATGATTTCTGGTACCACCTTCATGCTCAGAAATAATCCATCTTAATGTTTGAATGACTTAAATGGTTTGGCTACTGAACAGGCATATCTATTTAAGTAACACGGTGTCCTACTGGACCTTTTGTTGACTTTTTCATCTCAGGTTCTTTCAAATATCCATACCATAAATCAGAGGTTGGGTCTTTTGTATAAATATAAAAACTATTTTTCATTTGACGTAAGAAAAACAATTGCAGTAGGTTCATTATTATTACATTTTGACAGTGTTTCCTATATATATTTGAGTCTTGGGAGTAAGGAATTGCAGTCTTTGAAGGCTGTTAATAACAACATTTGTTGATTTATCCTTTTGGTGCCATGTGAACTCACCATTCTGCCTTGTATTCCCAGTTGGGTTGGCTGGCTCCGATGGCCAGACTAGAGTATTTTTTTGGCTGCACAATCTTTAAATGTGTTTTTCTTTAATCTGTATTCCCATTATACAATCTTGTAAATCTACGAAATGTTCTTTCTAGCTTACATACTTCCAATGGTATTTTACTGGACATAGTATTACCCAAACTCAGAATTGCTTCCCATGCTTTTTCTATTGCTAGCCCAGTGTACTGGAATGCACTTCCTTTAATCCTATGAGAATCTTCATCAATATCAAGCTTTAAGGCAACGTTGAAAGAATATTTACTGTTGAAATTTTGATGTAGTTGTTCTTTGTAATTTATTGTTACTATGTAATGTATGTTATTGTTATTATGCAATGTATGTTACTGTAGTTGTGTCTTTTTCTACTGTGTTCTGAGTCTGGCCTGAAAAAGGGCCATTGGTCCAGTGTCCTTACCCAGTTAACAAATGAATAAATAAAATTCCGGCCTGGTATTCCATGGTACGTTGCTAGAGGCAGGATTACAGGAGGTTGCAGGGTGGCTGATTCCCTAGCTCCCTTCTATGTCAATCCTTTGACTTCCATCACAGCTCACCATAGTATTTTGAGGAGCTGAGGTGGTTAAAAACTAAGGGATGGAGACTGGAGCATTCTTGGGGGAATTCCAACTCTGATGAAGGCAAATTGGCTCTGAGAACTTACTATGGTGAATATCAGAGGGCAACCTCCTTGAGAAAGACAGAGTCCCCATCAAAGGCTATTGATACAAGTAAGAATTGGCCATCTCAGCTGTTTTCCCATCATAGGCAACTTGTTAAATCCTTTCTGCAGTCTGAATGAGCCATTTCTGCAGAGAAGTACAAAGAGTTTAGTCAGTTCTTGCTTAATAAAGTGCTCTCTATTCAGATTGGGATAGCCTGACATGGCCTGTCATGGGGCAAAGATATCGAGGGTAGGAGGGGTACTGACAAGCTGCCTTCCTGGCCTGAGTTCCAGCCAGTTGTAGAAGATGGGGTGGTTCAGGTGATCTTGGTTCTGTGCCATCTTTACTGTTTGCTGGACTCTGGGCCTACTTGGCTGCTTTTTGGCAACTTGAATCCCTAGGGTCAATATATACCGAGATTGATTGGTATTCCTTGCGGGAGGGTGTTTTCCCATCAGCTCTAAGAAGGGCAGTGGTGAAGCCCCACCTTCATAAACAATCTCTGGACTCTGACAGTCTGGTTAATTACAGGCGTGTCTCAAACCTTCCCTTTTTGGGGAAGGTTATTAAGAAGGCAGTGGTAGTGCACCCTGAGGCTTACATGGAGCTATGTAACATCTATGAGCCTCTCCAGTTGGAGTTTAAGACCTGTCATAGTGATCTCATCAGACGGATGCATGATTTCCTTATGGTGCAAGACCAAGGACCTTATTCCATCTTGGTTCATTTGGATCTCTCATCGGCATTTGACACAGTTGACCATGCGGTACTGATTGATCACCTAAAGAACTATAGTATGTGGGACTCAATGATATGGCATTGTGCTGGCTGAGTTCTGCAACACCGAGAGATCGCAACAGGTAGCTCTAGTTAATTACATCTCTAAGGTACTGACATTGTCCTGTGAGGTTTCACAAAGCTTGATCATGGCACCCATGTTGTTTGCCATGTACATGCTGCCATTTGGTGAGATCATTAGACAGCACTGGGTCCAGTTTCTCTGTTATGCAGATTATGTGTAGCTCATCTGTCTTGTATCCCTGATAGGTTAAATGCAGTTTAGGTGCTTGGCTGGTGCCTACAAGAAATCAATGACTGGATGGCCTCCAAAATGGCTGTGTCTCAGCCCTGGCAAGATAGTGGTTATGATTGTTGATTCAGGTTGACATGGATCGGCAATGATGAGTGGCGGCCTTCCTCCACCATATGTGTATGGTCAGTGACATCTAGCTGTGGATATGGTAAAGAATCTAGGTGTAATTCTAGAGTGCAAGCTGACATTAGAACAACAGATACCAGAGAGTCAGGAATAGTTTTTATCATCTTTATAATATTACCTGGATCAAGCCACATCTTGTGTCAGCTGACATGGAGTTAACAGTCCATACCTTTGTCACTCCCAGACTGGGTTATTGCACTGCTTTTTACACTACTTACAGTTATCTGGAGGTTTGGTGCCATGCCTGCAGTTGGTCCAGAATGCTGCAGCTTTAATGTTGATGGGAACTTCTCAAAGATACCACATCACACTGGTACTGTGAGATATACACTGGCTGCCTGTGCAATGGCTTTCACCTGCATGATACACTTATTAATATTCAAGGCCCTACATGGATTGGGCTTAAGCTACGTGAAAGACCTCTTGATGTCCCATATGCCCACCTGATCTCTCTGATCCAGCATTGTGGGCCTATGCTATGTTCCCCATTCTTGCCTTTATCAGTTGGGTGCAGGGCCTTTGAGGTTGCTGCCCCTGTCCTCTGGAACTTCTTGCCAAAGGGAATTAGATCTACCCACATGGTGGAGGACTTCAAGCATCAATTGAAAACATATCTGTTTGTGCAGGCCTTCCTAGATGAATTTCTTAAAACTGTTTATTGTTTATGTACTATATTATTATGGTTCATTGACATTTTTATATTTTTTTATTGTTGCAATATACTCTGACTCTTTGGCTAGGCTACCAAACAAATAAAATTGCCCTGCCTTGCTTGTCTGATACCTGTTCAGAATTCATTAGCTAGAGTCATCACCTAGGACTGTGACAGAACAGTCTAAAATAACTTCACCAGTTCTCCCTCCCACTCATTTATAAGGGTCTCTCTGACAAGTGTTATATTTACAACGTTTCTGATGTCTAATGTAAATATAAACCACAGTAGTGTAGTAGGTGATGAAAGTCAGGGCTGCTGGCTATCAAACCAGTTGATCTAAGCTTGGTTTGCCTGGGGGACAATTTCTAGTACATTTATTCAGAAAATGTACCTAGAATATGTTCAACTGGTGAAGCCAGTTTGGTTTGTTAAAGAATACCATTTGTCCTCCCAGCACCTCACTCTCCAAATCACAACCCCCCTGCCTGATTTGACTTTTCAACCTAAAGTATTTTCTTTTCACTACCTCTGAGTAAAAATCTCTCTTCTGATGAATCCATCATAATGTTAACATGACTGGAGCAGCACAGCTCTATTTCACATGCTCAATGTGGCTCTGCACCGCTCCACCATATAAGCGATACAGCGGAGCAGTGGGGAGCCATGCTGGGCATGTGAAATGGTGCCATGCTATTTTGGCCATGTTTACATTACAGTAGATAAGTGAGAATAGATTTTATTATACAGAGGTAATGAAAAAATCATTTTTTTCAGGCTGAAAAACCTAATTGGTAGGTTATGGTTTGCTGAGAGGACAAGTGTTTTTCTTTAATAAATGAATTCTACATGAACATCAGACAGTGTGTAAGTGGCTCTGGTGGGATTTAAATCTGACTTTCTTGTGTCTGCAGGTTCCCACGATGGTGCTCTAGCTGCTACACCACACTGCTTCACTTATCACAGCTGTAATGCCAGGAATCAGTTCCCTAACCCTCACAGTCAAGCAAAGAAGCTTCTGGAGATACAATATTGTAGGTCTGGGGAAAGACCAAAATCCCCTAGGGCAAAATCCAAGGGTGGATGTTCACAGTGAAAAATTCATGGGCTATACAGTGAATAGTAATGGAGATGTATACCCTCTGGTATAAAAGGAATCCTCCGGGGGGGGGGGGTTGAAAGAAAAAAATTTGATGGATGAATAATGAACAAACAAAAAAAAAACAATAAGAAAAACACAAGATACTGTTTTAGACAGAGACTGGTCTGGAGTGTTTTAACACATTAAGTCAAAAAGCCCTGCTACAGTCTTGCTGCAGGCTTGTGAAAGCTGGCAGCAGTGTTGAAGCTCTTCATCCACCTCTGGGTGTTTGTCAAGAGCACTAGTGCCAGAAGCGCTAAGGAAATGTTAGTGGTGGGTGGTAAAGAGCTCAGGGGAGACAAGTTTAGGAGTCATTGTGCTTCAATCCTTTCAACAGAAAATCTAGCCTTTTAAATCTCTTTATGACAAAATAGTACTGCTGGATGACATTATTGAAAGTTCAATGTTCACTTCTGATAACAATTGAAAGCTTGGCAGAAACATGTAAGCTTATCTTTTATCTAAGTGTTTTTCATAGCTGTTAAATTTTAAGTTACACCTCTGTGGCACTCAAGCAAACATACTCATTGTTATTAAAGATTAGAATATGACATTATCTTCTTCCTCATTCTGTGATAAACACATTATTTCCTCCTACAAGTATTACTCAATAAGAAGCAGGCAAATGGACAACACAAACAAGTATGTGCTGAACACAGAAAGCTGTTATATAAGGTGTTGTTTACTGTGGTGACAGCATTAGCATGTGAGTCCAGCTCTTCTAAATGTCTGCAGTTATGTACTGTCACACTGCAGACCAGTTTAAAAATCTCCAATTCTTCAAGCTTTATATTCTAGTCCCCTGTTTTTGCAAACTGATCTTGCATTAGTTTCTTTAATATATTTTACACTTGACCGTCTTTCTTAAAGGCACCCCCCTTCCCTCCAAGAAGACAAAAAGAACCTAGGCTTTCAGTCTTCAGTACAGTACTGCAAATCCCTGGCAAGCGAGACACTATTGATCAGCCGTCTGCCTCTGTAACAATGGCTGCCACGAGCCCTCTTTTTGTATGCTAGATGAATATGAATTCTTGAGCAGGGAGCCCAAGTGATGGGAAGCATTTCCAGAATGTCCTTTTTTGTTGTTGCAAAGAAAAACAACCTCTCCCTGTCTGGGTGAAATGGTACTTTCCCAGACAGAGGGGTCCCCATGGGTCAGCCTATTCATGTAGCATTACACTGCTGAGAGATTCAAGCAACGCCAGCGATACGGTGCAAAACAAGGAAACAACCGCAGTGCCCACATGACAACCCAGCACAATGCGTACTGGCTTTGCTAGCAGCTTCTGCAGTGTAAGCTGGCTAAGTAAGGAAGAAACAAATATCAGAACAGCAACACAGTGTCCTTGTAGTACACAGTTCATGCGCACAATACAAAGACTGACTAACAAACCTACGTCATTACATTGCTTTCTATGTACATGAGTTATGAGGGTGGCTTGAAAACATGATATTACTGGCTTTGTTTGCAAAACAAGTTTTTTTATGTAAAAACACACTGAAGAAATGTATTGTTTGTACCTGCATTAAATGCCAACATTTGTCTGCACATTGGCAATCATTTTATATAGATGAAAAAATATCTTAGAAGTTGCAATTATTATTGAAGAAAACAGCTATTTATTCTCAGCTGTGTGATCATTCTCAAGATTCTGTACTTGCACTAAATTGATGTAGCTGGAAATTTGAATTTTTTTTCATGCAGATGCCTGAAGAAATAAACCATTGAAAAAGAGCATTATACTATATGCATATGAGAATGGAGAATTAGGAAATGCAGGAAGCAAAAAGAGGACCTGCTTTCACTCAGCTGTTGTTCTAGTCACCAATCCAGTAACTGTGAGCCATGTAGAAGGCATTGTAATAAATGATCCAGGAATCACCCTGGACAAGGTAATGTATATCCTGAATATTGTAAAGGCAAAGTAGCAAAAGTATGTACATTTTCAAATATGTTTAACCCCCCCCCCAAATATGGGCTTACCTTTGCTCCATCATGGCAGCCATCTGCAGGACCTCACTAGCAACTAGAGATGTGTGAAATGCATAAACTTCGATCTGTGAAATATTTAGCAGATTGTGCTCAGTCTGCGAAGCACAATCTGCGAAATCACGGAGTGCAGGATTAAAGGTGAAGTGTGGAATTTCATTCGCAAAATTCCACACTCCACACTGTCAGAGACTTAGCCCATCCCCCCCCACAAAATATAAATCCCTGGTGTCTAGTGGCACTCTCCCAGATCCCCCACACTGTTTAGTGCCCCCACCCTGTTGTCCATTGCATCCACACACAAAATAATATAACAAAGTAAATATACACATAAAAAGAAAATATATCTTCCCTGCTGTCTAAGTGCCCTCCACTGCTGATCGCAGGACCCACCCCCCACCCCCAATTGCCATGACCGTGAGAAGTTTGGGTACCCATCCTACCCTGACCTGGCTGACCGCTTGCTCTATAATAATAAATAAATAATTTAATCTCTCTGGTGTCTAGTGGACCCCCACCATGTCAGGCAGCAGCCCCACCCCCATCCGCACCCCCACCCAACCCTGATCAGGCCACCAGCACAGCCCTCCACTCACCTCCACGGCTGGCAGCCCGACTGAGCTCAATGAATGAGCGTGTGCTTGTACAAGCACCTGCTCATTCACTGACAGCTCCCGGTCATCTGCAATGGTTTTCTGGGCTGTAGAGAAGGGCAGTGGGCTTCTCTGGTCACCAGAGGGGGCAGCAGAATGGGGGGAAAGGCATTGTGGCCCCCTCTATTCCCACCACCCCATGGGTGACTGTAGAAGCCCCATGCCCTTCTCTGCCCCCTGAAAAAAGCTGCCAATGACAGGGAGCTCTCAATGAATTACAAGCATGTGCTCATTCACTGAGCTCAGTTGGGGTGCCAGCCATGGAGTTGAATGGAGGGCTGTACTGGTGGTCTGCTCAGTGTCACATTTTTGGGGGTGGGGTCCACTACCTGACAGGGTGGGGGTTCACTAGATACCAGGGATTAAATTATTTATTTTTTATTATTATGGAGGACATGGCCAGCCGGGTAGGGTGGGATGGGTACCAGACTTGAACAGTCATGGCAACTGGGGCGGGGAGCAGGCCTGCAGTCGGCAGCGAGGAGGGGCACTAGACACCAGGGAAGATATATCTATATATGTTTTTATGTGTGTATTACTTTGTGTGTGGCATGTGGATGCAATGGGCGACAGGGTGGGGGGACACTAATTTAATAGTGTGGAGAATCACGGGGTGGGGCCACTAGACACCAGGAAGGGAAGTCGGGCTGTTGGCTGGGGGAGGTGTCTTGCTTAGGGTTTATTTAAAGTGCAATTTCCACTTTAAAAAAATCCCAAAGCATATACAAAGCATTTGGCAAAGTTTCCTCCAGCAAGGCAATTTCGCGTAATGCTTCGGGGAGGCGGATTTTGCAAATCCATAGAAACTTCACACACAAAGTAAAACTTTGCAACATCTCTACTAGCAACCCCAGCCACCCAGAGTTTTGTTTTCTACCAGCTCCCCAGAACCTCAGATGGGACAGAGATACAGAACCAGCAGGACAGCACTTTCCTTTGTGCTGGAGATATACCTGGGTGGCTCCAAAACAGGGCCAGATAGGGCCCATGGCCCAGTAAAAAAATCTGCTGCACCCCAGCAGTGATACATATCTTGTAAAATAGTCTTCATTTATTTTCACCTGCATGTTCACTCACAATTCCTCTGTACCCTGCCTGTGCACTGGTCATCCTTATTTCCATTAGACACCACTAGATGCTCACTGACTGCAATTGCACTGTGCATCAAGTTAATGGATCAGGCCTCTTGCCTATGAGGTGCAAACAAACAAAAAAAAGTAGATAAACATATGCGGAGTAGTGCAATGTAATGGCTGTGGGGCAGCAGTCTTCTGGGAGTCTTTCTGGAGGCTGAGATGCTGCCCTATTTTCAGACAACTCTCTGTCCTGAGGGAGGAAGTTGCCCATCTTCAGGCTGCACTGGACAGTAGTAGGAGAACCTTCCCCCAGGCCACACTGGACAATAGGAAGGGAACCTCCCCCATCCAGGGAGCACCAGAGCCACCACCACTACCTCAGAGGTTGTGAAGAAAGCACAGCAGTTGGACCACAGTGGGCTCAGGGAGGGTAAGGATGGTGGAACAGAGGCACACCCAGTCAATTGTTCCACTCCACAATCCATACACCATTCTGGGGGAGCATAGCTCCCCTATGGATGCACCCACAGAGAAGACTGATGACAACTGTCACAAGAGAGGCCCACAGGAAGGAGGCAGAGGACACCACAAGGAAAGGAAGCAGCTCCTGGTGGGGGACTCAATTATTAGGGGGATAGAACCGGGGGGAGCAGGGAAAACTGAAGTAAGGTGCCTGCCTGGTGCCATGGCTTGAAGGGACAGGAAGCGCATCCTCAGGATCATGGGAACAGCTGCAAGGGAGTCTGAGCTGGACATCATTGTCCACCTAGGGACAAATGACTTGACTCATCATGAGATCAGAGCAGTGCAGGAGGACATTGTAGAGTTGGGGAGGGGCCTAAGACAAGTAGCACACACAGTGTCCTTCTCAGAGGTGCTGCCTGTCAATGGCATGGGGGAGGTGAGGGTAATTAGCACCATGCAGTTTAATGAATGGTTGAAAAAATGGTGTGGAGCACAGGGGTTTGGCTTCATTGGGGACTGGGGTTCCACCTGGCTGGACACCAGCCTATACTGGCAGGATGGTCTGCATCTGTCCAGGAAGGGAACAAGTCTTTTGAGCAATCGATTTAAATGCTTCATTGGCAAGCTTTTGAACTAGTCAA
This sequence comes from Neoceratodus forsteri, assembly GCA_016271365.2. Lineage (NCBI taxonomy): Eukaryota > Metazoa > Chordata > Ceratodontiformes > Ceratodontidae > Neoceratodus > Neoceratodus forsteri. The sequence goes on from CM057459.1 coordinate 84,350,036, forward strand.
AGGGGGAGGCACTGACAAGCAGCAGAAAAATCCCAGCCTCTCCCTACATAACAGGGTACTAAATGAGAAAAAGACTGAGGTAGAAAGGTCAGTGGGGGATGCTACAACAGAAGGTAAAGCCATCAAAAAATGGAGAGCAATGAGTACCAATGCCCGTAGTCTGGGTAACAAGCTTCCTGAATTAGTGACCTTGATGGAGGATGAACATCTGGATATCATGGCAGTCACAGAAACATGGTACACACAAAACCATGACTGGGACCTAAACATACCAGGATACACTATCTACAGGAGGGACAGGGAGGGTAAAAGAGGAGGAGGAGTAGCTCTTTACATAAGGGAAGGAATAAAAGCAACAGAACAAAAGGGTAAACAGGGAGGAGAAGAAGCACTGTGGGTAAATTTGGAGACAGGCAATGGCACCACAATCCGCACAGGGGTTAGAAGCAGACTCTTGTCAGGGGAGGAATGGACAAGGAAATGATAGAAAGTATACTTAGAATGGCAGAAAAAGGGAGATATTGCTGATGGGTGATCTGAATATGCCAGATGTTAACTGGAGTGCAGTTGCAGCAGCCACTTGAAGAATGGGGTTATTCTAGATGCCCTACAGGGGCATGCCTTAGACAACTGGTATTGGAGCCCACTCAAGAGGGAGCAATCTAGACCTGGTTCTCTCAAATGGAGATGAAGGTGGATCACAGATGTAGAAGTGGGTAGCCATCTGGGAACTAGCGACCATCCAACAGTATGGTTCACAATAAACACAGCAATAGAGTCAAGCCATACAAAGGCAAAAGTACTGGACTTTAGGAGGGCTGACTTTGCCAAAATGGTTGAGTGCCTAAGGAATGCACTAGCAAATGGGCAGGAAGGAGGGGCGGAAGAACAATGGGGAATAATAAAAACTGCCATCACAGAGGTAACGAGCCTTTGTGTGAAGCAAATAAACAAAACAAAACGATGTAAGAAACCACTATGGTTCTCAAAGGAAGTGGCAGTGAAGGTTCAAGAGAAAAAGAAAGCATTCAGGAAGTACAAGGAATCGCAGAAGAAGCAGGACAGAGAACTGTATCAGTTAAAGCAAAAGGAGGCTAGGAAGGCAGTCAGAACAGCAAAGGCCCAAACCGAGGAAAAGATAGCCAACTCAGTTAAGAAGGGGGATAAAACCTTTTATAGGTACATCAGGGAGCGAAGGAAGACCAAGGAGGGATAGTGAGGCTTAATAAAGGGGAGGAGGGTGGGCAGAGGAGATGCGAAAAGGCAGCGATATTAAACAAATATTTTTGCTCAGTATTTACAAATGAAGAGGAGAGGTACCTAAAACAAACAGTAGAAACACTCTGGATGCAGAAGTTGATACCAGCCCATTTACAGAAGAAAGGGTTCTGAAAGAACTCTTAAAACTGAAGGTGGACAAAGCAATGGGGCCTGATGGGATTCATCCCAGAATTCTAAAAGAACTAAGGGTAGAACTAGTGACACCACTGACTACCCTTTTTAACAAATCATGGGAGGATGGGGTTGTACCCGAGGACTGGAGGAGGGCAGATGTCATTCCCCTTCACAAAAGTGGGAGCAAGGCAGAAGCAGGAAACTACAGACCTGTTAGTTTAACCTCAGTGATAGGGAAAATGATGGAATCACTTCTGAAGGGAAGAATTGTCGAGTATCTAGAGGCCAGAGGGCACAGGACCCTAGGCAGCATGGATTCACAGTGGGAAGGTCATGCCAGACGAATCTGATAGATTTCTTTGACTGGGTGACCAAAGTAGTAGATCAGGAAGGGGCTGTGGACATGGCCTACCTAGACTTTAGCAAGGCATTTGACACAGTCCCACACAAAAGATTAATATACAAGTTAGCCAGCCTGGGAGTGGGTCCCAAGATGACAGCCTGGGTAAAGAATTGGCTGGAGAATAGGACACAGAGAGTAATAGTAAATGAAGTCCACTCAGAAGAAAGGGGTTACTAGTGGGTACTGCAGGGTTCAGTATTAGATCGGTCTCTTCAATGTCTTTATAGCGACATTGCAGAGGACTGAAGGAAAAGTATGTCTCTATGCAGATGACACAAAGATCTGCAACAGAGTTGATGCACAGAGTGGGTGGAAAGGATGAGAAGGGACTTGGCAAGGTTAGAGGAATGGTCAAATGTATGGCAGCTTAGATTCAATGCTAAGAAGTGCAGGTAATGCACCTGGGAAACAAAACCCAGGGAAAAGTACATAATGGGGGTGAGCTACTAACAACAACAAAATGAAAGAGACCTGGGGTAGTCATATCAGATGACCTAAAGGTGGGCAAGCAATGTGAGAGGGCAGCAAGGAGGGTGGGGGATACTGGGATGCATAGGGAGAGGCATCACCAGTAGAAAACAGGAAGTTATTATCCTCTGTACAGACAGCTGGTGAGACCCCATCTGGAGTACTGCATTCAGTTCTGGAGACCCAATCTCCGCAAAGATATAGACAGGATAGAAGCTGTCCAGAGGAGGGCAACTAAAATGGTACAGGGTCTGCACTAGAAGACATATGAAGAGAGACGAAAGGAGCTTAATATGTATAGCCTCGAGGAAAGGAGGGAGAGAGGGGACGTGATAGAAACGTTCAAGTACCTCAAGGGAATCAACAAAGTCCAAGAGGGTAGCATCTTTCAAAAAAAGAGGTGTGCAAGAACAAGAGGGCACAATTTGAAGATAGAGGCGGCTCAGAGGTAATTTAAGGAAGTATTTTTTCACAGAGAGGTTGTGGATGCATGGAATGGCCTTCCGGAGGAGGTTGTGGAGTCAAAAGCAGTGGTGGAATTCAAGCATGCATGGGACAGTCATAAGGCCATTCTAGGGGTTGGGGGTAGGAAGAAGTAGGCTGCTGGTTAACTAGGATCTGCAGCTTATCCAGTAGGTAGGGAAATGAGCAGACTGGGTGGGCCAAGCGGTCCTTATCTTCCATCAAATTCTATGTTTCTATGTTTCAATTACCTTTACAAACAGTCAAAAAAAAGAAGAGTGGCTTCAGTCTAGTACTCCACAATAATAAGCTGTCATGACAGCAGGAAATATAAAAAGGTGCTTACTTCTATTTTTGAAGTGCCATGTAATTGGTGCACACATCTTTTTAATGCCAAAAGTTCCCCAAGAATGCCAGCAGCCTGCAGATGCTCACAAACCAGTTGTCTCATGTTTCCTACCGAAAGCTTCTTTGGCGCTCACTGCCACCTTCTGTATACAGGATTAAAAGAGAACTGCAATGAATCTGCAAGTCAGTCTTCCAGTAGAAGCTGCTTTTTAAATATTGGTTCAAATTATGTTTTTGTGCTATCTATATAGGCTTTTTCATTATCCCGATGGGTGTTACCGATTTAAATGCTGCTGGTAAGGACAATTTTAAAACTCTGCAATATTTATTAATACATATAGTGTCCTGTGTCTCTTACATGATAAGAACATTTTCACATGCTGTTTTGGAAAAGAGGACCACAAAGTGAAGCTAAGCAGTTCTGTCAGCCCAAAACAGCACAAGCTAATATTCTTTTTTTTTTTTACTATTTTTATGCACTGGACTCTCCATGGCAACCTTCAGAGGTGCCCAACTCGATCCTGCCCCTTCTAGTCCCTACCGCGGCCAGCCATCAACGGTTCACCCCCCCCAGAGGGACTTCCCAGCACTTTGGATCACCCCTTGGAACTGGACCCGCCACCCTCAGCGGCACTTTCTGAAATTAGAGGGTCCATCTCTCTGGGAGGTTGGTCGTGGATCCCAGGTGTGGTCTGGCCCAGTATTAGGGATGAGAGGGAGATCCCTGGGGCCCTCATCATCTTCTCGGTGAGCCTGGGGTTTTCTGCTTTTAGTTCCCTCCTCTCCCTGCAGAGCCCGACCAGCAAGGCAACAAATTGCTGTGGCTCCACCCCCATGGCATATGCTGCACCGCCCCCCATCAGTGATCCTCCAGCAGCGGCCAGAGGTCACACCAAGAGCAAGCACACCCCGTACCGACCCCCAGGAAGACAGAGCAGTCCTCCGGACACTCGATGTCTTCCCTCCCCTGCTGACCCCTGGTGGCCCTGGCTCATTCCTGAACCCGGGTCACTGGCATGGTGCAAGATGTGGCGTCCAGTGCCTCAACCCTCAGCACCACCGGGCCAGTGAGATAACATTCTTATCATGTAAGAGACACAGGACACTATACGTACTGATATATTGTGAAGCAGTGTAACTGCCAATGAGTCAGACACTGCAATTCAACTTAAATAATTGAATTTCTGTTTGGTTTTGCACTCCTCCCCTCTGCCTACGTGATTTAATGGTACATTCCGAAAACAGAGGACATACTGTTGCCATTTACACAGTAGTCAATGGTGGTGGAAAATGCAGAGAGCATGGAACAGGTTTGCTCTGTTGAACTTCATAGTCTATAAGAAAGAAAACTGTGTTTTAAACTACCTGCTGTTCAAAATTTACTAGTGCCGATTTCTGTTTCACAGCTGAAGCAGCATTTCTGACTGAAGACAGTGTCTGTGTGGCATGAATCAGCTGAGTGGAAGAGCACAAGGTACCAATGGTATGCTTCACAAGAGGTTCAGTGATCTAGTGCTCTGATTGGCTGAGGCAGTTACATTACTTGGTAATGTACTTTATGTCCTTGCTCTACTATTCTATTGTTGGAACAATGCTTCCATGTTATACCACAGAACTCAGTGTCTGTAAGGAACATAAGTCAGAAATGTCCACTTTGGATACTAACAGGTCTGTATACATGGAACAATAACAGAATTTGAACCAGTATAAAAAATGCATCTAATCGGAAATATGTCTCACATGTTAAGCACAGTGCTTTGTTAGATGGTATTTTATTTAAGCTATGAACACACATTTCTATTAATTATACATAAATTATCATTGGTGGCACTCAGGACAGGTTAAAACTGTGAATGAAGTGAAAAAGTGCAGTGCAGACATTCAATCATTTATTTATTTATTTTATTAGGAAAGTCAGAAGTACATCCTTTGAGCTAAAAGCTCCTTTATGAAGGATCCTCATCATACAATAAAAAAAAGAAGAAGGGGTGGAGATAAGGAGATAAAACAGGTTGGAACATATGCAGCTGTGAGTCATTGTCAAAATAGTCTAGATGGTAAAACACCACCCTCAGAAAGTTACACTGGTAGCAGGAATGAAACAGTGGTGTGTGAGCAGCATGGTAGTCAGCTGAGAGTGTGATTAATATGTTCCTGTCAGGGACTGTCAGGTGTGTGTTGAACCTGTAGGCTAGTGCCCTGCTGTGCAACTGTATAGGAAAAAGTTACAACCAGTACTTCAGTCCACTCATTGCACAACTAAACAGACCACACAGCTGATGTAGAGCAGATTCACTCCAAAAGCAACAATAATTTTGATCAAAAATTAACATAAAGCACCAAAGATGCTGACAGGCCCCAAACAGAGTGATTTGTGTTATATAAATAAAATATTTCTGACTTGTTTTATAATACACTGTAAATACAGTAAATGGGTCTCAGGAAATCCCTCTTGGCTATTCAAATGTCACCTCATGATTCCTTAGTGTGACGCCCTCCCAGGCATTCAGGTGATAAAAAATGCCTGTTTTGAAGGATGGAGCCCACAAAACAAAAATCCCACTACTTGACCTTCTGGGTCTTCGGTGACTTCCTGAGCATAGGGACTTGTTTTGAGCCACAGTATGCTGCAAATAAACTGGTTAGCAGGCAGATACATTGTTTCTTGTAACTGAATGTCCACATCATGTATAAAGGCCAAACAGGATCCATTTTAGTGAACTTAAAAGCCCCATTAGAATACTACTACCAGGGTAAAATTACAAGTCCCAGCTAGAAGGGGATATCCCATGGGGGGAATGTCTTTGTAAACCCCATCATCCTACATGTGAGGCTCTTCTTGAGGGCACTGGGCCTTTAATCAGTATCCTTAGGCTCCCACAAGTTAACATACCAAACTGGGGAACAAGTATTTCACTATAACTGTGGGTTTCATACCCAAATTAATAGATAGGACCAAGCTTGAGGTTTATTTCCACAGAAACAATTTCTGTAGGATTTAGGCAGCATCAGTGTTAAAGTATGGATGTACCTATGGGTCATTCCACTCAGAATCTTACCTATGGATAAGAATTACATTCTTACAACCTCCCCAAGACCTGTTACTCTCGTCATTGCTGCCCTCTGAGGAAAGATCCATTTGTGACTACTAGGCTTCCATATATCCAGTACCTTGTGGAATTAAGGTAGCCATATCTGGGGCCTTTGAGCCTACATGATCTCTGTCAGTTACATGTTTCTGTACTACCTATTCCAGGATCTGTGTGGGACATCACACAATTTAGAGGAGCACAGAGGGGTATTTCTGTTTGGGGTACTGAGGCTTCTAGGAGTCCTGCCACCACACCCTCGACACCACCAACCCCCACAGAGCAGAGGATGTCAGGCCAGATGTTAGCATCACTCCATTACAGGGCTACCCCCTGCTACCCAGTAGGGGGAGGAACCGCAGTACCTATTATATTTCTTTCAGAAATCCAGAACAATTACATTTCTACCATGGAGGCTGCCCACTTACTGTAGCTTTTGTGAGTAACCAAATAACTTCTCTTGAGGATCTGCATACTATGGGGATTCATCCCAAAGCAGGAACCATTGTGAAGGCTGTTGCCATGATCCCAAGGTTTGGGTGTGTTCCAATTCTTGCAAGGCCTCTAGCTCCATCAGCTGCATGGATCAACTCTCTTCAGTGCCTCTCCTCAGACTAACTTAACCACAGTATTGGGTAAGTTACTTTTAAAAAGTAATCAGTTACAGTTACTAGCTACTGTCCCAAAAATGTAATCAGTTACAGTTATAGATTACTCGGATACAAAAAGTAATCAGTAACTGTAACTAATGCATATTACATTTCATATTACTTTATATTACTTTTAATATATGAAGTTCATTTACTCATGGATTGTATTTATGAGGTCTTGGAACACCCACAAATTATCAAAAATAATAGAAATGGAGTCTTAGACAAAAAATCAGTTTGTATGCTATTTTATTTCATGTTTTCCATGGAAAATAGGAAAACAGTTGTTGCACATAAAAAAAAAAAATGTAAACAGGTCATGTCACATTATAATAAAGCAGCACATCACATCATGACAGGATGATAAATTAGATGTCTTAAAAATATGAAGAACCATACTACTACATATTATATTATGTATCATTAGTATAATATAGTATATTATGTCAAATGTTCTTATTACATGGATGCTGCTATTTCCTATTGTCATGTGTGGAAAGCTGAAAATATATGTTACGATACAACTGTCAGTGACAGAGTATGACAGTACATACGGTACCTCATCTGATTTGTCTTTCTCTGTCTCTCCCTCCATTTCTCTGTCTCTCTCTCTCTCTCTCTCTCTTTCTTCTCTGCTTTTCTCTTTCCCCTTCTCTCTCTCTTTCTCTCTGACTTTCAGTCTCTCTCTCCCACTCTGTGTCTCTGTCTTTCTCTCTCTCTCTCTGTCCCTCCCTCCCTGTATCTCTCTGTCCCTCTCCCTCTCTCTCTGACCCTGTCCATCTTCCTCTGTCCCTTTCTCTGACCCTCTGTTTCTCATTCTTTCTCCATCTCTGTCTCTGTTTCTCTCTGTCCCTCCATCTCTCTCTGTCTTCTTTCTCTCTCTTTCACTCTCTCTCTGTCTCTTTCTCTCTCATCTTACTCTGTCTCTGTCTGTTTCTCTCTCTCTCTCTCATTGTCTCTCACTCCCTCTCTCTTTCTCTTACTATCTCTGTCCCTCCCTCTCTCTCTCTGTCCCTATCCCTCTCTCTGACCCTCTGTCCCTCTCCTTTTTTCTGACCCTCTGTCTCTCAGTCTTTCTCTGCCTGTCTCTGTCTCTCCCTCCATCTCTCTCTCTCTCTCTGTTTCTTTCCCTCTCTCTTTCTTTCTCTCTCTTTCTGTCTCTTTCACTCTCTCTCTCTGTTTCTTACCCTCTGTTTCTTACTCTTTCTGTGTCTCTTTCTCTCTCTCTCTTCTCTCTCTCTCTCTCCATTTCTGTCTCTTTCTCCATCTCCAGCTCTCTCTCTCTCTCTCTCTCTCTCAGAGTCTCTATCCATAGCTCTCTCTCTCTCTCTCTCTCTCTCTCTCTCAGAGTCTCTATCCATATCTCTCTCTCTCTCTCTCTCTCTCTCTCTCAGAGTCTCTATCCATATCTCTCTCTCTCTCTCTCTCTCTGTCCCTCTCTGTCTGTTTTGTTCAGTTTCAATAAAAAAATAAATAGAGTGATGTTATGTAGCACCCCAGTGCTTGATTTGTCATGGTGGGTTATATCAAACAAAATAAAATACTAGGAATCAAAATGTTTCACTTAGTAAAAATGTACAAGCATAGTACCATATTAAGTGCCTGTTTTTTTGCGGGGGCACTGGGGAGAAGGGAAGTTTGTCCATGCAGTCCATGCTCATTTAATCAAACTGGTACATTCCCTTCTGGTGTCCCTTTATAGTAGCTGCTAAGTCATCAACTTCTAACACCTGTGGTGAAGTTGTTGAGTTTGCCTCAACTATGACTGGTAGTGTGGGGCACATAATTGCTGTTAAATCCTCAGAATATTTTGAAGACCTTAATGTGGCTGTGGCTGAGGTGTTAACAGTGCCACTGTGCCAGATTGTCATGGCTGCAGATGTGTAGTGACTAGTTTATATTTCACACCCATGTAAGTACGAGGTGGCAGTGGCAGGTTTAGCCAGTGTCAGTGTGCAGTGTGTGAGTAATGTGGCAACTGTAGTGCCCACAATGCCCTTTCATGTGTGGCCCATGCCCCAGCTACATTACTGGTTTCTCAGTGCATACTCATCGCAGCCACTTTCTGGCATGGTTTTTTGATGAATGAGTGCCTTTATCGGCCATTGGCTGTGCTCCATGGAACAAGATGATGAAGCATGCTGATGATGACCATGGCATTACGGCATTACCATTATTATGACTGTCTGCAGAAAGAAGACCTCAAGAGGACGATGATGAATATTACAACAGAAGAAGAAGAAGCAGAACATTACAATGAAAAATGCTGGACAGCCACAGGTCCTTACAGCTGATGAAATACCTGTTAGTATGGGAACGGAATGACACTGGATTGTTGTTTTGCTTGCTCACCCTTGGTTTTGGGTTTTCATATTTTGGTTAACTCAAAATGTAAAGGTAACCAGCCAGCAAGTGGCCCCTGAAAGTGCAACCAACAATCACAATGTGTTCTTGTGCTGTGGTGAAAGTGAAAAGCGCCAGTACAATGCACGTTCACCTCACATCAGATCATGTAAAGATGAATAACATCATGAGCTACAGTAGTCTGTAATCGGAACATGTGAGTATTGGAATAATTAAGTTTATTGTTTAGGGTGAGATAAGTGCAACTGCAAGGCAACATTAGATGCCCATGTCTGATGCTGTTAAGCTACTATCACTGTCGAGAGTCTAGTCAAGACTGATAATAGAAGACAATAATATGCTCGTTGTCCAGGGGGAGATAGTAATCAGGTAATCAAGTGTGTGTGTGCTACTGCTACTACTACTACTGCTGTTGTAACTGATCCAATGGCTGTTGCTCAGGTGCTTATTAGCTACATACTGACACCAACAGACTAACTGTATCTTGCTCGTTGGCTGATTTGTCTAGGCAGCAGCACGGGAGGGGACAGAGGACAGGGCAGATAGGTCGGTGGCATGGCAGACAGGTAGTGCCTGCTGGTAAGCTACCTACAGCAGACCAGTAGACTGTTAACAGACCTAACTATCATGCTCACTGACTGACTTGTCTACTGCAGACGGTATGTGATAATGGTGAGTGCCAAATGACGACTCATATTATCGAGACATCAGGGCGGCGAAAACAATTTCACCACCCTGACATCCTCGGTGCATGGAAGAATGGTGCTGGGGACTGCTGTGCCCCCCACACACCCCTACTTAAGGATTCTCAGCTCCAGTGGGTACATGCTGGGGGTACAAAAGCAAAACATAGACAAGTTTTGGGCTGGGTGCAAGAAAAGCACAGTAGCACCCAGAGCCAGACCCAAACCCAAAACCCCAGCATCACAAGTGGAGACCAAACCCTGATGCCACGGAGCAGCTCGGCAGCCGACCACAGCACCACCCCCTACATCCCCTCTGCCCCCTCCCAGGCCAAGCTTGCTGCGCTCACTCCCCCACCATGTATGTACATGTAGTGACATCCTGTGGCTAGGGTCACCCACCCCACCACATCCAGTCACCCTCCTGCCCCCTCACCATTTGGGCTTTCACCCATATCGTGTCACCATTTTGGACGGCACCATGATTCAGGCACCCACCTCATATGCTACCACCACAGACAGCGTGGGTTCAGAGATAAATGGCTTGTGGCATACAGAGGTGGTTGTGTCTGTCAGAGTATCTTTTTAAACTAGACAAGGAGACCATCATGATCATCAAGAGACTAAATGTAATCACGCTCATTAATGACTAGTCTACCTCAGGCAGCGGGTAAGTGTTGAGATAAATGGGTTAAAGCTGTGGTGACCAGAGGTGGTGTGACCAAGGTGGTGTCTGCCATGTGTATTTTTAAACTGGACAAGTAGACTGTCATCAAGAGCCTAAACTTAATTACATTCTTAAGTGAATAGTCTACCACAGACATTGGGGAACAGTTGTGATACATGACTTGAAGTGGTGGTGCCCAGAGGCGGTAGTGGTGTCTGTCGTCAGTGTGTTTAGAAGATGGACAAGAAGACCGTCATCAAAAGAGAAGGGACTAAACTTAATCATGCTCATTGATTGACTTGTCTATAGACACAAGTGGAGGGATCGCAAACAGAGAAGAGGCTGCCGGTGTTGCTCAGGTCAAGCCTGCTTGTTAAGCTACTTAGTAGAGAGGTAGACTGTTGAGAGACTTAACTTAATAATTTTGGAACCATGGAATGTTTCTCTGTATACTCAGATTTGGACAAGTATTTTTTTAATTAGGTGACAAAGAAACAACAAGTATTAGCATAGCAGCAGTAGTACAGACAGTCAACAAAACTGTGTCGTACGTCGCAGCATTGCTAGAGATTCTCAGTAGCAGTTCATGACCATGACCAAAATACAGCATTTATTCCCAGTAAGTTTTGTTGCAGCATAAAAGTAGCTGCATTTCAAAGTTTTCATCACCAAGTCTGTTTCGTCTAGCTGTAAGGACCTGTCCACCAACACTGAATAGTCTTTCAACAGGAGCACTTGATGGTAGTGCTGCATTGTAATGCAGTGATGTTTTCTTGACTGTTGGGAAATTTTGTATACTTTCAACATTTTTATTGGTGTCTTCAAGGTACTGCTCCAGCTCATTAATAACTCCACCACCACGGGTAGGTTGCGTAGTTTCATCAAATTTGAAGACATCATCATCATCCTCAGGATTGTCTTCAGATGACATGTTTTTCCTCATGTTTCTGCCCTATCGTGCACCCACTCACCCTCATGGCTCTACTCCTGAAACTTACCCAGGCACCGCCACCCCCACCACTCAACTTAAAAAATGAGCAATTGTAGAAACCCTCTGTCAGCTTTCTGGCTGGCACTCCCAATTTGGCCCCCCCCCCCGTTGCATATGCACCACCAGGACATGCAAAACCTGGCACAAAGCCATCACAAACTCCCCCCACATCATATATAAAGACTCATCCACTCACCCCACTGGATGTTATCTCCCAGGGAAAGTCACCCACTGGAGAACCCCTTTCTCCTACCAACCTCCCACCATGTACAAAACTGAACAAACCCCACCTTTTCTCCTCCTATCTGCCCCCCTTATGCTGAAACTACCAAAACCCACCATCAGCCATACACAGCATAAGGGCCAAGGACCTACTACATGAGCAGACCGAAACTGCATCAGGTCACTCATTCTTCTGCTTCTGCTGACAGGTTATGTCCACCCAAACCCTGGCCCCCAGCTTGCCACTGCAACTCACCCATCCCCTGGAAATGGCCTGCGCATTGCCTCACTAAACATTTGCAGCCTGCAAAAAAAAAATGGGATTCCTTTCAGGGCTGGGTACTCCAGAACAACCCAGACATCATTACCCTGAGTGAAATCTGGCTCTCCCTCTCTGTTCCTGACTCAGCAGTTAACCTTCATGGATACTGCCTCTATCAGACCGACAGTATGGGAAAGCAAGGTGGTGGCTGCACTACCTACCTCAGGGACTCTCTTACTGGCCACCTTCTCCCCATGCCTGTGCTAACATCCAGGGCTCAGGCCCTCACCCTAAAAATCACCCTAGGCAGGTCTACATCCCCTCTCCTCCTCACCACAGCCTACGCCCCCCCCCAGAAACCAGAAGCTAGCATACCAAGCCATCATGTCCCACATTGCCACCCTACCCACAAAACAAGAAAAAATACTACTGGGGGACTTTAACATAAATTGGCTGGCCAAAACAGCCACGCCTTACATAAATGAGGCTGCTGCCCTCGACCTCACCCAGGTTGTCAAAACGTCTACCCGGCTGCATGCCCGAATGGGGACATCAACCCTTCAAGACCTAGTTTTCACCAACTGCCCCCACAAAATAACAAGCACCCAAGTCCTCCCAGACACCTTAAGCAACCACTCACCAGTACTCTGCAACTGGTCTGGTACCCTCCCCAAAACTGTGCCTAAAATTATTACACAATGTAAACTAGGGCCTGGCAAATTGCCCCTTCTCAAGACACACCTCAGAGACTGGGACTGGACACCCATTATAAGTACCCTCGACCCTGACTACACCTTTGAACTGTTTGTCAACAACTTTAACACAGCCTGTGACAAGTTCGCCCCCTTCGCCAAAACAATGACCAAAGGGAACCATGCCCCTTGGTTCTCGGACCACTTCCAAGGCCTACTATGCCAGCGTGATGCTCTATGGCACCTGGCCAATGAGACCCAATGGCCTCAGGACAGGCAACACTTCCGGGAGGCCCATAACAAATGCACCTGGGCCGTACGCACAGCCAAGGCAAACCACTACAAAGCAATGTTAACTTCCGTCTGAGGAAATGGATGCAAGTTCTGGGAGAACATAAAGGAACTCTGTGACAAGGGCCCTAATCTATCACCTGACCAAATACTCATTGATGGTAGCCTTTCCACTGATCCTGTCAGCATAGCGGTGGCCCTAAACACTGCTTTCTCCGATCTCTCCCAGGTATTGCCCTCTAACTTCGTCGCCCCCCCACTGGACCATATCACACCTCACCATCTGTATATGGTGCACTTCTACCTGTGATTCCTTACACTGGAGACTGTGAAACCCTACCTTAGCAAAGCTCTAAGCCAAAGCCACTACAGTCATGACTCCCTAGACCATAGACTTCTCCGCCTCACCCTCCAGGTAGTCCTTGCCCCTCTCACCCACATTCTCAATCGCTTCCTCTGCCAAGGGAAATTTCCCACCCTCTGGAAGTTGGCCTATATCACACCTATCCATAAAAGTGGTGACTGTACATCCACAAACAATTACCGCCCCATCTCGATCCTACCCCTTCCCCGTCGAAGGCACTAGAATGCATAGTCGCCAACCAACTCACTGAACACCTGAATAAGTATAACCTTCTAACCAGGCAGCAACATGGTTTTCAAAAGGGCCACAGCACCATTACTGCACTCCTTCAATTTACCTCCCATGTCCACTCAGCTCTGAACCATGGCCACCTCTCGGGCGCCGTCTTCATGGACCTATCCAAAGCATTCGACACAGTAAACCATGCTATCTTACTAAACACCCTGGCCTACACGGGTCTCTCTGATGACACCCTAAAATGGTTCACCAGTTATCTCTCTGATAGAATGCAGAGAGTCAAGATAGGCCCGGTCCTATCACCCTGCCTCTGAATCCAATCTGGTGTTCCTCAGGGCTCCATACTTGGACCCCTACTTTTCAGCCTATGCCTCAACTCCCTCCCATCCTCTTGCTCCAGAAATCTGCTTCTTTACGCAGATGATGCAGTCCTGTTTGCCTCTGACCTGGCTCCCCTCAAACTTCACCAAACCCTCCAGCTCTCCTTCCATGATATCGAAGACTGGCTCACCACCCACCGTCTTATTATCAACTATAAAAAGACTAAGTCATGATATTCACCCACCTGCAAAACCCACACAAAAACCTATGCCCCAAAATTCTCACTGCTAACCAGACCCCTCTAGAACAAGTATACAATTTTAAATACCTAGGGATTACTTTAGACCCCACCCCCAGCTTTAAACAACACACCCTACACCTAGCTACAGCTCTTAGCTCCAGGCTAGGTGTACTCTATCGCCACAAACACTGCCTCACCCCCGAGGCACTACAGCTTATCATAAACTCCTCTATCCTATCCCTACTTGACTACAGCATCCTAATTTACAGTGCTGCGACCTCCACAGCCCTAAGCAAACTCTGGCTGGTACTCAACAAAGCCTACCGTCTCATCATAGGTTGTGATCACCTCACACACTCCTGCTCCCTTTACAGCAGCACAAACTGGCTAAACCTGGATAGCAGAATCAGGTACCATACCTGTCTTATGGCCAAAAAGGTACTACTAGGCCTCATCCCACCCTCACTGCACCAAATTATCCTCCCAGCACCACGAGGCAAAACAACCCGTAGCTCAAGCAAGCAGCTACTGTGGGTACCCCATAGCCAGACCACCCAATACCAATGCACTTTCAATTTTAGGGCCCCATCCTGGATAGACTCCCTCCCTATCAATATAGCCGAGGAAAGAAGGTTGGGCCCGTATAAATCAAAGCTAAGGGAATACCTGCAGGCTTCAAATAAATGTGACTGCCCATGAAACCTGATCTGCCTTGCCCCTTACAAACAAGCTATCAGCTTCTCAGTGTACCTCAAATGCATTTATGAAACATGACAAACAGCCCCCTACTGAATATCTCTGACATTACCATTGATGTTTTTTTTCCCCTCATGGCTGTGCTAAACTTCCTAACTTTCTCTGTTAGCCCACTCTGAAACAATTATGTAACCTGTTTTTTTGTTTTCTCCTGTCACTATGTAATGTACTGTTAGTGTGACGTAGAACCTTTGTAAATGAGTCTCTGACTCAAAGGTCTTTCTGAATATTCAATATTAAAAAATGATGGGCTGCCATGAACAGTATCTTCCTGATGTGACAACAAAAGCACTTCATTCTCAAGCATGTTTTTGCAGCGTGGTCTTCCCCATCATTCCCTAGCCATCTTAGATGAAATTTTGGTAATGTGACACTAGCGAGAATCAACTATCTCTGCTCAGAACTGGTACTAAACCGAGTGTCTACCACTTTCAAGATTGTATCCAGAAGTGGCAATGCATACCATAATACTGCTCTCATATCAAGCAATTTTTTTTCAAAGCAACCAATGTTGGAAGAAGATAGCCCATGTGACATTTTGCTTCTGCCTGCAAAATATCCAGCACATTTGCTAAAGGCTGCATTACTTTACAGTACTCCACTAAGAAAGCAATGTCATTTGCTCTAAATCTTGTGAGACCAAGTGCATTGCATATATTACACAAATCTTCATCTTTTTTGACAATAGACCGCTTTTTGTCAACCGCATTAGAGTACGAATTCCACCTTGTGTCATTGGGGACAACTAGTTTGGTACAAATTGTGTCAGAGACAGTTTCACTGGCTTGAGAACTTCAATGTACTTTGTTCCAAAGAGCTGAGCATTCGGCCATTGTGCTGCGGAACACCTTTTTGTAGGCAGCATTGGATGTAGCAGATTGTATATCCTTCACTGCTAATAAGTTCAGAGTATGAGCCGCACAGCATTGACGAGAAGGAAGATTACATGTCTCTTCCGTGTCTTCATCCACATCATCTAAAATGTGGCATACATCAATGAAGCTTACACCATCTTCTTCTGTGTCATTGTCTTCTTCAGCAGTGCAACTGCTGTTTCCCCCTGCCTGCTGCTACTGCTCATGGTCATCATCATCATCATCATTTTCCTCATCGTGAACCATGACAGTGCCAATGGTGGGTGTGATATTGTCAAAGCCAAACATGAGAAAAGTCTTAACAAAGTTTGATCCATTATTCGTGACAGTTATAACAACCTTGTTCTGAAAGCAATATCTCAAGTGTATCTGCTCCAGTTTTGAGGCAATAACATCATAAGTGTGTCTGCCTTTTATTCTTATGCATGCCAGTGCTGCCGATTTTTTCCCCAATGTTTTCACATCTAGCTAATGTACAGTGACACCTAGATAGCTTCTATTATGTGCTGTCCAAATGTCAGCCATAGTATAGATGTGATATACACTGCTGAATTCAGAAATCAAGTTTGACTTCATATTTTGGTACAGTTTCTCTGTTCCGTCTGACGGTGTTTTATGTGTCATGACTTTCTTATTTGGCTGCAGACCCATGACTAATCTGACAAATGAAGGCTGTTCAGCAACATTAAATGACTGTAGATCTTCTACGACAAACTGAATAATAAGTTTGTCAATGTGAGACTGACTGATTGACAAGGGAACTCTTTGTTGATACAAATAACTGTTGTTGTAGAATGCATTTTTTTTATTTTATTCACAGCTGCTTCTGATAACACAGACCTTCCACTGCTGCTTGAGCTGGAAAAGTCATCACCGTCCTCCTCTTCTTCATGATCATCTTGTGATCTTTTGTGAGCAAAGGTGGTCATGTCTGAGTCTGTATTAGTATGACCACTGCTGCTGCCTTTTGGCACAAGATTTTTGAATGTTTCCAAAGATGAAGGATGGATGTGCTCCATGTTTCTTTAAGTTTGACATACTACTTTTTTAGGTTGACAGCAGCTTCACTTTCGGTACACAAGGTTTACACTGAACAGAAATGTTTTTTCCTTTATCAGATTTTACCTCAGATAACTCTCCCAAATACCACTTTTGAAAAACAGACACACCCCGTAACTGTGAGACACTATGTTGCAGTGGTGACATAAAAGAGGATGAAGAAGAGGAGGAGGATGCATTTTGCTGTTCAGCCTGATCAGCATCATTGTCTTGTTGCGTTTCTTTCTGGTTAACAGACACGTTAACTGCGGAGGAACACGCCATGTGAAAATGTAACTGTGATGACACTGATACTGACAGACAGACAGAGAGACACACTGCACACTGACTCTGCCTAATCAGTAATCACAGTATGGTTTCCCTACTACTAAGATTACAGTCTTGATACAAAGTAAAAACAGCATAACAATAACTGTACATACTACTAACGTAAGTGCTTCAAACAACAACAGTGCAGCTAGATTGACAATCTCTACTTTACGCATTGCGTATGACTTGTTACTTATTGACTGAGCAAACCTTTTTTTTTCTTTCCCTTGCTCTGTCTGGTTATGTAATAAACACTAAATGACCCTGTCCAAGACTAGTAACAGGGAGACATGGAAAACAGTCAGGGTCTTGGTATGAGAAATTCTGAGTGATTGAAAAAACTGCAAGAGAAAAGCTCACATTGTACGAAGAGCAATGTGAAAAATGTCAATAATACTGTCCTTTTTTGTGGTATTTACTGGTCTGCACCACCTGGCCTGATTCAACAAAATGTGCTGCTATTTATCTTCTGGTATCTGCGTCTTAGCCTTCCTTTGCTGAAGCATGAAGATTTTGATGATAATGATGAATAGTTAGCCGTATAGTTCTGTTTGTCACGCACCTTTAAAAAAACAACAAATAATAAGAGCTATGGTATGCGCACTTAGCACAGCGTGTCACCATATCTGTTCTAAGTGTAACTAGTACAGTACAGTACAATCTCCATCAATTAGCTGAACCCCATTTATCCAGATCATACCTCTCTCTCTATATCTGAACTGTAACATTGTCCCCAAACTAGCATTGATTTGAGTAATGTTATTGACTTCTGATTGTCCCTGCCGGGGGGGGAGTGATAAGTACAGACTGACAGTGAAAGGATGACATGCATTGTTATGCATTAATAACAGCACATGGTAGCAGGTTGTCAGTTTTCTGAACTTTAAGGAGATAGAAAATGTTTTTGCAGGTATGCCAGTGCCCCCTTGATGAGATGCTTATCTGTTTTCCCTTAAGTGTCAGTTTGAACCAGTATTCTGATACGGTTAACTTTTATGGTGAAAGATCAATTATTTTGTCCTCTGTAAATTAAATACCAGGCATACCTTTTTCGTCATGACTCACCCTGATATATCAATACTGTACTATCCTGCACAAGTTGCATTTGCATTGCCTGAACATTTATGCTATGTTAACGTATCACAAGACATGACCATAAATTATGTATTTTTTTACTGGTAAATAAATCAGAAATATCAAACAAAAAATGCGTCCGTCTCTTTTTTTTTTTTTTATCAATGAATACAGTAAATATTTGTTCTATTTTGCTTGTATGTAGCAAACACTTAGAAGTGGCTGGAGCAGATGACCTGTGAATGGAGATGAGCATGTTGTTCTGGCCTGGTGTGGTATAGTATGGCAATCAATCCAGTATGTTACACCCACCTTACCCTAGGCTGTGCAATGAATATGATCATGTGTGCCCCAGGGCGGCACATCACACAAGGGAAAGGTCAGGTACAACTGCAAACATCACAGAATAAGGATGGTCAACTCAGACAAGACCAGACACCAAAACAGCACATGCTCACCTCTGTCCACTGGCACTTTGTAAGTTATGTGCTCTACTACTTCTAAGAGTTTTGGCACTGGACTTGAGGGAGGGATCTGAACACACTCCATCCTTTCCTGCTCTGTTTGTGCTTCCCTGGCTGGTGATGACATCAAAAGGAGTCTCAAAGTACCCAACAATAAAATGTAACAAACTTCCCTCACTCCACTTCACCACCAGACACTGAGCGCGTGCTCCTCAGTCAATGAGTCAGCTACCCTCCTCTTGACCGTATCACAGAAACCTGGTGAATGTTTACCTTCACATACTCTGCTCAGCTGCTGAGATGACCAAGGGCCCAAGTTCTAACAAATCCTGTAATGGAAAACTGAACTGTAATGAACTTTGAAAAAAGAAATCAAGTGCTCTGATTTAAGACAGTACTTAACTCACTACCCACCGGCACTGCCCCACCTGCACAGAATAAAAAAAAAAAACATCCTATACAATTCAGGGACAATTTTATGTTAACTTCATACAAAAATATGGAAACTAGAAAAAAATATTATGCAAATAGCAGTAATCTGGAATTGTAACCCAATTCTAATAATAGCAATAATGAACGACATCGACGGGAGGCTATGTTACTGTTCCAGTTAATCAACTCATGTTGGCAATATGACACTCGGCCATGCCTCGTGCTACATAACACCCGCAGTCAGGTTGATTAACTGGAACATAAATGTAACCCCCCATCATTACATTACTGCTTAAATACCTATATAACCACAATCCTCCATAATACATTCTGTTCTCTACCTTGCAGCCAGTAGCCCATCCATCACAGAATAGAATACACATCCATATCTATGTAGGCACTACGGTGTCAAGTATCACTGTGTTTTCCACTAGACCCTGAGATGGACCCACCACCCAGACCCAGCCATCGCACAGTGATGGCCACCACCACCCCACTCCTAGTATCGTGAATGCAGCATCACCCCACTGTCTGCCACAGGAGATGGTGACCAGAACATCCCTCTGCTCACCACCACAGTGTACTGCAATATGAGTTGTTGTCAGCAACTGCACAGCTGACAGCACAGATGGTGGCTGGCTGTGGTGGACAGCGGTGAGAAAGAAGGCTGTTACAATTATATTTTAATATTTGTTGCTTAATGCTTGGCATCCTATGGCACCTCCACCCTCAACCACATCTTAGAACACTATAAACATTACAAATATTGTGTGTGCTGACTCCCTGGTGTTGTTCACCAGGGATTCAACACACAGGGTGGACTCACTGGACACAGGGTACAAGAAATAAATAGATATATATTTTTTCTAAAAAGACACCTGAAGTCCAAGATGGCCCAAGATGGCCCCTTGGTGTAGTGACAGGGTACTTCATGTGACACATGCCAGGTGATCTGGGTTCAAGAAAGACCCAGTCCTGCGGGGAGGGGGAGGGTGGAGGCTTAAGCATTGTTTCAATGGTCCAGATGACCTCATCCTTCTGAGAAGGAAAGCAACATGCCCAAATCCCACAGGACTACAGCCACCACCTCTGGCAAGACCTTGGGACACAGGGAGGGAGGGAGGGAGGGATGTTGTGCTGCATATCATGAAAACACATGCACACATTGGGGAGCTCAGCCCAAAATGATGGTACCCCTATGGGGATGGGGTCATTGCACAAGAGAAAGGAGAAACTAACAGGGTCAGGGATTAATACATTTAAAGGCTGGCGGCCACTGTAAGAATCATAACAGCCAATCACTGAATCAGATTACAGCATATCTAAGAAGAACATTGCAATTAGCACTCGGAACTATGGGGTAGTAGTACTGTATATACACTGACTCTCTCACACTCAGTCACACACAATATACATCCAATTCCAGTCAACACAGCCAGTCAGCACAGCAGCAAATGAGCCCTGCATGCAGGCAAAAGAGGCTAGTAGTTGCCAGTATGCAGCCAGGCAGGCCACTCCAGGCAGTTCATAATGGTCGGAGCAGGTGGAGTAACACAAACAAAAAATGAGACAAAGACAGAGAAACAGTCAGTGCCTGGGGAGGGATTGGGGGTAAGCTGGGGAACACACATGGGTAGCCTTTTAGGTAGTGACAGGGTACTGTGAGTACACTACACAAAACAAACACAAAACCACAAATCCAGGCACTCACCACCACAAATAAAGCTGCCACATGAGAGGTAATAATTTAAACATTTATTTTAAAAACCTGATGCTTTTCTGGTCCACTGGACCCTTTATCAAAACAAACACCATTTTAATTTTATACTTAAACACAAATAAAAAAATTCTCAGGCGTGGGCCACTACAATACCTGGAGTGGCTGAAACAGCTTAATTTGATCATTTCAAATTTTTACACAGACATGGCATGACATACACGAATCCTATGATCTAGACTCCAGTCCACCACAGTTTGACTGACTGACCCACCCAGTGATCCGATTCCTAGTACTACACCTCAGCCTTGACCCCAGCATGAGATGCCGATCACATCACATCATGCAGCTACAGTGCTTGTACTTCTCAGGCCTCAGGCCTGCCTGCATGCATTGCCACCTGTTTTGGATTCCAAAAATAAAAGAAATATTAAGCACTAGCTAGACTCGCTTCAATTAAGTTGCCTGGCTGCCAGTTGTTCTGACTGTTGTTTTACATCATGATTTAAGTTTTTAAGTTTTTTAACATTAATGAAAGATTGGATATTTCATATTTTTTTACCTGTTAATATCGCTGGCTGTGCTGTGGCAGGCCTGCATGCTGCATTTCTAGAAAAACAATCTCTTGTGGTGCAGTGCTGTCGATGTGGTGGGCTATTGTCGACCTCGTGCTGTCCTCCTGCTGCCGCCGGTTGGTCTGCTGTACCCCACCTGGCCCAACTTGAATTTCTTTCTGGCCTACTGGCTTTCTTCTGCCTCCACCCTCCTCTCTTCCACTTTTACTTCCCTCACCCTCCTCGGCTGGCCCAGCTTAGGCCTAGCTTACTCACCTGCCACCATGGCCTACGTGGGCTCCACAGAGCATGCATCACCTCACTTGCCCAGGCCAGTGCCTGCCCTGATGTATCCTCCTCCTCCTCTGGATAGCAACTCGAACATGCAGCTAGCCCTGATCTTCTTGCCCTGGCTTCAGGCAGATTTCTTTTTTTTTTTTGTTTTCCCTGGGCCTCCCCTGGCCCCTGGCATCAACCGATGGAGGATGAAGATATTTTTTAACCCTCCGCCCACTCCTTTCCTCTCATCTCTCCCATTGATTCCCAACTCTCCTGAGCTTCTCAGGCTCTGACCACCACGGGCTGTCCCCGATCTACTCAATACCAACTTCTTCTTTTCCTTTCCTTCTTTCACTTTTCTTTTGTGACTTTTTTAATTGCTCTGAGTCCTTGCTCACACTCCCTCCTCACCAAATGCACACACTCTACATTCTGCTCTCTCATCTCTCAAAATGGCACCAACAACACTTGTGCGGGTGCCTGCTCTGCTCTAAGTCCGCCTCCTCCTCCAATTGCACTGCTCAACCAACACAGTAGACGTCAGTCTTGGCCAACCAATGGAGGAGAACTGCCCTTCTGCAGCGTGGCGCCTCTTGTCCCCCCAAAAAAAAAAAGCTGCATTTTTTTAAATTTTGGCCTGATTTTGACCCAGCAAAGAACAGCAAGGAAAAAGGGCTCAACATATTACATTACGTTACAAGTAACGTGTTACTTATAAGAAAATGTAATTAGTAACTTCAGAAAATTGCATTTTCTTATAAGTAATCTGTAACTACTGCCCGTTACTATAAAATGTAATCTGATTACAGTAATGCGTTACTTGTAATGCGTTACTACCCAACACTGCTTAACCAAACCTGATGACTCACCAGTCACCAGGAGCTGGGCACTCCCCGTGAAAATGCTCATCCAATCCAACCAGCAAGGAGTCTTCAGGCTGGCTAGAGTTAACCTGTAGAGGTCTGTATATTTGCAGGGCAGCCTTAATTGCCCAGGGATTATATTAGGATTCAAGAAGAAAGAAATACAGTTGAATGGTTCTGGAACATTAAGAAGCTACAGCAGTGTGAGACATCTCTGGAGCCCCATTCACTGTTAATAAACTATTTATCTTTTTCCTCAACTCAAATTCAGTTCCAAAGGGAAATGTTATTACTTTAGAGCAAAGTGTGGAAAAAAGAATGCAAAGTTAGGTAACTAATACACTTGAAGAGCAGGATCATGTGTACTGATCATCTCAGTGCCTGGGTTTCACTGAGTGTCAGTGTTTTAGCCATTTTTATTAAGTAAACTATAATTTGTTTTTGACAAACACAACATTTTAAATTCCGTCATACTAGAAGTCATTTGAGCCATGTGAAATAGTCCGTGGTCATCTGGGAGGTATATTTATAAGGCAACCAGTACAAATATAGAGCTGTGGTGGCACAGCATAAAGTACATAAGTGCAGAGCACCACTACTCCCTGCTGGCATCAAAAATCCAGGTGCAAATGTCAATAGTCCATCCCAAACAATGTAGAGCTTCTACTCCCATGTTCGGAGGCATGCATACTAATGACCACGTATGGTAGGGTATACAATGTGCTAAGGGGCCATTTGCATACTATTATGTGTCCTTTAGGAGTTCTGCACAGTGCCTCTTGTGCAGAGCTGTGACCATTGCCACCAGCCCTAGCAGTCAAGTGATACACCAAACCACCCAGCCCCTGGTATGAAATGAAACTACCCTAGTAATCCAGTGGTACTACTTCACACACAGATCACTGATGTGAAAAGAAATTACCCTGGTGGTCCAGTGGTATCCTCTCTCACTCCAACCCTTTGTGAAAGGAAAGCACCCTGTCAGTCCACTAAGGTCAGAAAAGAGTATTCAGGTGGGGTGGGCAGACTGGATGTGCCAGAAGGCCTTTATTTGTCATCAGTGTCTATGAATCTATATATTTGTGCTTAATGGACAGACTATCAAACAGGCCCAGTTAACTAGAGATATCTCCACATCATTAACACCAGATGCATGCTGGCCGAGTGCCATGGAGAGCTGAGGTGTTGGCATCATACCTCCTGCCACCCCAGTGACCCAGGCTTGGGAACAAACTTGGGTCACCGAGGGTCAGCCATGTTGGGAAAGGAATGAGTGTATGAGTGACATGGGAAGGGAAGGGATTTTGGCCCATCCTTAGACTGTCACCAGGTGGAGGCCTGGTGGTAGTGCTACACGGGGCTGCACAAAGGGAGGGAGCGATGGGAATGTCAGGTGTGTGCGCCTCCATGCATCCACCTTGATGTTCATGGGGAGAAAAGAGAAAAAGGTGTGTCAGAGGCTACATGAAGTCCTGCCCGCTAGCCCTATGTTTGCACTGTCACCCAGGAGCTCTCCTTGCTGCGCTCTGGATAATTGACATTGGGGGTAGGGCAGCTGTCCTCCATCTGGCCTGTCATGAGGGGTAATTCATGGGGGAATCCTGATCAGCTGCCTTCTGACACAGGAGCAATAAACACCTTTGTAGAAAAAAAAATACCAGATGCTATTTCTCAGTCTGAAACAATGCTGCATGATATAAAAATGTTAAGAAACTTTCAACCACCTACGTGGAACATATAGGCTTTTAGATGGATGTTGAGAGGCTAATGAGACAGCTCATACATTTGGGATGTTGCAATCTAAGCAAAGAAGAATAGGACGTCCCCACCAGAAACTTTCTGACAACCATTTTATCGTGATAAAACCCACTGATGAGTGTGGTAATGCTGCATGTCATGAATGCGGTAGACTGCGAAAATGAATTGTTATAAACAATTGGCTACAAAGTTATTTTACAAAAAATTGGAAATACTCCAATCCATAGTTTAAAACAGCTGTATACATGGAGTCAGATATGGCATATCACATGATTTAATCAATTTTTGACACCAAGGAATTTCTCAGTACTGATTTTTCAATTAAATCATTGTTAAATATTCTTCCCAAGGTACATATGTCCCTCTGCATCCCACTATTAGTATTATAAGTTCCTTGATGGAACTACTCTCAATACATGTCTACCCCTTCCTCTTGGATATGGTGAGAGCACTCCCTTCATACATTAAGGATATTAAAGAAGTCCTGAATATTTCTGAAGACACCTCTTTACTCCTAGATACCTGGTGGTCAATCTTGGATATATAATCTCTTTATTGTAATATCCCAGACAAGCAGGAGCTAGAGGCTCTGGAGTTTTGTTTGAGCAAATGGATCCAGAAGCAACCCACCCCACTGTTTGGTGACATTAGCTAAATTTGTTAAAACCAGCATTTTCTATACACATTTTGGAGGAAGGCATAGACATCTCTCGAAACTACATAATGAAGGCTTATCTAGCAGAACCACTGTCTAGTTTTAGTAGTGCTCCCATCAAATTCTGTCAAGATAGGAAAGTCACTTTGCTTGCACTGACTATGCAGGCTTTATATTTTCTCAGATGCCCGACTGTATATTGGCTGCATCAGAAAGATGTTTCAGCACAACTGGTGATATTGCCTTACCATATCGCTCCAGGATAGATCCTGTGAATATTGCTTTCTGAAAGTCATCTTACCATTGATCAACTTCAGGTACTCATTTGCTTTTTCCAGTGTCCAACAAGTCACTTCTACTGCTTTCCCCACACCTATACATTCTTCTGGCAAGTTCTCCAAACACCCACTGGCACTAGCAGCACAACAGTCTGGCTCATCACTCTCAGCAGTGCTGACCATGCAAGACCTACACACACAGCACTATCTCATGTCCTCCTGAAGAAAGCACAACTTTTACAATGTATTCACCAGCCACTTGATGTGGTCAGGTGTGATGCAGGGCTCACACCAAGTCATTATCAGTTAAATAAGGCCTGACACGTCATGCGACCCACCATCGAGGGACCACAATTGATATTTGTTGTTCCAGAGCGGGGCATGAGCTCCCACCCCCAAAAAAAATATCTATTTTTAATCAAATTATCCCATTTCTCTGAACCAAGAATGATATTTTTGTATGAGCTAAGCTCCCCCTGCTGTCTAGGTCCCCTGACAATGGTCATCCCAGCACCGAATGAGTCATTAGTGATGGCCCTGCAGAAATGAGCAATTTCCTTTGTCTTTTGACCTCATGTAATTTAACAACAACAAGTTCAGTTGTCAGCAAGCAGCGGCTGTCTCAATTGTTACTTTACAGCAATTATTATAAAAGAAAAGGTAAATCACACTACAAATGGGGGGGAGAATAGAGGTTGGCAATGAATAGTTCTGCAGCTAACTTTTGGTAGATTCTGTTGACGTGCGTCTGCAGTGGATTATTGTTTGCGGTGTTTAACTTGTGAGTTGTGACAGGGTCTTTAAATCTCACTAAAACTGCCGTGTTCCAGCATGAGCTACAGTAACAGACAATATGAATTGCTGACCTCAAGGCATACACTCTAGGGGTGTGCAAGTAACAAGAAGTATTTCCCAAATACCATGAATATTCATGACTCAGGAAAAAAATGAATAATTTGCACTATTCATGGCTATTTGGCAGTTTGCTTTTCAGTGGGCATTCATGATCCCCAGACTCCCTGTTCAACCAGAGGCTAGTTTGGAAGCTCACTGAAGGCACCTCGTGTGACTCAACACTTGCAGAAGCTATGTCCAAGTGAAGGAAACATCTGAGATGCTGCAAAAGAGCAAGCTACTTCAATCCACTTGTTAAAATCAGACACAAAGCAGAAATCGTGACAGTGTTTGCTCCTTTTCTAAACCAGAAGCTGTGAGGATCAACTTTTGAACACTTGTAGTGTGAAAATTGGTCTTTTTATTGGAAATGCAAATGTAAGTTTTTGTTTGAAACGTAGTTGGAGAACTTGTCTGAAGCAAAGAACAAAGCAAAGCTAAGCAGCATTTTTAATCTAAGTAAAGTGCAGTGAAATGTAGAACTGTACTAAATAAATGTATTTTTTTTGTGGATTCCAGATTCAACTGACTCTCACCACCACTGCTTCTGGGTAACTGCCATTTTGTCCTGTGTTTGTGTGCAGTAGTGAGCTATACTGTAGTGAGCACTGAACACAGTGTGTAGTGCACTCAGCTCAGGTGTTATGGACCTTTTAGTTTTTTGTACTGTTTGTGGCTTTGTGCAAAAGAAGAAATTAAAAAACAAATGTTTTAGTCAGGCAGGCTAGACTATTTTATTACTGAGACTAGAAAGAGACTTGTCAGCTCACTAGCATGGTCGCAGTGAGTATGGCTGGGTGAACTTTATCTTCTGCCAGGGAAATTCTAGTGAAACATCAGCTTTGCTTCTATAAAATGTCTGTGAAAATTTTGCAAACTTTTGTGAAAATTGTGATTTCAGTTATTTCCATCTAATTTACAAAGTGTTTGTTCACCTTATACCATGTTTGGTACAGTGATGTTGCCTGTACCCATACAGAAGTGTACCAAGTTTCAGAACTCTATCTTTAAAGGTGACATAGTGATAAGTCTCCAAACTTTTCGAAATTTGAGTATTTCATTTCACAATTATGTTAAACTACAAGTATTTGTACAAATTCCACCAAATTTGTTATGATGACTTTAACAATATCCCAGCTTAATTCCCTCAGGATGGACTGCCCGTGGAACTGCTCCCATCTGCCCAGCTGTCCCTGCTCAGCGTAATTCCCTCAGGATGGCCCACCCGCGGAGCTGCTCCCATCCACCCAGCTTTCCCTGCTCAGCTTAATTCCCTTAGGACGGACTGCCCGTGGAGCTGCTCCCATCTGCTCAGCTGTCCATACTCAGATACACCCTTTTATCCCGTGCTCATCTTCCTTTGTTCAAGAATTCCAAACTTGGTGCCTTTTTAGTTCAGACACCAAGTTGCCCTTGAGAGCATCTAGGAATGGATCCTGGCTACACTGAGCATTTGTGCTGCTTCATTTAACTTGGGACGCTTTAAGCTAGGAACCTTATACAAGTTAAAAGTATTTCTTTGTGATTAATTGCTCCCAGAGATTTAATTGATTTTTCAGCCTCTGGGGAGCCTCCACTATTCTTTAAACTCAGGTCTCCGGGCTGCTCTTAGTGTAATAGACTGCAAGCAGTAATATGAGCAACTTGAGCAATTTGAGCACATTATTTTATTTGGAGCTGCTAGCTGTATTTTTCTGCTGGCCGTCTCCCAGTTTTCTGGTTGCCTGCCTTTTAATTTCAAAGCAGAGCAAACAATTACTTTTTTGAGACCGGAGTCCACAGCTGAAATCTCTGCTGCTAACTAGGGGAATTTACAGGTGGCCGGCTTAGCCATAGTGTACAGCCAGCCTGAGTTGTGTTTATTTTATGTTGTAATTGTTCAATTACTTATATCACTGTGCCTGTTTTGAAATACTGTCAATATAACATCTGTAGGGTAACTTGTAATTCCTGCGTAAAACTGCTTTTTCTCCTTTGATTTTAAACTTAGTTCCTGTCCCTCTGCTACTCTCTCCCTACCTTTCTCCTTAGCTCATCTCTTTGACTGCAGTCCCACACGTTTTCCCTTTCTCCTTGCTCCACCCATCTTCAGTAATTTGCTAATCTTGTTTGCTTGCCCACCCTCTGCAGTATATTTATTTGTCCTTCCCTCCTTTTTTCTTCTAGCTTAATTCCCTCAAGACAGACAGCCCATGGAGCAGTTCCCGTCCGCCCAGCTGTCCCTGCTCAGGTACGCCCTTGGATCCCATGCTCATCTTCCTTTGTTCAAGAAATTCAGATTTGGTGCCTTTTTAATTCAGCCACCAAGTTGCCCATGGGGGTGTCTAGGAATGGATCCTGGCTAGACTGAGCATTTGTGCTGGTGCACTTAACTCAGGACACCTTAAGCTAGGAACCTTATACAACTTAAAAGTATTTCTTTATGATTAATTCCTCCCGGAGATTTAATTGATTTTTCAGCCTCTGGGGGACCTCCACTATTCTTTAAACTCAGCTCTCCTGGCTGCTCCTAGTGTAATAGACTGCAGGCAATAATATGAGCAACTTGAGCAATTTGAGCACATTATTTTATGCGGACCTGCTAGCTGTATTTTTCTGCTGGCTGTCTTCCAGTTTTCTGGCTGCCTGCCTTTTAATTTCAAAGTGGAGCAAACTGTGAGTTTTTTGAGAACAGAGCCCACAGCTGAAATCTCTGCTGCTAACTAGGGGAACTTACAGGCAGCCAGCTTAGCTATAGTGTACTGCCAGGTTGATCCCCACAGTCGCTGCGCGACTGCTCCCCGCCTGCCCTCCAATACCCTCCCATCCTTAGCTGGTGTGTAATTTATGCTATATTCTCTCGCACAAGTTTGTCTTTCTGTTTTTTCTATCTCCCTTGATTCTCACTTGCACCTAATATTTGTTCCCCACTAGAGGTCGCCTGAACTTCAAGTGTACCTAAGCTTCAGTCTCGGTTCACAGTGCTCCTCCTTGTCTGCCTTTCCTGTTGGGAGATTTGGTTTCTCCTTGGCTCCCTTTGGCTTACTAGTCTGTCTTTCTACTTACTTTTGCTGTTTCTTTGTACCTATTTTTGCCTTGTGGTCCTGCTTCTTATTCCTTTCCTCCTTTATTCCCCTTTTCTCTAGCAATCCATCCCTTCAGCCTGTCTGCTCTTCATCCCTTCCCTTTCCTCTCATCTCTCTTTTCTGTTCTCTCCTCCTTACTTTCCACTTGCCCATCCTCCCTTTCTTCGTCATGTATTCCAGGACTATTTACCCCATCCTGCTAGCATTAGGCGCCATGTTTTTTCTGGTAGTAGTAACAGATCCTATTGAGTATCCCTCTTCTCACATTTGTTACTCTACTGATAACTTCTGCTACTCCAACTTACTTTCTGACCCCACCCCTAATACTCTACCTATGCTGGGGCTCAATAACAAACTCCTTGGGGTATTACTTAGGAACATCTTGCGCAGGTATGCTATCTCCCCTGGGTGCGTCTCTGATGCTGTTGTGATGGCCTCCATCTGGATAATTACAATATCCCTTTTCCTTGCTGGGGATGTTGAGACCAACCCTGGTCCCGCTATTGTTACTACCACATCCCTGTCTCATCCATCCAAAGGTTGGCCTCAATCAGCAGGCTTCAGATTTGCTCACCTAAACATTAAGAGCCTTACTGCTAATCTTCCTGAGCTCGAGGCTTGGGTTAGCTCTAATAACCCTAACATTTTAGCCCTGTCTGAAACCAGGCTTAAACCCTCTATTGGTGACTCCCTCTGCTCTATGCCAGGATTTAATCTGCTTCAGGCTGATTGCTCTAATGCCAGAAGGGGAGGGGGGCTGGCACTGTACTTCAATACTTCAAGTCTTATCTCAACGTGTCTATCCTACAATGTCCCCCTCTGGCAGATTGTGAGGTGCTTCATTCAGTTCTATTACTTGGGGGAGTCAAAAAATCCACATCTTCTGCATGTACGTACCTCCTAGAAACTCTAGGCTGGGTCTAGAAGAATTCATCGACCTTGTGCCCTCTGTGTCTGGGAAAAATGAAGTGATCTGCCTGGGAGATTTTAATCAGGACTGGGCTGGGCCTAATTCCTCTCTCCTATCTTCCATTACTAGCAAGGCAAATCTCACTCAACTTATCCAGGGCCCCACCAGGATCTCCCAACGAGGTTCCTGTACCACCCTCATAGATTGGGTCCTGACCAATAGGAAGGAGAACGTCCCCTCTGCTGGTGTTCTGCCTGACTCCGCAAGTGAACACTGCCCAATCTACTGCTTTTGGGACACCTCCACCCCCTCCTTCCCATCTAAAGTCTTATCTTTCTCTAACATCTCAAAACTCAGCCCCACTGCATTTCTGCATGATCTTAACTTGGTTGACTGGTCCCCCTCTACATAACAAAAGACATTAACATAGCGGCTGAAAACCTCAATGACACCCTACTCTCTCCTCAGAACCTTCATATTATGGTCACCACATGTAGGGTAAAAGGAAAAGTCACTAAATGGCTTAAGCATCCCCTACTCCAGCTGTTAAAATGTAGAGATGAACTCTAGTCAGTTTGGAAGTCCTCTTCCCTTCAAGCTGACTTCGAGGCCTACAGGTCCCTACGTAACACCTGCAAAAGGGAGATTCGCTCGGCCAAGAGCATTTACTACAGGAACCTTCTCAGTTCATCTGCCTCAAATCCTAAACGTTACTAGTCACAAATGGAGGAAATCCTGGGGAGCAACAAGCCCATGACTCCAAACGAAATGCTAATAAATGATACACACTGCAATAACCCTCTCACTATTGCTAATGCCTTTAACTCCCTATTTTCCACACTTCCCATCCCTTCCCCTTCATCTACCATCATTCTCCAAGTGTCTCCTTCCCCACTATTTACTGCTTCCCTTGTCCTTGAGCTGTCATCAGTCATGTGTCAAGAAGTACTTAAGCTATTAAAGTCTATTCCTGCTAATGGTAGCACAGGCCTTGATAGTATCCACCCAAGGATACTAAGGCAGTTTGCCTCTTGTCTTGCAGTACCTGTAACTAGGCTTTTCATCCTCTCCATCTGCTCTGCCTCAGTGCCCTTGGTCTGGAAAGTTTCCAGAACCATTCCTGTCTTTAAGAAAGGGGACGTCAGAATCATGTCAAACTACATGCCCATCTCGCTCCTGCCCACACTCAGTAAGCTGCTTGAGAAACTTGTTCACCGACCAGTCTCTACACACCTTCTCAACTTTAATCTACAATCCTCAGTACAACATGGTTTTAGGGTTGGGCGTAGCTCAGTTACCGCTCTTACTCAGTTTACCAGTGATGTCAAAAGCAACATGGACAAGGGATTACTTAATGGGGCTGTGTTCATCGACCTCTCCAAAGTGTTTGACATGGTAAATCACCCCCTTCTACTGGTGAAGCTGCAAACACTCGATGCCTCTGACTCCACCCTTTCCTGGTTTGGCAGCTACCTAGATAATTGTTCTCAGGCTGTATCTTTCTGTAAGTCTCTTTCCTCCCCTACCCCATCATCCGTGGTGTTCCGCAGGGTTCTATCCTTGGTCCCCTCTGTTCTCCCTCTTCATTAATGACATCCCTACTCCTTCTTCTCCCTGCAATATTATCATGTATGCAGATGACCTGGTGCTTTACTCAGCTTCCAAGTCCATTGTCGA
The DNA here is from genome assembly GCA_016271365.2 of Neoceratodus forsteri. Lineage (NCBI taxonomy): Eukaryota > Metazoa > Chordata > Ceratodontiformes > Ceratodontidae > Neoceratodus > Neoceratodus forsteri. The sequence goes on from CM057459.1 coordinate 84,381,805, forward strand.
CATCAATCAACATCTCCCCCCTGCATTTCAGACCCTCCAATCCTGGTTCTCATCGAACCATCAAGTCCTAAACATATCTAAGACCCAGGCCATGTTCTTAGGGCCCTCTAGAAAGATGCCCACTGAGTTCCCTAACCTCTTGGTGCACTGCTGCTATGAGACTGCTGTCTCCAAGACTTTATCCTTCAAGTATCTAGGGGTCACGCTGGACCCGGTACTTGACTTTTCTGTGCATGTTAATGAGGTGTGTTGCTTGGTGAATGCCAAAATTGGTGCAGCCTACAGAGTGCATCACTCACTCACTCTGGCTGCTAGGATCTCTGTAGCGAGAGGTGTCTTACTCCCACAACTGCTATATGCCCTCCCAGTGCTCTCTCATAACAATGCGGGAGTTCTTCGCAAATGGGACATGTCATACAACAATATCTGTAGATTTGCATTATCAGCCCATCGCCTAACCCATCACTGTCTACTCTATTCTGCCTTAAACTAGTCGTCTCCTGATGCCCTTCATTCTTACACTCTAGGGTGTTTTGTTGACTCCTTAACCAGACCTCCATGTCCTTCCTGTCTGGGGGACTTGCTCACCCCGGTCACGCACTCTCACTCCCTTAGGTCCTCCACCACCCCCCTTGCTCTCTGTTCATCCATGCTCCACAAAAATGGGAGAGCATGCCTTCTCCTACTTTGCTCCTAGGTTTTGGAATTCAGTCCCCATCCATGTCAAGAACTCCTCATCTCACCTTATATTCAAGCACACTCTATTCTCCCACCTCATCTCTCTTGGTAGCTGTGACTGCACTTACCTGCTACTCTATGTCTGTACTTTGTCCATCAGCTTGTGGCCTTACCCTTTTTTTTCATTATTTGCCTTTTGTTAAAGTGTCTCTTACTGTCTATCTTTTCCCATAGTTAAGCCTAATGACTTGTCTAACCGACTATTATGTAACATTTGTAAGAGTGCCCAGCTGCCTGTTTTCCCCACAGTTAGGCCTGATGACTTATCATCCTTGCTTGTAAACATTCTATGCTGCAATTAACTTCACTTCTGGGGCTGTTATCCATATGGTGTATAATCTTTTGAGGCTGCCTCTGTTGTTGTACCTGGGTGTACAGTTCTTCAGCCTTATGTAACTGATTGTTTGTCACTGCTGTATCATTATTTTGTACTATCCCGGGTCATGCCTGAAAATAGGCATGATTTTTGCTTAGTGCACTTACCCAGTTGCCAAAAGCTAATAAATAAATGCCCAGACAGTAGTGTTCCAAATTTCAAATCTCCGTATTTAAAGGTATCTGAGTTATAAGCCTCCAAACATCTGGAAAATTTAAAATCACATTTCACAGTTATGTAAACTACAGAATTTTAAGAGAATATCACCAGTTTTCTTAGGTTCACTGACCCTAAATAATAGACATTGACTCCACTAAGGCCACTTCCATGGCCCATCAACAGAGCATCATGCTACCATGCTGGCATCCCGGGTTTGGAAGAGGGCCTGGGAAGTCATATTAGAAGGCAGATCATGGCCAAGACAGCTGCTGCTCAGCAGATCATCTAGGCTGAGAAGAGTTGGTGGTGGGTTCCACCAACGCAGCAACCCCTATGGCTGGTCCAAGGAGCTTACTCCTCCCACAGGGCAAGCTGTGGCTATATGAGACTGACAGAGGTACCACCCCCACCAGAGGAGATGGGAGGGAAAAAATGTCAGAGAAAAACCCGGTAGTCAAACTGAATGATGGCTGGGTTCAGCCTGATCAGGGTATATCCCTGTGAACAGGATATACAGGTATCTCTGAGAGACAAGCTGCTGGCTGGGGGGAAAATATAATATGGAAAAAAAGAGGCTGGGTATGTTAATGCTGTAATGACTTGTTCAATGGCTGGCCACATTATAAGCAGCCAGAGATTCCAAAATAACATAGGTAATTAAAGTTGTGTTTCATGAGCTTTTATGAGATTCTGGAATGCTATGATACTTTTGTCAATGTCACGTCAATACATTTTGCCCAGTCATACACCTCAGTTGCCATTGTAGAGGAAGGTAAAGGCTGGGTAAAGTAGAAATTAGGTGGCATTCTTAGGAAGCTCCATAGTAAATGTATAGTGGTGCCAAGTGTGAGGTCAGTATCTTAAGTGAAGAAACATGAAGAACATGCATGGACATCACCGTGCAGTAGCCTGAATTCTAGCAATATGCCAGATAGCCACTAGAGCACACTGACATTATAGCTTGTGGAAGCACATGCATATGCAGCATTGATTCTGTCCAATACCACCTGCTGACTCTTTAACCACCCTGTAGTCACAATGTATATTTTTACAGTATGAAGACAGTTGCATCAAGTGACCCTGACCCCAAGCCTCAAGCCTTACAAGTACAGTAGCTGCGATTTAGGCCATTGTGACGGAAGTATCTGGATATCTTTAGTCACAATGGAGCATGATGTTGGGTGTCACAGTCACAGGAGTGTTGGAGGGGTATTGTAGGACCATGATGCTAGTGCAGGTAAGGTGATTCAGTGGTGATAAATATGTTGTTTATTTATTTATTTATTGGAGATTCGGAAGTACCTTTGAGTCAAGGACTCCTTTACAAAGGTTCCACATCACAAGTATTACATATGAGAAGAGAGGTTACATAGCAGTACAGCAGTACATAGTCAGGTATTTACATTAACTGTTGTTATAGAGGCATTTGTGGGCCTCGCAGAGGAGAACTAGGTCAAGATAGGGCAAACAAGCAACACAATATGGTATAACAGTGCAGGGCAAACAAGCAACACAATATGGTATAGCAGTGCAGAGCTATACAAGAGGGACGCTGTTAGTGGCATGGTTATTAGGAGGGGGAGCCGGCCGTAGCCTAGGCCATGAAAGTTAAATTCCACAAGTGGAATTCTAGATGCATTACTTATTATGTGTCCATGAATTTTTGAGCAAATGTTGCCAATTATTAATTTCTAAAATATCCACCATCAATTTTAATCTGCTAAACAACATTTAGTCAGCCTAATTATATTCCAGGACATATTTGCTTTGGTCTACATGTCAAATCTTGAGTGTATACCTGTAGCAGTAGCAGTGGAGCTGAAAACATCCTCAAATTTTGAAAATGTTCACACAATTTAACAAGTAGAATTCTGAACTCATGAAACTTACAATTACCTCTCTATTTAGCAGTTTCTATAACACTTTCAAGAAAATATGCATATAAAGGTTTTGTTATCTAGCTCCAGGGGTGGATACATAGAAACTTATGGCAGATAAGGGCTGCTGGACTCACCATGCCTGCCCATTTTTATTATCTTTACCTTATTTTTGCTGCAGACCTGACGATCTACAGCACTATCTCTTCCCCCCACTTCCTTATCCAAAAAATTCCCTTGTGCCTGTCCCAGGCATTTTTGTACCCCACCACTGTTTTTGCCCACACTACCTCCAGTGGAAGGCTGTCCCAGGAATCCATCACACTTTCTGTGAAGCAGTTCTTCCTCACATCTCTCTTGAATCTACCTCCCTCCAGCTTCATAGCATGTTCTCTTGTTCTGGAGCACCTTTTTCTCTGTAGAATACCCCCATCTGTACATTATTAACTGCCATGAGTAATTTAAAGGTCTCTATCATATCCCCCCTCTCCTTCCTCTCCTGCAGGATGTACATATTGACTCCTTTATCCTCTCCTCATAGGGTTTTTGATGCAGACCCTATACCATATCTCAACTGTACCACATTACGAGGAATGTTCCTCATTTTACTTCACAAAAGCTCCCTGTTCCACTTTGTGAGGATTTGTCCCACATTCAGTGTTAACAATTTAAAGCAAAAATCTTTAGTAAATGATGCAAAAAATATATTATTCAATTAATAACAGACTTTCTGAACATAAATGCAAACATTTTAACAGTGTTCTGAGCTTCCTAGGTAAAGATTTGATAAAGTGTTCCACATTTTGCTCATTTATTCCACATTTTGAGAAGCAATGTTCCACATTTGGGGGACAAAGGGTTGAGTGGAATGCCCTACACCACTTTGGTAGCCCTCCTCTGAGCCGCCTCCACTCTGTCTATGTCTTTCCTGAGATGTAGTCTCCAGAAATGGACACAGTACTCAATGTGGGGTCTTATCAGTGATCTATATAGGGGGCAACAGCACTTCCCTCTTCCTGCTGGTGATACCCCTACCTATGCACCCTAGCCTCCCACAAGCCCTCCTAACTGCCTTGTCACACTGCCTGACCACCTTTATGTCATCCAGTATGATTACCCCCAATCTGTTTCCTGCTTGGTCATTGTCAGCATCACTCTCCCCATTTTGTGCTCTGCCTCTGGGTTTCTATGACTCAAGTGCATTATTTTGCTCTTGTTCGCATGAAAACCCCAGCTGCTATACCCTTGACCACTCCTCCAGTTTTTTCAGATCCTTGCCCATCAATTCCAGCCCCCCAAAGTGTTGTCTCTTTTGCAGATCTTGGTGTCATCTGCAAAGAGGCAGACCTTATCTTGTAGCTCCTCCACTATGTCACTTAGGATGACATTAAAGTGGACCAGTCTGAGCACTGACCACTGAAGTACCACACTGGTCACCCTTCCTTCCTTGGAGCGAACTCTATTTGCCACTACCCTCTGTCTTCTAGCCCTTAACCAGTTTCTTACTCAGGATACTACCTTATTGCCCACCCCAAGCGACCCAACTTGCTTACCAGTCTCCTATGTGGCATGCTGTCAAAAGTCTTGCTAAAATCCAGGTAGGCCATGTCCACCGCTCCTCTCTGATCTAGCTCCTTGGTCACCCAGTCAAAGAAGTCTATTAGATTTGTTTGGCATGACCTTCCCCCTGAGAATCCATGCTGCTTCAGATCCTGTAACCAGTTGAATTCCAGGTACAGTATTTCAAAATCCTTTCCTTTAGTAGAGTTCCCATTAACTTACCCACCACCATGGTCAGGCTGACAGACCTACTGTATAATTGCCCACCTCTTCCTTGCTACCACTTTTGTGAAGTGGGACTACTTCTGCAGTTCTCTAGTCCACCAGGACCACTCCGGTCTCCAGTGATCTGTTAAATACGACTGTCAGAGGTGCAACTAGTATGTCCCTGAGCTCCTCAACACCCTAGGATGCACCCTGCCTGGTCCATTAGCTCTGTTCACCTTCAGGTTAGTGAATACTTTCCTTACTCTCTCCATGGAAAAAGGTTAGTGTCCATTTCCCTCCCACTAAAGGTCCTGGTTTCTTTTTATGGACCCCTCCCTTTCCCCTTCTATTGTGAACACTGAGCAGAAGTACTTGCTCAAGAAGTCTGACTTTTCTTAAAGCCCTGTCCATACCCCCCCCACTGAACCATACAATCACACCCTTTGTCTTCCTTTTTTCACTAACATATGTAAAATATACTGCCCCCCTTGATACTACCTGAGCTATTCTTTCTTCTCTTTGTGCCTTTGCATTCCTTACTGCTTTCCCTGCCTCACTCTGTTTTTCCTGATATGCTTCCCTATCTTCCCCTCTGGGTCTCTTTATATCATCTGAAGCCACTTTTTCAGCCTTTATGTTTTCCATAGTGGCCTCCTCTTTCTTTTGCTTTCCTGTCTGATGTAGAAATTTTCACATGAATAATAAATTGCAAGAATGTGAGCCCCTATAACTTCTCAGCCCGTCATCAAATGGCAGGAAGCTTGGCAGACATTTGGGACCCCCTTCCAAACAATGTGGTGCCACATTTCTGATCTCTAGCTATTCAACTGACTTAGATATGACCAAGTAATGAATTTCAGAAAATATCACAACATTTCGTGTACTTTCACTAAGTTTTGAAAATTCACAGAGTTTTGCAGAATTTTGCAGAACTTCTGTGAAACTGGAAATTGATAATTTTGCCAGCCATAACAGTGAATAAATGAGTGATTGCTAAATTTCATAATAATATAATTTAAATTTAAAGAGATAATGTACTGCCTAGAACTAATAGTACCTTTCAGAAGTAGTCAGATATCACTTTTTATATCTGAAGTATTTTTCCTTTTCTATTTTACTAATTAGAAGATTTTCTACCTGACTGCACAAGGTGCGATGTGTGGAACAGCACTCCACGTGGAGGCTGACATAGCCAGTTCTATTCCAGCCTACTGTACACATCAACATTGTGACCTCACTGACTATGACATCACTAGTACCCAACAAGAGCCAACCATCTGTTGACTGACTGGTGACTTGTGGCACATGTTGCCTATCAGGCAGCAGGGCTTGTGATAGAACAGTGAGTGAGGTCACATGCTGAAGATGTAGTAGGAGGAACAGGACTAGATATGTTTGTTTCCAGGTAAATGATTTCTTCTCACGTCACACCCAGTACTGCTGAATTAAGAACCATTTAATGAGTACACAGAAAAAGAAAAACCTATCATAAACAAAAAAGTAATAAGGGGCTACTTTCAAAAAATATATTAAAATGTTTTGCCTGCTATTTTTTTGTGCTGCTAGCTCTTTAATATCACACACGTTTGCTGGTAAGGAACCCAGGCAAAAGTCGGTCTAGGGCCATTGGTGCAACTTGGAGTGCACTGACATGCGCTGTATATGTTAGCTGGCACGGCGGGATTAGTCATCTGACTCCCAGCTCCTCTGGGTAGCTAACTTGTGTGTGCATGTGTGTGTGTGTGTGTATGTGTGTGTGTGTGTGTGTGTGTGTGTGTGTACAAGCACATGCATATAATGTGTCTACTCAAGAAAGATATTGTTGTAAGTTTTGGGCTTTGTGCCTAAAAAGAAATTTAAAACAGAAATATTTTTTCTTCATCTAATAGATTTCTTTAACTGGGTGATCAAAGTAGTAGACAAGGGATGGGCTGTGGACATGGTCTACCTAGATTTTAGCAAGGCATTTGATACAGTCTCATACAAAAAATTAATAAACAAGTTAGCCAGACTTGGAGTGGGTCCCAAGGTGGTAGCCTGGGAAACAAATCGGCTGGACAGCAGGAAGCAAAGGGTAGTAGTAAACAGAGTCCACAGTGAAGAAAGGAGGGTTACTAGCCGGGTACCATTGGGTTCAGTACTGGGACCAATCCTTCTTAATGTCTTTGTAAGTAACATTGCAGAGGAACTGGAAGAAAAGTATGCCTCTTTGCAGATGACACAATGATCTGCAACAGGGTTGATACACAAAATGGAGTGGAAAGGATGACAAGGGACTTGGCAAGGTTGAAGGAATGGTCAAATGTATGGCAGCTTAGATTCAGTGCAAAGAAGTGCAAGGTAATGCACCTGGGAAACAAAAATCCAGGGGAAGAGTACACAATAGGGGGTAAGATACTGACAACATAAAAAATGGAAAGGACCTGGGGGTAATTATATCAGATGACCTAAAGGTGGTCAAGCAATGTGCGAAGGCAGTAAGGAAGGCTGGGGGGATACTGGAATGCATAAGGAGAGGCATCAAGAGTAGAAAACAGGAAGTTGTTATCCCTCTGTACAGACAGTTGGTGAGACCCCATCTGGAGTACTGTGTGCAGTTCTGGAGACCCCATCTCTGCAAAGACATAGACAGAGTGGAGGCTGTCCAGAGGACGGCAACCAAAATGGTGCAGGGTCTGCACCAGAAGACATACGAAGAGAGACTAAAGGAGCTTAATATGTATACCCTTGAGGAAAGAAGGGAGAGGGGGACATGATAGAAACTTTCAAGTACCTCAAGGGAATCAACAAAGTCCAAGAGGGTACTATCTTTCAGAAAAAGAGATGTGCAAGGACAAGGGGGCACAATTTGAAGATAGAGGGGGAACAGCTCAGAGGTAATGTGAGGAAGCATTTTTTTCATGTAGAGGGTTGTGGATGCATGGAACAGCCTTCCTGAGGAGGTTGTGGAGTCAAGAACAGTGGGGGAATTCAAGAATGCATGGGACAGACATAAGGCAGTGCTAGTGGGGGGTAGCAGGAAGTAGGCTATTGGTTAACTAGAATCTGCATCTTATCCGTTAGGTAGGTAGGGAAAATGGGCAGACTAGGTGGGCCAAGCAGTTCTTATCTGCCACCAAATTTTATGTTTCTATGTTCATAATTTATTTACTAGTCAGGCTTGATTATTGGTGAGAGAGCAGTGGTGCAGTTAGTGAAAAGACAACAACTATATTTCATAATAATGTAATTGAAATTTAATTTCAGACATCATCCTGTGAGGAACCCTGGCTCAAGTCCCTCCAGGGCTGTTTGTGCAACTGCTAGTACACTGCTGTATTTGTTAACCAGTAGGGTGGGACAAGGCTTGCTGACTCCCATGACTTTTGGGCAGTCAGCTTTCATTTTGTTCTGTGGGTGTGCGGGTGTGTACACACTAGAAAGACATTTGTATAAGTTTGTGATTTACTAGCTTTGTGAAATTTAAAACAGAAGGAATTTTTCTTCATCATGTATTTACTGGTCAGACTTGACTAATAAGAGTAAGACCTGCTAGCTCACTGGCAATGTCACAGTGAGTGACTGATGACTGCTATATTTAATAATAATAACATTTAAATTTAATATCACAGACATCTTCCTGTGAGGAAAAGGAACCTAGGCTGAAGTCCATTTGTGACTATTTCTGTGCAACTATGTGTGCACCACCATATTTGATAGATGGTAGGGTGGGACTAGTTGGCTGACTCTCGTTGCCTCTGGGCAGCTACAGTAGCTGTTATTTTGTTTGGTATGTGTATACAGTGGGTGCACTCATCTAAGACATTGTAAGTTTGCTGCTTCCTGCCTAAGAAGAAATTTAAAACAGTTTGTTTTTTCTTCATAATTTATTTACTAGTCAGGCTTGACTATTAGCGAGTGAGACTTAGCATCTCAGTGGCATTGCCACAGTCACTGTATTTCATAATTGTTTAAGTTAAATTTAAACCAGCAGTATCTGTTAGTCACAAAATAGTATTTTGAGCAATATGGACAAGAGTCAATCAGGAATTTACATAATTAAACAAGTTAACAATAAATAAAATAACTAGATAGAGGGTGAAATGGTGGTGGAACTAAACATAAAACAAAATGACTAACAAGTAAAGGCAAAAACAGGAGACCAGAAGGGGAATATTTAGGAATACCACATCATATATTTTATCTTATAGTAACATAATAATATACTATAACACAACGTAACACAACACATTACAACACAATAAAACACAATACAACACAACGCAACATAGTACAATACAATACAATACAATAAAATACAATAAAATAATACCAAATATTTTAGTCCCACACTGGCATTGGGCTAATTTATTTTATTTGTTTAGTTTTTGTTGACCGGGTAAGTGCACTAGACAAATCCTGCCTATTTTCAGGCATGACCCAGTGGAGGGGGATACAGATGAATGCCACCTGACCTTGAACCAGATTAAGCTGTTGGTGGTATTTTTAGCGAATGAGGGGAATTTGGCCAGGACACCAGGGAAATTCCCATATTCTTTTTGATAAGTGCCATGGGATCTTTAACATCCACCTGAACTACCATCAATCCAGGCAGATGGGACCTCGGTTTAACATCTCATCGGTACCATACTGATACCTGATTACAATACCAGTAAGTGCTGTGCCATTGCTTCTACTAGGGGAGGAAGCTAAACCGTCCTTTTCTTTACCCATTTGGAAATTGCATGCTAACCCTTTTTCCTTTTTTTTTCACTGAGACTTTGTTATAGGAATGAGAAGGGGGAAATCATGCCATTTTAGCCAAATACTGGACCAGGGACCATGTGACTGGGATTCTGCTATCAGAGCAAAACAGGAAGTTCTACCAGTCATATAACACAGCTCTGCATTTACAGCTGGGCACTTTTGGTGTTTCGGGATCAGTGCCAACTTTTACTGGTAAACAAATCAAACTTTTTCTCACATTTTTAAATTGCATACTAACCTTTTTTTTATACTGACTCTTTGTTGCAGGAACAGGAAGGGGAAATCACACTAGTTTGGCCAACTATTGGTCAAGGGACCATGTGACCAGGATTCTCCAATTGGAGCAAAGCAGAAAGTTCTTGTCCCACTATAAATTTCAGCCACTCCAGTGTGTTCCAGCCTATTTGTGCCCCAGGAAGTAAGTGTAACAATGAATGAGTGGAACAGGTAACTGATGTCTTAGACATTGGCAGGCATCTGCAGGAGGCCAAAGAGAAGCAGTTGACTTGGCTGTTCAACTAAGGTAAGGCACATGGTCACTGCCATTGTAACATTCACTGCAGGGAAAGGTGGAAGGCAAACAATAGACCATAACTGGAAGTAGGTGCAGCACCCTATCTAGGGTAGGACTATAAGCAAGCAATAACACACGACGAGGTGTGGGTTGTCTCCTGACGACAGCACACCCAAGTGCATTATAAGGCACACGGCACTTGCCCAGAGTGCGTTATGCACCTGTGTGTGCTCTTATCGGGAGATAACCCACACCTCGGAGTGTGTTATTGTGCTTATAAAATGCCCCCCGCACCAATAAATCCACCTATTAAAAAAATAATTGTTTTATAATTTATTTTAGTTTTATTTTCCATTTGTTTTGAACTTGCAACCAGCTGCCTGCTTGACTCTGAACAAGCGTCTGCCTTAGTGGCTGCCAGCATGTGGTTTCCTGTTTCACAGTTTTGTCCCTTTCCTCTCCCAAGTCTATATCTCCCCCAACTCAAACAAATACTTTGTTTTTTTGTTGTTGTTTTATTATTTGGTTGTATTTACTGTTTGAAGTTGCAGCCAGCTGCTTGCTTGACTGTGAGCGAGTGTGTGCCTTGTCAGTGATCAGAACATCTCCTCAAGCAAGCTGGGGCTTTCAAAGGTAAGCCCTGAGTTATGAGAGCAGCTCTTTTTCTGTGTTGCTTTTTCCGCACACAAGCTGCTATTGAAAAGAAAAAAAGGCCTTTTAAAATACTGTGGTAGTAAATTGGAAGGCGGGGGGTGGCACATGAGAATGGACAGCGGAGATTGGACTGGAGTAGTAGCTGAGAGTGTAATGTGGTTACATGACTGTGGCAGTAGCTCATCGTAATAAGTACTTACCTGTTTTGTTTTTAAATTACAGAACTTTTGTTGAGAGGGACAAATGACCTGGTTGAAATTAAAGTGGTACTTACTCTCAGTTTTGTGAGAAGCACAGATTTAAAAAAGTGGCATTGGAGGAGCGGTTTGGGAATTTATTTGAAAGCCGCCTCCTGGCTGCACACATTTCATGCTCACTGGATTAGGTATGGGTGAAGATTAGGTAGGATGGTACAATCATCTGTATTTGTAGTGTGCCCTGAGTGGGTGAAGAGGTACCAGTTTGCACATTATCGTCTGATAAGGACATGGGCCACCGTACCTCTCAGCCAATCAAGATCCATGAAACTCTTGACCCATTTTATAAAGGCATTTAAGGAAGGAATAGGGAAAACAAATAACATGCTATCAAGGGTAAGGGTATAAAGGGGAAAAGTAGTAAGTTTCTTTTAAATGCCTAAGTAGAAAGCAAATTTGTAACCTGCCAAGGGTTTAGCAACAAGGGGTGAACCAAACAAAAAAGGGAAATCAAGAAACACCTATAAGGGCATCAATTTTTTTTCAGGTCATAGAGGGAGTACATTTAGGAATGACGGGCGTGGTGCAGTGCAGTGGCTGTAGAACGGCAGTCTTCATGGAAACATTATGGAGAGTGAGATGCTGCCCCAGTTGGACTGAGTTGGCTGAAATTTGGGGGACTTCTCCCCAGGGGTCACCAAGTTTACCACCATTGCCTCAGAGGGTACAAAGCAGGAGGGCTAGCTGGATTTGTGGTGGGTTCCAGGAAGGTGGGGCTAGGGGAATGGGACATATTCCTCAGCTGGTACCATAGTACAATGCCTTCACCACTCTGAAGGGATGGGGATGCCATCACATGATACCCATGGAAGTGCCAAAGGAGGATGTGGGGAGTTCTTTAGAGTAGATGTCCTAAGGTGGGAGGTGGAGGACCCCAGAGGAAAAAGAAGCAACTTCAGGTAGATGACCCAGTAGTTAGGAGGGTAGCTTTAGGAACACCAATGGGAGGGAAGGGGAGAGAGAGGTGAGGTGCCTACTTTGCATCTCAACACAGAGGTATGGGGAGCAGATCCCTAGGAACACTAGGGTGTCAGGGCAGGAGAGGGAGCTGGACGTCATTGTTCATCTGGGGAAAAATGATCTGGCACAGGACACAGCAGGAGTGGTGCAGGATAGGTTTAGGGAGCTGGTGAGGGGCCTTCAGCAGCTTGAATGCATAGTGAACTTCACTGAAGTGCTACCTGTGCACAGTCAGGAGGAGGAGAGGGAACATCTTATCACAGTCTTCAACAACTGGCTGAAGGCATGGTGCATGGAGGAGGGGTTTGGATAAATCTGGGACCGGGGTCCTACCTCGAGGAAAAAAGGCCTGCATAGATGGGATGGACTCTATCCATCTAAGATGGGAACTGCTGTCCTGGGTAGAATGTCTAAAGCTACTCTGATGGACATTTAAACTAATCAAGGATGGAGGAAGAAGACACTAAGGAGGCAGTGAATGCCCCCCAGAAGATGGAGAGCAGTGAAGAAAAGCCCAGGGAAATAAATTTCCCAAGGGTAGTGGGGATTAGGGGCAAGGGGGGAAAGGATGGGAGGGTCAAGAGGTAGATCCAAAGCTGGGAAAAATACTAGGGAGTGTGGGCAGAGGAAGGACAAAAAGAGAAAGAACAGTACCAGAAAGAAGAGAAGGGTGAAGGATGGACTCTGGAAGGAAGGGCACAGCAGACAAAGGGGGGACAAAAGGAGTGAGAGCCATGTGTACCCATGCAAGGAGCCTAGGAAACAAAATTCCTGATTCTGAGGCTGCCATTTTGGAGGCAGACCTGGATCTGGTAGCTATAACAGAATCATGGTGCACCAACAACCACAGCTAGAAAGTGGTCATGCAGTATTACAACATGTTTCAAAAGGATTGAGCAGGAAGGAAAGGGGGGTTGTTTTGTATGTAAAGGAAGGTATAATACTAAGTAAATACAAGGACACAATGGGGAAAAGGAGGTGCTAGAGGTTCTTTGGGTTGGCTTAGAGGTGGGAGTCTGAGGCCTTTATACATGTGGGGTGGTGTACAGGCCACCAACACAGGTGGAGGAAGTGGACAAGGTTTTGAGGCAGGCCATAGGCAAAATGGCAAGCAAAGTGGAAGTAGTAATTATGGGGGCTTTAACCTGCAGGATGTAGACTGGAACATCTTGGCTACAGCTATAACTAGGAGCAGGGTCATCCTAGACTCCCTGCCGGGTAATTTCTCAGGCAGGTAGTTACAGATCCCACTAGATGGGGGAAGTACTGAATCTGGTATTTACAAACAGGGACTGCATTGCAGACATCCCAGTGGGTAGCCCCCTGGGTACAAGTGATTATTGCACAGTGTGGTTTGGCATATGGATTTGGCAGGAGAAAACCCATACAACGATGAAGGTCCTGAACTTCAGGAGAGCAGATTTTAAAGAAATGGAAGATTGCTTTAGGAAATATCTTAAGGGGGATAGCCAGGGAACACTGTAAGCACAATGGAAAAAATAAAGGAGGGAATAACTAAGGCAACAGCAAGCTGTTTAAAGGTGATAAATATGGGTAAGAGGAGAAAAAGGCCACTGTGGTTCTCAAAGGAGGTAGCTAAGGCAGAAAGTAGGGGAAAAAAAAGAACTTTCAGGAAGTATAAGAAGACCTCAATGGAGGCACACAGGAAGGTATATCTAGAGAAACAAAGGGAGACAGGAAGGAGAGTAAGGACAGAAAAGGCTTAATTTGAGAAAAGGATCACCCAGGAGGTCAAGAACGGGGATAAGACTGTTTTCAGGTACATGAGCAAAAACTGGATGGCAAGTGGTGGTATTTTGAGGATCAGGACATGGGGGACTGTATGAGGAAGACCAAGAAAAAGATAACATTTGAAACTAATACTTCTACTTAGCCTTCACAGTGGAGGGGACTGGGCAGACATGCATTAACAGGCACCAGTGGGAGTGGACAAAGTCCATTTATGGTACAGAGAATCCTCCAGGGGTTGGAAGCCCTAAATGAAAACAAGATGATGAGGCCAGACAGGATCACCTTAAGGGTATTAAAGTAACTGAGCAAGGCTAGCCTTCCCTCTGGCAGCACTATTTAGCAGCACATTGAAGAAAGGGGTGGTTCCTGAGGAATGGAGGAGAGCCGATGTGGTCCAACTGCACAACAGAGGCAATAGGGAGGAGGCTAGTAATTATAGACCAGCTAGTTTCACATTAGTGGTGGGGAAATTGGTGGAGTCCAAGCTGAAGCACAGACTGATGGAGTACCTGGAGACATACAGTATGGGCAAAAGGACAACTGGCATCACAGCTTCACAGGGCGATGTCATGTCAGACAAATCTCATAGATTTATTTGACTGTATAACTAGGGTGACAGATGAGGGGAGAGCAGTGAATGAGGGCTATCTGGAATTCAGTAAAGCCTCTGACACTTTAACACACAGGAGGCTGATAAAGAAACAGCAGCCTGTGGGTGAAGGTGAATGTGGTGAGCTGGGTATCTAACTGGTTGAAAGATAGGAGGCAGAGGGTGGTGGTAAATGGCAGTCACCTGGATGATGGGAGCATGACAAGTGGAGTACTGCAGAGATCAGTACTGGGTCCTGTCCTCTTCAATGTCTTCATAAGTGGCATTTCTGAGGAACTGGAGGGGAAGGTGTGTCTCTTTGCAGATGACATAAAACTCTTCAACAGGATGGACACCCAGGAGGGGAGGGAATGAATGCAAAGGGATCAGAGTTAACTAAAAGAGTGGTCTAGAGAGTGACAGCTCAGTTTCAATACCAAACAGTGCAAAGTCATGCACCTAGGGTGGGGAACTTGGGGCTGTGTATAAGATGGGGGGAGGTACTTACAGTTATCAAGCAACAATGGGACCTTGTGGTGATCATAGCTGATGACCTCAAGGTAGGAACATCGTTAGCCTAAAAAATAGGGGCATGGGCCCCCAGTTTAGGATGGTGTCCCCCAGTCTTTTCTCCCACCCTTCCTTTAAATTATAGTGCCAGCAACCAGCTAGCAGCTTCCCTGCGGTGGTCCGCCCTGCTCAATCTCTCAGTCCTACCCCTGTCTCCTACCTCACTTGGCTCTGGAGTGTCAGTCTGTGACTTGTGCAGCTCCAGACCATCCCTCTCAACTCTGACATCATCAGTGTCTGCCAATGACAATCACCGCTTTAGCTCTATGACAGTTGGCGGCACTTGGCAGGACTCAAAGGATGGTTGGGACTCTTGACCAATCTCCGAGTCTTGCTGAGTGCCACCGACAGAGCTCTGGCAATGATTCTCATTGGCAGATGCTGGTGAGTTCAAGGACAGGAGGATGGAGACTGGGGATGAGGTATTGCATGGTAGCACTTGTCAGTGTCGGAGCATTTTCAACTGATTTCTGAGGCCAGAATTACCAATGTTTTTAAGGTTGATAGTTTAAAAAAATATATATTTCCTGACTTTGCAAGGGAAATGCCAAGGAGGAGGAAATGTCTCCTTAACATTTGATCAACTTTGTTGGAAATAGGGGTCCCCAGTTACCCCAGAGGACCCAGCATGTCTGAAGGTAACTAGCTGGTCAAGTTTATTTCTTTACTGGTGAAACTGCACTTCAAACTTTTGTGGCCTCAAAAAATTCTTCAGAAATAAATGACAAACTTAAGAAGTCACAGGACACTAATATTTCTGATTTATCTGCTGAGACAGGCTCCCCCCAAGGGTGGTCACGAGGGCCAGATTGAAGGTGCCCTCCCAAGAGCTGCTCGGTGGTTGTGCTCTCCCCCACCTAAAACCAGGTACGGTAGACAGACGGCGCTCTCCACGCTAGAGGCTCAAGTCATGATCGGAAGCGAAAGTGAATATTTTTTGGTGCCAATTTCAAATTTAAACAGACTGATTCTAATTTACTCCCCAGCTTTACTATCGGCAGACAAATGCTGATAGAATATTTTATTGCAAACTATGCTATTTTACAGCTTTCTGCACAGTACTTTAAATTGTTTTCAAACTGTCCATCCAGTTTTAGAAGGGTACTTTAATTAATTAATTTCCTCTGTCTGCAGTAAGCAGTGTACTTAAATCTTTTAAACAATTTTTATCTACTGTCCAGCCAGTTTAGAAGGGAACTTTAAATCAAGTTGTTTGTTGTTAGTCTGTATTTAAACAGAGTGTGCTAAGGGTGCTCTACTGTTTCAGCCAAATGTTCAAACCTTTCAATAGTTTTTACCTTGCCCATGACCAGTCAGCAAGTAAGTAATACTTTAAATCAAGCAAGCTGCTAGGAGATGTGCTTCTGATTACAAATTTCCTCCCCCTCCCTATCAGCCCAGCCCCTCCTCTCGCCTACCTGTTAATAACCCAGCTCCTTTTGTCTCAAAAGCTTCCAGAGGCTCCCCCCAAGGGTGGCTGCAAGGGCCAGACTGAAGATGCCCTCCCAAGAGCTGCTTGGCAGTCGTGCTCTCACCACCTGAAACCAGGTACTGTAGACGGATGGTGCTCTCCATGCTAGAGGCTCAAGTCACGATCGGAAGTGAATGCCCCATCAGTGCTTCACGTTGGCTGCACCACTGCCCCCCACCACCACCCTTGGTGAACACAGACTTATATATTCAAGATCACGTGCACATTTAAACCAATCAGCCTACTTTTGCATTTGCAGCTAATCTGCTTCTGCCACTAGTGGCTGCTACATTTGAAGACCTGCATTACCCTTTATTAAATGGTATCACCATGCTGTCAGTTCTAATAATAACCCCCCTTCTTGCTCCACTGGTGTTACTACCTTCTTTCTCATACTCCACACCGCAGGCATGCCTGCGGGCATCCAGCACCCCTGCCGCCCCTTCTCCTTCATCGGCCACCTCCTATGTAGTTAGTCTACTGTGGCTCACATGCCCAACTGTGCTGCAGGTTCTGCAATACTTCCGCCCTCTTTCCATGCAAGTCTGGCAGCTCCACAGTTCCCAGTGCTGATTACCTCGGCACTCACCAGACACCTGCTCCGCAAGCTGCTGTGGGCGCAATCAGTAACCAAACTTCTGATTTAACTTCTGTTACTCCTATCTGGAAATATCAAGCCAAACCCCTAACCACCCCCACCACCCAAGGTCCTGCCGCCTCCGCTTCTCTACAGCTCCCGGGGGCCTAAAACTGGTCCACATAAATATCCACAGCCTACCCAATAAATTAACCCTACTACAACCTATGGCCCTATCCCTACATCATGACATTCTGATCGTCTCTGAGACCTGGCTGAAACCACACATCAAGGACACTGAAATTTCTATTCCTGTATACACTGTCATTCTTCACGACTGCCCTGGAAACAAGCGAGGAGGCAGCATACCCATGTATGTCACAGCCACACTTCATTTCATCCAAGTTTCGGTACCAGTGTCCAGACAGTCCATCAACACCTTATTGTGGAAGCTATCTCTCCCCATACCATACCCATTTTATAGCAGAGTCCTACTGTTCATCTGATTCCCCTATGCCTTCCATCTTGGAGCACCTCAGCACCTTAATATCATGCCTCTATGTGATAACAGCGAAAGCCTAAAGGCAATTGCCGCTATCTAGAAGTCAAGAGTGCCAAAATAAATTTTCGTCACTCTGACACCCAGACACACAGCAAAAGGGTACTGGGGACTTAGTTTTTTAATGTTTATGTGGGGGGCTGTGACCCCCCCACCCCCTACTTAAGGATTCTCAACTCCAGAGGGATGCATGTCGGGGGGGGGGTGAAAACATAAAAAAAAAGTTTGGGCTGAGTGCAACAAAAATGCACCAGCACCCGGACCCGAACCCAGTACTCTGGTGACCAGCGCCTCAAACCCACCCACCACACCATGGGATCAGCTCAGCAACCCACTGTGGCACCACCCCTTACATACCTTCCCACCCCTCGCTGTGCTTGCCCACTCCCCTCCACACGGGTATGTATAGCAACATCCTGTCGCTATATTCGCCCACCCCCCCCATCTGGCCATCCTACCTTCCCGTAGCCATCCCTGAAATGCGCTGGGGATTGGGTCACCATTATTTGTAGGTGCCAATTCCCCAGCACTAATATCACGGGATACCAGAATCACTAGTGGTGGGGAGTAAGCTTCATATCCTTGGGGACTTCAATTTGAATTGGCTCGTCAGATAGCTCCAAGATACAAAATCATGTGGCCACCATAAATATGTCTTAAATGATCATCGAGCCCTCAAAACTGAACCCTAAATTGCAAAACCACTCTCTTCTTGACTGGTCCCTCACCACCCACCCACATCAGATACTAGTCTCTGGCCTCTTACCATTAGTGATCATCATATGATCTAGTCAGTAAGAAAAATCTTCAGGCCAAAGGCACTCCCCTCAAAATCCTTCTGACACAGTCCTACAAATCCTTGGATCTCACCTCCCTTCTAAATGACCTGGCTAACACAGACTGGTCTGACACTCTCATGGCTACCTCCATTGACTCTGCCCTGGAGTACTTCAAGGCAAGGTTCATTGCTCTCTGGGACCACTATGCCCCTCTCAAATTAGCTCAGGTGAGAGTTGCCCACCTGCCTTGGATCACAGCAGACATCAAGGCCCAACTCAGAGCTAGAGACCAGACATGGAAGTCCCACAAGGTATCCCATTTACCCTCGGATCAGCAAAAGTATCGCTCTTCATGTAATGCCTGCACGAGGATAATCCAGCAGGCAAAAGGCAATTTCTTCAAGACCTCCTTCCACACCAACATAAAACATCCTGCTAAATTTTGGAGGTTGGTCAAATCGCTCCTCTCCCCACCTTCCCAGCCCCCAACCCCTGCCATAAATATAGCTGGATCCACTGTTACTGACCCTCTTGCAGTGGCTTCTGAATCCAACACCTTCTTCACTAGCTGTAACTCCCCAGTTCTGTCCTCTCTCCCACCTGCCTTGAATCCCCCTTTACCCTCTTTTTCCCCCTCTCAAGCCCCCCCACCTGCCTCCTCCTCCTCCTTTTCTCCTTCTGCCAGGTCACCCACAAGAAGTACTAAATGCACTGCTCTCCCTTAATCCAGCCAAAGGTAAATGCCCCACTTGCCTTGACTCCAAAATGTTATACCTGTCAGCACCTGCCATCACCACCCCACTGGCTGCACTGCTTAACCTCTCCTTCTCTCTAGCTACTATCCCATCTGAGAGGAAGCATGCCACTGTCATCCCATTTCCAAAAGGCGGCAACTCCTCCATCCCTGGTAACTACTGTCCAATCTCCCTCCTCCCCATACTAGCCAAGCTTCAGGAACACCTGGCCCTCTCACAACTCTCCTCCTTTCTTGACTTCTCATCCTTTTTCACACCTTGCCAGTCTGGTTTTAGAAAGCCACACTCCACCGCCACCTCCCTGCTAAGGCTCACTGATTCCATTCACACTGCTATGGACAAAGGCCTCATCACATCAGCAATTTTTGTCAACCTGGCAAAGGCATTCAACACTGTCTCCCACTCACTCCTCCTGTCCAAGCTCTCTTTCATTGGGCTCTCTACTGTGGTGACCAACTGGTTCAACTCTTATCTGGTAGGCAGATCACAATTGGTCCGAATTGGTAACAGCATCTCTGCCTCCCTCCCTGTCACTACTGGTGTGCCCCAGGGCTCCGTCCTTAGGCCGCTCTTGTTCTCTGTCTTCCTCAATAATCTGTCCTTTGCTTGCCCTCAGACATCCATACACATGTATGCAGACGATGCAGTGCTGTATACTTCTGGCCCCATGACCACTGATGTGGTGACCAGACTTCAGTTGGACTTCAACAATGTTCTGCTCTGGTTTTGCTCCACTCAGCTTTTCTTCAATGCCAAGAGACAGTCTCCATGATCTTCAGCACTAGGTAGAGACTCTCATGGCTCACATACTTACCTATCTTCCACACCCTAGATGGGATTTCTCTGGAGGCCTGTACCTCTTTCACTTATCTCGGGGTCTGGCTTGACCAGCATCTCAGCTTTTCTGTACATATTGATGCCATCCACAAAAAGCTCCACCCCAGGTTGGGTGCCCTATACTGTAATCGTGGTTGCATCTCACTGCTGGCTCGCCATGTTGTCATACAGAAAATGATCCTCCCTGTTTTTGACAATGGGGACATAATCTTCAGTGCCACACCCAAGTCCACCCTAGCCAGACTGGACCCACTCTTCCACTCCTTCTGCGGCTTAGTCCTTGACTGCCCTCTGCCCACCTATCATTGTGTTCTCTACCAGTCCCTGGGCTTTCACTCCCTCCAGGACAGAAGACTAGCACCCTGCGCTTGGATCATGGCCAAGTTCTGGTCCCAATCCCTGCCCTCCTACCTCACCTCTGTCCTAAATGCCTCTACCAGTCCAGTGTACTCACTCAGGAACAACAATACCAGACTCCTGTCTGTTCCACACATGTCCACCATGGCAGGCCATTCAGCCTTCAAATGTTGTATGTCTATTCTGTGGAACTCTCTTCCCCCAGACATTCATCACACCCACACTACCCAGCACTTCAACTCCTTCCTTAAAGCATACTTCTCCTCCACCTGCACATGCAGCTAATTCACTGTCCACATCTAGGCTAGTTCCTCTGTGAGTGAAGTAGAGGTGACCTGGCGTATGTCAGAAGCAGATGGTTAACTAATCGTTAACTAATCTTTAATGTCAATATCTTGCTCTGTTGCTTTGCATTGTGTATTGTATTTTGTACCTGCATGCTGTATTATGTAGCCTTTATTTGTATAATGCTTGTTCTCGATACCTGCTACATGTTTCTACTGTTCATATTGTAATCTCCCTACCCCTTTCCCCAGGATGCATCTGGAATCGAACAGTAGTTCTGCTCAGAATGCCTTCCTGTTAAAACTTTTAAATAAATAAATATTCCTTCCTATGTCCCCTGCAAGAATTCTTCAAAATAATTAAATCTTTCACCTGATTGACTTATTTTAGAAATGATGATCTAAACTTTAATAATATTTAAGGAGAGGTGGGAAATAATAATCCCCATGCCCTCTCATAGAAACATAGAATTTGTCAGCAGAAAAGGACCACTTGGTCTACCCATTCTGCCCAGATGTTCCCTGACTAATCTGTTTCCGCAGACTCTAACTGGTGTGCAGTTACACTGCCTCCTCTGTGCCTGTTTTCTAATGCACCCCTATATCGATCCCGCGCATGCTTGGAGACCCCCACTGTTTTCACCTCCACTACTTCTTCTGGCAGTCTGTTCTAGGCAAAACGCCAATTAAACTGAAGCAGACATGTAAATGTAAAATATGTAAATTATAAAGAAAACACAACTTTCAGTTGTAGAGAAACTGCAATGGTAATACTCAAGCAACTGAAGGAAAATGAACTGATTATTGTGAGAACCTATTATTAGGTTCTAGAAGGGGAGGCAGGGTGGGAGAGTATGGCCATAGTTAGGGATCCCTGAGAAGAAACAACATTACTAATTGAAGTAATCACCGGTGGCAACAGCAAGCTGAGCACCAGATAGAGAACAGAATGCATTAAAGCAATCACTCCAGACCACCACCAGACATATATTGGGAACAAAATCTTGCCATTCATGCCAGCATTTCATTCACCAGAAGCCCCAGAAATTATATATCAAATTTTTAGAGGGAGAGGAGACTGCTGAGACCAAATAGCTGTTTGTGTGTGTATGTGTGTGTGTGTGGGGGGGCAGAGATGGGAGGAGAGTGAGAATAGGGAGGCTGAGGCAGCAGAAGACAGACCTCTCTGGCACAGCAGCAGACAGTTTTAGTCCTGATTGTGGAAAGTGCAAAAGAATTAAGAAAAAAATGTTAAATATTAAATGTTGATAATAAAGTAGGAGGGAGGGAGCCAGGAGAAACAGGAATAGACAACACAGACAACAACAGAAACCAAGGTCCAAGGAGAACTATCTGGAACAAATTCAACAACCTATGAACACATAAATCTATATAAAAAAATTAATGTAGGTGGGGGGACAGAGCCAGGAGGAGAGAGATAACACACACAGCAGGCCTTGGCAGTGAAGCAGCCTGGAAGCAGCAGACAGCAGCCTGCTGTCTGTCAGTAAGGGCCATGTAAGCAAGGGAGGAACTTTCAAGAAGGACAAATATATAACTTGATTAATAGAGAGGAGAGAAATGAGGTGAGAGACAGCAGAGAAGTGAAACTGAGAGATGGGAGGCCAGGAGAGGTAAGGCCATAGGGATGTGCCAGACAAGTAGACAAGAATAAAATAAATAACAGCATTGTTTCCTGGCATAGTCAGCACGTAGTACTTTATTGACCCTAGGGTATTTCTCCAAACCCCAAAATAAATAACAGCAGTGTTTCATGGTTTCAGGTGGTGAATTTCTATGCTTGTCTTGATGAAGATTTCATAGATATGCTTCTAAAAATGCACCATTTTCCCCCAGATTCTTCAAAATGTCTTCTGGGGGCAAATCACTGGATCCCATCTTTTGGAAAAGATCACTGATGGGGGTATGTGCACCCCCCACTTTTAGAATCCTGCTGACACCTTTGTCTCAAGGTGGGAGGGAAGTGCCACAGAGCAGTAAGCAAGGCGAGACGGATGCTGGGGTGCATAAGGACAGGGATCTCTAGCAGGAGAAGGGAGGTGGTGTTGTCTCTGTATCACTCACTTGTAAGACCCTACTTTGAGTTCTGTGTCCACTTCCGAAGCCTGCACTTCTGGAAGGACATCAGCAGGATGGAAGGGGATCAGAGGAGGGCTGTTAAACCGGTATGGGGGTTACATGAGAAACCATATAAGAAGAGTCTGTGGGAGCTCATCATATACTCCTTGGAGAACAGGAGAGGAGAGCAGAGGAGAGGGAACAAGACTGAGACCTAAAAGTACCTCATGGGGTGAACAAAGTGCAGGATGGGAGTCAGTTTCACAAGAGGAAGAGCACCAGAACACAGGGGCATGCTATAAAGCCTGAGGTTATACTTTTTTTCACAGAGTGGGTGGTGGATGCTTGGAAAAGCCCATCAGAAAATGTGGTAGAGGGCAAAGACCGTAGGAAGCTTCAAACATGCATGGTATAGACACATGGGTATAATAAATAAACATAAGGGAACACCATAACACAGGGTGAAGGGAGGTGTGCACAAGTCCCTTCACAAAAGAAAGGGTCCTACAAGAGCTCTTTAAGCTCAGGGTGGAGAAGACAATAGGACCTGATGGCATACATACCAGGGTATTAAAGGAGCTAAGGATGGAACTAGCAGAGCTATTAGCAGAATTGTTTAGTGAGTCTCTGACCACAGGAGAGATCCCAGAAGACTGGAGAAGGACTCATGTCATCCTGCTTCACAAGAGTGGCAGCAGGGAGGAGGAGGCAGGGAACTACAGACCAGTCAGTCTTACCTGAGTAGTGGGCAAGATTATGGAGGCACTCCTTAAGGAAAGGATAGTGCAACACCTGGAATCCTTAGGAGCACAGGATCCAAGACAGCATGGGTTAACAACAGGAAGGTCCAGTCAAACTAATCTCATAGATTTCTTTGCTGACTGTTCCACACCAAAGATTGATTAATACACTGGGTAGGCTCAGGGTGGGTCAGAAGTTGGTCAACTGGGTGGCAAACTTGTTGGTGGGCAGAAAACAGAGAATGGCAGTAAACGGTATACAGTCAGAAGAGATGCAAGTCACAAGTGGGGACCTCAGGGATCAGTCCTGGGGCCAGTCCTCTTCATCAGTGACATTGCAGATGGACTGGAGGTAAGGTTTGTCTGTTTGCAGATGACACCAAGATCTGCAACAGAGTAGATGATCCAGATGGGTGGGCAGAATGAGAAGAGATCTGGAAAACCTGGCAAAATGGTCTGAAGAGTGGCAACTGGGGCT
Source organism: Neoceratodus forsteri (assembly GCA_016271365.2). Lineage (NCBI taxonomy): Eukaryota > Metazoa > Chordata > Ceratodontiformes > Ceratodontidae > Neoceratodus > Neoceratodus forsteri. Next base: position 84,405,680 of record CM057459.1, read on the forward strand.
TAATGCAAAGAAGTGCAAGTTCATGCACATAATGAAGAGAAACCCTGAAGCTACCTATAGTTTGGGAGGGGAGTTACTGGCAATCACAAGGGAAGAGCGAGCCTTGGGCATCATCATCACAGATGACCTGAAATCATCCAAGCAGACCACTAAAGCAGTAGGTAAGGCTAGAGGGTGTTGGGGTGTATTAGTAGGGGTATCACAAGTTGCAAGAGGGAAGTAATAATCCCTCTTTGCAAGAAACTGGTTAGGCCTCATCTGGAGCACTACATGCAGTACTAGAGGTCGCACTTGCACAAATACATTAACAAAATGGAGACAGTCCAGAGAAGAGCAACCAAAATGATGCAGGGACTGCATCAGAAAACATATGAGGACAGATTAATGGAGCTCAATATGTATATCCTAGAGCAAAGGAGGGAGAGAGGTAACGTGATCGAAACATTCAAACATCTTAAGGGCATTAACAAGATGAAAGAGTCTAACATGTTTTAATATAAGAACAATAGCAGGACAAGAGGGCATAGCATGAGATTAGAGGGAGACTGATTAGGGGGTAATGTGAGTAAGTTCTTTTTCACAGAAAGAGTGCTGGATGCATGGACTGGCCTACCTCAGAAAGTGGTGGATATAAATACAGTGCAGAGCTTCAAACAGGCATGGGATAGGCATAAGGGAGCAATACCGATGAGTATGAATTAATAGGCCATTGACAGAGTAGGCCTATGTCACATTCATAAGGTAGAAAAAATGGGCAGACTGGACTATCCTTGCGGTCCTTATCTGCCGTCAACGTCCATGTTTCTATGTTGGAGGGGCACTTGTGTTCAAATAGAGTCCAGGGTGTAGCGATGGACAGGAAAAATAGGGAAGACTGGATGGGCCTACTGGTCCTTTTCTGCCAGCACATTCTATGTTTCTATGCTTTACTGTTGGGGTGAGTCATCCTTCTGAAGACATTAAGCTGAGGTCTCTTTTGTCCATCTCTGGTGCTATCCAGATGGATGTAAACAAAAAAAAAATTGCAAGAGTTGCATGAGTTATTTTTTTTGTTAACTCGGTGTCCTGGTCAACATTCTCCTTTCAGTAAATCCAGTTCATGAAATTGTCCAAGGCTGTGTGTGGGTGTTGTCTGAAATGGCTACCACTATACATTTAGTAATTTCACTACCAGTCCCACACTGATTGCACTTTGGGATACAATGTGTATGCAAAGTGCTTTAGAAATGCTGTTTATTCTTCTTCCCACTGATACCACCATTATGAATGTGTCCTCTTCATACCTTGCCACTGACACCACTAGCAGGTGATGTGGAGAATCTGAAACAAGCTTACTAGGCTGTGAAACTCAATTTTGCTGAATTCTGCAGGAGAGTTATTGCAGGAAACAATTAAATTTCAATGACAGTCAATCCATTTTGTCATGCAGGAAAGGAAACTGTGTTGTGACACTGTGTTTCATCCATTATACAGTTTCAACACATTACAGTCACAATCCTCATTTTTATTATCAGATTCATATCCCAAATTTCCAACACATGACAGTCATGTGTCACATTTTCAACACATTACAGTCATGTTCCACATTTTTTTTTAACAAATTCACTTACTGCATTTTCAGCACATTGAGAGGTTACATTGGGCAGAAAATCACAGGCACTCAGTTCCACCTTCTCTAATACTTTTCTTCAAGCAATAATATGGTGAGTTCCACCTCCTCTGATACCTTTCTCCATTCAATAAAATGGTGAATTCCACCTCCTAGGGATGACCTTCCACCTCCTACAAATGTAGACATTCCATTTCCACCTCCCAGGATCAGCTGTGATCGCCATGCCATTGCACAGAAAATGATCCTCCCTATCTTTGACTATGGGGACGTAGTCTACAGTGCCACACCCAAGTCCACCCTAGCCAGACTGGACCCACTCTTCCACTTCTTCTGTCTCTTCACCCTTGATTGTTCTCCCACCACCCAACCACCCACCATTGTTTCCTATGCCATACCCCAGGCCTCCCCTCCCTACTGGACAGAAGACTGTCCCACTGCGCCCGAATCATGGCCGAGTTCTGGACCCTGTCACTGCCCTCTTACCTCACCTGTGAATTATCTGCCTCTATCCTTCTAGAGTACTCACTGAGGAAACATGATGTCAGGCTCCTATCTGTGCCACACATGTCCACTGCTGCTGGCCAGGCAGCCTTCAAATATTGCATGCCTAAACTGTGGAACTCCCTCCCTGTAGAAGTTCGGCATGCCTCCCATGCCCAGCTCCTCAACTCCCTCCACAAAGCCCATTTCACTTCCACCTGCATTTGCATCTAAATATATTGTCTGTCCAGAGCCAGTTTCTCCTATGTGATTGTAACAAGTGATGATCCAACTATGTTCAGTAGAATGTGTGTAGCCTAGCTTAGACTGTCTAATTGCCTTACACTACTGCACAGTTATCCACACTGTATTTTGTATCTTGTGCTGTATTTGGTAATTGTATGTATTCTGTATTTTAGTTGTACTTTCCCCTACCCCCTGCCCCCAGGAAGCATCAGGAATCAAGCAGAATTTCTGCTTAATATGACGTGCCGGTCAAACTTTTAAATAAATAAATAAAATTAAAAAAAAACCAAGCATTAAAGATGACAAGCAGCACTGTAGGCATTAGTTAGTGCCTGTCACCCATCATGGGAAATTGTTTCTAAGATGATGTTTCTAAGGTGTTGGGGAAAGGTGGATGAGATTAGAATTGAAGCAGAGGGTGGGTGACTGGAGGTTGGTATTTTAAAGAATTGGACTGGGGAGGAGGGTTGTGGGACTGTTTCTTTTAATTTTTCACAGGCACTTGAATAACAAATATGAATAATGAATAACAAATATTTGGGGGTCCAAATAAAATATTTGGCCTGAATATTTAAAATAAGGTATTTGCCTAGCCATAACATACCCCTCTGTAATCCCTGACTCTGCTTTCTCTCATGCCCTTTACAGTTGATGCCACTTAATTGGGATGCACCAATAGGGTCCCCCCCCAATTACGCAGCTATCCTTATTATCACAATGGCAATGTTTTCATGCATTTACTAGTGCATAGTGCTGTGCCATATTGCATTATGATCCAGAATAATCAGCTTCTATTAATTGTCTTGCTGATCATTTTTGTGCGTTCACTCCTCTAACTCCTTCCTATCCCTCCTACTGTATCTACCTATACTTCAATCTCATTAACTTTTAATGAGCGTCAGTAAATTGAGTTCAATGATGAGTCAGTGTGGGGAGCCAATGTTCAGAGTGGGAGATTTTGTTGGAGGTAGAGATGTATTCTGTAACTTTATGCCACAAAGAGCAATCCTACTAACTATCATGGCTGACTTTATTTTTTTACCTAGTCTGTGTGCATCACAAATGATGGAAAAGAGCACTGGTGTGTCAGTGTGTGGGGACATCAACATGAAGAAGCTCTGCTCTCTCAAGTCTGTGTTGGTATATCAGTGTGGGGGGAAATAACCATAATATGTATAGATAGCTGCCACATGATTTCATTTAGCGTCTGGCAGGGATTGTGAAATGATGCTAGGGATTGTGCACATTATTATAATGGGAGTGTGGGAATGTGCCAGTGAATGAGCAGCACGAGGGACAGGATGCAGTAATCAGCACAAAGAAGAGGTTGAAGAACCCCCAGGGAATTGCTGATGATGGAAACAACACAATTTGCAAGCCACTAACATCAATTAACAAGAATTGGTTGCATGAGTGTAGGATAGAATTATCCCAATAATCTAGAACATCAGTCCCTATTAAACAGATAATGAATACATCATAGAGAATACTGGATGGTCAGCTATGCACAACCAGTGTGTTCTGCCATAGAGGGGTTCTGATTCCCTTTGACCTCGAGAGCAAATCTCGAGAGGTTCATGGGAATCAGAACCCTGAGGTGACAGAACACACAGGTTGTGCAGAAAGTTGCTCATCCTGTATTTTTTATAGTGTATAGTAGTACTATGTGAAATGTGTGCTTTGTGTTTTTTTTCTCTCTTTTTCATAATGAAACTGACTTGAAAAGTCTCTAGAGGTTCTAGAATACTGTCACCACATAATTAAATAGATTAAAGCAACAATGTGCCAGGATTCCAAGTGGTTCTGCTGCAGTAGCGACATCACTACTGCAGCAGAACAACATAATGACATCACTACTGCAGCAGAACAAGAATATTACAGGCATGGAATTCCATGCATAGCAGCATTCCACTATACACTATAAAATGAATAGTCAATTAATTGGTTCCTAGTGGGATGTCTCAATAAAGCAGACATCCTGATTATTTGAGTCATAATTAAGTGGCTTCTACTGTACTATATTGTCCCTTGCAGCACCATAGATTTTACAATATTTTTATATTATATTTATTGTTTTATGTTATCTCTTCTACTAATTTTACTTTCATGCTACTTGTTTATATATTAGATAACAAACTGTACTATAATAATAGTAATATAATATAGAAATCTGTAAATTCATTTTTATGTATTTTTTTTATTTATCTGACAAGACAATATGATTTGTTATGCAGAATGTGTTTGTGCCTAGAAGAACTAGATGACCAATGTGTTTTTATACTAATATAATTTCATTATTATTTTGTTACCATGAAAAAAAATAGTTGTATGACTATTAAGTATAACAGTAGGCTTTACTGGGTTGCTGTAGAAGATCTTAAATAACAGCCTCTGTAGCATTCAAGTGGACTCACCATAGGAAGGACTATAGTAAGGGTTGCTTATTGAGCTGGAACTGCCTGGGGAGAAGAGCAGAGCATGTCTCCATGATGTGAGTGAAATAACAACTTTATTGGTGTAGATGATAGTAATATAATATAAAGTTACTTTTAATACTCTGAATGTATTTTTTTATTTACATAACAAGAAAACAGGTCTTCTGAATGAACACATGATGAGTCATGAAAATTATAATAAATAATCCTATGTACAGTGACTTAAGGCAGACAGGCAACTCAATACCAAAGGCACATAGGTGGCTGTGGTGGCACTGATCAATAGTATTGTACCATTTGTTGTACAGTGTGCAGGCAGGTGGTGTTACTGTCATCCACACTCAGCAGTGATGCATGATGAGGAAAAGGTGATTCACGATGGAGGGTGAAGGAGAATGATGACAAGAAAACATGATTTCTGAATGAACATGTGATGAGCAGTTAAGATGGTAAAAAAAGCTATTTATAGAGCCTCAAAGCTGAAAGGCAATTGTCAATGCCCATGGAGCATTGGTGACTTTGATGACACTGTACCAATGTTTTTACCATTGGCTGTGCAGTGTGCAAGCAGGGAAGAAGGTGGCATCACCAACATACCAGAAGGACACATAATGAGAAAAATGTGATTCAGGATGAAAGGAGTTGGAGAATGCTAAAAAGAAAACATGATTTCTGAATGAACATATGATGAGTTTGTAAATGATAACAAAATAAAAACACTATCTTTAGTGCCAGAAGGCAGAGAGGCAATTGTTGACACCCATGGAGCACAGGTGGCTGTGGTGACAGTGGTCAATCCTATTGTACCATTTGTTGTAAATTATGCAGTCAGTGAAGAAAGCAGTGTCATCCACACACCACTGTGATGCAGTATGAGAAAAATACGTTTCATGATGGAGGGAGGAGGAGGATTATGTTAATGAAGAGGATATGTTGTTTCCTAAAGCCAGGGACCTTCTATGGTACATATGTTAATGTAATTATTATAAGAATTATTATTATTAAATGTGGCTTTATTTATATAACAAGAAAACATGATTTCAGTAGATTCATGGTGTCATCTGCAGCATATTCTCATGCTCCAGATTATCTATTTTTTTCCTTCAGTGCTACAAACTGGTGTGGGGGAGCAGGAGGGTTCTTCTGGATAGGAATTGAGCACCATGGTAGTGACTGCTACATTATTATTATTTTTTTTTTTTAGCTACTGTGGAATGAAATGCTTTCAGATGGCATTGGACAGGCAGCAGGTATGATATATAGGCAGATAATATAACGTGAAATGATATATCATTAAACAAAATATTCAGCTAGTACATATGAGAATATGCTAAAATCTGATTTATGATCAATGATAATATAATATAATATAGTATATTATAAAAATGATATAATCTGCCATATTATGATATGATTTATGAAGAGGTCAAACAATCTGATAAATTATAATATACTGTAGTATATTATACATGACAATATACTTCAATATAATATGGTATAAATGATATGATATCATTTTATATGATCATTTTCATTATTTTGTATTTGGTATATTATTATTACTATTGTTTATATGCTAAGAAATATGCATCATGGAAATGAAATCATGATTAAGGTTTGATGCTTGAATCCCTTCTCTCATGCTGTTTTTTAAAAGTCACCAGTCACAGTGGGTTGGGGCCTTTAAGGGACTGGGCAGTGAAAGCAATATTTTTTTTTTTTTACAGGAGCTGGGATTTACATTTCTGGATGGCTCACACATACGTAAGGAAACTGGCAACACTTGAAGACAAAAGTGGGGAAACTGGTGCACTTCTGGATTGCTAAGAATGGATTAATTACTGGATGACTGGCAGGGGAGGTTGTCTATATTGCACTGGGAGTGGAACCAGTGGATTTCTGGGGCTAATGAACCATGGTTTCATTCACTGTGCTATCATGCACTCAGTGGCCATTGTCCTGGCAGCCCCATGACAATGACTGCCTGTCCACCATGACTACCTTTAATCTCTACCACAACTGTTTACAGAACTTGCACTTGGTGGAAATGGCATGGTGGAACATTTATCAGCTCCTTTCCTCCCACCTGCATCCCTTTCTCCTCCTATTCTTCTCTATATATTTTCTACACTCATTGATAATACATGTATGACATGATGACATGACTCAGACATCGCCAGATGCTAACAATGATGATTCACAGTAGTCATGGATGATTCCTAGATAGAGATGTTGCAGAGTTGCAGAGTTTTAATTCACCGGTGAAGTTAAGGCCAATTTGCTAACTTCACCATTATGAATAAGTTCATGAATTTTTGCTATTTAGTAGGAAATTCAGCTTTGTCAACTGTGTCTGACAACTTCACCTTTTGTGTACATTTGTGCAAAGAGTTGTCAAAATGAGGCTGCTGATAAGTGTCTCAGGGTCACATGGAAGAACTGCTGGTCACGTGGTACAGTACATCTCTATACAGTTAATCTGCTTCACATTTGGTTTTGCAGTGTTAGTGGAGGAAATAGGAGCATGATAACTTTTCATAGCAATTTTGGAGCTATAAATCCACAATTTTCATTATTTTAACAGCATATATTTGTTTCTTTTCTCATTCTAATTCTTTGACTTCTTAGGAGCACTTTAACTTTTGTTTTGGCTATATGTGGTCTCTATTTCTGTAGTTATAACCTATAGTTAAAGGTCTGTATTGTTTCCCTTTTATTTCCCTTTATTTTTGACTTATCATTTCTCTCACCCTTCTTTCACTGTCTCTCTCTCTCTCTCTCTCTCCCTCGCTCTCTGTATCTGTCTCACTCTCTCACTCCTTAGTCTAGTCTGTCTCTGTATATTTAGTTTCTATATATTTTCTTATATTTTGTTTGTTCATAAATTTAAGAAAAATTTTAGTAAGTTTAAACCAGAGGAAGAGATAAAATATAGACCAAGCCATGGACATGGATGACTGTAGTGGCAGGAGCAAGGGACAGTGGGAGAGGTGATCCAGCAGTCCCAGCAGCCCCCCACAGCTCCACAACAGCAGCCCCCAGTAATGCAGCAGCAGCAACCCCCAGCTGCACAGCAGCCCTCAATTCCCACTGCTTGAACCCCCTGTGCCCCTCATTGTACAACTGCAAAAAGCTGATTCTTCTGAAGTGCTACATGCTGGATTATCTTCTTCCAGCTCCTCATGGCTCTATTCCAGGAATCAACCCAATTCTTCCTTTACATGGTGGTTTTTCACCCAGGATTCCAATGATGATGGTGTGGCAAAGTGAAAGCTTTGCAATACAGAAGAGGAGCAGCCCTCTAGGCCCCTGTCGGCAGCATAGTGACTGCAAATCTGGAACCTGAGCCAGTGGGAGGCAACAAAAAAGGAGGTGGTGATTGGTGGTGGTGGTGGTGGTGGCACTGGTCCTTCTGTGCTGCTGAAGGTGCTATACAGTGTTAGACCATGATGGTCACATGGGCAGTCATCAGAGGGGGGTGCACATGGGTCTGTGCTTGGAAACAGCAGCCAGATTGAGGGTTTGGGTCAGAGGAGAGCAGCAGCACTGGCACCACAAGCAAAAATCAGAAGGGAAGTGGCATAACTCTGCCCTGGGATAGGGGGCCTCCACCACAGAATACTGTCAATGGAGGAAATTTTTCAAAAGCTGCTGGAAAATCAGCAAATTCTTCTGGTGGGAAAATTTGAGCTCTGTCGCAGTGGTACAGGTGCTCTTTCCTCTGGTTCCTAAAAATATCCTGAAACTACTGCTTCTTTCAATTCTTTCTTCTCCAGTCCTACCCACTGATCCTCACTATGTTACACCTCATCCATAGCACTAACAATTAGATATTCACTCTTGTCTCCTCTTAGTCTTTCCTCACTCATCATTGTTTGTGAGAAAACTATACATATATATATATATATATATATATATATATATATATATACACACGCACACACACACACATATGTTTTAGAATACAAACAATGTAAACTGTTTTTCTGTCTTTGTCTCTTACTGTTCAGCCCAGTCCTTTCTAACCTTGATTTCTGTCTGAGTGCTCTCCATTGTTTATGAGAACACTACTATATATATATATATATATATATATGTGTGTGTGTGTGTGTGTGTGTGTGTGTGTGTGTGTGTGTGCGTGTATGTTTTAAAACACAAAAAATGTAAATTGTTGTCCTGTCTTTGTCTCTTACTGTTTGACCCAATCCTTTCTCACCTTGATTTATGTCTGAGTGCTCTCCGTCTGTAAAAAAAAAATAAACTCTATTTTCTGTCTATACTTTCTTAAATGTTTGCTTTTTATGTGCCATATCATTCTCTTCTCCCTCAGTACTGTTATTAAAGCATTGGTTGTTTACATATAGAGTGCATTTAACAGGCGCTGTATGAAAAATAGCGTGGTCCCCCAATTTTTTTTTAGTCCAACAATTGATGCTGTTCTGTCATCAGATCCTCCTCCTCTTGAATGGATTCCCACCCTCCACAGCCACTTTTTTCACTGTTCTCACTTCCCCAAATTTTCTCTCCAAAAAGAAATCATTAAACAGTGGTGGCTAATGCGGTGATGTTCAAGTCGCCCTCTCAGACAGTCTGATTTTTAAGCACTTTATTTGACACAACGTTTCTCACAAAATGATAAGATTTGTTTAGGGCACAGGTCTGAATGCTGATCTTTGAGTATCACTGTGTGGTCTACAGGAAAAGATAAGTATTATTTTTAGTTTTGTTTATCCTTTTTGGCTGTGGGGGTGGTGGTGGTGGTGGTGGTGGAAAGAGTGTATTTGTAACCATCTTTTGTTCAGGTATTTATCATTAAGTGATGAAATCCTGTTGCTGTATAGGTCTGACCTGGATCTGGTTAATTAATTGATATGCCAAGCTATTAGATGAACAGTTAGATGGCCAAACAAAAACAGGATGTTGGACACAGAGCAATACTGAGCAGAGTGTCCTACCAGGGAGGGTAACAATTTAAGTTGTTACCACTTTTTCATTTCTTAAATGTTATTTGTATGTCATGTTCTAACATTTTTCTACTCCTGTTTCTCTTGTTTCAGGTATTTCTGGTATGCCTGGGTAAATAAAGTGATTGATTGATTAACTGATTGATTTCTCAGCTGGGTGACAATAGAGAATCAGGTAGCAGCTTCAGGTTATGATTGGCATTTATACTGGATACAGAGGACAGGTTGACTTTAATAAGACCACACAGTGTTAGGGAGCTGAAGGCGGAGGAGGAGGAGGAGGAGGAGGTCAGGTCATGAGGCTGCAATGTTGACCACATCCATGATTTGGTGGAGAGGATGGTGTAGGCTTTCTTGCTGAAAGAGGAGGAGGTATTCTTGACAAAATAAAAAGAGACCTGTGAATACAAGACATGAATTATTTATACTCTAGTGCACTCCTTGCTATGTTGCACCTGGAAAGGAAACAAAAATAAAAATGTAAAAGAAAAAAAAATTACTTCCGGACAGGATACTTAAGGATACTTATCATCATATTGATGACGGCCATGCTGTGAAATTACGCAAAGGAGCCAGAGAGAGGAGGTAGAGGTGGATAAGTCTTGCTTGCTGGAGGAGGAGGAGACAGCAGGACAGGAGACCTGGGAAGGCAAGAAAAAATTATTTAGACTCTATTCAAGTAGCAACTCTGTGTGACTGCACAGTATATCCACTGTCCACTTACAGTACTAGTTTTACTATACCTGTTACCTGTGAAAACAAAAGATAAATTATTTAGGCACAATTGGTCACCATGGTGGCCACATTGTGTATCTGTTGTCCACTCCCAGTTTTGCTATACTGTGATGGAAAAGGGCAAATTATTTAGCCTCACCTGGCCACTGTGATGGTTGTATATTCATTGTCCACACCCAGTCTTATTATACCAGTCACCTGTGAAGCCAAAACATAAATTCATTGGTCTCAGTTGGTGTCTGTGTACTTGTGAAAGTTAACAATACAAATTAAAATAAGAAAAAAATAATGTAATGATACTGTCAAAGTAGTGAGGGCCATGCTAGGTACTTGCACAATGTTGCTACAGAGAGGGGTGGTGGAGGAAGGGGTAACTTATTTCTGTGTCTTGAGAGATGTCTGGCTTTGTGACTGCCTCTCCAGTTGTACTTGTAAATGGTCAAACCTGCAGTGAGGGGGCACAAAAGGAAAGAAAGAAATACATTTTAATGTCTTACAAGCTATCATAAGAATCATAAGAATTTCCATAGGTACATGTAGCATAAGCCATTTGGTTACCTGCACATTTTAATCTAAAATTAATATCTTTCTTCACTGTAATAGTCATCCAATGATTATTTAAATTGGTCCATAGCAGTACAAGATATTACAGTCTCTGGTAGTTCATTCCATCTATTGACCACCCATTGGAAATACCAGTTCCCTGTGTTATTCTTTTTATAGGCCTCACCCATAAATTGAAACCCATGCCCTCTAACTATACATGTGCTATTTCTAGCACTCAAACCCATGCATTCTCAAAGATCACTCTCTCTATGTTCCCTGTACACCATACACATATCACCTTTATGTTGTCTATATGTCAGGTAGTACATGCCCAAGTGTCTCAACCTTTTATTGTATGTGCTCTCTCTCAGACCATCAACCATCCTCATGGCCCTTCTCTGCACCACCTCCGGCCTAGCAACATCCCACCTCAAATGCGGTGCACAGAAGCTGCTACAGTACTCCAGATGGGGGTGCACCAATGCAACATACTATGGCATCAGTACCTCATGCTCCCTACTCCTGATATTCCTTGCAATAGCATTCAGCATACCATAACCCCATTATGTTACCTGCTTACATTGTTCTGTGAATTTTAGACTATTGTCTATCAAAATACCCAAATCTTTCTCTGTACCACTCTCTAGAAGATGATGACCATTTAGTATATAGGAGAATCTGTTATTTTTAGATCCCAAGTGCATGATCCTGCACTTAGACATATTGAATCTGAATTTTTTGTCAGCTGCTAAATTTGCCAGTAAGTCTATACTTTGTTGAAAGTTGGTCACATCCTCCTTATTTGTAACCAATGCCCCAGTCTTAATATCATCAGCAAACTTTGATGACCGGGTTTTAGATGTTCCTGTTACAGAGGCTATTACTATATTAAAAAGTGTTGGACCGAGGACCGAGCACTGTGGTACACCACTATCCACAGGTGTCCAGGTTGATACGAAGCCCTTTAAACAGGTTGTCTGTCTCCTCATACCCAGTCACGATGTTATCCACTAGATAAGTAACTTATTGACACCTATCTCAGTGTTTGGATCAGCTCATAGTGTGGTACTCTATCAAAAGCTTTCTCAAAGTTGATATACAAAATATCTACTGGTATACCATTGTCCAAGGCCCTACTCACAGGTTGATAAAAGTGTACAAGATTTGTTAGACAGGACTGGCCCTTTCTAAAATCATGTTGTGACACATCGATATACCCACTTTCCGCTAGGTGCTGTTCCAATATCTCTTTAATCAGGGACTCAACAGTGTTGCCCATGCTGCTGGTCAGGCTTATGGGCCTATATTTGAACACTCTGTCTTGAGCCCCTTCTTATGGATATGGGTAACACTGGCTGAGGTACAATCTTGAGGGACCTTCCCTTCTATATTTGAATGCTGGAAAATGGTCTGGAGTGGTTTTGATATAACTAGGGCTGTTTCCTTCAAAAGTCTTGGATGGAGTTCATCTGGACCTGGGGATTTATTTGGGTTTAACTGTAACAATTTATTTTGTATCATATCACTAGTTATGTTTATATTACTATTTGGTGTTATCTCTATATCATAAGGAAGTAGAGCATCTTTTCGATATATGCTATGAAAATATTTATTGAACTCCAGGGCCATGTCCTGGCACTCACTAACTACTCTCCCATCCACACTCAGGGGGCCAACATTATTCCTATTTTTTTAATGTTCCCAATATAATTATTAAAAGCTTTCTTATTATCTGCTACCTTAGTTATAAGTTTATACTCCATGTTTTTCTTTACCAGTTTGATTATTTTTTAAGCTTCTGTAGCTTATTTTTTGTATCTTTGCTTAAGTTCCCTGGTACCCCCATTTTTAACCTTCTTGAACAACCTATTTTTGGACTTAATTAACTTATGAATTGCTTGGTTAAACCATGGTGGTATATTTCCCTTGGAATTATATTTATTAACAGTTGGTATATTCTCTTTTACTACCTCCAATAGGAAACATTTAAAGGTATCCCACATCATATCAGTATCCTGGTTCTCAAATGCCTCTTTCTAATTCCATGTACTAACCAATGTCCTAAACAGATTATAATCAGCAAGACTGTAATGTATAACCTTTGTAACCCCCAATTGTGGGCTATTTTTGTTTTCAGGGAAAATTTGACCATGTTATGGTCGCTACCTATTAAGGGTTTCCTCACTCTGTGGTTGGCAATTGCATGGTCTATATTACCTAAGACCAGGTCCAGAATATTTCTCCCCCTAGTACCAGACATCACATAGGTTTTCATTCTCAGGAAGTATGAGACCTCCAAAAAACCTGCCTCCAGACTATTGGTTGCCTGCCAGGTTTCCCAGTTTATACAAGGGAAATTAAAATCCCCAAGAATGATAATATCCTTTCCTGCGTCTAATTTTTCCAAGTTTCCTATGAATACAACAGTCCTATCTGGTGAAAGGGAGGGAGGTCTGTAACCTATTACCAAAGTGATATGTTTTGCATTTGGGGGGCCTAATTGAACTATTATCTGTTCAAAATCCTATTCCTGGGATGTCTGCACTTCGTATGCTGGATGTCATTTCTTATATATACACGAGTATTCCACTTCCTTCTTTATCCATTTTGTCTTTCCTTAATTACTGAAAACCCCTAATATTTATTTCCCATCATCCTTTTTCCACCAAGTTTCTGTAACAGAACACACCATTATGGTCTCACTATGTAATACATATTCCAATTCTTCCTTTTTCTGTCTTAAACTCCTACCATTTATAGATAGGATCCTCCACCCAGTATCAGGACTTCCTCCAGGACTGATATTACCAGTTTTGGGGGCAGTAATCTCCCCGCCCCCCCCCCGCCGCTAGTTTAAAGCCTACTCAATACTTTTGTTAAACTTTTCTGCCAGTACTTTTACCACATATTTATTCAAGTGCAATCCATCTTCCGCATACAAGCCATATGCTTCCTTGAACCTATGCCAATGTTCCAAAAAAGTAAACTGTTCTTGTTCACACCACCTACATAGCCATGCATTAAACCTTGATATGCCATTTGCTTTCTGCTGGCCAGCTCGTGGCATGGGTAGAATTTCTGAACTGAGTAGAGTACATTTCCTCTGCCTAATTTCTACTCCTAGTGTCTCAAAGTCCTTTTTGACATATGCCATGTTCTTCTTCCAATATCATTTGTGCCTATATGCAATAGCACTACTGGCTCTGTGGTATTCTTTAACAACCCTGGTAATAATTTCTTTACCCCAGTCATACCTACCCTTGGTAAACATGAAACTGTCACCTGCTCTTTTCTAGCTTTGCAGATAATTCAATCCATAAAGCGTACCATTGAATCCCCGATTACTACAACATCCTTATTTTGTACCCCAGTTCCCTCCTGATTTAATGATGTTGCACAATGGGGTGTGTTAGGGGTAGTCAAAACTGTCATTAAATGCTGGCTACTTCCAGCACTACACATCTTGTCTGGTCCCAACATTCTTGCTTTACTTTTTCTTGTGGGTTCAGCCATTTCTGTCCTTCTTTCGCTTTCATTTTTTTCCCTTTTCCCTCAACTGCTGTAGCTTTTCTCTTAACTCTATTTCTCCTCCTTCCTGATCCTCCATTTTCACTACTCCTGACTCCAATCTTGGTTCTAAGCAGCTAAATCTATTTGTTATATTCAGTGATGTTGCATAGTCTCTTCTCTTTTTTTTTTTGGTCTTTCAGTAACATAACACCAGTCAATGCGTGATTTGGTATCTGATCATGGGTCCTCCTGCCTATCTTTTCTCTTATCCTTGGGAGCTCTTTGAGTCTCACGTTGACCCTTTACTGACTTTTGCAGCAGCCTACGAGTATCACTGACAAACTATCTTACGTTATCTATTTGTGCCTGAATTTTAATCCACTCCTCTAAACTTTTATCTTACTTTGCAGTTCCAAAATAGTTTTACATTGTTTGCACTTTGTCCCATCCATGTGACTGTGCTTTCCCTGCATACCACACTGTGCACATGTATACCATTCTACTATTATTGTAGAAGTTTCACTTTCATATACCATGCCTACCTTCCCATTATTTTCCCTGCTCCCTGGTCCCCTTCTCCCTGGCTGACATGACAGACACAGCTAAGGAAGCCTTAGCTGTGTCACTGTTGCTGGTCTCACTAAAGCTCACCATATTGATGTTAAATAAGGAAGAAGGGGAATAGTTTCCCAGAGGGCACCCTCTGAAATCCAGGCACTTCCTGTGCTGCAGGCACTGATCCCCCCAGTAAGATCCCTCAGAGTTTATATGCAGCAGCAGTTTTCACCACAAACTAAAAGCTTCAGATCCCCCAAAATACTCCTGGGATTTAAAATAGCTGCTTCAGCTTACAGTTTGTATCTGGAGTGTGGCATTTGCTTGTATTAAGTAGCTTGAAACCGGAAGTAGTAATCCTAGGTTCCAGTTTCACTTGCCACAGAAAAGTGCCCCAAAGCTTTTGAAAAAGCTTTACTAACCCGTTGAACTGCCCTGAAAAGGACACACAATCTGGGAAAGGGATAACAATATAAAAAAGCACCACCATTTTCTCCCTTTGTCTCCTTCGAAAACCAGGCACTTCCTGTGCTGCAGGCATTGATCCCTCCCAGTAAGAACCCTTGGAGTTTATATGCAGCAGCACTTTTCACTACAAATTAAAAGCCTCAGATCCCCAAAAATACTCTCAGGATTTAAAATAGCCGCTTCTGTTTACAATTTGTATCTCATAAGGTGGGAGACCCTAGGAGGATGGAGTTACCACCACCAGTGAGGATGGTGACAGCGAACAACAGTAAAAGTCACTTACCATCACAGCAGGCACAGGTAGGCTTTGGTGGATTTCAGATCTTGCTGCCTTGATGGGCTGGCTGGCTGACTGGAGGCTTGGCTTGAGGGCTGGCTGGTTGGAGGTCTGCCTGGCAATGGCATTTAAGATGGATTAAGAGTCCGGGTTATTCAGTCTATATGCATGCAGTGGAAGCCATAGTGGCCAGAGTTGTTTGTCAATATGTAGTGCACAAACAAGCTAGAGGAGGAGGAGGAGGAAGCCATGTCCTGCTTACTGAGGAGGCATGGTCTGCCTGACAAGAAACTGCATTCATGCTGGATTACGAGTCTGGCTTTTTAAATCTGGATATAGGTGGTGGTGGTGGCAGTAGCCCATATTACTGGCAAACTTGGCATTTAACTATGCAGTGTTCAGTGTGTTTCTAGTTTGTGTGTAGATATCATATAGTGGAGAGGATGGAGGCAGGTAATCAGGTTGATGTAGGGAACAGCAGCACAGATTTTGGTAAAGTAAAATGACAGGAAAAAAAATTGTTTCATAAAGAAAAGGATTCAATCGATGAGAAAAGGATGGACAGCATACATTGTGTATATTTTTATGCTTCATCCTCATCAAGGAACCAGCCCTCACGTTCTTCCCAGACTGGAGTTGTGCCCACATGGGAACTCTTTGTCTATCTGTGCTTCATCTACCTCAGTAGAAGACAATTTGCCAGTGCTGACAACCTTATGCTCTTCAAGTGCATCTTCAGGGCCACTAACTGTGTTGCACAGAATGTGCCCTGCATTTGTATTAATAAGTGTCAGCATGCCAACATTTCTAGGTGTCAGGTTTGTATGCCTGTCCTGCACACTGATCCCTATCACACTGAACACCTACTGAACACTGACAATCAAGGGGGACAGCTCAGGTATTTGACCACTATTGAGGTCAGTGCTGGCCACTCAGTGACCTTGCTAATCCAGTACAGAAAGTGCTCTTCTGTGATAAGATTCCTGTTGTCAGAGAAATATGCATCTGCCATGCATTGCACTGCCCACAATCATGCTGCTTCATAAGCCTCCTCCTCCTTTTCCTCTATGTCTTCTAGTCCCTCCCATCTGATACAAGTCATCCTGAAGTGGATTTGATGGTATTTATTTATTTTACCTTGCATGTTTTCTTAGCATATTTACCATGTGAAGTGTTGTGCCTTAGATTACTGTGACCTTCACATCTGTGCCACATGTACCTGTCTTATTGGAAGATTGGTCAAATTCTGGACATGATCATGCTCACCTTCAAGTATTCATGACAGGTCACGTTTATAACTTGGGTCCAGCATGGTAGCAGTCTCTAAATCTGTAGACAGCAGAATGCTGGATACAGTATATGAATAATCCAGTTCAAAACATGAAGTTTGTGTTCCATTAAGGTACAACATCCTGTATCACAACTTTCCTCTAGTATCTGCTGTAAATTCAACAGCATACACCTCAGCACAAGTAGAAGTGGGATGGCCTGACTGATACAGGCATTGTCCCCACTCACTGCCTGTGTTGCATATTCAAATGGTCATAGAATCATGATCAGGCCATACAGTAGTTACAATTGATCTGTGGTTAGAGACAATGATACTCCTGCATTGTCATGGCTTGTATGTAGCAGCAGATATTCAGAGTTGGCTTTGTACTGCTCGTACAAGTGCTCAAACATGTACAGTGTTGAGTGCCATTTGGTGATGACTTCCAGCTTCATACAGTTCTCAGGCAGGTAGTTCTGGATCTGCAGGTGTCTGAGATGGTCATAGGTCTTTCCAGAATGGGAAATGTGGGCATAGATGTAACAGGCTACAGTCAACATGGACAACATATAAGGATATGCTAGAAACTCCTGTATAATAAGATTAAGGCAGTGTGTCAGGCATGGTACCCTGAAAAACTTCCTATCACTGATGCATTTCACTACAATTGAACCATTGTCACTTGCAATCAAACCCACTTTCAGTGAATGGAGTGCAGCCATGCATCAGTCTTGGTCAGGAGTAGTTCTAGCATTTTCTGACCCATGTGAGATCCAGTTACACTCTTCATTGCCAGCATGGCATGCTTAAAAAAACAGAGCTTTCCTACTACTGCAGTTGAGCTTAGTACAATGTTTCCCCTGGCCAGAGTCAAATACTACCTCAGGAACCTGTGCCTAGTGTGCGGCAAGACACATTTAGCAGCTACCAGCTGTTTGGCCACTGGTCCACTTATCTATACTGAGATGTACTGTATGTATGGTGATGCTAAATGCAGCAGGGCATGGATAGTCATGTGTGACACTGTCCCATGAAGTTCAGGAATGGCACATGTGGGGAAATATATTCTTGAGGGAATCTGCCATTTGGAAGAGGCTCAGCCATGAAACTTCTAAATTCCACATTCTTCACAAAAGAGAATGGCAATAGTTCAGTTGCCAATATTTCAGCTTGTTCTGCATTCAGATCATTTACAATAGTTTGATGCAGTGAGTATTTGGACTGCTACTCAAACATGATATGCAGCATAGACTGGACCTTTCTAGGTGTTGGGCTACCAAACAGCTGGACTTGGCATGGTGGTATGGCTGGTGGGGTAGTATTTCACTC
This sequence comes from Neoceratodus forsteri, assembly GCA_016271365.2. Classification (NCBI taxonomy): domain Eukaryota; kingdom Metazoa; phylum Chordata; order Ceratodontiformes; family Ceratodontidae; genus Neoceratodus; species Neoceratodus forsteri. The sequence continues at coordinate 84,424,107 of CM057459.1, forward strand.
CTGGGGATTCACGGATGCTGCTGAAATGAAAGCAGTGATTTGGGGTGTTTTCTGTAATGTAGTACAGTGGGCTTATGCCACTGTGTGGTAGTACCCAAGCCACCACTGCTGCTATGACCATTAGTACATAGTCCCACAGACACAGCCTCATCTCTGTAGTAGTTCTCCACACTCAAACCTCCCTCCACCTGAGCTATTTCCTTAGCTCTTCTGGATGCCTTGGCAAATGGTGATACAAGAGAGGGACCTCCTGCACTGACTTCCTTGGGGCGTTGAGAGCAGTGTAACAGGTGCCAGGTGTACAGTTGATTGTTGCCACCAGTACTTTGGTAGCTGCCCTATTTTCCCTTACTAATTAACCCTTGTCATAGCTGACAGATAGCAACTGTTTCAACAGCTGTGTCCAGTACATAAACATTCAAAACTAGGGATTTTGTGCCCCTTGATTTTACATGGTGGTGGGAGTGGGATAGGGGAGGTGTGGAAATGGATGTTTTTGGGATGCTTCATGCACTTTCACACTGTGTGACTAATAGGGTGTAATGGGCTCATCTGTAAGAGGAACAGCTGTTGTAGTATTGTGAGAGGGACTTTGGTGGTTTTAAGAGATAGCGGTTGGTACTTGTACGAGACAGTGGTGTGAAAACCATTGCATGTTCAGCAGCACCATTCTTCCTCTTTTTCTTTTACATCTCCCATAGGGGATTCAAATCATTATCCCCACCACTGCTGTTATCCTCCTCCTCCTGCTGAGCTCTGTCCTTGCCATCTTCACTTTTTCCATGCTCTTTCTCCCTCTCATCATCCAGATTCATAGACACATTTTTCAATGTTATCATTTCCGACTGCATGACAGGCAGATCTCTTTGCTCAGGTTCTGACTCATGGACAAGCTACACATTCTCATTTGGGAATAGAAAACTATCATCAAGATCAGGATCTCTGCCACCACCACCAGATTTCCCAGGGGTACCAATGGCCCCATCCTCACCCACTGTACCTCAGCAAGATATTTTGCTACCTCTTAAACTGCTTCTCTTGTCCCAACTTCCTGAGCAACCACCAGCACGGTTGCCACAGATGTGGCAGAGAAACATTTGGCAGCACTAATGCCAATGCCACTAATGCCATTTACTTATAACTGCTACTACCAGGCCCAGAGTCAGAAGATACTGCTGCAGACATAGTTTTTTTTTTAGCTGCAACACCATTTTGCCACACAGAATTTCCACATTTCTTTGCCAACTCCCCAGAACCACTCCCTTTAGTAGAGCGCCTCCTCCCTGTCATTTAATATATTTAGATTTATAATGTGTTAAAGAAAAAATGTAAACTAACCCTGCAATACAACTAAATAGCAGCAACAAACACCTCCCCTTAGAGATTAGCAGTGTGACAGGGAAAAAAAGGTTTACAGAGCTAAAAGTAGCTACAGTAAAACCACCAATAAGTGTTTTTTTTAACATGACTGGGATTAACAAGACACACATGACAGGTGTAATTAATAAGTTAGAGTAAGTGACAGAACACTGTCACTTTAAATAACCAAAACTTATATTGGGGCCAATGCACAAATGGGGGGAGTGGCTATGCACTGCGTATCTGTGTCGTGTAGCCACTCTGCACCCATTGAGCTCCTCCATGTGGGATGCTTGAACTTGGGTGCACAGCCCCTATGCACCCGATCCCTTGGCAGTATTGGCAGCAATGTGCCAGGGGCAGCAGGGGGGACAGGGGCATGCCAGCCCTACTCACCATGCACCAACGTGAGTACTGTTGCATACCAGGATGCATAGGAAGATGTCTGTTATTCCAGGGAGAACCATACTGTAAGTCCCCTATGTGCCATGCCCCTGCACACACTGAGCAATGGAACATCCCTGTGGTAGGTGGGCATCCCCCACAGTGGGGGCCAGCCTCACCCCCTACCCTGGAGGCAGACCCGCATACATACACACACAGTACTTCCCCATCCCCTGATGCAGCACTCCCCACCCCAGGGTTGCACCTCCATGCTGATGCTGCCCACCACCCAACACAGTGCTAGCAAGGCTCCTGAAGGGGCACAACACACACACACCCTCCAGGCAGCACCCATCCCCGGCTCACACAGCCCCCCCAATGTGGGCCCCTGTCACAGGTAGTACAGGCCCCTCACATACACAGATGTGTCCTTGAACCACACACTGCTTGCCAGTGGTCCCCCCACAGTTGCAGCACTGACACCCTACCCACAGGTCCATCAGTGCTGTGTCTTTGGACAGTCAGTGGCACTGACCTCCTTACACCTCCACAGTCACTGGCCATCTGACATCCACAGAAGCATGCAGCTAACGCATGCCCTGCTGTCTAAGGGATCCACTTAAGAACCTGGGACAGGCATCCAATTGGATGCCTACCTGAGTCTGCAGCTACACTCCTGTCTGCCTCACATGAACGTGTGCATCGGGGGCAGGGCCACAGACAGGTGGCTGGCAGTCATTCATGCCGCCAGGTATGCACCTGTCCACAGGTGCACAGCTCCACAGGTGGGGTACACACCTGTGGCATGTACCTTCCACCCCTTTTTGCATAGGGGTCATTGAAAGTCACTGACAAATTAGTTCACTTAACCGCACCGAACTGAACTCCAGAAATAATACTGGAAATCATAGACCACAGACAAAAAATTAGTAACAAGAAAGACTGAGAGAAACAGATATGAGTCCTGATCTTTCTGGGCTGCCTTGCTAACTGTGACAGCTCCTCACTCCCACAGCAATGCTTCACTATAGAAAAAAACTAAACAAAACTACTACTTTAATCAGCAAAAACAAACAACACAAATGTAATAGCATAAGGCCCTGCTGAACTAGTCATAACTGATTTAGTTTCAAAAGGCTTTGTTTCTAGATTGATTTTAAAGGGTTTTTTTTGCTCAGACAAGAAGGGAGAGAGTTCAGTCCAACTCTGCCTTCAGAAGACAGAACTCAACATAGCCTCCTCATGGCACACAGCTCATTTCAGTACCCTGTGACTTCCATTCCTTAGTACCTTTTGAATTTCACCTACTGGGCCCACTTTGTCAGCAAGGTTACCAAATTCACAGTTCACGAAATTATCGCTATACTGCAAAATGACACTTTGCAAGATGCATTTACTTTGCAAGGTGCAACAAATTCATACATTTATACAGCTTTGCACACCAGTATTCCTAGATGCCCATGTGACACTCATGCCACACATCTGGTTCTTGGGCAAGTTACAGTGCTGTGTGACTCGCAAAGTGATAGTTATGTGCTGACACCACCAGGCCAGCTGCCTTTACTGACAGACCATTCACGACCCCGACTAAGAAACCATGAGAGCTCGGGTCTCACACAGCAATCTATTTCATTTTTTGTTCACTGACTAGCTGACAGGCTCACACACTCAGGCAAAAAATACAAAATATTGCTTTTTGTACCTTGCTGCACCACCAGTTGTCAGTAAAAAGTATTTGCCAGATAAATCCTTCAAAATCCTTATGCATTTAGCAGTCTGTTTAATGCAATCTGCCCTGCTCCTGTAGCAGGAGAAAAGAAAATAAATATTAATTTATATGCCTCCTGCCACACCATCAGCATTTAGTAATATTTATCAAATAAAACTTTCAGAAATACCTCTGCACCTTTTCAAAGTCTGCTAAATTAAATCTGCCTGCACCATCTGCAGATCTGCAGCTTCCACTACAGGCGTACACTTTGCCTCTCTCTCTTCTCTTCTCTGCATCGTGCTTTCATAGTCTGCCTGCTTGAAACTAAAGTTAAATGTAATGAACATTAGCTAATCAGAATGATAATGTACAATTTTGTAATGATTTTACATTTTTTATTCACTCTTTTTCACAAAATGCTCCCTTCCTGCCACAGGTCCTTCCCCTGTGAGTCAGTGAGTGAGTGCACAAAATGGCAGTGAGATGTGTATATAGCATGAGTTCTTGATCTTCTGCATCACTGACTGACTACTTCAGGTCAGGTGGCTTGCCAAAAAATTGAACAAGCTCAGTGTGTGCTCTCTTTAAAATGTGTTGCATTATGACTTCTAGGTGCCAAACTACCAAAAGGCAAACAAGTTCCTTTGGGCCAGTTTCACTAGTGACAAAAACATCAGATTTTGGTGTGCTAACCAGATGCAAATTCAGCACTGGATCATCCTCAGGACCACTTCTATTGGCCTTATATGCTGGTTACATAGGTTCATGCCCCAACCTCATTTTGACTGATGTGGAGTCCTGCAGGAGGGCAAAGCAGTGTCCATGTGGATGCTCTACTCTGAGGAGGAGGGCCTGGAATGTACCACTCCTAGACAAACTCCTTTTGGTGGCATGGTGGTAATGCATTTGGCTGCAGGAGTGACAACTTGCTGCCACCCACCACCTAGCTTCCACAATGTGAACACCCATGTGGAAGGTGGGTTGAGGGTGCAGAGAAGAAAAATGGAAATACCAATTGTGACATAGACAGCCAGTTCTGAGTGCTGTATCATTTTTTTAATACAAAATGTATGACTGACTGTCTTTGCTGAAAAACTGATGCTTTAGGAGTGACCTCACCCTGCCCCCCATGTTTCAGCTGAAATATGCAAGCAAGGAGAAAATGCTGACAGCATGTGAGTTCACACACACACACTTAGGTTTTAGAGACAATGTGCTACATGGAAGGCTTTAACCAAGGAGCTCATGTTTTTCTGAGTTTATTACAGCCATAGTTGCTATAGCTTATCCATTTTATGATGTTGGAGAGGAACCTAGGTTGTTACTCAGAGGTGCAAGGTTGTAAATGCTCCTGTGAAGCCTGTGTGAGGGAGGATACAACATAGATCAAAAGAAATGTCATTTGAAGGACATGAATTATGTTGAAGTTGCAGAATGTAATAGTTAAAAAAAATACATCCTGTTTTTGTGTAAGATATACTGTATATTTTCTATACACAATCTGACAGAGGAGGAGCTAGCTGGCCTCACACAAAAAGGGATTGGCCAATACAGTTCTTTAAGAAATACTCTTTTACTTACACACATTTTGATCTAGACTCTGACCAGGAAAGATCTGTGATCAATTTTAAAAAAGTATTTAGAAAGAGAGTCAAATGTCTTGTTATATAATAGTTCTGTATTTTGTGCTTTACCAATTTTTAACTATTTTAGTAAAATTATTTTTAGAACTTACTTGGTCTGTCTTTGAATTTCTTTTAGTTGTAAGAAAAGTATTTATGGTTATAGCAGACAGCATGCATAAGCTTGAATGGTGGTACCAAACTGGAAAGATAAGCATTTTAAATCTGAGGTCTTTATTAAAGTTTTAAAGGGTTCATCTCTGAATACCTGGTTAGGTGCCCATAGACAAATATATCTGGCCCCCCTGAAGACAGATATATCTGAGTCTGTGCCTTGGGTATGCTAGCAAGAGGTTAACAGTTTGAATCCCTCCAGAACTTGAGACCAAAGGTTGATTCGAACTCACAAAACTGGCAAGAGGGTTACCTTGTTCTGTTAAACTGTTCACAAGGAAGTCGGTCACGTGATGGCAGCCTGAGCAGCAGCAACTCGTCCCTAGAGCTCCGTCCCCCGTCTGTTATTTTCACGGATTAGATAAGGTCTCCGATTCCAGTTTGCCCTGTTGTGTACTCACTTGCTGGGGAAAAGCATCTAGGATTGACCGGCTCAAGATTGAATGGAATTCTACATGAAAAAAGCGTTGCCGCGGCACTCTCCCCCTCACACGCCCGAGAAGGACAAGGCCGCGAAGAGGCCCAAACCACAAGCCACTAGCCTACCAAAGATGCTTGCAACAGCATCTGCGCTCTCGGAGGAGAGGTTTTTGGAAATCATGCAACCCCTACAGGCCGCGTTCGCCACGATATCAGAGGATTTGCAAATGATTAAGAGCTCAGTCACCTCACTGTCTACCAGAGGGAGATGCAGAAGTGAGGATTTCATCCATGGAGAAAAGACAGGAAAAAGCTGGAAGGGAAACGACAAACTTCGGACGTAGACTTAAAAAACTAAAAGACAAGCTTGAGGACTTGGAGGGGCGGAGTAGGCGAAACAACTTAGTCATAGTTGGATTGCCAGAGAAAGAAGAGGGGAATGCTCCGATTACTTTCCTGCAAAAGTTATGTGCTAAAATCGCAGGGCCATCCCCGACTGGTGGAGACTATATAATCGAGAGGGCTCATCGAGCGCTACGCCCTATGCCAGCAGTCGGTCAGCCTCCCAGATCAGTTATCCTTAAATTTTTAAATTACCAGGATAAGCAGCATGTGTTATCTAAAGTGAAAGAGATCAAGGAAGTCATGTGGGAAGATCGGAAAATTCGTATTACTCAGGATCTCCCGCACTCGGTGCGGATGAGGAGGCAAGAGCTTCATCCAGTCGTCTCAAAGCTGCTGGCAGCAGGTAAAGCTTTTCAGGTGAAATACCCAGCGATCCTGTTGGTTAAATTGGAAGACAGCTGGCATTCATTCGATTCCCCTGCACAAGCTCTGGAAGAATTAAAAGGTCTTCTCCCTGATCTTTTCAAGTGAAAGAAGGTATGAGCCCTGAGTTTCTGTCAGCAGTGTGTTGGTTTACCCTGCTGTTTTATTGAAATGGCAAAAATGGGGAAGTCGCAGGACCTCAGCTAAAAACTCGGCAGTTTATATCTCTGTTGCGATGAAGGGAATCGCATATTCATTTTGCTGCGATGAAAAGAATCGCATATTCTTTTTGTGCTTTATGGTAGCTGAAGGGAGACACTCTGAAGCTGGGAGTTTATCGCAGGGGTAGTGGTGCATCGGAGCTGAGAAATGCCTGCTATGATTCTTCCTAACTTTGAGTTTTGGATGAAGGAAATCGGTTGATGTTGTAAGAAATCGCTAGCTGCCACTGGACCGAGTCGAGAGAGAACTATTAAAATTCTTTGAGTTCCTGAGCGTTCACGTTCAGCTACTAGCACGTTTCCTGAACTGCAGTATTCCAGGAGGTGGTGAATTGATTCTGGACCTTATCAAAAGATGCCGTTTCCTTCTTTGCTGTTATTTCTGTATTTACAGGTTTACACACCAAGGCAAAGCAAAAGGATATTTAGTATTGTGGGTCACTCTAGCGAATGCAAAGACTTACCTGAGGGGAGGGTTCTTGCCTTTTCTCTGCATATTTTTGGTTTTGCCTGCCCTAGAACAAACTTATTGGGGCATAAGGAAGATAGTTACTTTAAGGAATTTATATAGTCGGTTGATATAAACGGTTGTTGGGTGGGGGGAGCTTTGGGGAGGAGAAACTATGCCAGGCTGCTTATATTTAACATCATGTGGCATGAAGATGTTCGAGTGCAGTTGTATTGAACTGGGGATTATGTGCTAAGGGGGTTTAGAGGGTTTAGGGTAGCTAATGTTAGTGAGGTTGTGGGGGGGAGGGCCTGGGGAAGTGGGACATGACCACACACTATTACTTTTACGGGTTTAGGAACGCTTTAAGGGGTAGAGTGCTCTTTTCAGTCAATCCACAGGATGATTCTATTTCAGGACTGGTTGGCAAGCAAACACAACTTGTTTTTTTTAGACTCGCCCATTCTTTACTTTGTTGCATTCCCGAGACATGAGTAATCACTATCAGTTTGTAAGCTGGAATATAAGAGGGGCCAAAGATAGAGTTAAGAGGCAGATAATTCTGAAACATCTAGCACAACTGAGAGCTAGAATAGCATTTCTTCAAGAAACTCACTTAAGGAAGGAGGATATCACTCTTTTTAGAAGGCGATGGGTAGGGCAAACCTTTGGAGCAGGGAGAGCAACAAATAAAGGGGGAGTGGCGATACTGTTAGCTAAGGGAGTCCCTTTTAAGTTAACTCAAGAAATTTGGGACCCAGAGGGCCGTTATGTCCTGATTCATGGTATGTTAGAATCACATCCGGTATTGTTATGATCGATTTATGGGCCTAACATTGATTCTCCCTCCTTCTTTGTTCACCTGTTAAACTTAGTGGTGACCAATCTGCCAAAGTTGACAGTACTGGGAGGGGACTGGAATCTGGTGCTCCAGGCTGAACTCGATAGATCAGATGGTAGTAAAAGGGGTCTCTCTCCAGCCCAGCGTGCCATGAAAGAGTTGCTTAATGGGGCTGCTCTGCTGGATGTGTGGAGAATCCTTAATCCAACAGAGAGGCAATACACCTTCTATTCTTCAGCACATGGAACTCATTCTAGAATTGATTATCTGCTATTAAGTGCTGTTGCAATGTCGGGGGTCTCTCGGGTGGAGATAGCAGCAAGAGTTCTGTCTGACCATGCCCCTGTCAGTATGAGCTACTGGTTAGAGGCAGGATGCAAACGCTCACCTCTGTGGTGATTGAATACTCAGATATTGCGAGACCATGCTTCCCAGGAATGCATTAGAGACTTTATTATGTCCTTCATGGATATTAATCAGGGCTCGGTCACCAAATTCGATCTGGTCTGGGCGGCACTAAAATGTTCATTGAGGGGCGAGTTTATAAGATTGGCGGCAAAAAGGACCCACTCTCAGAAGACTCAACTTGATGCTCTCCTGGTTTCTATTAAAAGTCTCGAGCACAGTTTGTCCCGAAACTCCTCAGCAGACACTTGGGCCAGATTACACCAGATGCAGGCTCAATATATGGACTAATTTCTCAGAGGCCGAATTGGCCCTCCGGAGAACTAAATTCAGATATTTGGAGTTGGGGAGAGGCCAGGAAGCTTCTTGCTCTGCGTATCTGACAACTTGAGTCCTCACAATTCATTGCAGGGATTAGAGAAAGTCAGGAGGGTCCGGTGTACTGACCCGAAAGAAATTGCAATTGGCTTGGTAAATATTTTCAGGAGCTTTATGCTGTAGCTCGTCCATCGTGTCCCAGTAATGCAGAGGTTGAACATTATCTCAACTCTGTGAGTTTACCTAAGATTACTCCTGGAGAGGCAGCTATATTAGGCGAGCCAATCTCTTTAGTGGAAATCCAACAGACTATCCGCCAGCTGCCGGTTGATAAGTCCCGGGGACCTGACGGACTTCCAAATAACTTATATAAGATGTATTCACCTATATTAAGTCCAATTTTACGGAATGTGTTTAATTATTGGTATAATAATGATATTTCAGATACCAGCTTCCAAGAAGCAGTAATATCACTAATCCCGAAACCGGGGAAAGACCCATTTAAATGTAGTAGTTACCGACCTATTTCCCTACTAAACTCAGATATTAAAATACTGGCGAAACTCTTGGCCGCTAGGCTTTCAAGAGTAATGGTCAATCTCATAGGTTGTGAACAGGTGGGATTTATGGCTGGAAGATCGTCTGGAGATCATATTAGGAAATTATTGCATCTCATTTCCGCTGCCAGGGATTCCGACATACCCATGGTTCTGGTATCTCTGGACGCGGAAAAGGCGTTCGATAGGGTCTCCTGGGACTTCCTTTTTGCCACCCTATCCCGATTCGGCATACCTGAGGAGTTCCTGAGATGGATAAGACTTCTTTATTCTGCCCCTTTAGCTAAAGTTAAATGCAACGGGGTGTTGTCTCCCGCTTTTCAGCTGTTTAGGGGGACAAGACGGGGTGTCCATTGTCTCCTTTACTTTTTAATTTATACCTAGAGCCTTTGCTCCATAGACTACTAAATAATACCAGTATCAGAGGGATTCGGGTGGGAACGGTGAGATACATCTTGTCAGCTTATGCAGATGATATTTTATTTCATGTGGAAGAACCTAGTATATCAATTCCAGCTATACTGGATGAAGTCGAAGAATTAGCAAAGGTATCATTCTATAAGCTGAACCGTGACAAATCTAAGATCTTTCCTTTAAATAGTAGAGTGAACAGAGTGGAATTGGCTCTTTACGGTCTTTCCTGGGAAGCAAAGTCTTTGTTATATCTGGGTATTAAAGTTTCGAGAGACATGGGAACCATGATTAAAGACAATCTTGGCGTTGTAATTAAAACCATAACTGGTGATATGGAAAGATGGGGCCTGCTCCCCTTCTCCTTGTGGGGAAGATTGAGTGTGATAAAAATGAATATCTTGCCGAGAATTTTATACCCAATGGGAATGCTAGGGAGTTCTTTACCCAAAACGTGGTTCTCCAAACTCCAAAGGTTATTGAACAGGTTCCTGTGGAGAGGAAAGAGTATTCGTAGATCCTACTTTAAATTGACTGCTCCAAAATCCAGGGGAGGCCTAGCTGCCCCTTCTTTCTTCCTATATTACATAGCGTTTCACATGAGTAAACTGGCCTTTTGGTATAAAGAACTGGAGCCGTTGAAATACACGCCTTTATGGCTTAATATAGAGGAACATTTGCTAATAGAGTTAAATGCTCATTAAGGGCCCTTTATATATATCCCCTCCCACTTGCCTAAACCCTGAGGAACAACCCGATAGGGTGGTCATTAAAAGCTCTCTGCAGATTCAAAATATTTTGGAGTAAGGTGTGCAGTGGGGACCAACCTGTAGTAGGCAATCCGCATTTTAAGATTGGAGGTTGCCATATCTTCCTCTTTCTGGCCTCAATTGAATAAATATAAGGTTTCGGATCTCTGGGTGAATGGAAGGCCATTTCTCTTGCCCGCTTACAGAGCATCACGGGGCATCTGATAAAAATGCTTTAGTAACGCCCAGGTATGTAAAGCCCTTAGGTCCTTTGATGCCCTTCTTCCATTCAAAAGCATACTGGGTTTAGAGATGACCACATTGCTTCAAGCAGCCTCCAATCCCACCCAGTCTCCATGTGTTATAAATCCTTACAAGTCTTAGATTCCAGGTTACCAACTGGGGTATGTTACTACTGGGTGAAGGAATTGAATATGCCAGAAAATCCTGTCCTATGGGAAAGCCTCTGGCGCAATATACAGATATGTCAAACAGGATAGGCTAGTGTTAATTCATTTTAATATTATGCATAATACTTACCTAACCCCAGCGAAATTGTTCAGAATGGGGAGGTTGACCACGCCACTTTGTAGTAAGTGTAAAGAGGAGAAGGGCCTCTTTATCACATGTTTTGGACTTGCCACAAGGTGCAAACATTCTGGCAATCTATTAGAGAAACACTCGATCCCATTCTGGGATTAGAATCTTTGTTTATCCCGGAGGTGTGCCTCTTAAGTTATCTTCCCAGTGATACTCCTAGGGTAAGGAAAGCACATATCTTACTTATTTCAGCAGTGGCTAAGCTGGTCATTGCGTGTCACTGGGTGGACGACAACCCCCCCACCACTCTGGAATGGTACAGGGAGATGATGCTTGCTTTACAGCTGAAAGACATATTGCCTCTATGCAAGATAGATTAAGAACCTATGTGGCGATGGGGAAACCTAGAGGCTCTTCTGGCGGTCTGGAAACCCTGATATACTGGTTGAACCCTGAGCTCTGTGTTTAAGTAATCAAGGTGTGTGGCCTGGGAGGGAAGGAGGGTTGGGGGGGATATTAGACACCAGGTTTCATAACTAACTTGTAATGCTGTTTCTGTCTGGTGTACTGAAACTTAATAAAGTTTATTAAATAATAAAAAAAAAAACTGTTCACAAGACTGCGCTCAGAGGTTGGCACTTTGGGAGTAGAGGGCCTGACCTGCTGAGTGGGTTTGTGACAAATTGGGTGGCAGCGGTGGCATAATTTTAGTATCACAAGCTTTTATTGTTCTGCGTCAGCTGAGACCATAGCTCTCTTGCAAGGAAAGAAAAAGACAGTTTATTTTAAAAAGAAAACAGAACTATATATCACTTGGTGTACAGTCAAGTTCCTACCCATTTTATTATTTTTTCTAAAGTGCAGTTAGAGTAGCAGTAGTCAGGAAAGATGGCTTCCAACTACGGCAGGCACACTGTAGATTACTTATGGCAGTTGTAAGGGGACAGAGGAGTTCTGTTCGAGGTGAAAGCAAGCAAGCAGAGCTTCATAGTTGCTCTGATGGTAGCAGATACCCAGACCAGCGAGTCACCAATTGTGACTGGAAAGGACCAGAACTCTAGTGTGGAAGGGGTAGTGGCCAGTGAAGGGTCCATAGCTGATGAGGAGGACAGCAGGGCCACTGTCAATGAAGGGCCACAGCAGCAGGGGAAGGTCACCAGTATCCTGAATCCAGAGGTACTCAGGCTGCAAATTGAGTTGCACAGGATGGAACTGGAGGCAGAGTGAGAACAGAGGAAGGCAGACTATGAGGAGCATGAGCACCTGCGAGTTGCAGAGGAGAGGAGAGAATGAGAACACCGAGATGCATACCATAAGGAGTGTGATTGCCAGCGAGATGCAGAGGAGAAGAGCCGAGGAGCGCCAGAGGCAACATGAACTGGAGAAGCTACGACTTCGACCAGTGGCACCAGAGCAGGTAAGTGGTTTGGGTTTAACTGGGACTGCTGGACTGGGTTACAAATTAAACTCCAAATTAATAGTCAAATTTAAGGAGGGTGAAGATATGTACACTTTTTTAAATTCTTTTGAAAAAGTTTGTATTCAGGCTAAAATTCCTAGAGAGTCCTGGAGCTTCCAGCTATCCCTGCTACTTACCGGGAAAGCTCGGGATGCATTGGGTCAAATGGACAATGAAGACAGCAATGATTACTGCAAGTTAAAAGCTGCACTGTTAAAAAAAGTTTGAATTAACTGCTGAATCCTACTGAGCTAAATTCCATAAGCACAGGAGAAGCCCTGATGTGAGCTACAAGGAGCTAGCCATGAAACAACATCAGTTTTTAAAAGTTGGTGGGAAGGAATTGAGGCAAACTCTGTTGATAAAATTGAAAATGTGCTTTTATTAGAACAGTTTTATTGGGCTTGCCCAGCAGAGCTAAAAACCCGGCTAGAGGACCGAGATCCAAAAAGAGTGCAAGAGGCTGCTGAACTCTCAGACCGCAATGCCAACAGCAGACCTGCTCTGAGAGCAAATGGGGTGGGTTTGGCAGCACAGAAAGGGAAAAGCACACCTTCAGGGCAGCTAAAACCCTCACAGCCTCCACTGTTTCAATGAAAAGATTCCTCTAAAGTAAGAAATGCATGTTGGCTGTGTAAAGAAACTGGGCATATTGCCAGACAGTGTCCCAAAAAGGCAAGCCATAATACACAACAGGGTGCTAGAAAAGAGGTGGGTTGTTTGTGTGTCCCTGGAAGCATGCCAATGAACATGAGGGAACACATGTACCCAGTCATGGTGAATGGTGTACAGATGCAGGGGTTAAGGGACACGGGGGCATCCCTGACATTGGCGAAAGGGGATCTGGTATAGCCTGGTCAGCTTATACCCAATAAATACATCACTGTACAAGGGTTTACTGGTGAAGATAAAACATTGCCACTGGCTAGTGTTTTTCTTGACTGGGGTGAAACAGGGGGAACTGTGCAACAGGTGGCTGTAGCCAAAATCTTAGCTGTGGATGTGATCCTGGGTAACAATCTCCAGCAGGGGATGGAATGTGCAGTTACCCATAGCCAAGTGGCAAGGGAAAACTGTAGTTCCTGAACCCCACAGAAGCCATTGTGGAAACCATAGAGAAGCTGGTTCCCCAGCCTGTGTCTCCTGATATGGAGATTGATAAAAAAGGGGTAGAAATTTCCCCAGAAGCAAGTGACCACAAGACTACAGAAGGTTACTCCTAAGAGGGAGGGGTGACCCATTGTCAGAAGGTTGGGACTGACAGTGATCCTGAGGGCCCTGATGTTAGTGCTAGGGGCCCTAGTTTAGCAACTTAAGGGGACTTGACCCATGCCTTGGGAATGTATGAGGGGTTTGCAGCTGCTCAGAGGGGTGACCCTAGTTAGGAGAAGCTGAGGGCTTGGGCAGACTCAGACGGCACACAGGGAGGTGATGGCAGACATAAGATTTATTGGGAAAATGGACTTATGTACACTCAGGCAGTACAGACAGAGGGAGGGATACTAGGCAGTCAGCTTGTCATTCCCCAAGGGTATCGTGAGCAGTTGCTCAAAATTGCACATGATATTCCCTTGTCTGATCATCTGGGAATCACATTCATTATGCAGTGGTTAGCCCAGAATTTCTACTGGCCTAACTTTACCCAACAGGTGAAGGAGTATTGCAGGTCTTGTCAGGGAAGGCGGGCAAGAAAACCCAAGTTGCCCTGATTCCATTGCCCATAGTGGAGGAGCCATTCAAAAGAGTGGGAATGGATATAGTGGGGCTTTTAAATACCCCTAGTTCCTCAGGGAAGAGATTTATCCTGACTGTGGTGGATTATGCCACCCGGTACCCAGAAGCAGTTGCCCTATCCTCACTGAGGATGGACAAAGTGTCAGATGCCTTACTTGGGATTTTCTCCCATGTTGGGTTTCCTCAGGAGGTAATCACCGATCGAGGGGGTTCCTTCATGTCAGACCTGATGAAATGTTTATGGGAGAAGTGTGGGGTTGTGCAGAGGTGCACGACACTTTATCACCCACAAGTTACTAGGCTTGTGGAATGTTTCAATGGTACCCTAAAGTCAGTGCTCCAGGCATTTGCTGAACAGCATGGGAGGGATTGGGAGAAATACCTTCCCCACCTGTTGTTTGCATACAGGGAGGTGTCCCAAGAGTTAACAGGATTTTCCCCATTCAAACTCTTATATGGACGCCAGGTACGTGGGCCCCTAGACTTGATCTGGGAGGACTGGGAAGGCAAGCACATCACCCATGGAACTACCATTGTGGATTATGTCCTTAGGCTTAGGAAAAGGCTGAAGGAGCTTATCGGGACAGCTCAGAGCAACCTGGGAGCTTCCCAACAGAAACAAAAGGTGTGATATGGCCACAGAGCCAGAGCTCGCTTGTACATGGTGGGTCAGGAAGTCATGGTCCTTATTCTGGTCTGGAAAGACAAGCTGCAAGCTGAGTGGGCAGGACCGTACAAAGTGGTTAGGAAGGTAAATTATGTGAACTACATTGTGGAGTTACCTGACAGAAGACAGATTGAAAGGATGTACCATGTCAACATGATGAAGCCATATGCAAATAAGACTGACATGGTGTTTGCAGTGTGTAGTCAGGGGGATGGGATGGACAAAGGAGACCCCCTTCTGGACTTGCTTTAGGAAAGCAAGCAGGAGTTCTCTGTGGAGGCAGTAAAATTGTCTCCCCAGCTGGCCCCGGACCAGATCCAGAAAATAAGGGAGGTTTTAGCAGACTTTGCCCCCTTGTTTAGCACCAAGCCTGGACTAACACCCTTAGCGACACATGATGTGGAGACAGGGACACAGACGCCCATACGGTGGACAGCATATCGGGTGTCAGAGGCTGTCCAAAAGGACATCAGGAGAGAAGTGGAGGTGATGCTGGATTTATGGGTAATCCAGAGATCCCACAGCCCCTGGGCCTCACCTGTAGTCTTTGTGCCCAAGCCAGATTGCTCAACTTATTTCTGTGTGGACTATCATGGACTGAATGCAGTTACAAAGTCCAACGTCCACCCAATGCCACGGATGGACAAACTCCTGGACAAGTTGGGAGGGGCGACCTACCTTATGACCATTGACCTGACCAAGGGGTATTGGCAGATAGAATAGACAGACAGCTAGGGAGAGGTCAGCCTTCATCACTCCGATAGTCTTATTTGAGTTTAAAGTAATGCCTTTTGGAATGAAGAACACCCTGGCCACTTTCCAAAGGTTGGTGAACCAGGTGTTAAATGGTGCTGAGGAGTACGCTGTGGCATACCTGGATGACACTGTCATCTTTAGTACCAGCTGGGAGGAATGCCTGTCCCACCTTAGGGAAGTGCTGGGCAGGATACAGAGGGCCAGGCTGACTGTCAAAGCTGAGAAGTGCCAGGTGGCCATGGGAGAAGTGTCATACTTCGGGCATGTGGTAGGCCAGGGACTGCTTCATCCTAATCAAATAAAGATAGAGGTGATCCAGGCATGGCCCAGAATAGAAACCCTAAAGCAGGTCATGAGCTTTCTAGGAACAGCAGGGTACTACAGGAAATTTGTACCCAATTACAGTGCTCTGGCTGCTCCCCTATCTGACCTGACAAAGAAAAAGATGCCAAAGAAAATTACCTGGGGCCCAGCCTGTGAGGAAGCCTTTACCAGACTGAAGGAGGCACTTTGTAGTGCTCCTGTTTTGACAAGTTCTGACTATAGCAAAACCTTCATAGCTGAGACAGACAGACATCTCAAACATGGGTATTGGGGCAGTACTGAGCCAGGTGTCCAGCCAAGGGACAGATCACCTCATAGTGTACCAGAGCAGAAAGTTACTTCCCAGGGAGCAAGTTTACTCCATGGTGGAAAAAGAATGTCTTGCCATAATGTGGGTCCTAAAGAAGCTAGAGCCATACTTGTATGGGCAGCATTTTGTGGTGCAGACTGACCACAACCCCCTGGTTTGGCTAACACAGATGGGGAAAAACAATGGTAGACTACTAAGATGGAGTTTGCTTTACAGGGGTATGATCTAAAAATCGTACATTGGACTGGAGTGAAGAATCAGAACTCAGATGGGCTGTCTAGGGTCTATGAGGAATGAACTGATTTGGGAAGCGCATCCCATGTAGGGGACAGATCCCCCAAATTCAGTCTTGTTGGGGAAGAATTGTGACATAGACAGCCAGTTCTGAGTGCTGTATCATTTTTTTTAAATATAAAATGTATGACTGTCTCTACTGAAAATTTGATACTCTAGTAGTGACCTCACCCCCCAGGTTTCAGCTGAAAGATGCAAGCCAGGAGAAAATACTGACAGCATGTGAGTTTACACACACACTTAGGTTTTAGAGACAATGTGCTACATGGAAGGCTTTAATCAAGGATCTCATGTTTTTCTGAGTTTATTACAGTTGTAGTTGCTATATTATATCCATTTTATGATGTTGGAGAGGAACCTAGGTTGTTACACAGAGTTGCAAGGTTGTAAATGCTCCTGTGAAGCCTCTATGAGGGAGGATACAGCATAGATCAAAAGAAGTGTCATTTGAAGGACATTAATTATGTTGAAGTTGCAGAATGTAATATTGTAAGAAAAGACATCCTGTTTTTGTGTAAGATATATATTTTTTATACACAATCTGGCAGAGGAGGAGCTAGCTGACCTCACACAAAAAGGGGTTGGCCAGTACAGTTTTTAAGGAATACTCTGTTTTACTTACACACATTTTGACCTAGGCACTGACCAGGAAAGATCTGTGAGCACTTTTAAACACGTATTTAGAAAGAGAGTCAAATCTGAGTACTGTAAGAAGGAATTTGCACTGCTTAAACCTTGTTCTTTTAAAAGATTTGTATGTCTTGTGATATAAGAGTTCTGTGTTTTGTGCTTTATATATGTAACCCCTCACCCCTGCCTTTTTAGTAAAATGACAGGTGGCATGCTGTTGAAGCTGACAGCAGTACCTGGTGGGGACTGGGTTTTGGGAGGATGAGGTTACTTGGCACAGGGGACCTAGGTTTGGCTACTCTGCACAGGGGCACCCAAGTAAATTGGAACATGGGAAGCAATAGCTGTAATGTCCAGAACCAGGAATAGGATTCTACAGTGTGGCTTTTATTCACATCCAAGCTGAACAAACAAAGAATAGACGGACCCCCACAGGGCTACATTCCTGGTAATGCAGATTAGAGACAACAGAACACTGTATCACTATTTCCAGCCCTCAGGCTCTGGACCCATCAGGCACACAGTCCAGACTTGCATGCAGCTTTGGGTACACAGCCTAACTTGTACACTACTTGGGTTTTCCCCACTGGCCTGGCTCCCCTGCCGGCCACTTGATCCGTGGTCCATTTTGGGAAATGAACCAATTATCCTGTTGTGGCTCCCCAAACCACACTAGAGACTTTGACTCCTAGAGGGAATTTTCCTTCCAATCCCACATCTGGGTACTTTCCTCATCACTGGCCAAGTGCCTGAGGCAAAGTAGAAATCCACAGAGCAAATCCGAAGAGGTGGACCTGGTCACTAAAGATGGGGGGCCTCCCACCTCCAGCTCCCACAGTCCATA
Source organism: Neoceratodus forsteri (assembly GCA_016271365.2). Lineage (NCBI taxonomy): Eukaryota > Metazoa > Chordata > Ceratodontiformes > Ceratodontidae > Neoceratodus > Neoceratodus forsteri. Next base: position 84,442,053 of record CM057459.1, read on the forward strand.
CCCGGCCATTTCTCTGGAAAATAAACAATTCCTTTACTGAAAACTTGCAAATGTAGATTCCTGGGTAGACGTATGTCACATCTCCTCTACATATCATTTTGATCCCAATAAGCACTGGACTTGAACCTACTTTTACTTGTTGGCTAAGCCTATTACTCTAGGCCTCCCACTATTTCAGTAGTCCAGTCCCCACATTGTCACACAAGTCCCAGGGTGAAAAACATAGGCCCTTTCAGGAAGAGCAAACACTCACCCTCCGGTTGTAGGTGCCCCACAGGCAACTCACAAGTCTTCTTGTTCCCCCCAAAAAACTCGGGAACAAATAGGCAGCTTCTCCAGTACTAGCAGAACCAGGGGGTTGTCCCTGGAATTTGCAGGAAAACCCTTTTCTGCATCCATCCCCGGAGGCAGGGGGCACTAAGACCCGAATCAGCGGTCTCCACCACTT